>HG995171.1:247500-1497500 GCA_905333005.2 Lycaena phlaeas
GAAAGCAGTAACGAGTACTAAATGGCTGTAAGCTTTAAGTGACGTGAATACCGGAGTCGCCTGAAATTGTTTCTGGACATCAGCGTAGCGTATGTTTTTCCATGTATCTTCGCCTAAACGTTGGCATCTTGAGCCTTATTTTGCAAGTTCTGGATCAGCTTAAGTAATTTTTACTTGAGATTCAACTACTAATGGTGAGAAATCGACATTAGTTCCGGTTGTTTAGAACTGAGGATTTTCTTTTTGTAATTTAAGTAGTTTTCGTTGAGCATCTATAATTTGGATTCTAAGTCTTCCTTCTTCTATTATTATTCTATTCTAAACTCCTTTATTTTCATCAACATCATTAGATTGAATGAGTGTCCAGACCAAACCAGCGTTCGACTCTGCTTCTTCGTCATCTTCATCCTAAAAGTTTTCTGGATGAATGCTGTCAGCGAATGATACGTTGAGATCCTCTGGGGCACTATCGAATGATCTATGTCAAAGTCAAAGTCAAAGTCAAAAATTTTATTCAAAATAGTACTATCCAAGTATCTTTTTGAAGGTCAATTGAGTCTACCACCGGTTCCAAAGTAAGTCCACTGAGAAGAACCGGCGAAACAAACTCAGTGGAACTAGTCTTTTCAAATACTATGTTCTAGTTTCATTTCAATTTAAAAATCTAATAAATCTAATTTTAATCTTGATTTTTATTTAATTGTAACATACACTCAAACATCTTATTCTGTAGTGCTTATTGTTCTACAAGAAGCGAGAGTAGGTCTTCGCTTTTTGCTGATAAAACATGTGGAGTAGGACAATGCCTCTTTGGAGAATCTATTTGAGTCGGTGAAGGTGATCGTATTTGTTTTGCAAGTGCTATTGCTGAGACCAAACGTTGTGTGGAGGTGCCTGTTCTTTTGATGCCCTGGAGGCGTTTGAAAGTACTTTGCCTCGAGAGGATAAGAGGTTTAAATTTTACAACTGTGTCCATGAAGACGTTGTGAGATTTATAATGGATTTTTTCCATAATATTAATTGGCGAATATAGTAACGCGCGGCCAAAAGAACAGTTTAAAAGGCGGCGCTTCAGTTCCTTGAATGACCTTTGGCCTTTTTCGCTTGAATAAGTTCCATTGTAGGGAGCGCAAATCGGATTTTCTTTTCGATTTCTGGTGACATGCTGCCTCCAAAAAGGCCTTCGAATGAGAGATTTTGTATTTCCCATTTTCACCAACCAGGATGGTAGTATTTTTGTACGAGCTCTAAGACTGTTTTAAAACGCCGTTCGTCTCCTTCTGGTACAAGACTTGACAATTCGCCCATAGTCATCGTCTTCGAGCAGGAAACGCTTGCGTCCATATTTCTGCAATCAGATAAATTAAATCAGAATAGCTTATTGCCTTGTATGTGTAGTATCAATTTTATGTGACTTATGTCGGACCAACCAACTTGTGGATGTCTTATCGAAAATGATACGATAATATCGAATATCGGCTGTCGTATTACAGTCGTATGAAATTAATCGAATTGATGTTTCGATTGTCTAACGTTTCAGCGATACGAAGTCATATAATGGTACTGCGACGCACGATATTTGATTTAAGGTTAGTCGTCACCCCACGCACGTAGCACAAGGGCACACTGCATTTCGCGGCTCAAGGGCGCACTACGACTTTCTGTACGATGGAATATTTATTTATTTATTTTAATATTGTATTATTATAGCTTTTTAAGATTGATTTTTAAAAATATTTTATTATCAGCTTTTGTATATGTGTCCGAATGTAACTTGTCAGAATGCAAAAGCGTACTGACAACACACCGCCCGCGCTGACTGAATCCCCTCCATTCGAATAAGGTTGATATACTTCACACTTGCGACAGAGGGTATCACTATCGAAAAGAGTAAACTTCACGCTGTTATGACGTCAGAATTTGCATGCATAGTCTCAAGGTGAATTTTTTAATCAACCCAAGAGTAAATAGCTGCTATTTTATATCTCTTCCAGGTTGAACAGGTTGTATATTGGAAGCAGTATCATCGTTTAATCTCCAGTTATCGTTATAATATCTTATACAGTATGCTACAAAATGCCCATTGTCAATTTCAATTATTCCAAGCAACCTATAAATGAAAGTACAAATCAAATCAAAATTCTTTATTGTTAGATGTATTGTTGTAATAATAAGCGTAGCCCAGGTTTTATTGACCATTTAATCATTAACAAGCATGAAATTTACAATGTAATGCACAAAAATGTACACGATCGCTTATTGTCACTGTGACATTGTCAAAGACAAAAAAGTTACAGCTATATAGAGGGTGCAACTGTACAATAATAAATATCCGGGAAATTCAAATATGACAATACATTTAACACCCTTCCTAAATTTAAGCCTCATTATGACAATCATGTAATATTAAAATTTGACAGTAACTCACAAATTGACGAAATAACAACTGAGTTATACAAACATTATTACTGAATTCTTTTCTAAAGGAGTAAATAATATGTATGTTTTAATATAACATTCTTAACTTAAAACTTAAACACTATTTCTGAATCAATGATCATGTTTAAAGTTATCTTTAGACAATGCTGTTGTAAGAATAATAATAATAATAATAATAATTCTTTATTTAGTTAATGATTTTTTTACAATTTTTATAAAGTCTCTGACACCTAAACTAGGCTAGAAGCCCGTATCTCAGGAGTCAGTGGCTTCTCCTATATACATATTCCATTTTATTTTAACAAAATTATCAAGAAAACTAAAAGATATTATAGAAAATGAAATACATTAAATAGCACACAAAAGAAACACTTATAAGAATATAAATATAAATATATATACACACATACATATATACATATATATACATATATACACACATATACACATACATACATACACACATACACATACATATATATATATATATATATATATATATATATATATATATATATATACATACACATACACATACACACACATACACACATACACATATATGTACATACACATATTAACATATATATATATATATATATATACACACACACACATATATATATATATATATATATATATATATATATATATATATATATATATATACATATATACACACACACATATATATATATATATATATATATATATATATATATATATACATACATAATAATATATATAAAAAAATAATTTTTGTTAATGTGTAATGTGTTTATATATAAATAGAGAAATTATAAATACTAGTAAATATATGTATGTATAATACATGTAGGTATTACCATTTTCATTCTATGAAGTTTAATAGATTCTCTGTTTCCTCATAGTTTAGTGACAAAAGCCAAGAATTTACGATTGATTTACATTTAAAAAGTGAAAGATGGTAAATATTTAATTTTTTATTTATTTTATTATAGAGATATACTGAGAGATATTCACTTTGGCGTCTGGCGAAGGCAGTACGGAAACTAACTGGGGAGAGTATGTTCGGTGTAATACGTTTATTATGGTATATTTCCGGATTGTAAGGGGTATGGGCATGTCGTTTAGTTATTATATTATAAACAAATAGTTGTCTAATAGAAAGCAATTCACATTGTTTATATAGGAGCTTTGTAGAGAATATGTAGGGCTTAAAGGTCATTACTTTAAGTAAAGATCTTTGGGCTCTTTCAAGCTGTAATAGATAAGTTTTGCAAGCTCCTCCCCACACTCTCACACAGTATCCGATAACCGATTGTACTAGGGCAAAGTAAACATTGCGGAGGAGTTTAAAGTCAGCAGCATGGCGTAACCTTTTAAAAGTCCAGATAATTTTTCGTGTCTTTGCTGTTAGAAGCTCAATATGAGGGAGCCAGCTTAGTTTATTATCCATTACAATACCAAGGTATTTAACATTCTCGGATGTCCTTAAGCTAATGCAGGAGCATTTACGCTTGTGTTCACATGTATGTATTTTAAGGTTTATGTTAGATACATAAGAATTTACATAGTGAAATTGTAAGCAAGTAGTTTTGGAGATATTTAACGTAAGTAAGTTTTCACGGAGCCATTTTGCCACCTTCTGCAGTCCAGATTCAGCAATGTCTTGTACCTCACCCCAAGTCTCCCCATAAAAAATTATCGCAGTATCATCCGCATAGGTAAACAGTTTTCCATTTTTTAAAGTCATATTACATAAGTCGTTGATATAAATAAGGAATAGACTTGGGCCAAGAATACTACCCTGCGGAACTCCAAATGTTACATTTGCGTCGGAACTAATGAGATTATTTATCTTTACCCTTTGGACACGACCACTAAGAAAATCTTCGTAAATCAATAGGGCTGGACCTCTCACTCCAATATTTTCTAGTTTGTTCACGAGAGTAGGTATTGAGACGGTATCAAATGCCTTGGCAAGGTCGAGGAAAACACCAATGCACTTTTGCTTACTGTCCAGCTTCTTTGTAACATATTCCGTCAAGCTACTCACGGAGTCATCTGCCGATATTCCCGATCTGAATCCAAATTGAGCACCCGACAAAATGTTGTAGCGATTTAGATACTGTATTAGCCTATTATTCAGCATCTTCTCCAATACTTTAGATAGTGCTGGGAGCACAGAAATAGGTCTATAATTTGCAACATCATCTCGATTACCACTCTTGTGAACTGGAGTGATGAGAGACCTTTTAAAAACCTTAGGGAAGCATCCTTGTTCAAAACAGACATGAAACAGAATCGTAAGCGGAGACACAATAACATGTCTAATCATTTTTAGAAATCGCGCTGGTATGGAATCCCAGCCAGTGGCACAATCATTTTTGAGGCTTAGTATTAGAGATTCAACCTCTGTCTTATCTGGTGGGATGAGTCCGAAAGAATTTATTAAACTATTACATTTTTTGTTTCTTTGGTAGGTTTTCTCATACCCCTCGATATTTTCAGCTAGTTCTCTACCTATATTAGAAAAATATTTATTTATTTCTTCAACTGCTTCTGTTGCCTTCGTTTCCTTGATTAACTCATCAGCAGAGGATTTTTTAATGGTACTATCGGTGATACATTTTATTGCAGCCCACTTTTCTTTATTTGTTTTTGCACCCTTTAAAAGAAACTCATCGTGTTGCTGTTTTAGTCTTCTTAGAAGTGAGCAACAGAAGTTTCTGTATCGTGTATAGGTTATTTTAAGAGCTTCATTTTGGGTATCCTTTCTTAGATCAAGATGCAACTTATCCCGATGACGTATACAGCGAAGCAAGCCTGGAGTTATCCAGGGCTTGATAGTCTTTTTTCGCCGTGGTATCTGGACCTTTTTAGAGTTTGTTTTAATAGCAGATGACAAAATTTCCACAAATCGAGTTGTAGCAGACTCGGCATCGCACGTATGATTGATAAAAGTAAAATCAGCTGATTCAATACATTTTATTGCCCCACTAAAATCGATTCTATCAACAAAAGAGGATTCAAGAAAAGTTTGTTTATTTTCAAGTGCCAAATTTACTAAGATGGAGGCATGATCGGTTACAGTAGAATTTATTACAAATATGCTAGTGGATAAGGTAGTTTTAACCATTACATGATCAAGACAGTTGTTTAATCTTGTCGGGTATGTGTGGCCTGGCAAAAAACCCAATTCACTCGTTAAATTTAAGTAAGAGTTACTGTTTCTGTCACAGTTACCAGGTTTTATATCAATGTTTATGTCACCAATTAAAAATATATTCTTAGATTTTATGGGCCTAACAATTTCATCCAGCGCATTTAGAAAACTATCGGTGTTGTAAAATGATGGTGATCTATAGACAGCCAGGAGAACTATGTCAAATTTTTTACTGGTGAAAATATTACCTACTTTCATCAGTAAAAAATTTGCATCTTTGGGATCTGGTTCTTCAATAGTGCAAATTATATTTTGCTTAGCATAAATTATAATACCGTCATTTTGATTAAGATATTTTTTCGAAAAATAAGAGTTGTAATCTTTAAAACAGGGTACCGGTTTACTGTTGTGTAGCCAGCATTCTGTTAAAATTATCAAATCTGGTTCAAAAGAAAGACGAGCTGTATGGGCCAAGAAACCATCAATATTTTTGTACACACTACGAATATTTTGTGTTATAATATTTAGAGACCTACTTGATTTTTTAACGAAATGATTACAAGTTTCAGTGTCACCACTATATACCCTTGCCACTGTCATATTGTCAATATCATAATTAATATTTTCAATCAATCTAGTCATTTAAACAAAATAAAAGAGCTAATTATCACAATCCTAGAAAACCGAAAATCATTAAATGGATCAAAACTCAACCTCATACGTAAAACAGCAATAATGTATATAGTGTATAGTTGATTAGTAAGGTATAATATAATATAATTCGTAAAATAATATAGATAAGCATAATATATAATTAAAATAAATATAATACTATATAGCGTTACAACAGAATCAATAAAGCCAATGGTTAAGTGTGAGTTTCTTACAAATAGAAGAATTTTCGTAGGACGCTGCAGTTTTCGGGATACCTTCAATAGTCATTTCTCAGAGATTAGTTTATTTAAATCACCCTCGCAGTCTATTCTGATATGGCGTTTTCCGTCATCTTGTCTCAGGTATGTTTTTCCAAGCGATGTCCAGCAAAATTTATATCCATTTTCTTGAGCAAAGGTCCGTGCCAGAAAGTTTAAGCGTCTTTCGTAGGGCGATAGATATTCGCAGATATAGAATGGCCTAGCCGGCCCTTCCAAGCTTAAATGTGATGTGTTTAATTTATTTGTAGGGTGCTTTTTATTGAATTTTCGTGTTTTTTCAATTATATTTTCTTTTATTATAACACTTCCCAGTTCTACAACAATTTTTCCAAGTCCGGTTTTTCCTTTCGTACGATAGATATCTTTGACGTCTTGCTTCATGATAGGACATTCTATGATCTCTGCAGCCTTTGTAACTATTTGACATAATTTATCTTTATTTTCGTCGGTTAACTTGGGAATATTTTTCACTTCAATTTTAGTTAAGGCAGAGGTTCTTTCCAAGGACTCGATCTTCTTTTCTAGATTAATTATGTATAGATGATCTTCTTTCCTCTGTCTTTCTACATTCTCGTATTTGGCTTTCATATCTTCGTACTGTTTGGAAACAAAAGCAATAGATTCTTTAATTTCTATATTATTTGCCAGTAGTTCTTTCATCGTCGATTGCAAAGATGTAAATTTGCTGTCACTCTGTGCATTTGATTTAGCAAGCATATCCCTAATTTCATTCATAAATTTTTTCATATTAAGGTCATCTTGTTTGCGTCTTGTAGTTACATTGCTACGCTCCATGTTAGGCACTTCGGGAGCAGATCCCGATTGAGGAATTTTCGAATCTTCGGGTGTGGGGGTGCTAGGGGGTGTGCGTTTAAGTGGCATTATTCTGATCAAAAAATTTTATAAAAGTGCCGTAAAAAAATAAACTTGGACCAGGCACTAAAATAACCGCTTTCCGCTTCCGCTTGTGGATTACGGCAAGTCCCACAGCACTGACGTATAAATGACGTAAGCTGTCTTGTTGAATATGTTGTCCCGCTCACGCAGATGCACTTAACTTCTCACGGCTCATATGCTCCTGGTACTTTTCTTGATTTATTTTAAATACGGAATTATTTTAAAATCTTTTTAACAATAAACACGTCTAACGCTTCCGCAGTCCAGGGGGAGAAGGATAGGAAGAATATCTGCTAACTGAAAATCACTACAACAAACTTTGAAACAGTTATCTTTTGATTAAGTTTTTCTTTAATAAAGTTATATTTAATTTCAAGGCGCTTACATCTCCCATGGAAATTAATATGTTTAATAACGCTAAAAGCACTTTGGGTATCTAAAATAAGACACATGGAGTCCTGTTTATACTCATCAATGTTACTTGAAAGCTGTTTGATCGTCATCGTTTCTTTGGTAGCAGCATAGGCTGCCATGAATTCAGCCTCTGTTGTAGACAGAGCCACTGTTTGTTGTTTGGCTGGACCATGTCACAGCCGCACCATTCTTAATGAATACATAGCTGGTGACTGAACGGTGTGTATCCAAATCGATTGCATAGATTATTACTGCAGCCTGTAATAACTGATAATTCAGGAGATTGTGTATAGCACAACCCATACTCTTTTGTATCTTTTAAATATTTTAAATTCTGTTTTACTGCATTCCAATAGGTCTGGTTTTAACAATTCAGGACACGGCTTACCAGACTGACAGCAAACATGATATCGGGACAAATTACGATGACCAGATGCATTAGAGAGCCCACTGCTTCTCCACATGGTACATCCTTCTCACCCTCTTCATTTCCTCTTTGCAACTTTACATGGGGGTCGACTGGAACACCGTTGGAATCGGCATTAATCATCTTGAATCTGGTCAACATTCTATATTCAGTCTGATGAATAAATATGCATTCACTAAATTCTTCAATTTG
Organism: Lycaena phlaeas; assembly: GCA_905333005.2. Taxonomy (NCBI): domain Eukaryota; kingdom Metazoa; phylum Arthropoda; class Insecta; order Lepidoptera; family Lycaenidae; genus Lycaena; species Lycaena phlaeas. The sequence continues at coordinate 255,953 of HG995171.1, forward strand.
CATTTCCACAATTCTACAGAAAATAACTAAAATAAATATGGTTTTCAATTCTTTAGTTATTTTCTGTAGAGCCAATTCATCTGAAGAAAATAATAAACCATTAAACACATATAGTCATATATAGCATATCTTTTTATTGACTTCACCAACATACACACATTGGTCTGCTTTCTGTTGACAAAGCCAAACTTCTTATGCACAGCGTCAAATTTACTATTCCAACACCGTGGAGACTGCTTTAAACCATATAATGATTTGTTCAGTTTACATACATACATTATAAATAAATAAAAAAATAAAAAAGCCTATATTTCTTACAGAATTACAGGAATTTGGTTTACAGATGTGTTATTAGTATTTAATATTATACAAAAAAAATTAAACTGTTATTATTATTATTATTTTTACTATTCATTATTCTGCAAGAACCCCTCTGCAGGTGAAGGCCTCCTCCAAAGTGAGCCAGTCTTCTCTGGATTTCGCTGTGGTCATCCAATTAGGACCGGCTGTGTATTTTATCTCGTCCTACCATCTATTTGGCGGTCTTCCTTTCTTTCTTTTGCCTGCTAGTCCTTTCCACACTGTTACGTTTTTTGTCCACCGCTGGTCTTGGAGACGGGCTACGCATACATACATTACATAGTTGTATTTTTTTAATAATTCTGTATTGCAACTAAAATAATAACCGTGTAGAGTCATTCCTGACTGTCGGAGCATAGCGTTCATGGTAATATATACCCTTTATCTGTGAATACCCTTTAGCACACAGTCTTGACTTATACCATGGACCCGTCGGTTCATCCTTAATTCGGAATACCCATTTACATGGTATAACTTTTACATTCAGAGGTTTCTTAAACAATGTCTACATGTTATTTTTCTGATGAGCTTCTAGTTTTTCACCGATGGACTTAATTCATTCAATTATTAATCGAGTTCAGAGCTTCCTTGAATGTTACTGGAGCATTTGAGTGAAAGTCTTCACTTTGAAACAAGTCAGTACTTTTGTACGCAAACGGCTGCGGTGTTTGAAATCGGTAATGCAATGTCTGCGTACAGTCTGGATCAAGTATACATAGTAATATATACTCGCCGGTAAATAAACGGTACACGCTTTGAAATATGACCAACAAGATAAATCATGCACAACTCACCCTGGTCAACGGGAACGGGAGACGTAGTAATTCTTGAACTTTAGATATATGCCGGCCGGTCACGTTTTGTGTAGAAAAAGTCCGCTAATTACACCACACATAAATATTTAGTTCATAGAAGATATGTAGCACAAAACCATGTTTAATTCTTGGTTTTCAACGGCGGTAATGGCGACGCCGACGCTTGCCTTGCGATGGTTTCTTGTTCTTATTAAAAACAAATGCGGGCGCGCTTCTTTCTTCCTGAGGCTCGTTAGCGCATGCGCGCCGGTGAATAGGGCGCTCTCATTGGTCAAATACACAAGGGTGCACCATTTGATACGGCGTGTGACATTGCATTGGTGGATTTATTAAGCGCGCGGAAATTAAATATAATAATTTAATTTTGAAAACGGAACATTCCGCCCACCAAAATACCAATGGGATTTTCCCGAAATTTGCTTAAGAAACAGTGGTAAGTTTAGCTACGTTAGACGTTACGTTAGCGGTTAGACGATACAAAAAAAGAAAAAATAAAATAAACTAATCACTAAAGAAAATAAGAGTAAGAAAAACGGTTATTCGGTTGGCAAAGGGCATAGTTTAACTAAAGGTCTTTGAATAAGATAATCTCTAGTTTTTATAGTAGCCACTCGAATCACTCCATCAGGCCCAGGGTGTAAGGAAACTACTCGTCCTAATGCCCATTGGAGTGGAGGTCGATTATCGTCCTTAATAAGCACGATTGAATTTATGTTTAATTGTGTTGAATCTTTGGTCCATTTTGCCCGCTGTGTTAATGCGTGGAGATATTCATGCTTCCAACGTTTCCAAAATTGCTGTTGAAACAATTGGATAAGCTGCCATCGGTTTAAACGATTAAGATTAATTTTAGTGTAATCTGAATCGGGAACCGCTGTGAGAGGTTCCAGTGTTAAGAAATGGCCAGGTGTAAGAACGGTCAAGTCGTTAGGGTCAGAGCTTAATGGACACAAAGGTCTGGAGTTTAAAATCGATTCGATTTGAGTGAAGAGTGTGGTAAGCTCTTCGAAAGTTAGAGTTTGATCGCCAACAATCCGATATAAATGACTTTTCGCGGCTTTCACTTGGATTTCCCATACTCCACCGAAATGTGGAGAAGATGGAGGGTTACGTTTAAATGCAATCCGTTCGGAGTTCGTGGCTTGCTCCATGCATGATGCGAGTTGCGATGCTGCACCTACGAAATTCGTACCGCAATCTGAATATATGACGTTACAACGTCCCCGACGGGAGACGAAACGACGCAACGCAGCAATGAAGCCGTCCGTTGATAAAGTAGATACAACTTCAAGGTGCACAGCTTTTGTGCTCAGACAGACGAATAAGCATAGGTAAGCTTTATCAATTTTTGCACCGCGATGGTTACCCAGTTTGATCCGGAAAGGACCAGCGAAGTCTACTCCAACTTGGGAAAATGCCTTGGCCTGGTTCACGCGGAAGGCGGGAAGGTCGCTCATGAACGGTTGTAATGGTTGAGGATGAAGACGATAGCACCGTATGCATTTCGAGAGGTGCTGACGTACGGCACGCTTAGCTGCCAAGATCCAGAATTGTTGCAAGATTAGATAATGCGTGGTGTTTAGACCGGGATGAAAATTCTTCTGATGAATAGACTCTATTACCTTTGATGTGAGTTCACAATTTCTAGGCAGCAATGCCGGGTGCTTATGTTCGAATTCAAGACCAGAGCGAGCCAGCCGTCCGCCCACCCTGAGAATACCTTGATCATCCAGGAATGGATTTAGTTTACGAAGGTTGCGAGGCAACGGTTTTCGCAATCTCAAATTTGATATAACATTTAAGAAAAAACGGTTTTGGAAATGTTTGACAATCTTCAAGAGAGCTTGATGATATTCTACGTCCGTCACGACAAGACTATCAGGTCGCGGACCACTTAAGTTAACGCGAACTCTAAGAATATACGCTAAGATCCTACAAATTTTATCTAGGGATGAATACTTTTCGAACAGCCGATCGATTATCGAAGCTTCCGGTATGGTCTCGGTTTTATTAGCGATGAGAACGGTATTACGCTGCTCGGGAATTGCGACGTCCTCCCCCATATGACACTCAGATATGTCTGTTGGCCACTCAGACTGTGGTAGGGAGAGCCACTTGGGACCCGCCCACCATAGCGCGTTAGTTAAAAGTTCCGCTGGCAGCTGTCCTCGGGAACAAATGTCAGCCGGATTGGTCGAAGAAGGCACATGCCTCCAACACTCGGTAGGAATAGTGTCCTGAATGTGACTGACACGGTTTGCGACAAAAGTCACCCAGCGCGAAGACGGGGACCGCAGCCAAGCTAAAGTAACGGTGGAATCACTCCACAGGTAAGTGGCATGAAGGGGAATCCGCAATGTCTCTTTGACGAATTTCGTGAGATCCGCAAGTAGGACTGCAGCACATAGCTCCAGGCGTGGCAGCGACTGCCTCTTTAAAGGCGCGACGCGAGCTCGTGCACAAACAAGGAAGAGACGAACGGAACCATCAGCCTCGGTGACACGTAGATAAACGACGGCTCCATACGCAAGTTCAGAACTGTCACAGAACCCATGCAATTGATATGATCGAGCGCCTACAGTAACGAACTTGCGTGGAATCTTAAGTTCCCTGAGTTGTGGAAGCTGTTGAGAAAAACTGTTCCATTGCGCAACAATTTCCGGTGGTGGAGTATCATCCCATGAAACGCCGAGGATCCAAAGCTTTTGAATCAAACATTTTGCTTGAATTATAAGAGGCGATAAAAATCCTAAAGGATCGAAGACTCTGGCCACCTCGCTAAGAATCGTTCGTTTGGTACATGGTTGGTTTGACGGTTGAACGTTAAAAACGAATGAATCTGAGGCAGGTTCCCATTTCAGGCCAAGAACCTTCACGGTTGTGTCTTCGGCTTCGGTAAAAGTGATAGCTTCCGATAGACACGCTTCCGAGGGTAGGTCACTTAGAAGCTCGGGTCGATTACTCACCCATTTACGTAGCTCAAAGCAGCCAAGGCTAAAAAGAGCGATGACTTGCGATTTGATTTCGCGGGCATCTTCAAGCGTGGCACATCCAGTTACTATGTCATCGATATAAATGTCGGATGTTAAAACGGTTTTGGCCTTAGGATAATGATGACCCTCATCATTAGCCAGCTGTTGGATGGTGCGACATGCCAAAAATGGAGAAGAAGATACGCCGTAGGTGACGGTATTTAAAACATATTCTTGAAGAGGCTCATCTTGGTGAGCTCGCCAAAGAATACGCTGGTAATCTCGGTGATGTGGAGCTACGTTAATTTGACGGTACATTTGGCGCACGTCCGCCATAAAGACGATTTCGTGTTCCCGGTAATGGAGAAGAATCTCCACGATATTGGATTGCAACTTCGGACCTATAAGGAGCGAATCATTAAGCGATTTGCCGTTTGCGTCCTTAGCCGAGGCATCGAACACCACGCGAAGTTTCGTCGTGGAGCTGTCGGGGCGCAAGACACAGTGATGCGGTATGTAGTACTTGCCAAGACCCATGTGCTTAGCAGGTACCTGAGTCATGTGACCACTTTCGATGTAGTCAGTCATGAAATCGGTGTATTGTTGTTTTAACGATTGATCACGAGACAACCGCTTCTCAATGGCATGGAAGCGTCGTAAGGCTGTTGCACGCGAGCCTTCAAAAAGGGGCTCCGCGTTGTTCTTGAAAGGAAGAACGACGTTATACCTTCCGGTCTCGTCACGGTAGTGGTTGTGAGTGAAACTATTTTCACAAACTTGCTCATTTGGGGTTAATCGAGAGGATTGTGGAACGTTATCGATTTCCCAAAAACGCTGAACTATTTTATTTAGACTTTCGTCCATGCTAGGAGATGCTACTCCCAAAAAACATGAAGAAGAGGATGCGAGTCGGGACTTCCCTAGGAGAAGCCATCCGAAAACGGAATTCAGGGCTTGTGGTCGAGACGCGTTGCCCTTTAAACGCTGTTCCAGCAACGATTCTGCGAAAACGTCAGCATTTAACAAGACGTCAATCGGACCAGGGATGTCAAAACCAGGATCTGCTAGCGGTAGTGTCTTGACATCATTCCATCCGCTCGTATTGAGTCTTGCGATGGGTTGATCTCCGCAGATGTTCGGTATGACGAGCATCTCGAGATGAAACTTAACGTTGCTATTAGTGCAGACGTCGCATGTAACGATGCTATTGACCGATGTTGGGGCACCCCCCAAGCCATGTACGTCGGCACATACGGTTCTAGGTTTGAGCCCAAGTCGCTGCGCTGCGTGTGCGGTCATAAAATTGTTTTGACTACCGGTGTCAAGTAACGCTCGGAACGAATGCAATTCACCAGATGTGTCACGAATTTGAACTATGGCAGTAGCCAGTAGCACGGTCGTAGTCGCTGGCACGTTAGACGAAGTTGAGGATTCTTTAGCCAATAGATTTATCGATGGCGAATGATCGCGCGCGGTGTCGAGGTTCCTTGGCGCTTTGTCGCGGTGTAACAAAGTATGATGTTTACGTTGACATTTTCGACATGAAAATATCGATGTGCACTCTCGCACCGAGTGAGACGAGTTTAGACAATTATAGCACCATTTCCGATCGCCGGCCTCAGCCATGCGCTCGTCTACGGACTTAGATAAAAAATCGTTACAAGCCGTTATGTGGTGTTCCTCACCGCAATATGAACATTTACGAATAAGCTTGGAGGTTGTCGTAACCTGGGTGGATTTTCCATTTCGTTTGTCACCAACCTTCGTTTTAGGCATGTTGGCGTTGGGAGCGACAAGCGAATGTGTGACGGTAGGTCGCTTCGATTTCTGAAAGGCACCTGATACCTCCTTGCTAACTTGCGAAGATCTAGTAGTGACGGCGGAGAAGTGCGTGTCACGTAACAGTGCTTCACTCTTGGAGTGTAGAAATGCCCTAATATGTTTATATTGCGGCAACTCGATGTCGGTGTGTTTTTCCTCAAACTCGCGTCTCAATTTAGTGTCGAGTTTCGACAAAATGTTGTAACAAAGCACAAAGTCCCATTGCTCGGTTGGTAATTTCAACTTTTTTAAAATAGTCAAGTTTTCATCGATCGTATTTAACGCATGTCGGAAATCCTGAGCGTGTGTAGTTTTGAAGTTAACATCCAAAATATCACGCCAGCACGTGAACGCTAATTCGCGTTTATCCTCATAGCGGGACTTGAGAGCATCATATGCGCTTAAATAATGTTCACATGCGACCGGGAACGTTCTAATTAACGATAAAGCATCACCACGTAGAACCGACACCAAATAATGAAACTTCTCGATATTACTTAAAACGGTTGATTCATGAATTAAAGCGTTATAAGTCGCAATGAACTCGGGCCATTCTTTTATAGCGCCCGAAAAGACTGGAAGTGAAATCTTAGGTAAACGCATATTGCTTTTCGCGCCTATTAACGGTTCGCACCCTGCGTCATTTAATTGTTGAGACGAACACGGTTGATATTTACGTTGAATTGACAGGACTTGAAAGTACACTTCATCAAAATTATCCTGAATGTCGCTATCCACATCGTCGGTCTCCTCGTTTAAAAGATCTAAAATGATGAAATGTGCCTCATGAAAACTATCCGCGATGTTTTGTATATCCTGACAATATGAAAAGAATAACTCCGTTTGTGACGCATCGGTTTCGATTAAGTTTCCCACTTCGAGAGCCTTAGTAATACGATTAAACGCAATGGTTCGTTTACGTCTCAAACTAGGTAAATTACCAACAGTATAATTCGTTTCGCTACACCTTTTTGATCCAGATTTAGATTTACGCCTTGTGAGGTAAGACATCGTAAATGATTAAACAATCTTCGCTAAATTATAAAACGCTATTTACCAAAACAAAGCTCGCGAATAACCACAATCACGCTATCAGCGGTTGTAGGAAAGAACAACCATCAATGTTCGGAACCAATAGGTGTTTAGTAGTTACGACTTACATATGAAATAATTTAAGTTAAACAATGTTAATAAAATGAACCTTATTACAACGCAGAACAGTTTGCTATATTAGAAATAAAATTTATTCTCAGACACTGGTCAAGTATTATTTTAATTTTACTTTATTAAATAATATTATGTTTACGTTACTATCGGAAATACAAATGATGTGTTTAAAATTAAACAAATTAAATTACAATAATAATTATTATTGTCAAAGATGGCGACTCGACGCCACAAGATGTTTCACTTATAATACGTTAAAGTTAAGAAGTTAATAAATGATTATGAAACGATATGTTAAGCGATCAACGTAAACTAGTCGGATTATATTCAAATTGCACAAATTATGGTACGATATAATTTGCAATATTGTTATTGCAAATGGTAAAACGGTGAATAATATTGTGTCAATTGAAATTAAAACGATTAGATGTTTTATGTATGAGATCGCGATCGGTTAGAATGGTATTATAATGAATAAGCAGATGGTATATTATGTAGGTTTATTTATGGCGGCGCTTAGCGGACAAAATGGAACAAAGAATTGCTTCGTAATTGTTAGATATATTAACGTTATGATATGCTTATGCGTTAAGAAAGTATAATATACGATAGAACAATATTATTTTCGTTATAATTACAAGCTACAATTGGTATTTAGGTGGACCGAATTTATCTAAAGTTCCCTGGTTTCGGCACCAAAAAGATGTACGCAAACGGCTGCGGTGTTTGAAATCGGTAATGCAATGTCTGCGTACAGTCTGGATCAAGTATACATAGTAATATATACTCGCCGGTAAATAAACGGTACACGCTTTGAAATATGACCAACAAGATAAATCATGCACAACTCACCCTGGTCAACGGGAACGGGAGACGTAGTAATTCTTGAACTTTAGATATATGCCGGCCGGTCACGTTTTGTTTAGAAAAAGTCCGCTAATTACACCACACATAAATATTTAGTTCATAGAAGATATGTAGCACAAAACCATGTTTAATTCTTGGTTTTCAACGGCGGTAATGGCGACGCCGACGCTTGCCTTGCGATGGTTTCTTGTTCTTATTAAAAACAAATGCGGGCGCGCTTCTTTCTTCCTGAGGCTCGTTAGCGCATGCGCGCCGGTGAATAGGGCGCTCTCATTGGTCAAATACACAAGGGTGCACCATTTGATACGGCGTGTGACATTGCATTGGTGGATTTATTAAGCGCGCGGAAATTAAATATAATAATTTAATTTTGAAAACGGAACAACTTTCATAATAATCATCTAGATTTACTACAGTTCTGTTCTTTCTAGGTCATTATGTTGCTTAGCATAGGAGAATCGTAAACTGATGTTAGGTGAGTACTCACTATCTGAAGATTTTATATTTTCACATACAGTATCATATGAACTCTCTAAAGACTCTTTATGTATTTCAGAGGTATTACTTTTTTTGCTGAAATCATTTTTGTTACGTTTATTTTAAACTAGCAAAGACTAGTATTTGCGAATATTACCATAATTTAAAATAACAATTTTAAATTACGGTATTTGTATAATTAAATAATTTGTTATGGCAACACGGGTGTTGGCAATACTGAGTTCGGGCTTTTGGAGAGGCAAAAGAGATAAAAAGGGCTGACGGTTGAATGGCGGGGCTCTTTGCACGAAGGAACGATTCGGAAACACTCAGTCTCACTCAGTATTGGCATCACCTGTTATCACAAGATATAGTTGTGATACCGAGAATAAAGGAGCTGTTATTTGTATCTGGTAGTTTTCTTACACCATAAAAGTTCAGAATGCAAATCTAAAGCTAAAGATATTTTTGTATTTGTAGCATCATTCTCACAAAATGATGCCTGGCATGTGGACTCCGATGCAACCTCGCACATGACCAAACAGAAGGATATGCTCCAGAATGAGTCGACCTCTCACATAAAGAAAATAAGAGAAGCAGACAACAAGGAAATATCTTTGCAATCCTCAGGGCAGGTTGTGTAAAGGTTGATTTGATCGAACTAGCAACACTATCTGAGAATTGTCAATGGTTGATGTCGATAGTAAAAAGACAAGGGAATAAATATATAAAGATTTGATTCACATGGTGTGTTTTATTTTAATTACAGTTAACAAAAGCAAAACATGGTGTCTGATTACGAGGTGATGCGACCCATGGCCCAAGAAGGTGATTTAGCTGAAAACTTTAGAAGTAAAGTTTAGTGGAGCCAGCGACTTAAAATTCACCTAACGGCTAACGACCAGATCGTTAGCTAGCGATATCGTTAGATAACGCTAGCGACAAGAGAATGATAGCCATTTTACTCAAATACATCGGAGAAAAGGGGATTCTTGTTTCTTTAATATAACAGTAGAAGACGTTAAGTTCGACAACATTATCAAGAAATTAGAAGAATACTTTTCACCTAGAAAAAATTTAACTATGTTAAGAAATGATTTTTCACCATGAAACAAGATGGCGGTGAGCGCCTGGAAGATTACTTTACCAAGGTGGAAAATTTTGGGCTTGCTTTTGAATTTGGCGCATTACGTGAAAAGCTCATCGTAAGCAAAATAATCGCAGGCAAAGCTGCTATCAGAGGAGAAAGATAGATTAATATCAAAATATGTGAAGGAGTACTTATAAACCTGCGAAACATCAAAACTGTGTGTAGAAAAGGAGTATAAAGAGACGTCGGAGGTACTATTCAGCCATAAAAGAGCTGCTAATCGGCCTAGCGAAAAGAAAAGCGTTCAATTATTAACTACAGAAATTGTGGGAATACGCACCCGATCAACAAGTGTCCCGCGTACGGGAAAACATGTTTCAACTACCAGAAGAAGAATCATTTTTTAAGTTTACACAAACTACACTTACGGAGGAATAAAGTACACTTGGTGCAAGAAGAAAATGTTGAGGATCAGGAAGACCCGTCAGACCATTTCTTTATTGGATTATTGAAATGATTAGCAATAGGTACCTAATACCTATACTTGTGAAAGCGCGTATTCTACAATGAATTTTATAAAATCGAAACATAGATCGTCACTGTCAGATATATCACTTAGACATGCACTGCGTCTGGCAACAACTAATATTAATGTTGATATTGAAAGGCACTAAAAGGATTCCAAAAAAAGAAAACGAGGCCGGCCTGCTAAGTCCAAGTCTGCACTTATTTACCAGTGACGATGAAATAGTAGGGCTCTTCATACCTATCAATGTTCCTTATTATAATGAAACAACTTTTATGGATTTTATCGCGGTTTATTTAGTTTTTTACAACCTCGACGTTTCGGAAACTTTACAGCAACCATGGTCACGGGAGGACTGAGGTGTCAGACGTCCTACTGTTACAAAGTTATTCGAAACTACCCTATGATACAACAATATTTTATTTAGTCCTAACTATGCAGAAGGTGCTAACTAAGTCTTTAGTCTGCGACATGTTATGCTTGGATTTTGATTTTATTATATTTATTATGGGATCCCAAGCAGGTGGTAATGGCCAGCCATCTCCTCTATTGAAATAAGGATGTTTTTTAATTTCAATAGCCTCGCGAATCATCCTTGGTTGGAATCGGTGTTCTTTTGCGAGGACTTGTGGTTTATCAAATCACCGATTGCTGACTTAGAATGTGCATTTTTTTAAAGTGAGCTCATTACACTCTGCTCATTGGTGCATTTTTCAAAGTGTTTTTTTTTTGTATTCGAAACACTTCATTTAAGATAAAATGCCGTTCAGTATAAAAAAACACATTTGCCAAATATGGAAAAAATGCAGACATTATGTTGACACTCAAACAAATTTTAAGTCACTCAAATATTACGAAACTGCTCATTTTGTATTTTAAGTAACTCAAATTAATGTTTGTAAATTGCTGTTCTGTTGATTTCTCGTCGCTTGCAGTCAGTCGCTCACTTAGTAATTCTATTAATCAAATTTATTAATTTTAACACTTAAAACTGTAATTTACAGTCACTCGTTTTATTGCTACCCTTTTTTATTGAGCGTGAGTTACTTCATAAACAACAATTGGGATTTACTAAAGGTAGCTCTACAACTGATGCGGGAGTTGATCTATTAAAACATAATATATTAACAACTTAGAAGGACTCCCAGGATTTGTTCAAAGCTTTCGACTGTGTTGAATATGCAACGTTGATCAGGAAATTGTACCACTATGGTATCAGGGGTGCTGAGTAAACTGTTTCCATCTTATTTATATAATAGATCACAAAAAGTAATTATAAATGGTAAAAGTTCCCCTGAAACCAAAATAAAAATAGGGTGTTTCAAGGATCCATTCTCGGTCCATTTCTCTTTCTTGTCTATATAAATGACTTAGCTTCACTCGTAAAGGCAAACGTAAAGGCAAATTTACCAAATCGTGTAAAGATAATAGAGAAGATAATAAACAAAAGCAAAAATAAGATATCAATTTTATTAGGCGTATGATACTCAGGATCAGCCAGATCATCTACAATCAGGTCTTTCTATTCTACCCTAGTTGTCTTCGCAACTGGGAGAAGACCCGTAACCGGCTTCAAGACATGCTCATTAACCTTAACTTGAATTTTAGGATTAACTCTCGACCTTAAAATAATGTTGACTGTGGACTTAGAAAGTACCCTTCTATCTCCACCTATACCAACTACGGTATTTTTGACCGCAAACCTTTTTAAACCTGTGCTGCACCATAGCCTCGGTAATAAAAGAACCTTGCGATCCCTGATCTAATAAAACTCTAACTGGGACATAAGTTCCGTTTTTCGACTCAGCTTGCACCACAGCTGTAGTTAATAAAACCGTCTTAGAAATCCCTGTCGAAAAACAAGACACAAATTGCTTATCTAAGCTTTCTGCTTGCAAAGACAACTTATTACTACCTGCGGCAGTACCCTCCTCCGTTAACCTTAGACTGGTCGACGAGGTTGATTGATGAATCGCCTCGATTTCAGCACTACCAGTCGACGTTTACACACCTGGCATCGGACAATATTTTTACATAATTTAGCGGCATAGTTGGTATTTAAACAAATAAGACATAAGTTTTTATCTAATGCGAACTCACGGCGTTCCTCATCACTTTCCAAATTTTTTGCATGTAGTTATTTTATGATCTGCACTGCAATACGCACACGATACAATCGGTTTATTTTTAATAACATGAAAAGAATTTTTTTTTTCTCATTGTCCTTATATTTACCTTATAATCGATATTTTCTAGACCTCTAAATTGCCCTATTAAAAAATTTGAAAACTGTTGAAACGTGGTTAAAACGTGGTGAAAAAAAAAATCGTCACTTGGATCTGAAGATACCTGTAATTCCCATGCTTTTCGCGTATCCTTATCTAACTTAGCTCTTATAATGTGGATTATCAGGATATCCCAAGATGAAATATCCACACCAATGTTTTTCATCGAATCTAAGCAATCTGAAGGCGTACTTATTAAATTTTTAATTTCACATGCTGATTCAGCCAACAAGCTTTTTTGATTTAAGAGACGGTTCAAGATACCGTTAGCCAAAATCCTTTTATTATTATACATAGCATCTAACTTCTGCCACGCAACGGTATAACTATCCGACGTCACTTTAATGTTGCGTAACAGTTGTTCGGCTTCCACGGTTAAATGTCCCCTTAAATAATAAAATCTTTGAGCATCATCCAGTGACTTGTTTTCAAGCACAAGCCCTAAAAACAAATCTCTGAAAGTCGGCCATTCTGTATATTTCCCGGAAAGCATAGGTATTTTTATCTCGGGCAACTTGAAGCGTCTTGCTGAATTGTCACATTGATTTTCTGAATTTGACTTTATTTCTAACTCAGGTGCTTTTAACTTGTACAACATTTATTTTAACTCACACTTCAATCGAACATACAACTCTTCTACATCATCATATACACTATTTTTGTGATAATCCGAATTATACAAATCCGTTTGCTTAATCTGACTAATAATCTTAATATGCGTGTCTGTAAATAAAGTCCACTGTTGTTCCAAGGTATGGCATGTAAGTAAGTAAGTTATAGCCTAGTTTCGATATAAGCAACCGTCAAACGATCTTTAGGAGACTTTTTAAAATTTGTCTTAACTCTTAACATTAAGCCCTTATGTCATCCTGCAGATCATTAAACGACTCCATTTTATATAAATTGCTAATTTAATAATTTTGTCACTTATAATTCTTATCAAATCTAAGCCAAAATAATAATTTACTTTAATTGACAAACTTAATAATTCTAAACAACTAAATTATTTTTTCAAAGTTACTACAATATTTTCAGTCTTAATTTTCAAGTTAAATTCTTCAATTGTAATGTTTAAAATGTACTCACAATTATCACCGCACACACACTCATTTATCTGCACTTTCCGTCCGTCGCTCCTCCGGGTTGTGGTCAGCCGGCTCCTCCACTGCCTTGGCGTCGCACGTGACGCCTCGCTGTAGGGATGATCTGGACAGCAATCCGCTGCCAGTAGTAACGAAACGGATGGTATTACTTAGAACGAGATTCAGCAATCCTGCCGTCGGATCTTACACCAAATGTACCACTGACGCAGCGACAGCCGACAACACAAAAATACGCCTAGCCTATCCATGAGCAAAATCCGGCAGGCTCCTTATACTTGAAATAATCTTTTATACTATTTTCATCAATTTATTTGTAAAAACGATTCATCAATCTCTTAAAAAATTACCATCTGAATCTTATATCTAATTTTTGACAGTTGTCACAATTTTTCTAAAGAGGTTCGTTGGTGTGAATATTTAACCCCAACAATTATTATTAATATTATTATTTTTGTTTTTCTTCTCCTTGTTTAAGGGGGGTGAGATAACTGACACACGGGCAATGCAAAGTGTTGCTTAAGATGATGATGAGTTTTGGAGAAATTTGCGTGTGAGACGGCATGTATTAAGGATAACTGCTTTCAGAATGAGTGTAATGGTGGATTTGGGGATTTGAAGTATATTGAGATTGGTCTGGAGGGTGCTGGGGATGACGCCTGTTGCGGATATGACTATGAGTACGATTTTAACCATATCTACTTCCCATTGTCTTTTTATTTCTGCGTGTGTGGTGAGGAGGTTACGGGTGTTGCATACTGCTATGTCTATAATAAATACTGTTATGTTGGTTTTGTCGAGTATAGTTATGTCCGGTCTATTATAGTGTATGGTTCTATCTGTTATTATTGTTCTATCCCCATAAACTTTGTATGAATTGTTCTCTAAAACAGTGCTAGGCTGATATTTATAATACGCTACTTTTTGTACTTTCTTTTTTGGACTATTACCAATAATTTTCAGTCAAAACCACTTTTGACCTGTTCAGTCAACAGTACTTTTACTGATTAAGAGTTTTGACTGCAACATATACACTCCGCGGCCGATCGTCACGCGACATGCACCACACAGACAAAAAAGTTTGTGACGATGTAATTAAAGTTTCACTTAAAAAATATAGTTTTTACTTCAAACAGATGTTAGACAAAAAAAAATGTATACAGTAACTTTAAAGAACATTTCTTGTTTTGTCCTTAACTTTCGATTCCCTTTTTTATTTGTAATTTTTGAAGTCGTTTTGTCTTCTCATTAATTCCTGTCTGTTCTTTTCTAATTTTATAATAAGTGTAAAATGTGGAAACTTAACTAGTTAATGCAAAGTTAAGTTTATGTTGAAACTAATACTGACGCTACGTGAGGACGTAAGGATGTCATGACGACCTCTGTGGCTCAGGCTCAGACCTCTGTGGTTGGCGCACAAGCCGGAGGGAGCGGGCTCGAATCCCGCCAGGGATCAAAAAGTTTCTGGGTCATGGATGTGTATTAAAAATGTGTATTATGTAATAAAAAAAATATACTGTAATATATAACAATATATTGTCTACTTATATTAAATCGCACACATGTGCACGGGTCACGTGTCGATCTGCAGCGAGGCGTCCCAGGCGCGCGCGTTCACCAGCTTGAGCGTGGAGCGCAGCGCGCCGCCCGGGCCCAGCGCCAGCGTCAGCGGCTGCGCGGCGGCCCGCGGGCGCGCGTACAGCGCGTGCAGCGCCTGCTCCCAGCGCACCGGCGCCGTGGTCAGCCGCGCCAGCCGCCGCCGCACGTCCGCCGCGCCGCCGTACGCGCCCGCGTCCACGCACGACACCACGCGCACGCGCGGCGCGCTCGGCTCGCACAGCGCCGCCGCCTCGCGCACCGCCTCCGCCGCGCGCGCCATCAGCGCCGTGTGGTACGCGCCCGCCACGCGCACGCGCGCGCACCGACGCACGCCGAGCCGCCGGCCCTCGCGCTCCACGTACCGCAGCGCCTGCGGACCGACGCGAGTGCTTCGTGTGAGATCCCGTCGTATAGCTAACGTAGCTATTATCGTGAGACGTATCAAAGAACAGTATGATAAAGCCTCGTGAACGTCAGCTGGCGCGCGGTTGGGGGGATGAGCGGTGGGAGCCCCCCACGCATGAAGAAAAAAAAATCAGTCATTACCTTTCAGCTCAAGATTTATCATGAAATCAAATATTGCAATGTGTCATGTCATAACCAGCTGATTATTATTTTTTCGTTGCGATATTGGGTTAACTACAATTTATCAAATATTTAAGCTGAGAGGAAATGACTGAATTTTTTTTTCTTCATGCGTGGGGGGCTCAGCTGACGTTCACGAGGCTTTATCATACTGTTCTCCGATACGTCTCACGAAGTATCTCGCGGGAGAAAATAATTAACCAAATTTTCACCTGGCTCCCGGACCATTAGGTATATTCGGAACTTTCGGCCTTCGAAACGATCACGTACCTCCTCGTCGCCGGCGAGCACCTTGCAGCCGGGGAAGAGATAGTTGGCGACCTGGCAGACGGCGTCGGGGAGCCCGGCGTGGTCCCGGGCCGCGCGCAGCAGGCGCGGCAGGTCGGCGTCGGGCGCCAGCCACACGGTGAGCATGCCGCCGCGCCGCTCGCGCGCCGCCGCCGCCATGGCCGCCGCGCGCACCTCCACCAGCCGGAGAGCGCGCTCGAACTGCAGCGCGCCCGCGAACACGAGCGCGGCGATTTCCCCGAGCGAGAAGCCGGCGACGGCACGCACGCGCTCCACGGCGCCGGGCCGCTCGTCCCGCGCCCGCTCCAGCGCGCCCAGCGAAGTCACCAGCACGGCCGTCTGGCAGCGCCGCTCCAGCTCGTCCTCGGGGCCCTCCAGGCACACGCGCGCCACGTCCCATCTGAATTGCCAACAAAAAAGACAAATCCGTAGGGCGCGGTGAATAGACAACTTTAAAATGTATTTAAAAGGGGTAAAGCAAATGACAAGAGGATGAAGCAAATGAACGAGAGGGGAGATTCGCTCTCGGGAATAACTGTCCCGTTACGTAGAAATGAAAGAGAAGAGAAAAATGCCGCGATGGTACGATGTTTCGTTCACATCGAACATTTTGTCTAGAATTTTTATTTATTGATGAAACGATACTTGTAAGGAATAAATATTGTTTCATCAATAAATAAAAACAACAGATTATTGTCATTTGTTACATCACTGTTATTAATTTCATGAAGATTTATTTATCTATACTAATACTATTGTACGATCATGTACAATGTAATGACCGTACATTGCGCACGCGCCCGCTGCCGCGTCAGCGTTTCCCTGAGCGTGTGCAAAATAATTTATTTTAATATAATAAATCATACCACAGATAGTTCACGTTCGTACCTTGACCAGATAGGTCGCATGCTCTTTTTCCCTTCCATCCCTATTCTACCATTCCTAATTCCTATCCTACCATCCCAAGTGGTTCACATCGTACTCCAACCAGACAAGTCACGTGTTCTACTCAACCACATCAGGAAACTATATCGCCGATACCCCGAGACCAGAGCGGATCGCATATAGTTTACTGAATTCCATAACCATACCATTTAAGCACTTAGATTAGTGTTACCTAATAAACCATTTAGTTCCTATCTAAGTGTTTCATTCCTGTACAGCCTAAACACTGTACAACTATAAAGAGGAAAAAATTGTTTCTTTGTTTTCATTGAATAGGCTCGAAAATACTGTCTAATTTTTAGATTTTATTAACTAACATAATTATTAATACCTAGTTTTTAGCGTTCCATAGCCAAATGCCACAAACAGGACCATTATGGACAGGACGTCATGTCTATCTGACTGTCTGTCTGTCCATAAGTCACAGTAACTTTTTTTCCGAAACTTGGTAAGTAGATGTATCCCTGTTAACCGCATTAAGATAATTTACACAAAAATATATTTCATATTGTACCACTGTAAATATAAATATTGTTCAACAATCACTACATTAACATAAGCCTGTGATAAGTTTATAAGAACTTTCGTTACAGGTACTAGGAAGGTACTCAATATTAAATTTTATACTCGTCCGTGTTTTGGTGCTGACTACCATATTCATCATACAGATTATCTACACTTGGCAGGATTCAAATCACACACATGCACACAGACCGACATATACACACACAGAACACATCACATTACCAAATTTTATATTTGATTTAAACAATAACTGACAAAATTAATACTATGATATAAAAATATTGATATGAATATCATAATATAAATATTTTATAATATATATTATAATGAATAATATAATATAAATATGTTGGCGATGTAAGCGTTCTTAGCCTATTTTTAAAACTTATGTGCACCAAACACATTGCACACACCATAATATGAGATTTGAATCTCTTAATCTATCAATGTCTTCTAAAGAAATTTAAATCGCTGTGACTTTCTGTGTGTACTAAAGAATTTGTGTCATGAAATAAACAATTATTAAAATCAATTGACAATCTCCTAGTGCTTTGTTTGTACTTTCTTTTCTATGTATGACAACCTGCCTCGCTTACAAGGTAATACAATATATCTAGCTACTACCCACCCCTAAAATAAAATGAATACAGTGGTAGTAATCAATTTAGCTATAACCACCACTACCACTGTCATACTTATAACCTATACAAACATAAAATGAGCCCCGGCAACTCATTGATGTACTTCCTTCCCACCCTCAGATGTAAACATTAAGTTTCAATGCCAGTAATTATACTGCCTGTACTGTCCTTCTGTCTAAAACACAACAATGCTGTTTCAAGGAGAAAACAAGTAGTATGGTGTATTAAGATGCATGGGGCATACAAAGTGTAACACAAATGCGTCCCTCTCATCTGTATGAGAAAAAAAATATACTCAAAAATATTAATAGGTGATGATTACCCGACAACTTCAGATGCCAGTTTATAAAGGTCACGGGCAGTTGGCACATCCATCAGGCGACGCCCCATGCCTACGAACTGCGAGCCTTGCCCAGGAAATAATATTACTGTTGTTTCACTGGGGTCAGTTCTCGGCGGTGTCGTATTTGGTTTCGTGGTGTATGGCTGTGTGGCCCACTGCAGCTCAGCTTCAGCCGGAACTGCCGCTCCCACTTCACCGAATGCGGTTGCATCTTGTAAGAGTTGTCGAAGTGGACTATCATCTTCACCAACTTTAGAACTGATGGCACGAAATGATTTTATAATTCTTAGGCGAATACAGGTGCGACATATTAGAGATTGCATCGGGCTAAAATATAAATATAGAATACGAGTTTTACTTCAGGTGTTTACTACCTTATTCGCGAATTGAAATATATATTTATTTTAAGTAGTGCTATTTCCTTCGCTATTTCATAAACAATGATTGGTGACCAACATTTTTATTATTATATTGCACTTTCTGAAATAATTTTAGGTATTGAATATAGACACTATTGATTCATAAAAGGAGAAAGCAATTAATATAGTTGTGGGATTTTAAAAATACAGTTAATACAAAAAAAGATCACTAATCACTATCAATTAAAGTCGCGGCACGATAAGAAGGCCGTGGGCCGTTTTGAGTTTTGACGTTTGTCCGCTCGTGAAGTTTCGTAATTATAAAGCCGGAACCGCACGTTTGTGATTTGCCGCAAGCCTCAAGCCTTCACAAGTCACAAGCGTGCGGACGCCTCGCAAGCGCTTGCGGCAAAATCTCTTTGGTTCCCTTTGGCTCGTGCACAATACCGACACTCGTTGGGTCGGCCACAAACCTTTGCAAGCCTACGCAAGCCAAGACAAACTCTGTATCCGCACGTTTGAATTTGTGAAGGCTTGCCATGAATCCTTGGCAAACGTGCGGTTCCGGCTTAATAATCAAAGAAGGAGAAAATTGCTGTTCTTTATTGTCAATAGTGACGTGCGGCTAATCATAATATTTATCGAATGTAAATTTTAGGAAACAAAATGTATTTATTTAATTTCTTTATAAACTGTATATTATATAAGGGTCCCACAAACATTTATTTTTTATTTTTATAAGATTATCATAAATTGGCACCTTGTTTACTGCAAATCTCGGCATTTCTTTTAGGAAAATCAAAATGTTTAAAAATGAAATCTAATCAGATAGTCACATCTACTACCTTCGGCAAACTTGCGTCAATGTTCAATGCAGTTTCGACCTGACGTTGCATCGAAAAGTACAAACTGTGAGCGCACTGCGATTGTGATATAGTTTTACTAAAACTATATAACCAGGTACTACTTGCAATAAAAACTCACAGATTTGATTATATTTTTTTCGAGAATACTTTCAACTGAGAATTCCTTGTCGACTGCCAGATGTTCCAGAGGGCGTCAGTGCAAGATCGATGGGCGACAGTCAAGAAGAGTCGCGTCTGCTTCAAGTGCCTTCAAGGGAGACATCGGAAGGAAACATGCAGAAAGCCATCGTGCAAGGAATGCCATAGGTGGCACCACCATATGCTGCACGTAGAAAAAAGGACCTCGGAGGACAATAGAGAGACGAATGAAAGAAAGGATCAAAGAAGATACTGGCACTGATGGATGAAGGATCAACAGTGTCACTTATCGACCAAAAGGTGGCAGAAGAAGTCGGCGCTCAAGGCATCCAAGAGGAACTGGCGATTGAAACAGTGGGAGGCAGAACAATAAGAAAGAAGGACTCTCAGGTGCTGGACCTCGTCGTGAAGGGGGTTCATCAAGGAAGAAAGAAGACCTTGAAGAGGGTCCGGACCATCGACGAGTTGAAGCTTGCCCCGCAGTTCCTGGAGAAGAAAAGAATAGAAGAATGCCGCCACCTGAGAAAGATCACCGACTCTCTGCACTACGAAGGCGAGTCACCGCAAATGCTCATCGGACAGGACAACTGGGAGCTGATAGTGACTCAAGAAATACGAAGAGGGAAACCAGGAGAGCCAGTTGCTTCGAAGACAGGATTGGGATGGGTACTTCATGGGTCAGACACCCGGACTGCAAGAGTGGCGCAGTTCCTGAACGCGTGCTCACACATCAGCACACCAGAGAAGATGCATCAAGCAGCAAGCACCACTCTCCCAGCACCAGATCCGGCAAGGTTCTCAGCATGGAAAAGACTTTGGCGATCCACGGCAAGGGTACTGCAGTTTGTACAGCTGTGCAGAAGACGAGAAAGGGTCAACGTCAGCAAAGAAGATCCCACCTGGAAAGTGACGCAACAAGGAAAAAGGAAGACTCAAGAGGCAATACGGAAGTCTCCCAAAGAAAACGAAAGGAAATACCTACCGCTGGACGCCGCACTCCTCGAGCAAGCTGAGGCCCTATTGCTAAGAAGAAGCCAAGAAGAAAGCTTCAAAGAAGAAATCAGGAACATACGACAAGGAAAGCAACTAGAGGGCAGCAGCAAGCTGAAGAAGCTCGACGTGATACTGGAAGACGGTCTCCTGCGGCTCAAGGGAAGGATCGACGCGATACGGGGTGTATCGAGAGAATACAAGCGACCCATCGTGCTCGACAGCAAGGACAATCAAACTCATCATAGAATACTACCACTGCCGCTTCAATCACGGGAATCACGCAACGGTGATGAATGAGATACGACAACGCTTCTGGATCCTGGGTCTGAGGTCAGCTATCAAGGCGGTCCAACATCAATGTCAATGGTGCAAGGTCAGAAGATCAAGACCGCAAGAGCTGCCGACTGTAGACCTACCTGCTGAAAGGCTCATGCATGGAAGTCCGCCTTTCACGTGCACCGGCGTAGATTACTTCGGCCCCATGACGATCACTGTGGGGAGGCGACATGAGAAGAGATGGGGCGCCCTGTTCACCTGCCTCACCACCAGGGCAGTACATATGGAGCTGACGCCTTCGCTCTCCGCGCACAGCATGATCATGGCGTTAAGAAGATTCGCAGCCAGAAGAGGAATGCCGAAGATAATCTACAGCGACAACGGGACCAACTTCGTCGGCGCCAACAAAGAACTAAAAGAAGCCATCGACACCATGCAAGAAGACCTCATCCCAGAAGCAGAGAAGATCGGCGTGCAGTGGAAGTTCACCCCCCCTGGTGCGCCAAACATGGGCGGCGCATGGGAGCGTCTGGTGCGTTCCATAAAAACCGCACTAGACGCCACACTCAACGAGCGGCATCCACGTGAGGAGGTGCTCCACACGCTCCTCCTAGAGGCCGAGCACATCGTGAACTCTCGGCCTCTCACCCACATCTCCGAGCATCCAGAAGAAGAAGCCCTCACGCCCAACCACTTTCTCATTGGGCGATCCTGTGGCGCTGCGAGAGTCGGCAGTTTCGAAGACCGAGAGCTCGTGGGCAGGCGCACCTGGAAGGCCACGCAGCGGCTTGCCGACCACTTCTGGCAACGCTGGCTGCGGGAATACCTGCCCACCCTGCTGCCGCGGAAGACACCGGGAAGAACCAGCGCTACGGATCTACGAGTCGGGGACATCGTGCTGATCGTCGACCACAGCCTGACAAGATGCACCTGGCCACGCGGAAGAATCCTGCGGGTGTATCCGGGACCAGACGGGCGGACCAGGATCGTCGACGTCGAGACGCGCGGAGGAGAGCTGCGGAGACTAAGTTCGAGAGTGGTGCTGTTGGTGCCGGTAGAGTCGCCGAGCCAGGAGGATGGTGCTGCGCACGAGGGGGAGAATGTCGGCGACAAGTAAGAAATGTATGATATAAGTCGTCCGAGCCATGTAAATACGTAAATGTAAATATGTCTTATTAGGTCCCATTAGAACGTTAAGTCATATTAGAATAATGAGTCATATTAGATTACGTTAAAATTCCAATTAGAATAGGTTAAGCCAATGTGTAATCAAATGTAAATAAGTCGATTTGATATTCTAAGGAAACATGAATAGCATGAATAATTGGACGCCAGAACTAATGCGATCCCTATTCGGTTGTGAGACAACCGAGGTGATGACATAGCTTGCTGTCTCTAGCGAGCGTCCTATAAGAAAGCTAATTAGAATATGTAAATAAGTTTCATTTTTGATAGTTTTTTGTGATAATTTACGTGATAATTAGTGTTTTTTAGTAATATTTCAATGTAAGGCATGATATGAAAGCAATAGATAAGTGAATACGTTATAAAATTGCGAGTAATTGCACTGAAAACCTTTGATGTAGAAAGTGTTAATTTTAGTATGTTTTCATGTTTTAAATTAATGTTAGGTTATATAATTCATTAGTTTTGAACGAATATAGAGAAAATAACATAAGAAATGTATAATTTAACTAGCGGACCCCACAGACGTTGTCCTTTAGATACGAATCGATAGTGGCAGTACAGATCAATAACCTAGATACCGACTGCAGCGCCATCTGCCGGTCTGATTTGTGAATCTAAACCATTCTCGAATCTCCACGAACACACACAAAAAATTTCATCAAAATTGGTCCAGTCCATCCAGTCGTTTAGGAGGAGTTTAGTCACATACACACGCACACAAGAAATATATATATTAAGATAGGTAAAATTAGCCATAAACGACCTTGTTATTAGCTGAAATTATAACGTGTAATTTCTATCATTTTTATAGTTCGATTGATTTGTGTCATACATCATTGGAAAGGTCTTTTTGAGAAGAATATGACACAAAAAGAACTATCTCGATATCGTTTATAGTTTAGGAAAAATCGACAAGAATTTACTTTGTGTTTTAGCATATAACTTTACGCGATAGTTTGATAATGTTTCTGTTGACCGATTGTTTTGTATTATGTATCGTTAGAAAGGTCTTTTTATATAGAATCTAACACAGAAAGAATTATGTTGATAGCATTTATAGTTTAGAAGTTATTAGCGAAAATGTCATGAAAGTACGTAAGTTTCTATGAAAATTGTACTGTTTTTATGTAATAACTTTTTATTGCAATATGTTAAATGTTTATAATTTATGTTAAAATATGAAGAATATTGTTAATTTTTATAGAAATATAAAAATATTGTAATTTGTTGAATGGAAAATAAATAAAGGGGGCTTTAAGGTTTCGGCTCTTCGCAAAATCTAATAGGAAAAGTCAAGCGTAAAGCGCACGACGCGTATATGGCATAGACCCGCGCATATAAATATCGGGCCAAAAACGGGCTCGTCAGTCAGTCGCAAGCAAGCCGTTGAAGAGGCAACATCGGGCAGAAGAGCCGAAATCCGCGAAGCCTTAGTGAAGAAAAGTAATAAGTGGTTTCATTTTCGTCTCCCTACACCCCGGTCTTGTTTCATTCGTAATTACGAACTCTGTCTGTTTCAATTCGAGAACGTCCTCCGAGGTCGGTGTGCCTAAATATCTACGCATTCAGGGGTGAAACAACGTCCCATCACTAAGCACGCCTATGGTTTTAAGTTATACGTATAATCGAGACTATCATAATATTCTGGTTGGGTTTGATTTAATTTACCACAGTAATTGGCGATCTCATATTTTAAGAATAAGGTATTAATAAAATACTTAGGGCCTGTTTCACAATCTCCATATAAGTTCCCAATAGGCTATCAGCAACATATTTGACAGATAGAGTATGGAGTATCTGTCAAATATGTTGCCGATAGCCTATTGGGAACTTATCTGGAGTTTGTGAAACAGGCCCTTAGTTAAAAAAATTAAATTGTGGACGCTTGCAAGAGTAAGGGCCGTATTCAGAGACGTGACTTGAGCGCTGATCGGCGCTTGATACTAGATTTTGGTACCGCCTAAACTAGTATCAAGCACCGATCAGCGCTCAAGTCACTTTTTAGAATACGGGCCTAAGGGTTTGTTTCACAATATCCTAATAAAGTTCCATTTAAGCTATTTGCAACATATTTACCACATAACTACAACGTTTTTGTTTCACAATTGACATATAGCAATATTTGGCTAATAAAGTTCCCTGTAAACTATAGGTCGGATCAACTGGCCATTAGCAAATTCATCTGTCAGATAAATTAGTTGACAGATATATACGCGGTTGACAGCTTCACGACATTTGACAATTTGACGTTCCGGTAACAGTAATATATACAAAATAATTTAAATTGTGTTTTGATCGTTTAATAATTAAGGGATAACATTATATACAAGGTCTATGTAAATAAAAAGTATAAAGATGGTATGATACATACAATTAAATTATAAAAACATATTTTCATGTACTTATATTTACAACATGGAATTTTTTTCTAAAACATATTAATCGTAAAATGGAACGATGAAATGCGAGGTTGCCAAGCCTACTAACCAGTAAGTGCCAAATAGGGATCTGCCAAATGGTGAAACCCAATCAAGACTAACTAGAAGATTTATGTGTCAGTTAATTTATGTGTCATATAGCTATATAGGGTACTTTACTAGTATATTGTGAAACACACCCTAAATAATAATTAATTGATGGAAAACAAAAAAAAAAACAACTGTGCGCCATAACGTTTCCCACCGCTCCCCTTCTAATTTTTTTTTCTATATAATTATTATTTAATGCCAAACACCTTTGGTCTCGAATAGTCATATACATATATTGCTCATCTACGGATATAACAAAAGACCTCGCTTATGATTTATAAAAGGAAAAAGGAACATTCAATATAACGCAAGACGTGCATGTGCATATTGTATATTAAACGCGGCTACATATGCGGCAGGCAAGCGGCCAGCGCGCGACGCAGCGCCTGGCGGACGTCGGCGCGGCCCTCGCAGAACACGTGCGTGGCGTGGCGCTCCACGTGCACCAGCGTGTCGTGCCGCGGCAGGTGCACGATGCAGCCGTCCTCGCCCGCCTCCACGCGCGCCTCGCCCACGCCCTCCCGCGCCAGCGCGCGCACCAGCGCCTCCACGTCCAGCGCACTCCAATGCAGGGCGGGCGCGGAGGCCGCGGGCGCCGGCGGCGGCGTCAGCTCGAGCCGCGCGTCGCGCACGTGCAGCGCGGCCGCCAGCGGCGCCGCCCGCAGCCCCGCGCGCACCTCCCGCAGCGGGCCGCGCGCCACCGCCGCCGCCAGCGCGGCGTCCAGCGTGCCGCGGGCCACCCGGCGCCGCACGCCCGCCGCCCGCGCCGCCCCGCGCCGCACCACCACCGTGGGCACCTCCCCGCCGATGGCCCCCCGCGCCGGCCCGCCCGCGCCCGCCGCGCCGCCCGCGTACTGCTCGGGCAGCGCCAGCTCCCGCGGCCGCAGCTCGCGCACCAGCTTGTTGGCCTGCGAGTAGTTAAGCGACGTGTCGATCGGACAGTGAAACGCCTTCATGGCGAGCGGCTGGAAGGGCGCGAGCGCCTCCGCGTGGGGGAAGTCCGGCTCGGTGAATATAATGGCGTGCGCCGGGTTGGGGGCCCACAGCTCGACGAGGTGCACGGCAGCACCGAAGCGCAGGCTCGGGTGGCCGCAGAACACGACGCAGGGCTGGCGAAAGTCGGCGCTGAACGCGTCGTCGTGCAGCGAGCGGGCGTGCCGCAGCCGGCCGGCGCGCGCGAGCGCCGCGTGCGGGAACGGCTCCTCGGGCAGGTACACACGCGCCTGCTTGCCGGCCGAGACCCACTCGGCGAGGATGTTGCTGTAGGCGAGCGACGAGTCGGCTACGGGTGACACCACGTACAGCGGCACGTGCGCCAGCCCCGCACCCTCCAGGTGAGCGGACAGGCACTCGAGCAGGTCGTACAGCACGCCGCTCGGGTACACGGGGCACAGCACGGAGCCGCCGGCGCGCAGCGTGACGGTGGCGTGCACGCACAGGTCGCCCAGCATGTGGTCGGGGTTGTGCGCGGGCGTCTGCGTGAGCGCAGCCAGCACGAGCAGGTCGGCACCCCGCAGCGCCGCTTGGTTGATGGGGCGCGGGTGTGTGGTGAGCGTGCTGGAGCCGCTCACGTAGGCCACCTTCTCGTGCGCCGAGCGCAGTACCCAGTTGGCGGAGCCGAGACAGAAGCCGGAACTGACGGCGGTCGCGTGCAGCGCGCCATACAGGTCGACGCGCTCGTCGTACCCCACGACGCGCACGCGGGCTAGCGCGCGCGCCAGCGCCGGCGCGGAGAAGAGGCGGCGCCAAGCGCGCGGCCGCACCGCCTGCGCCAGCGGCGGCGGCAGTACGTGCACCAGCTCCTTCCAGCGCCGCGCCGCACCGCCCGCCCCAGCCGCGCCGCATGACGACGCCCACTCAGACAACTCCTCCAAGTAGAACCTTCGACATACCAGCAAAACTCGATACAAATCCGGTTCAACTAAAAAATAATATGTGCAACTTTTAAAATTTCAAAACAAAGGCTTATCTCAACGAATTAGTCAAATAATATATTTATATTATTTTAATATCCCAGGGGGCATAATCCTAGTAAAAAAACCTGGAAATGGCAATGGGTACTATGAATACACAAGTACAGTACAAATTCACAAAGTATATGTAAGTAGCTCTACCCACTAAAACCCGGCAAGTGCCACCACTGCCGCCTTTGGTATGGTGCCCCGGATCTACAAGGTGCCCACCTTGACGGCTAGTCAGTCCCTCAGGGGACCAACGCCACCTCCACGGAGCGGTTATCCCGCACCACAGAACAACCACTCCCAACGTCTGGACAGTATAATGAGGTGAGGTTCCCATCCTCACCCTTTGTCCCTTGCTCTGTTGTCCCCTCTTCATATAAAAGGTGTACAAAGAGCCCCCTCGCGTCAGCTCAATTCGCTGTTGGGGTCGCCCTGGACTACTGAGCCCCACCACCACGACAAGGCTTGAACCATGGTAAAGCTGTTATTACTACCTTTTTTTTTTTTGATGACGCAGCGGAAATCCTTTACGACCATACCAGGGCCTGGGTAGGCGCTGGCGTGGGTGGGGACTCGCATTTGGGTGTCCTACCCCACTAAAACCGCTGCGTGAGCCTTCAGCCGCTATATTTGAGCGACTCGGATCTGTGCAGGCGACGGGATACCCTCAGCGACAGACTGGTCCCGGCAAGACCAGATTCTCCACAATAGGGCCTAGGGGGCCTGCCCGGCTACGACTTGGCAGTCCCCACGACGTCGTGTCTTAAGCTAGGCCCGGGTTCCCATCCCGAGCCCGACACGAGCACAGGGACTTTATTGAAGGCGCATTAAATAGCGCCTCCGACGCACCCCCGTTCGTCGTCTACGGGGGGAGGCTACGTCAGCGGCCTCCTCTCTCACCCGTTCGTCGGCCTCCTTCTGGGACATCACTGTCTCGCAGAAAGATTCCATTGGCGTCCAGGACTCGTCAGAGCCAAGCATCGCGATGATGACGCTCGACAAAGACAAGTCCCCTCCGATGACAGACGTCAGATCATGACACAGCGCCGCCCATCTCGGGCACACCTCAAGGGTGTGCTGGGCAGAGTCCACCGCCGCGCCACGTCCGTCCGACACAAATAATCACCAAAGCATCCGTGCCCGGTGAGAACCTGCGTCAGACGGAAGGTGAGGGGTTTGCGCTTACGGCGCATCCACCGCTCAAGAACCGGGCGCAGAGCAGCCGTTAGGCGTTTGCCATACGGCTGCCGCGCCAGGTCCTCTCCCCACCTCCGCCCACGAAACCGTACGGTACCCCCGAATCACCCTCATCGCGATGACCCGCTGCGCCGAGCGCAACGCGGCCTTAACGCTCGCAGTGAGGTGATCCGCCCAAATCGGGGCACCACACGTCGCCATACTCCGGCAGACTCCAGAGTACAGCTGCCTGCAGGCGGCGCTGGGTCCTCCGAGGTTCGGGAGGAGTCTGCCCAGCGCACGCTGTTATTACTACCTGCTCCGACAGATTGCTATGCTATTTTATAAGTTTACTCCTTAAGAATTGATTTTCATATAATATAAGGCCAGAGTAGGTAAATCTATCTATATAATAAATATAATCTGTAGTCACCGATGCTTCAGATAACAGTATAGGATCAGTTTTCCAGCAGTTCGAAAATACCATGGCGGTCATTGGCTTTTACTGAAAGATATTAGCTAGTTCTATTTATAGCTTAATAATTAATAAAGTTTATATTATATATAATTAACTGCCTAGCTATATCCTTACGGCTAGTAATAATATGTTTTTTGTAAGAAAATTTACCTTCCAATTTGTAATGTAGGTTCCGTGGCATATACCTGCCCCTTAAAGCCAGTATCTTCAGTGATAAATGGAAGTGCCATCATGCATGTATAATTTGATATCAGTATTACATCTAGTTGAGAAAAATCAACTACTTTATCTAGTGGCGGACAAAACTCTGGGATACTATCTACAAACACTCTCCCACAACACTCCTTTAGTTCCTAAAAATAAAAAAAACAACAAATGAGTACTTATTGAATATTATAGAGATTTCTTATACATCAAAGTATATAATGTATAATTTAACAAACATCAACAAGGCTTGTGTCAATTGTGTTACAGTGTTGTATTATTTATCATTATCATCAAAAGATTTGGACAGATGCAATTAACATTTTTTGATTTTGTTCCATTTGGTATAGAAACCTGTGATCTGTGGGGTTCTCTAGCACTTTAAGGTTTTTTAAAGAAATAGCAATAAGGTTAGTCGACATCACAGGAGACTGAAAAGCTGGAAGCTACCTTGGACAAAGAATTAGTCTTTCTATTTAAAGGGGGAATGCTGCTATTTGCTTAATGCTTATATTTTTTAATGTTTTTTCTTATTATTATATTATATTTAAAGATATTTCTTATTATACGATTATATTTAATAAATGATTAAATTATAATATTATGAATATATTAACGTTTTAAAGGAAAACTAGTATTTTAAGTAGGTATATGAAAGAAAAAAATATATTATCATCAGAAATGACAAGTTTATGTAGCACTAGCTGTTGCCCGCAGCTTCGCCTGCGATAACTAAGATTTACAACGGCATCTTAGCGGGACGATATATCTTTACCGATAAATAGGCTATCGAACACTGAAATGTTTCATTGAAATCCGACCGATAGTTCCTGAGATTAGCGCGTTCAAATAAACAAACTCTTTAGCTTCATATCTTAAGGATTAAAAGCATGAGTAAAATAAACTCGTTTTAATGTAGTCCATAAAAATCAAAATTTCTGAATAAAATATGGTTGTTGTGCCTCACTCGACATAGATAGGTATAGTGTGTCGTGGACTTTTTTGTAGATATATATAGATCTACAATTAATTACAGCATTTTATGGTTCTATCTTTTATAGTTTAGGCAGCGTACGCAAAATAAGTAACTTTTCTGGTTGATTTTTTACACCTCGTGTCCAAAAACCCAAATATCTTACGGAACCCAATTTTTTAGAATAAAATGTAGCCTATGTTACTCGTGGATAATGTAGCTTTCGAATGGTGAAAGAATTTTTTAAATCGGTCCAGTACTTTTTGAGCCTATTC
The DNA here is from genome assembly GCA_905333005.2 of Lycaena phlaeas. NCBI lineage: Eukaryota > Metazoa > Arthropoda > Insecta > Lepidoptera > Lycaenidae > Lycaena > Lycaena phlaeas. The sequence continues at coordinate 285,774 of HG995171.1, forward strand.
GTTACAACCAAACAAACAAACAAACAAAGTTTTCCTCTTTATAATATTAGTGTAGAAGTGTAGATGTATTAATGAGAAATCATATACACTTACCCCTTCTAAAAGCGGGTCATTTAAATGTGGTGGAGTATAATTCGGCAGAGATGCTAGTCTTGTGCTGGGTACGGGAGGGAGCGGCAGAAAGTTAAGAACGGAGTGGGCAGACAAGCCACAGTCCAACATAATAAGTAACTCCTTGAAGGACAGTACAAAGCATGGTTTTGAGGCATCACTGCTAAGACAGTACTAAAAATAAATAGACACGGATGTAAATAATTTTTTGAAATATCATTTTAATTAACGATATAACAAATAAAAACCGATGCTCACTAATTTCATTTTGTAATATTTATATGTCACAATATACACAAATTAATCATTATTGTACAGATTATACCAGATTTAAATTATAATAATATATATCACTATCTAGGTATTTAATCTGAGATATCACAGCATTTTATTATGAGAGAGAAATACTAAAAAGAAAAAACTAAAAACATAATAAGTCGAATAAGTAATAACAATTTTTTTTTAATTTATTTAAAGGCACTAGCTACTAAGCCATTAGCCATACAATTTTTTTTTTTTTTTATTAGTATAATTCAATTATTATAAATGTTAGATTTAATTATTGTAATTCGTAATTATTATTATTGTAATTTCGTACTCTAAGTTGTTCACTTGGAAAATTTGAATGAAAAATATTTTATTATATTTTACATAGACATTATTGTATAAACTCTGGTCTTAGCCTATTCGAACAGGAACAAATTTTAAGAAAAAGTAGCTTAATTAAAATTTGATTTAAATTCATAATTAGGCAAAAAGTGGATCTATTTTCGATGAAACAAACGTAGTTCATCTAAGAACAAACGAAAGCAATCATAAAAAGTTCAATAATGACGAGAGAAATAGGAAATTGAAAAATGGGGGGCCAGCTAGAAGGCTGATATTTCAATATTTTTTTTAATTAAACAATCAAGAACAAACGAACGAACGAAAAATCAAGAACGAACGAAAATGTAAGAAACCAAAAAAAAAAATATGGGGGGCTGACTTTAACGAGCCTATTATTGTGTATAATATGAATATTATGGAAAAGCCTGTTATACTGTTCGGTCTCCCAATATCTATACTTTGTAGAGCGTGGGTTCGCCCTTCACGTCACCATCAATTAACATGATATCACTTCCAATTATTATTAATGCTGGATGCATTTAGTGACAGTGATTGTTAATTGATGGCTGAATACGTTACACCTTACATCTTAATAATTTAGCCAAAATACGAATTTTGTAAAACTTTTTCTCTTTTGTGGCACTTTTCTGGCAGTTTTCTATTGTGTTTGTTTTAAAAAACTTAATTCACATAATATTATAATGTGATTGGTTGGCGAATATTGTGTTGGACTGTTCTGGATAGATGGATGGATTTGAAAGTGATAGTTAGTTGATGGTGACGTAAGCAAGCGTGTAGGATGAAGCCACGCCCTTTGGCGTTTCCCGCCGTTTTTTCACAGACTAAAAAGTATAATACGTCAGACATGGTAGCATAGTTTCTGGTCTTGGACGGTTCCAACAAGAACAAAATATATACAAAAAAAAATAATCTATCAGAAATCAGAATTAAGATTTAAGAAATAGAATATAGAATTAAAGAAAGATAAAAATATACAATATACTTTCGATTTTCCAATTTTTTGCATTGCAATAATTATGTGTGCAAATTAAACCTGAAATTATATATGCAATTAGTTTACGGTGTTTCGACGGTGAGACAGTTGTTGATATAGTGTGCCGTTATGACTTACTTGTAAGAATATTATTGTTTGTGAAAATCTTGAAACACTTGTCGATCATAATGAACAACATAATATCGTGGACCGCCGAGGATGAGGCTATCATTGCTACCAACACAGACGCTACTGAATGTAAACGGTGTGCCGTAGATCTTGGTTATTGGAAGGACGAATACATTACTTACTTTGCTAAGCATGTGGATAGAAAAGCTCCTGAGATCAATCGCGGTTATTATGCCAGGGTCAAAGCCATGGAAATGTTTATCCATCAGTTTTTAGAAGTAAGTGCTTTAGATATCTTTATATCTATCTTCAGGTATATGTGGTTTTTAAATTAGGTAGTTAATGAGTTTATGCATGCAATGACACAATAAGAAAGTGTACATTTTTTATTTGTGCCTCGTAGATGAGCTAGTTAATAGTAGTCCCAAAAAAGGCTAATACTATCCGGGTTAACCTTTTTTTTGGGACGTATGAATTATATCTACCCTGAAATATGAAGCCGGCGAGAGAGTGGTGAAAAAATGTAACAAGGAGTATGTGGCAGGCATTAACCAAATCGGCTGTAAAACTCGATTCTTAAGGAAAAGCATTTTATTAATGATTTTTTATCATAAGTCTGTATTATAAAGTAGTGTAAATAAAATATCTGTGACATTAACATTAACATTTTTATCTTTAATCAACTAAAAACAGATCACTATAATATATTTTCATCGAAAATTTACACTCTCAGAAAAACTATTAATAAGTAATAGTATAATAAAACTAAGGAAAATAACTTTTATGAAAAAAAATGCTCTATACATAATATAGCCTTTCTACAGCTTGCACATGTGTATTTTGTCTTGTGGTCCTTTTGGTATGGGCAATCTCTGCATCAAACGATTATGTTAGATAGAGATGATATAGCTTTGAAGTCTGTTTTTCCTTTTTTATTTAAAATAATGTTTTAGATATTATACAGCAACTATAAGTTCCCTAAAGGACTATGATGTGCAATCGTAATGTGACCTGAATTGTTAATTTTTTTTAAAACTTTAATCTATGTATGTGTATGTTGCAGCGCTGCGGCACAAAGTGTCAGATTATCAATCTAGGCTGTGGATTTGATACTTTGTACTGGAGATTGAAGGACACCACACAGGCAGTCAGTAATTTTATAGAGCTGGACTTCCCATCTGTAACAAACAAGAAATGTCATATCATCAAAAGAAACAAACAACTTTTGGAAAAGATTTGTAAAGAAGGTAAGTAAAAAAGAGGTAGTAATTAACACATCAAATTGTAACACCTATCTATCCATCTATAAGTGGCCAAGTGTGAGTTGGAGTCGACAAATGTTTTTTTTAATATTTGAGTTGTGTGAATGAAAGTTAAATTGCGGTTTATGATTCATGACATACTTATAAATAAAAAAAGTTTATGTGTCAGCTCCGATGCACGACTGAAGTTTACTTCTTATGAATGATTATAAAATAAATAAATTAGTGAAAAATAGTTAACAAATGATACAATGAATTCCTTAAAATGCATAACAAAACCATAAAAACAAACAACAATATAGTGACACAGCTGCCGTGGTATAACTTAAATGCCGTTATCTACCAAATCATAGTTTTGAGTAAAGGCAAAAAAAACTATGATTTGTAATAGTACACAAAATACCGTTAACGGCAATATTCGTTAGTAAACATATTAAAAAATTAAATTAAAAATTTGAGTTGATCTTAAAGGCTAGGTAGTCTCACAATGTCACTTTAAGGCATTTTAGCTTATTTGATATGCAAAATAAATGTTGATAACAGCAATCTTATAATTTTTATTTTTAAAACTAATGAAAATTTATCAAAAAACTGAAAATACAGATCGATAGAGAATTTTTTTCTCTATTCCTTAGTGTCAAAAAACGAAAATCGCCCAGATGTTGGATAACGGCATTTTAGTTATATAGTGATAGTGTAACATTAAAGTTTGATTTTATCTCCATAGATTTCCGTGCCCTGGCATGGTAAAATCGATTCTTGACGAGTAAACTCCAACAATGAGTTTGTGTTTCAGTTTTAAGTTAAGGGGGAATTTAAATTTTTTATTTTATATTTTGTGTGAAAATCTTAATGCGATTCACAGAATACATCTGTCAACAGCATAGTGACAGTGACATACTCGGGCAGACAGATAGACAGACACGACAAATCTAAAAAAGATTCCGTTTGGCTACAGAACCCTGAAAATTAGTATAAAACAGACTAAACGCGTATTTTTATTACTTTCATGATGATGATTATGAGAGGCCTATGTAAATAGTGTGACGAGTAAAAGTTCCAATACAATATTTATGTATTTTTGTATTCAAATTTTTGTATTCTTTTTTCTTTAAAGATAGTTAAAAAAAATCATTTCAGATGGAGAAGTGATGATCAGATCAGGCGACCTGCACTCAGACGGCTACCACTTGCTGGGCTGTGATCTCCGCTGCCTCGTCGAGGTGCAGCGCAAACTCGAAGCCGGCGGCGCCGCGGCGGACGCGCCGGCGCTGCTGCTGGCCGAGTGCGTGCTCGTGTACCTGCGGCCCGGCGCCGCGCGCGCGCTGCTGCAGCACCTGGCGGCCGCCTTCCCGCGCTGCGTGCTGCTCGTGTACGAGCAGTGCAACCTCGGCGACAAGTTCGGCGAGGTGATGCTGCGCAACCTGAGCGCCCGCGGCTGCACGCTGCCCGACGAGCGGCACCGCGCCGGGCCCGACGCGCAGGCCGCCGCGCTGCGCGACCTGGGCTTCGACGCGGCGCGGGCCTGGGACATGGAGACGGTGTGGCGCGCGCTGCCCGAGGAGGATCGCGCGCGCGTTGAGGCTCTGGAGATGTTGGATGAGCGCGAGCTGCTGCTGCAGCTCAACACGCACTACGCGCTTTCGGTGGCCACTCGCGGCGACCTCTTCGCCGACCTCGACCTCAACGCGTAGGCGGCGATTTTCCCGATCTTTATTTCATATAAACTTCTTAGTTGAAGCTTTGTCCCGTGTAATGATCTGTAAATATTTCGTGTATGGCGTGGCCGATGGGTGCCGATCGCCGCTGTGGCGTCCGGCCGGTGCGTGCGTGCGAGCGAGACGGGGCGGGGCGCGGGCTAGCCGAGCGTACTCCGTGTCGCGTGTTACATATTTTGTTTGATCTATTTTATCATTACTACTAAGTGTTAAATATTTATTTATGATACAAAATAAATGCTGTACAATGTGTGCGTTGGTTATTATTTTTTTGGTTGTTCCCCTGCCGTATATATAATAGTTCAAGCTCACAACGATAGTGCACAAATACTACTACACTACCTTAATAATTACAAACAGTCAGCCTTTATCTGACCACTGCTGAAAATAAGCCTTCCTCAATGAACTGGTTAATGGCCGACCAACACTGCATGTATCTATACGCGTCCACCACTCTTGGACCTTATTGACCCATCGGCCATCCGTTTCCCTGGGTATGTGACCAACATACTCTTCTGGTGATAGTGGTGATATCGGTAACTTTAGTTCCCTGGCTCTCTCTCTTCGTTTTAAATCCTATCTGTCGAATACGCACGTCATATATACACTATAGCGCGGTGAACTACGGCAAATGGTCATGTTTCGACCCCGTATATACACGCGGAGAACGCATTGATCGATGATTTTCGTGTTCAAACTATATGAATATGGCTGACCTTCCTAAATGCTACCATCCCGATTGAATCGTCGACCTCTATGTATATCTTGCCAATTTCAATTAGTTTTTTTCCGATGGTTCTTAGTTATGTTTGGTTATTTTAGGTTAGGTTAGCTGCGCACCATGGTACAAGCCTTGTCGTGGCGGTGGGGCTCAGTAGCCTAGGGTGACTCGAGCACCTTGGGCGAAGCTAATTGAGCCGAGTGGGCTCCTTGTACCCCTCTTATAACAAGAGGGGGCAAGGGGCGAGGACGGGAACCTCGCCTTATCGTACTGTCCCGACATTGGGAGGGGTCGTTCTGTGGTGTGGCACAACCGCTGTGGTAGTGGCGTCGGTCCCCTGAGGGACTGACTAGCCGTTGAGGTGCCCTGTTATAATAATAAAAGATTAATAAATTATATTTTTACAACTTTAGAGGATCCTTAGCCCCGCTACTCACCAGCCAGGTCTGTAGCTCCGGATAGGGGGATAGGAGAGGTAGGGAACAAGTTTTTAGCTTTTACCCAAAGTTGGAGCCAGCTCCCTACTATAGATTGGAGTGGAGTAAATTATTTTAAGACTGTGTCATCAGAGAAAAAATATGATGTAAAAATTTCAACTTCTTCAGTTCGCTCTATTTTTTTCAAAACGCTATAAAGTAAAAATAAAACGAGTATTTATAAATTCGAATAGACGGATTCCTTTATTAGTGCAGAAAGACAAACCTCAAGGTCACATAAATAAGACAAACATTTGTGTTAAATATTCTTTATTCGTTTGTAAAACATATAAAAATGAGATATGTGCGTTTACATCGAATGCGGAAGTCGCCGGCGGCTCGCCCCGCGCCCCGCGCCGACGACTCTAAACTCTAAATGCGATAACGATTTGTAAATAATTATACATAATAATAGCACATTGCACAAAGAACAGGTCGATCGCGGTCCGCCGCGCGAACCTCAAACCATAACAAGCCTTGTGCGTCGACATCACAGATTAGTATACATTATATTATTTATTATCTCTTTGGACGATCGATTGTAAATATACATCGTATATATTAAATTCAACATTTTGTATAAATAGACTACCCGGACCTCGTAATACTAGCTCATAGCTCGAGCGACAGCACAGCGCGCCCGCAGGCCCGCCCCCACCGGCCCCGCCCCGCCGGCCCCACCCCGCGGGCCCGCCGCGCCGGCGCCGGAGCCGTCGACTCGCGTCCCGATCGTTTAATGAAAGGCCACTTCGATCAAAGGTATCAGTCTCAATATTAAAACTTGGAACTTCTCCCTTCGTTGTATAAATAAACTATGCTATGCGTAATTTATAGAAAATATACAATATCTTACCCCTAATAAATAGTTCTGTGATACTAATACACCGGCCACCAATCTCTCTGTGTACGCGAAACATCTGTCCATCGGCTAGGAGCACCCCCTCGTCGCCGCCCCCGCCGCCCTCCCGTACGAACGAGTTAAAATGCATCAAATGCGGCAAACGCCGAGGCCGATCAGAAGCGTTGAGAGTGCGAATTATTTAAAGTGTAATGAATACGGGCGCTCAAGGAGCGCAATATTGCCTACTCGATTGACTAATACAGCCACTACGTCGACTACAGCAATCAGCATAGATCGGGGGAAACGGTGTTCGATGCCGCAGCGAGAGAAGAGAGTGAATAGAACATCCCACCCGAACGGAAACAAGGCGGTAGTTAATACTAAACGGTGAGCGAGTGCCGCTCGACACTCGACGCTATCGAGTTATTGTCACGAACACGGGAGGGGGCGCGGCGGTGGCGCGGCGCTAGGAGGGGCGGTGCAGTAGTGCGGGGCGGTGCAGCAGCGCACCGAAGTACTGCTGCGCGAGACGCGACATGTACTGCTGCTGCGGGGCTCGCGCGGGCGGCGCCGGCCACCAGCCCTCGAGGAAGCCTATATGACCGCCGCGCGCCGTGACCGCCAGCGCCACATGCTCGCTCGCGCCGGCCTCGCGCAGCGGCAGCACGCTCAGCGGCTGGAAGGGGTCGTCGGCGGCGCACAGGCACAGCAGCGGCACACGCACGTGCTGCAGTTTGTCGCGCAGCGTGGCGGCACGGTAGTAGTGGTCGGCGGACGCGAAGCCGAAGTGTTGCGCGGTGAAGGCGGCGTCGAACTCACGTACGCTGCGGGCGGCGCGCACGGCCCCGCCCCCCGCGCCGCCCGCCAGGCCGTGCGCCGCGACCGTGCTGCGCAGGTTGCGCGCCATGTGCCACGACAGCAGCCGGTTCAGCGCCGGCCGCTCGATGCACTCCGACCCTGAGGTGCAGGATGTACGCGTTAACATGCGTTCTGTGGTCCGTGCGATACGCTTTACGCAGTCACATTATTGGGTACTAGCTGTTGCACGCGGCTTCGCCCGCATGAACCTACGTACTTATTACATAGTTACCAGCTTTACTTTTTTAGAATACACATTATTTTGTTTTATTACTGTTACGGGCTACTGTGATACTGTCAAGCTGTCAACATATATGGTAATGGATGTCACCTAATTGATTATTCTTAGCTATTCAAAAGAGGAACGCTGTCAGTATCTTCAGATTCTTGTTTAAAGGCACTCTTACTCCTTTTAATAATATATTTTAGCTATTATATTATACTTTTTAAGGTTTTTAGTTTTAGTTTCATAATTGTGCTAGTCATTTTTTTTGCAGAAACTGATGATCTGATATATAGGTTCTTTAAACAGTTGATTATAACAATAATGTACTGACCTTGCACGACGTCGAGCGGCGAGGACACTATGAGCGCGGCGGCGACGCGCGCAGCCGCCCCGTGCGCGGCGAGGTAGTGGCCCAGGATGAGCCCGCCCAGCGACACGCCCACGGCCAGCAGCGGCCCGCGCGCGCCCCCCGCACCCACCGCGCCCACCACCTCCGCCAGGTCCCCGTGCGACACCGCGCAGTACAGCTTCGGCGTCTGCAACGTAACGCGTCCTTCACGGTAACACAGGCTGCGTCCGGTAGCGGTGGGCTCCGAATACCCTCAATTTAGATTTATCACGGTTCAACGAATGCAAGGTCAATCGTATAAACGCGTTGAAATATACAAAAATATCGTCCGACATTTGTATGTATCTGGAAATTTTACTTAAAATAAGCGAGGTCCTCGCCACTTTTAAAGTCCTGCGACTAATGCCTGAACTAAATTTGACAACATTGACATCTAGACATCTGTCTGGAGTAAGAAGTTGTGATATTTTAAATTGTTTTACGTGAAATATGGAGCATATAATACAAAGTAAGGTGTAAAAATTTAAGGCCGTACAATGATCGTTAAAGTGAAATAATTTTGTGAATTAGAAAGTAAAAATAAACAACAATTAACCCCGTTAAATAATATGTTTATAAATGTCACAGCCATGACAGGTAAATTTTAGAGATGCCAGAGTCACTCATTTTTGCCTAATTTATGGTTAAAATATTATCATTAACTCTATACCTACATTTATCTTATGATATTTTATATGAATATAAATACAAGGTAAAAGAATTAAAACCTTGTTCAGATGAATGATATTTTCAGGTGTTTCTGTAAAAAAGGTCAAATAACAAAGGAAGTAACAATGGCAGCAATTACTTCTGAGAAAATCGTCACTCCTGGCAAAAGCCGAACACATCCGAAGAAGCTTGTTTTAGATGAATTCTACTAAATCGTTTATACGTAAAAAATACAAAGGAAATATTTACGAAAAAATGTTTTATTTTACTAAAACCTGGCAGGGAGATTTTTATTTTGCTGCTATTTTTATTTTGCTGCTATACTTATTTTTGTCATTATTATCATACTCAGTCTTTATCAATCCACTACAGACCACAGTCCCTATAATTATTTAATTTTTTTTATTGTACTAGACTTGGTGGAAAATCATTACACTATAAATTGGCAACATTGAGTTATGAGACCGCAGCGCCGCGTCTATCGGACTTCTAAAGTGGCGATGACTCTATATATCAGCTCGCTAACCCATAAGTGTCATAATGTCAGTCGTTTATAATAATAGTATAGGATAATATTATGTATGTATTAGTAATTATCTTAAACGTTATTTTGATGGGCGTGTGGCCATAGGCTGGCGATCCTCTCTGTAATAGTATAACTCCATTTGGATATGGGCAAACAATTAAACTAGTTGCAGGCCGCGCTGTTTATTTGACCGAATCTAGTTGCGAAGCTGTAAACACGTTTTATTAAAATGCAGTATCTATCACTATTTCGCTGCAAAAAAACTGATAGATCCTGTCACCCGACGTTACGACACCCATGGTCGTAATAAGACCGAGTACTGGCAACTGTAAAAAGAGCCGACCGAGATAGCTAGTACCGAGGGAGTGTGTCCCTTTCTAACAGTGAATGAAGTGAAAAAGATTTCTAATCCCGTAGTAATCAAATTTTGCAAAATAAATTTGATCCACTACCCGGTATTCGATTGAGCTGAATTATTATTGTATGCATGTATAGATCAGATGACAATTCAATATTATGATGACATAAGGGTTGACGGAGCTGGAAAGTGGCCATAAAAGCTCCGTAAATAAACGATGCAACCACACCGAGTTTTGTTTAATTTCTCTTGACGAGTACTTTGAACCTATATGGTAACCAGGGTCTGAAGAGTTTAATTTATTGGTTTGTGAAGAGAAGAATAACTACTTTAAAAAATATATTTTTTATTCTTTAGTTGTTAGTAGAGTTGTCATTTATTCAGTATGTCAAGATTGTACGATATGGTATTATTTTATCTTAGACAAAGAAGCCTAAATATCGTTAAAGGTTACAATGCTCTTATAAAGTGTTATATTTCCTTTTAGAGATAATTTAATTTCACTTTTTAGTTAATTTTATAATAAATGCTTGTTTAAAAAAAGGTTCTTTTTCTTTAATTTTCTTTATCGATAGCTAACTATGCCAGACCCCCAGTCTAATAGCATAATAGTTGTTATTAAATTAAACTCGATCGTTAAGTCTACATAATTATGGTAGTTTTTAGGTTTCACCAAACAATTATCAGACATTTTTTTAACATCATTATCGAGATTACAAAGAATAAAGATAATATAACAATTCTAGCGTGGCCTTTATATAATACTATTATCTTTGCGATAATTGTATCGGTAGGAAATAATTTGTATGACGTGGCAAACTTCAGTTAAAATTTTGATATTAAAAATACTATACTTTTTCCATTCCTTTATTTTCTCGATGACAGATTCTGTAAAAACTTGAACGAACGTCTTTTTTACATTATGTATGCATTATTTTATAAAAATATGACGTTTAATACACGTACAAGGTTATACCAGAGTCGGAGAAACTTACCTATAGGGATAGAGCTATATCGATAAACGTAACACGATAACAAACCTGATATTTAATTTTACAAGATGTAAAAAACTAATCTACTGCCGGATACTTTTGTACAAATTTACTAACTAATATTATATTACATTACAAGATGTTACACATATTAATTCTTGATTGATAATGCCAATTTCTTTAAAATTTTCGAAGTTCTTATAAAACTGTGACTCTCGACACCCGACACTCGACAATGAAAGGAAATAAACGAAACGAAAAAATATATTTGAATGTTTTTGTTGTATTTATCTTTGTTCGAAATATAATAAATTAATGCTTTCGATATCATTAAGGATCGGTCGTCTTGGCGTTCATTGAGGGAGGCCTATGTTCAGCAGTGGACGGAAAAAGGCTGATGATGATGATGATGGTGATATTGTTACTTATTAGGTCACAACACTACAACTACCAAATCAGAACTGTCATCGAGAAAATAAAGAAATAGAAATATAGTCGTCGCCACTTTTAAAGTCCTGCGACTAATGGCCGAACTAAATTTGACAACATTGACATCTTGACGTCTGTCTGGAGTAAGAAGTTGTGATATTTTAAATTGTTTTACGTGAAATATGGAGCATATAATATAAAGTGAGGTGTAAAAAGTGAAGGCCGTAAAATGATGATTAAAGTGAAATAATTTTGTGAATTAGAAAGTAAAAATAAACAACAATTAACTCCGTTGAATAAAATGTTTATAAATGTCACTGCCATGACAGGTAAATTTTAGAGATGCCAGAGTCACTTATTTTTGCCTAATTTATGGTTAAAATATTATCATTAACTCTATACCTACATTTATCTTATGATATTGATATGAATATAAATGAATTATACATATTTATATGAATATAAATACAAGGTAAAAGAATTAAATCCTTGCTCAGATGAATTATATTTTCAGGTGTTTCTGTAAAAAAGGTCGAATAATAAAAGAAGTAACAATGGCAGCAATTACTTCAGAGAAAATCGTCACTCCTGGCAAAAGCCGAACACATCCGAAGAAGCTTGTTTTAGATGAATTCTACTAATCGGTTATACGTAAAAAATACGAATGAAATATTTACAAAAAAAAAAATGTTTTATTTTACTAAAACCTGGCAGGGAGATTTTTATTTTGCTAGTATAATTATTTTTGTCATTATTATCATACTCAGTCTTTATCAATCCACTACTGACCATAGGCCCTATAATTATTTAATTTTTTTATTGTACTAGACTTGGTGGAAAATCATTACACTATAAATTGGCAACATTGAGTTATGAGACCGCAGCGCCGCGTCTATCGGACTTCTAAAGTGGCGATGACTCTAGTATAATCGCATTTTAATATGAAAGTCAAAGCACCGACGTGAGATATGGAAATGCGAGTCGTTTACGGCGGTAATGGCTAACAAGTTGTTAGTAGGCCGTCTTGGCGTTCATTGAAGGTGGCCGATGTCCAGCGGTGGACGAATAATGGATCATGATGATGATGATGATGCCAGTGTTGGAAAATGACTAATCTGGTGAAATAATTGGTAATGTTCTGTATAATTATTCTGTGTATTACACTGAACTCCACCTAAACGGCGGGAACGATTTTATTTTTTGTATGTTTAGGTAAGTGAATTCGAGAATGACGAAACGATTCAGCCTACTGGCTGCTACACATAATATGATGTTTGTCGGCTCTGCTAGTATAATTACCATACGAATGCTCCCGTGGGATACATTTTCTCAATAGTGCAACGATGTATGTTTCGTGATATTTTCGAATAGTATAGAGGTGTTCTGTTGCATCGCAACTGAGACGGATGCTGCATGTTTGATCTTAGTTTGTCTATGGCGGCCGTGAGCCGTGCTAATACGTACCGTGAGTGGCAGCCCGCCGAGGCCGCGGTTGTTGAAGACGACGCAGTGCGCGCCCAGCTCGTGAGCCGCGGCGACCAGGCAACGCACGTAGTCGGCGTGCGCGCCGCCCGTCAGCCCGGGCAGCACCAGCACCACAGGCCGCGCCCCCTTGGACACGCCCTCGCCCGCCCACTCCGCATCCTCCGGCAGTTCCGCCCAGTCCAGCGCCACCTGCCCGCCGTCCGAGAGGCGCAGGATTTCACTGAGTCAATTTTGAACATGGGTCCATATTAATCATATTAAGAGTAACAATGAAGAATGTGTTGAATATCAGGGTGGGCAAAAAAAAAATAACTTTTATTTACTATGACTTTGAGACGAAGGAAAAATATCTGGTAAAGTTTTAGCTCCTATTATTAATATTAAGCGGTGTCTCATTGTGATTTTTTATTTTAGATTTATATTTATTTATATAACATAGTTTCTTGACTTGACAAAGTCTAATAAATCGATGAACGCCGGCTGCAGCCACGAATAAACATGACTCATTGCGCAACCACAGATACTGCATCACGATCACCGTAACCTCACGGACACGCGAGGGCGCCACGCGGAACAATCTTAATACTAATGGAAAATACGATGACATAATAATATAATTCACCAAAATCCATACGGCACACCCGTCTACGAATATTGTCCTAACATCATAATATATTTTAATTTCTGCTGCATGATAGTCTAGTACTTCCGTACATGCAATACATACCACAAGTAGCGACTAAAATGCATAGACAAGCAAATACTTGAATTGAAGAATAAAATAATATACCTACTACGACTTTGAAGAACATAACTATTTACAAAAAATATCGCGACAGCATAATATTATTGTCTATTTTTTTTTATAAAAAAAAAACGGTTTACGGACAAAATATAACGTGATAACATCTAACAAAACATCATAATATATGCCGTTTAAAAAAAAAGTGCAAGCAAAAAACTATTAATAATTCACCAAAAAGTATTTTTCTGCTTTAAATGACAAAACTGCTTTAGAATACTCAATTTTCGATCGAGTCCATCGGGGTTCGTTTTGTATATTACATGGGTATACAATAATTAACGATATTATAAAAAGTACCTCTTTTATACATAATATATCATTGTATACAATGTACACAGCACACTGTACTCAGTACTGTATACATAAATATAATGTGTTAAATACAATTGGTAAAGCTGTGTGTATTATAGATTGTTACTATTTATGAAGCATTAATGCAGTTAGATGCTCAGAAAAAAACCTAGGTGCATTGTGCATTAAAAAAATATTTTTGTATTAAGCACAGATTTATAAATAAAGACTATATTAAATAAATAAAATATATTTTATGTTATAGGTCATTATTTTAGTAGTAGATAAGAAATTATGAAAGTTATCCATGAATTATATATGAATACCAAGTGTCAAGAGTCAGCTGTGACAGCTTAATCATTAATCAAACTAATCATAATACCACAGATTTATAAATGAAGACAGATGGAGCATGTCGAGCACGCGAGTGACGCCACCAAAGCGAATACAAATTCAAAATCGAACACAAACTAATAGACGTTTAGAGTAAGACGCTATGTCTAGCGCTTGAGAGCGCTTTTGAATTTGACCTCCCGTGACCATGGTCGCTGTAAAGTGTCCGAAACGTCGGGATTGTAAAAAACTAAATAAACCGCGATAAAATCCGTAAAAGTTGTTTCATTTTAATATAGTTATGATTTTCACTAGACGTATTAATTTATTCGTTCGCGTGCATTAAAACTCCTAACTGAAAATTCTTGTTATTTAAATGGGAAATCAAAAATCACAATGAGTCATCTTTTGATATAAGGGCATATTAAAACTTTACCAGATTTTTGCTTTCGTCATTTCAGACGAAATTTTCATCGTAACTACCAACTAATAAAAAAATGTATTTTTTCACCCTATTACAAAAAATTGCCGTGAAAACTCTCAGAAAATAAAATTGTAATAAACCAAGAGTTTGCTCTTGAATTACCTATGTATTAGGTATGTCCAGTGGTATTTTATTGAAATCGTCAAACACATATATGGCACACAAAAAAAAACATGCTGAAACATATACTATAGAAATACATACATATTAATTATTACTATAATGTAAGTTCTCAGGGCCTCCTAGAAGGAAAAATATCACAATATTACACAAAACATTTCAGGAATTTTATTACAGGCATACTCTGATGGTACACTAATGTCAGAATATGAATTTTTAAACAAAAAGTTGCCTTTCTTAATTAAAATTTTGATAGTTATGAACAATCTTACATTATGAATAAATTTGCATTGATATTAAAAATGTTAGTTGATTTTACATAATATGATAGAAAAAAATGTAATTAGTTAAATAATATAAGAGATACCTGCTGCAAGAACTACCGGGACTCATATTCAAATGTGTGCAAGTATTATATTACATAGTACTACTGTATAAATATTGTAGTAATTGCAAATCTACCACAAGTGTCTGCAAATTATTTTAAGGTGTAGGAAACAGATTTTAAAAGGAAGGAATATTTTAGAACTATTAATTATTAGGGATATGCTAAATGTTTAGCTGAATGTTCATATTAAGTACATTCAGCAAATTTTTACATGTTCATATTTAGCCAAATATTCAGTTAACTTGTCAAAAAAAAAAATACATTTTATTACACAATAAGGTTAACTAATACTATATAAGTGTGGTTTATTCTGATAGTTGTCCATAATTTTATGTAAAAATAAAAGAATTACTACTTTTTGTAGCAATTATTTATTGACAAAATAAAAAATATTTACTTTCAATCAATTTAAATATAATTATAACCAAATAATCTGTTTTTTTTTTCACGAATAAAAAATTAAAAGAAATTAAAATTCTATGAAATTTACAATTTTATGAACACTGTTTTGAGAAAAAAAATCTGATATTTTTTTTAAATCATACAAAATTTACCATTAAACCAAATGGTTGGGCCAAATGTTCATATTTGGTTGAACCTACATTATGCACATCTCTAATTAATTAGCATAATTTTTATATAACACATTATTATTATAACCTACATTCCCATATAATTTCATTATTTAATTTTTTTCATTACCTATATATACTTATCCATAGGCAAATTTCTCAAATATCTTCTAACATATTTAACACATAAAAATATTACATACCGTCTGTAGTGTACCGGCGGTAATAGGTGTGACCGTATGATAGAGCCCAGAACTGTCTGAAGCCTTGACTCCACGCACCACGGAGTGGGCCAGTACGGTTCCTTCAATAAAGGCACTTCTTCCTCTAGAAATTGACGAAATTTACCTTCGCGGCAAATTAACATCGGTTTCTATAAGAAAGTCAATGACAAAATAAGCTTAGGTAGAAGTTGTAACAATATTATCATTAAATGAAACAGGCAATTGATTTTACCTTGACGACTTCGAGTAGATAATATGTTATGTACATTACTGACAGAGAAACTACTACAAACTCTTTTCTGACATCCAAGATATATAAAAATGCTCCAAACATAGCGACAATTATACTTTAGAAACGCTTTTATGATACTTTACTTAACTTGCTAGTTACTTTTACGCACACTCTTTAATACAGAGCTATCAGTAAGGTGATGATAACAGCTGACTGATATTAAAATCTAAATAATTGTGAAATGAAAATGATACTAGAAGTCTGTTATGAACACGTTATGAATGACTGCAGAGTGCTGACAGTGACAGCTGACATTTATATTTTTTTATGGACGGTGCTTAGTGTAGTGCCAATGACGAATATCAAGTCTGTTTTTGGAAAATTATTTTAAAATATTCCTTACTTCTCCATTATCTTCGTGTTCTCCCCTCTGGAAACATAAAAACACGCTCGATCTTTTGGATTCGATTATTAGAAACGCTTTATCATGCATCTTAAACATAACTTTACAAAACCTGATGTCGACTCAGTCTTCCCTTCTTATTAGGTTAGGAGGCTTGGGAATTCGCAAAATTTCAGACGTAGCCTTACTTGCCTTTCATTAAAATCACTAAGTAGTACTACAGTACTGTGAACTGAGGACGTCAAGTTCACAGTACTGTGGACCTCAACAAAAAAATTTTAAATCCATTACTTAGTGATTTTGAGGTCACATACTTGACTGAAGCTAGAACCGTTTGGTCAACATCCTGCCGAATTAAAATTTTCCCGCTGAGCTGAAGTCACAGAGGGTGTGGGTTGTGCCACTGAGCACTTTGGAGTAATTGTACTCCAATAGACTTTTGTCTTCCAGCTCCAGCGACACTGACGCCCGTCTCTTGGCAGTTTCAAAATGGGAGTCAGGTTTGTGGCTTCAAGCCCTGCTCTCAGCGAATTTAGGTACTTTCCTGGGTGATACTACTTTCAGGATTTATTTTATTTTGTTTTTGCGGCTTCTATTCGCTTGGGGGCAGAGGCAGTAGTCCCCCATCGCTGTAACTGCGGGGATAAGGTTGGGAGTTTGGGCCACCACGGCTTATCTTGCGTCCGAAGTACCGTCAGAATACCATGTCATGCAGCACTAAACGACATCATACACACATATTTTTCTTCTTCGAAGATTTTGTTATCTCGATTATTAAAACTTGCTCATGGCTGATAGTTATACAAACTAATGCCTTAAAAATAAAGGAGACTATATTTGAATTTGACATCATATGTCAAATCAAGTCGAATGTCAGGGTAACAATAAAAACCAATTTCTATAAATTATTATGTATTCACAATCCACGTACATTTTAACTGTGATGTTGGCATAAGTTTTATAAGAAAAAGTGTCTATATTTGTTTTATACAATTTACTCATAGCTTTTAATATTTGATAAAACTAAGATTTACCTTGACAGAATCTTATTTTATAGAAAGTTAAATATACAATAGAAAAATGAAAGGCTCAAAGTATGTTGTGATTGCAAATCGTTGTTTCGGATGTTCTACCAGGAGCATATCGAGTCAAAGGTAAACAGAAACACTATATTTACGCAGTTCACTGAACATTGACCGACACAAAGTCTACTCTCCAATTAACCTTACCTTGGACTTTGTCCCTTGTTCGGACACCGTAAATAGGACAGACGATTCGCCCATAAACTTTGTAAACAAGGTCGAGGGGCCATTTATTTGATATATTTTATTGTTTGATTTTTTACTTTACTTAAATTAATGAATTCCATACTCCAAACAAATTGTATCTTCTGATTAGAAAGTAGTAAAGATAAGCGAGAAGTCGGTTAGAAAGCTATAGCTGTAATACATCTGTAATCTGACTTTCTACAAATAAGTGCCCTATGGACCAATTACTGTACTTCTCACTGTTTACATAATAATGAGCCTCTTTTGCATGTGCCCAGAAGAAAATTTTTTTACCTACACTTTTATTGTCTTCTACTTTTAAGCTATTAGCTTTTATTGCAGTCCTTTACTTCGGAGACCAAATCAAGAAATTCCATAACGAAAATAAAACATAACACTATACTTCCCATACCATGTAGTTCGGCCGAGCATTAGCTTAAGGGCCCTTGGTAGGTGAAAACCGTAAAAGTAATTGGTTTACATTAGCTGTTATTTAAAAGCTTGAATATTTCTGGTACTGAAATTTCTAATATGTATTATAGAATGTATGTGTGAGGTAATGTTTTACGTGTAAATATTCCAATATTCTAAAACTGTTATTTCACATGTGACAGGTGTTGCCTGCCATTACGTACAAATTCAAACTCCCAACACTGCAGGATAGACGGGACGTATATAAGTTACCTTGGCTAGTTCCAGGTAAACAAGACTATGCTTATGTCTACTACTTACCATATGCCCGTTTGCCTATTCAACTAATAATAATTTTATACATAGTAAGTACACTAAATAATTTTTTTTAGGGTCTATGATAGTCAATAATAAGAGTAGATAATATCAACAACCAGCAACCTAATTTTTATGAACATTTACTTTTTATTTATTACACACCTTGTGCCTATTGAATTGCTCTTTCATTATTTTTTAAAGATGTTGGTCATAATATTATCACATAAAATACTTTTAAAATATACTGTTTAAAAGGTTTTTATTATAAGCAACAAATATCCAGTCAAAGTTCAAAGAAAAGATCAGCTGTTGTATGTCCAATCAAATCAAATATCAAAAATTCCTCTGGACTTAAGTCTGCATACATAAAAACTTTTGAGTTCTCTGTTTATTTTATGATATTCATTAAGTTTTACTTTGACAGAATCTTGTTTTATAGAAAGTAAAATATACAATAGAAAAATGAAAGGCTTAAAGTATATTGTGATTGCAAATCCTTGTTTCGGATGTTCTACCAGGAGCATATCGAGTCAAAGGTAAACAAAAACACTATATTTACGTAGTTCACTGAACATTGACCGACACAAAGTCTACTCTCCAATTAACCTTACCTTGGACTTTGTCCTGTGGTTGGACAACATAAATAAAACAGACAATTCGCCCATAAACTTTGTAAACAAGGTCACGACGCAATTTTTTTAATTTAAAAGCAAAATTAATAAAATAATTTTGTTTTTATTATTTAGCTTTTCCCACAACTTCTAAAGTAACTTAAAATTGATTTTTAGGTTTTTGTAGTCAAATGGTAAAAAGGGAACCCTTATGGATTCGTCATGTCTGTCTGTATGTCACAGCCACTTTTTTATGAAAATATAAGAACTATACTGTTGAAACTTGATAAGTAGATGATATTCTGTGAACCGCAGTAAGATTTTCACACAAAAATAAAAAAAAGACAATAAATGTTTTGGGTCCCCCATACTTAAAACGGAAACTCAAACTCATTTTTTTCACCTTACGTGTGGGGTATTTATGGATAGGTCTTTAAAAATGATATGGAGGTTTCTTATATCATTTTTTTACTATACCGAATATTTTGCGCGAGATACACTTCCAAAGTGGTAAAATCCTTCCCCCCTGTAACTTCTAAAATAAGAGAATGATAAAACTAAAAGAATATATTATGATGTGCTATTGTAAGCTTCTACTGAAAATTGGTTCGAAGTAGTTTTTTTTAATACGTCCTAAATCATAAGCCGCAATTTACCTTTCAACCATTAGCAATTCGAAAAAAATAAACATTTATTTTTACTAACGGAACCCTATGAACCCTACGGAACGGAAAATATGGGCGAGTCCGATTCTCATTTGACCGTTTTTTTTGTGTTAACCGCCGCGCTGTATTAAAATTATAATGCTTGTTAAAAACTTACCCTATGACTTAAGGCGCTGTGAATAGAGATCTTCTAAATGTATTTGAGGGGGTGAAGCATATGAGGCGCGGGACAATGCGCTCTCGGAAGTCACTGTCACTCTATATAGAAATGAAAGAGAAAAGAATAGGCGCCGCAATGGTTACTAAATCAGCATGGCCAACGGAAAGTGTCTGAGATTATTAACGACTTATTTCTATCGACATTGTCTAAAACAAAATGTGAAAATCAGCCACCAGAATTTCCGTGCTTATTTTTTTGACGTAGGGGAAATCTTTAAAAGATACCTACTTCCTGGGAAGAACAAGTTATGTGTAGTAGTAAGTAGGCTGCGGTATATTCCAATGGAAACACACCCGCTGCCCCACAACCGCAATGTTCCGCTGTGGCGTGAGTTCATTCCTGGGGTGTTATTTGCCTCCCATCCTCCTCACATAATATGCACGTAATAGCAATTCTAAGCGGCCATCCAACTCAAGGTCACAGAGGGAATTTTAAGCCCTATTTATTAAGCCCCGGCTCGAGGAGTGTGAGGGCCGGGTCGACTTACGACATCACCCTTTCCCCAATTCCGCTCTGCTGTCTCTGAAAGGATACTATAGTTCTCCACTCTGAATTTCTACTTAGCATATCCAATAGGACTGCTGGTAAGGAGAGATCTTGACCAACTTCATTGATGAAGGCCTGTTGCTCTTCATGCCACTCAGGGTACACTCCAAGTGTGTGTTGGGTCGTATCTTGGCCCCGTTCTGGCAATTGTATTCGTTTCACGTCAGATCTTACACAGGAAGTCACGAAAACACCCGTGGCCGGTTAATAGATAGGTACAGCCTGCGACGATTACGACACCGACTTCAAAACTAACAATAATGACATGGCAAAACACAAACATTGGATATAAGTTGAAGATCAAGTTGAGTATTTAAAACCTGTACGCGCAAAAATTTAAGTAACGCATATTTTATGTATTTTTTTTTAAATTGCTTTGGTTGCGGTCTACATCACATGTGGACTGTGCTTGTTACTCAGTACTCAATATTATTATATAAAGTATTTGTCTAGAAAATAAAAAAAACAATTTGAGTCCTTAAATTTTAAAACCAGCCATTTCCACACGCGATTTCAAAACTAACAAACGCAATGTCTATTTTAAGTTTCAACCAATGCCGGAGTAGTATTTTGTTTAGATTGCCATTTCACTTTTCGGTTTGAGAGGTGGACGGGAGATCTTCGCAAGAATTTTATCAAATAAGAACAATGCGCAATTTTAAGATACTATCACTGAAAAAAATAAAGGCAGGCAATAGGCAAAAGACGGCGTTTAAAACGATTATCAGATTAAGCTACAAAGGAAAAATTAAAGTATTTGGGGATAAAATTTCCTCTTCTGGTATTGAAGTTTAGTTTGGTAGTCGAGGCTGACAAAATTATGATGTTTGTTATTGCTTGACTGTGTTTTGTTTTAGTTAAGCTTATTTTAGGCTTGCGTAGCGATAGAATTATGACACGGCCTAAGGGCTCCGGAAAGGCATCACTGTAATAAGATGTCTGGACTAGTTGCTGGTAAACTAGGTCGACGTCGACCATTTAGTATCAAGTGGCGTCTGCTAATACAATTAACTTAAAATATAAATAGGAATTTAATGTTTTGTCCTCAATTGTAATTAGACTTATAATAGTCGAAGACCTAAATCTGTTAAATAACACGTGTATATAAATTTTTTCAGCAGGAGGATGGCTACTGCAGCCGTCAAGGAAGCACCCCAAGGCGCCCGTCAAAGTGCATCCTTCACTCTGAACCTGTTCAGAGGGCAAATCGAGACAGCTCAAGTGTTTCCTTTCCCGGAAGCACTCTCGGAGGAGCAACGACAGACCCTCGCCGAACTGGTGCCGCCGGTTGAGAAATTCTTTCAGGAGGCAAGCTTTATTCATTATCGGCCTTATTACACAAAACTAAATAAACCATGCTTTAAACCTGTACTATAAAGTCTAGGTTTATCTGCAGAATCGTGGTCTTTTGTTCGTATTACAAAACTTATATTAGCCACGGTCTACTCGGTACCGTCATTTGAACCATGGTTAAAATATTAACCACATATTAATACAAACATCATTCAGTTACCATATCAACATTCTATTGTAACGTTCCGTTTGTGGAGAAAATTAAATGTTTAGACAAGACAGTCTACAAGATCTAAGCGAGCCGTCACCGAGAGACGGTAAAGTATGCGAGGGCCGTCACACGTTGGCCCGAACTACCGTAGCTTATACCAGTTAATAACAGGGTTTTTGGACAAACCGCTTTTTAATAGTTCGTAAAAATTAAGATGCCTTGGGATAAAGTAGAGGTGACGTTTGCGCAGGTGAACGATCCGGCCAAGAACGACGCGACCGCGCAGATAGACGACCAGACGCTGGCCGGGCTGTGGGAGCTGGGCGCCTTCGGGCTGCAGGTGCCCGGCGAGCTGGGCGGGCTGGGCCTCAGCAACACGCAGTACGCGCGCCTGGTGGAGGTGGTGGGCGCGCACGACCTGGGCGTGGGCATCACGCTGGGCGCGCACCAGTCCATCGGCTTCAAGGGCATCCTGCTGTTCGGCACGGACGAGCAGAAGGCTAAGTACCTGCCGCGCGTCACCGGCGGGGAGTACGCCGCCTTCTGCCTCACCGAGCCCTCCTCGGGCTCCGACGCCGGCTCCATCAAGTGAGCCACCTCCACATCACTCATTACTGTATTTGTTCGATGTTAACCCATTTTTTGTGTTATGGTAAGTTGACGTCGGCCATGAACATTAGTTTACTTGGAACCAGGTCATGTAGCGAATTTATGTCTTACCTATGCTGAGACGTAAGATGCAAAGTGTACACACTGGCCGCGTCCCGCCCCTCTCCAATAGCAAAGCTGTTTGACGGATGAAACAAGAAAGATGGTGGTACATAATACATACAGCCGGGAGCGCAACACGGTGCTCATCGGAGACGGCGCAGATATATGCACCGACGCGAGCCCGAGCACCTCCGCTGCTATACGTGTCGCTGTACACACGGTGTATTTGGAACGCTTGCCGAAACGAAGAGATATGATAGTGTTTTCATAGCCTGACATGATACAAGTGAAAAAACAGCAATGTAATTTGTTTATTGAATACTACGGCCGGCCGGCCGGACTGCAACGGCTGATTCACAGAGTTTGCCATGCGAGGTGAACGAACTCCCGCACTCACGCTGCGCGCGACGTATCGCGGTCAGCGTGCGCGCATTGTGTGTATGGACACATTGCGAGTTTGCGTAATAGATAAGTCCCAAATTTCCTAATAAAACGTTTCTGAGAGAAATGGTATTATATAGTATACAAATATATTATTAGGCTTAAATCTTTGCAAGCGTTCCAAATACACGCGGTATAATATAAAATAACAATACGGATATAAAATGGACATAAAACATTATTGTATGAATTATAATTTAACTCACTTCTAAATATAATAGTACATGTTGATTTTCTAGTATAGTACGATTTTTAATTCGAGTCAGTAAAATGACATGTGCAACTGTCACTTATACAAAAAAGGGTGACCCGCTACAACTAGTACTAGTAACTAGTGACGTTCGGCAATCAATAGACTTATAGAGATATATTTTAGGCATGTTTTATTTTATTACACTCGCGGCACGATATGATGGCCGTTTTGACACATTAATATAGTGATGTAAATGTTAAATTATTGTCAAAAAAATATAATTAAATCTGTATGTTTTTACTGCAAGTAGTACCTGGTTAAATAGTTTTAATAAAAATATATCATAATCGCAGTGCGCTCACAGTACTTAACGCTACTACTGTACTTTTCGATGCAACGTCAGGTCGAAACTGCTTTGTTTTGCATTGAACATTGACGCAAGTTTGCCGAAGATAGTAGTTGTGTTGGCCAGCGATCCTATTAATTCTTCTATGTGACGATCGTATTAGATTTCATTTTTTTAAATTTTGATTTTCGAAAAGGAACTGACGAGTTGTGTGGTAAACAAGTACCCCAATAATTATAATCTTATAAAATAAAAAAAAAATGTCCGCGCCTAATATAATATATATTTTATAAAGAAATTAAATAAATAAATTTTGTTTAATTATTCATTTGATAAATTTTATGATTAACTGCACGTCACTACTGACAATAAAGAACAGCAATTTTCTCCTCCAATTTTGATTATTATAATTATTACTAAACTTCATGAACGGACAAACGTCAAAACGGCCTTCTTATCGTGCCGCGACTATAGGTATCAAAGCGTGTTTTTATTATAAATATTTAATACATTACCGTATTAACGAATACGATTTTAGAAATATGGACCTTATAAGCATATTAAAATTTCTCACAACAACATTATACAAAAGCTGGGAAAAAATGTAAAAAGAGATTCAGAGGAATGAACACTAGAAAATCCGAAAAATACAAGTTATTTTATACGTTTTTATTCATTACGTTTTTTATGTTATGAGTTTTATGGTGATGCACTGTCTCTAATTTTCAGCCTCACTTTCTTCAGGCCTTCTTCAAATAATTTTTTACGTCTTTTATTTTAAAGTTTTATTGTTCCTGGTGACGTACCCCTTTAATTGAGCCCAAACTAACTCTATTGGGTTGAGCTCACAGCCAACTTTTCCACGGCATAGCATTCGTGATTAGATTTTTGTAATTTTACTATATCTATTGATTGAGCCTTTATCATTGTAGGTTGATAATGAATTTGTTTTTCGTCCAACCACTAAATAATACATCGACCACATTTGAAGTGGGAATACGCTCGACTTTTCTTGAACGGTACGCTGCGTTATCTAATACGAGCACCGCATTTGGCTTTAAAGGCAAAATACTTTTAAGCCATTTCTCAAAATACTCCGAGTATTGAGGAATGGCTTAAAAGGCAATTTGATATTGAATAAAAAAAATGCTATCTCGGCTATCTTTTAATAATTGTAAAAATTCTATTCTGCCACATCACTATTTATTTGGGACTAAAAATCTGCAACACTGGAAATGTCATTTTACTGACTACAATTAAAAATCTTACTATAATTATATTGCGATTCTTGAAAGGCGCTCGTACACTTAGTTGCAATTAATCAACTCTGGTGCGGCGAGTGGTTGGCGACGATCCGTCATGGCTGGACGTGCGGTGTGTTACAGGACGCGCGCGGTGCTGGCGCCCGACGGGAAGCACTTCCTCCTCAACGGCTCCAAGATCTGGATCAGCAACGGCGGCATCGCCGAGATCATGACCGTGTTCGCGCAAACCCCCGTCGAAAAGGACGGCAAGACCGTGGACAAGGTGAGTCATCCACAATAGTAATAATAAATAGTTTCCAACAAGCTTTATTAAACAAACTAATGATGTCTTGGCCAAACGCCCGCATCTTTGGAGCTACCCCAGAGACTGAGAAAAAACAATAATAATAATGATAATTCCTATAGTCCGCTCCACTACCGGCGTCATTCCCGACCATCTCTATAGCCTAAAATTAATAAATCTCGAAAAATCTCCATTTTAAATATATGCCGTATAGTTAGGAAATTTCTATTTCTATTATACACAACATAACACGACATTAACACACCACACCTGCACTCACTTGGCAATGGCCCGAGATTGTAGAAGAAACCAGCTATAAGCTGAGAGTTTTTTATAAATAATAATAATAACCAGCAATCGATCCACTCAACCAGGTTCCTGTGAACTATTTCATGGGTAATATTCAGTGGCGTTGCTCGACAGTGAATCGACTCCTACGATCGTGATGCGATTTGTGTTTGTTTGCGTGTACTATATTTAAAATATAAAATAATAATACTATATTTAAAATATATAATAATATATAAAATTGCTTCTTACCCATAGAAATATAAATAACAAGCTACATTATTATTGTATATATTTGTATGCCTTTATCACCTGTCTTCCGACTGCCTTGGTTAAAAAGTGAATCACTTCATAATAGTATTGTTTTCTAATCCAACTGTTGATGTATTATGCTAGCAGGTCGATACTGAGTTACCGATATAGATCGACGGCCCGGCGGCTTTGGTGTGCCCCTAAGGTGTACCGCTGTCTATCCAACAAATTTGAGAAACATAACGCTCTATAGAACATAACAAACCGCAGGTGACGGCCTTCATCGTGGAGCGGTCGTTCGGCGGCGTGTCGTCCGGCGCGCCCGAGAACAAGATGGGCATCCGCTGCTCCAACACCACCGAGGTGTACTACGAGGACGTGCGCGTGCCCGTCGAGAACGTGCTGGGCGGCGTGGGCAACGGCTTCAAGGTGGCCATGAACATCCTCAACAACGGCCGCTTCGGCATGGCGGCCGCGCTGGCCGGCACCCAGCGCGCCGCGCTGCGCCAGGCCGCCGAGCACGCCGCCACGCGCGTGCAGTTCGGCCGCCGCCTCGCCGACTTCCCCGCCGTGCAGGAGAAGCTGGCGCGCATGGCCATGCTGCAGTACGTCACCGAATCGCTGGCCTACATGGTCAGCGGCAACATGGACTCGGGCGCCGTCGACTACCACCTGGAGGTGAGTGCTGACTGCTGCCGGGCGGCGGCCCGCGGGGCGGCGGCCCGGCCGGCGCTGACGGTCCGTGCGCGTGTTCGCAGGCGGCGGTGTCCAAGGTGTTCGCGTCCGACTCGGCCTGGCTGGTGGTGGACGAGGCCATCCAGATCCTCGGCGGGATGGGCTTCATGAAATCTGCGGGGCTGGAGCGCGTGCTGCGCGACCTGCGCATCTTCCGCATCTTCGAGGGAGCCAACGATATCCTGCGGCTGTTCGTGGCGCTCACTGGTATTTTTTATCATTATTACATTCGTATACCTATATGTTTAATAAACGAGTCTCCGACGCGCACTACACGGACCGACTTGCAGGGATCCAGTTCGCCGGCTCCCACCTGCAGGAGCTGATGCGCGCGTTCAAGAACCCGACGGCGCACCTCGGGCTGATCTTCAGCGAGGCGGGGCGGCGGGCGGGGCGCGCGGTGGGGCTGCGCGGGGGCGGGGACGCGGCGCTGGAGGCGCTCGTGGCGGCGCCGCTGCGGCCGGGCGCGCGGGAGCTGGCCCGCCGCGCGCAGGAGTTCGGCGCCGTGGTGGAGGCGGCGCTGCGCAAGTACGGGCGCGGCGTGGTGGACGAGCAGCTGGTGCTGAACAGCCTGGCCGCCGGCGCCATCGACGCCTACACCGCGGCCGCCGTGCTGTCGCGCGCGTCGCGGGCGCAGCGCCTGGGCCTGCCGCACGCCGACCACGAGCTGCGCCTGGCCGAGGCGTGGACGGAGGAGGCCACGGCGCGCATGGGGGGCGTGGCGCGCGCGCTGGAGCCGCGCTCGCTGCGGCACGGCGCGCGCCTGACCGAGCTCGGCCGCGGCGTGGCGGCGGCGGGCGGCCAGCCCTGCGTGTCCCCGCTCAACCTGTGAGCCCGTCCCTAGATACATCACCGCTAGAACCTGAGTGTATATATGTAACATACGTAAGGAGTTACTAATAGATTACGAGAATTGATAAATTATTTTTATTCAATAAAATATTTTTATAAGGTCCACTATTTCATTGGTGATTGAATCCTCCCTGGCTCGGTGGCTGTCGCCGATCGTCCGACCGTGCGTCTCGCCACTACCACAGCCACGTTGTTACCAGCAAAATCTATAAATACTTATGTCTCTATTTTATTCTGACGTTAGCTGTTGAGCTGCCATAACCATGAGTGACGTGATACGGCCCATCTGCTCTGTGGTCTTTCTGTACTACGCATGCAAAAGTGCATGCATTAAATAACGCGGAGAATTCTTTGAAAAACAATAAATGGTAATAATGTATTAGATTGTCTATATACTTATTTTAAACGATACAACTTAAAAGGCAGCCCTAGCCAGCCCAGCTACATATAGCAGCCATCTTGGCCCTTGCAAAGTAGCACTTTTTGCAATTTTGGTCTGTCGGTCTGTTTGTTGGGTGGTAATGTCGGAAACAACTGACGCTATAATGTGTAACTTAGACTAATCGTCAATCCGTAAGCGGCTGTAAATCTACACGGATAAATAAAATAGGAGTGTCTTTTTGTAATATAATTTTTTTTAAGCTATTGCATAGCTTCTATCGCGGGCCTTGAGCGCGGGGACCGAATCCAGAAATTCCGTAACGAAAAAAAACCTCACGCTCCCCACTCCGACGGGCTTGAAAGTCGTGCATTGTCTAACGTGTACTAACGTCTTTCTTTTCGGCAGTCTTCGACACGGTGTTTGTGTGCGTGCAACTAGACGTATTCTGCCGTGGTATAACTAAAATGCCGTTATCCAACATCTGGGCGATTTTCGTTTTTTGACACTAAGGAATAGAGAAAAAAATTCTCTATCGATCTGTATTTTCAGTTTTTTGATATCTTCATTAGTTTTAAAAATATGAATTAAAAGATTGTCGTTAACGGCATACATTATGTACTATTACAAATCATAGTTTTTTCGCGTTTACTCAAAACTATGATTTGGTAGATAACGGCATTTAAGTTATACCACGGCAGTATTGTAAGACTACGAAGCTCGCACGAATAACAATAAAATATAACACATGTATTGTAAAATAATAAAAATATGTATTTTAAACAATATTTACTTTTTATTTGTTTAATAAAAGAAAAAAAAATGTTTTCTTATCGGTCACCACGCTCAAAAAGTGTAACTTGAATTAATATCAAAGAAAAAGAAATACTGCATAAATAAAATAAATAAATAATTATAATTGCATAAGTTGATACAAAATGCAATGCAATAGCTCATTAGGTGGTCTGTGGTTTAAGTGACGAGTCCAGGAGGGCTCTTTTCCTGGTACGTGGAAGGTCAGCAGGCTGGTTGAATTACCAAAAGGAAACGGCAAGCCTCTTACCGACCCAAAAGCGTACCGGCCCGTCACTCTGCTGCCGATCTTTGGTAAAATATTAAAGCGATTAATGATAAGTTGCGCACCGCAAATGACCAGGGATCTATCGGACTGCCAGCACGGCTTCACACGAGGGCGGTCGACGGTCTCCGCGCTGAGGAGCATCTTAAGCGTGGCACGTGAGAGTTCGTCGGAATATGTACAGGCGATGTTTTTGGATATCTCAGGGGCCTTTGATAATGCCTGGTCGCCCATGATATTGCTGAAGTCGAAGCGGGGAGGTTGCCCACCAAACATCATCAGGATGTTGGTGGACTACTTCATCGATCGAAGAGTAGGGATGTTCGTGGGCCACTCGGTAGTGTGGAAGGCGGCCACTGTGGGCTGTCCGCAGGGATCATTGTTGGGACCCACGCTCTGGATCGCGCTGATGGACGATCTGCTCAGGCTGCCGCTCCCCGGGGGGTTAGTGTCGTGGTGTACTCAGACGATTTCACGATCCTGGTCCAGGCCGGTACCCGGGCGGGCCTCGGTAAGTGGGGTGAGAGGTCTATAGAAATGACAAACGCGTTTTTTGAAATTGTAAATTTCAAAATATTAACACCAAAGAATTCAACAGCAGGTCCAATTTCTTTTAGTCATTATGAACAGAACACAAACCACCTAACCTAGGTTGGTATGTCTGTGAAACAGAGTCAGTAAAAACTAAAAATCTTGATAACAGTTTACAACGTTTTATGATGATGATGATGCTTTCCAAGCCGATTTCGGCGAAAAGCTTCTGATAAGTGTGACCTATGAGTGTCAGTTGTCATTGCGTTGATGGGCTCTTACATGGCTAACATAGCCAATCTTGGCTCGGAAGGTACGTGAGCAGACAGCGCATGTAAGAACACCATCAACGTAGTTGTATTGAATATTAGAAGGCGGTTTGCATTTGATGTGTTCCTCTTTGCATCCAGATCGCGCCTTCGACTCTCCTCAAATTCGGAAACAACGTTAACAACGTTTTATAATACTTCTTGAATATGGTAATTGTCTGTACCTTGAAACATATCACGTCATTAACAAAATTATACAGCCATGTGTATACGTCAAAACATACGGCGAAAATATTCAACTGTTAGTCTGTCGAAAAATCGATGGTATAGCCCTTTAGGGTCGTTAGTGAATGTTGGCTCAGTATAAGATATGGGCGCATCCCTTCTCCGATCCGGCTATGCTGCTAATTGCTAGGTGATAATAATTCTCTTCTTCGTCCCTACACGTAGACATTGACATAATAAGCGCTCGCTCCTTGACAGGCGCGACTCAGACACAAATTTGCTGTCAATTCATTTTCGACTTCAGTTTAGTTAAGTTTTATTTAAGTATATAAATGAATCACTGAGCGTGTTATTTTTTATTTGTTAGTCACTATTTTTTTACATTTTTATTTAGGAAGTTTTTGGTTCAGTAACTTCATGTAACAATAATATAATTAAAAAATATATAAATCTGCACCAGTGTAACCTGGTTCTGACTAAATTCTACCTGATTTTTGGGAACTTAAGAACCCCTAAATAGTCTTTCTCAGTTGGAGTGAAGAAACTTGCCCCTTGCGACTTAATTCGGGTAGGTTTTGTGTTATGCTATCAGACTCGATACTCCTGACTAGGCGATACCTATAAAACTCCCAAATGTAGGCTCAATAGCTTCATTAGCCTCAATTTAATTAAATTAGAAAAGGGAATTGAAAGAAATCCCTTATTAAAATTCGTATACACTGACTTCTACACCCGATTTATGCAGAATTAGATGATCTAACTGAATCAAAACTCAAAAGTTACTAAAACTCTCATTCATTATATTTTTGAGTCATTACCTCACTCACGACGATGGCACTCACCACTGGACAGTGGTGGATGGACTCGGCCTCTTAAGTGAGAGGTCCGGGTTCGATCCTGACCCCCCCGTGTGTGCCTTGAAATGGGTTTTTCTAATTTCTAAGTGCACCCCAAACACGAGACCATCGTTCGCTCACCGGTGAAGGAAAACATCGTGAGGAAACTTGAATGCCTGATGAGATTGAATGTCTGAAGGTATGTGAAGTTCACCAACCCGCACTGGGTCAGCGCGGTGGACTATTGGCCCATTACCCTCCTCGCCTGATTTCGAGGAGGAGACTCGTGCCCAGCAGTGGGACATAAAGGGTTGATACTTTACTTTACCTCACTCACGAGCAGATGATTTGAAACAACCGACCCTTAGGGTTAACGTAAGAGTAACGTTAAATTTGGACGTCTGTTAAAAACAACGCTGGTCACTAACGTTCGTTGCCGCCATCTTTAACGATTACAATATATTCGTTAAAATCGGTCGATGCAACCCGCCCTAAGACGTTCATTCGCATCGAAATATTATATCATTGTAACATTATAAAAATATTTTTTTAGGTTTAATTGAAGTCCCAGGTTCGTCATAATATGGCTAGTCAGTCGCACTTTGAATTGGTACTCTAATTTGACAGGCGAGTCATCTATGAATATAACCTAGTTTACGTGGGACTAGCTCGGCTAGCTTGTTGATTTGCCTATCCTTAAACATAATAATATTATGCTGTTGAGTCTCAGTCACAATAATGACACTGCCTGCCATGCCCTCCCCTCTGAAACACAGCGCGGGAGAAACAAACAAAATGGCGGTACTCATGCCCCGCGCACAGAATATTGCTCCCGCCGAAAAAAGAACCTTTAAATGAATTAAAAAAAATATGAGAAACGAAATATGAAACAATCACTCCTAGTGCTAATGATGTTTATAATATATCAATATAAACACTAATTACCAGTGATGTAGTGATAATGGATGTTTACTATTATTAGCTAATGTGTGTGTATTATGTTGCATAATATTAACGCGTGTACGGGTGTGGGTTTGACGATTGCGACGGGAACCGCAACCGCTCCCGGATATACCGTGCGCGGACAACATCAACGACGGATGGAGGAACCGGCTGAGGATCGAGAGAAGACGGAAGTCAACCGACGCATACCTATGTTGTGGTACACACTCTGACCGCAAACTGAGAGAACATAGCCTCGCTAAATAATATAAAACTAGTTGTGAATGATCTGTACCTACTTTAAACCGGTATTTTGTTTGTCTCGATGAAGCTGGCGATAGATCAGTGGATACTCGCGAGTAGATACAGAAATACGTCGCTCGCGTCGTTGGGCGGTGTCGCGGGCTAA
This sequence comes from Lycaena phlaeas, assembly GCA_905333005.2. Classification (NCBI taxonomy): domain Eukaryota; kingdom Metazoa; phylum Arthropoda; class Insecta; order Lepidoptera; family Lycaenidae; genus Lycaena; species Lycaena phlaeas. The sequence continues at coordinate 317,996 of HG995171.1, forward strand.
CATAGTGTCATAAACGTAAAGACGTGAGGTCGTAAGTGGCCTCATGAATAATCAATATAAAAAATTAACAAACAGAACTAGCCGTGGTTCGAAATAACGTGCATTCAGTTGGCCGCGGACGTGCGAACGACTCGCCTTCCTTAATGAGCTGTAACCGGTCACGGCCGAGTGCGCAACCGATATACCTAGTGCGGAGCAAGCAGCGGTTACACCTCTGACGACATCAGTAACAGAGCCCCACGATGGCCCTGTTCACGCGAGCGGAGCTGGAAGAGCGGAACCGCATGGAGAACGCGGCCATCATCATCGACAACGTGGTATACGACGTGTCGCAGTTCCTGCAGGATCACCCCGGCGGGCCCGAGGTGCTGCTGGCCAACGCGGGCCGAGACGCCTCGCAATGCTTCCAAGACATCGGCCACAGCGATGCGGCGCTCGAGTGGCGGGACACCTTCCGCATCGGCGAGGTGGTCCCGGAGGAGCGGCGCGAGCCGGTGGTGCGGCGCGAGGGCGGCGGGGGGACGGACGCGGAGGGGCGGGAGGAGGGGTGGTCGGCGCGTGCGGTGGTGGACGTGTGCCTGCCCCCCGCGCTCCTCGCCGCGCTGGCCGTCGCCGTCTACTGGTACCTGCTGATGTAGCCCCACCCGCGCGCCCTCACCGCTTCACATCACACATCGCTAGCCCGCGGGACAAACAACAAGTCAACATGACAAAGCAAATCCAATACCGGTGAGCGTGTCGCGACGAGGTCTCGGCCGATGCCGCCCGACCTTGTGATGCTAGCGAGAAATATGCAGTACAACATTTGAGAACAGCTATCACTAGGGGCGAGCCCAGTGTCCTCTTTAGGAGTCATTCGGAGAATAAAGTCATTCTAGTTAAATCTTTAGGGAACGCTGATTTGAACAAATCGTTTAAAACAAAAACATCCCATATCTAAAAATATATTACATGCCATGGTGATGCTTGAATCTATAATGTTAATAAATAAAGTGAGCAGATAACGAGCTGAATGGATGTGCGCGGGGCGCGGCGCCGTGGGGGGCGAGGGGAGGGTGAGGCCAGCAGCCCGCGCACGCGGCCCACCGTGGCTATTGGCTAGTCAGTCGCTCGCCGAGTCAGAAGCTCGCTAGCGCACGCCGCGTGCCGCGCACACACGCACACAAACACGCACACACACGCACACGCAGACACGATGGGCGCCGACAAGAAGTTCACGCGCAAGGAGATCGTGGAGCGAAACACGAAGCAGGACGCGGTGTTCATAATAGACAACCGCGTTTACGACGTCACCGCCTTCCTGGACGACCACCCGGGCGGGCACGAGGTGCTGCTCAACGCCGCGGGCAAGGACGCCACCGAGGACTTCGACGACGTCGGCCACAGCCTCGACGCCAAGGAGATGATGACCAAGTACCTGGTCGGGGAGCTGGTGGAGGAGGACCGGGTAGAGAAGAAGAAGACCAGCTTCGCGTGGAGCGAGGCGAGCGCCGAGACGGCCGGCGGCGGCGCGCTCAGCTCGTGGAAGGTGCCGCTGGTGCTGGGGCTGCTCATGACTGTGCTGTATTCGTATCTGTTCGGTTAGCACCGCTCGGTGGGTGCGGTGCCTGTGCCGCGGTGAAGGTGCTGGGACTAGTGACAGTGACGGCTGACGAGGTACGGTGGCCCCGCTATGATATCATTTATATTTTTCTATTAAACCAAATATGACTGTGTAATATTGTTGTATTACTTAATTAGTTGTAAATATGTAATTGTTTTTTTTATCGTGTTTTAGTGGTACGTTAATGGGTGTGATGTTAATTTATTAAATGGAGCAAATACATGTAGTTGAGTACTTTATCACAAATCCTTTCCAACATTCATGTGTAGGTAATTTAGATTAGATTATGTTATATATTTGAATATCATATCGGCCGGCCGATGAGCCGTGAGCGACGTAATAATACGAGTCTGGTCTGGGATCATTATTGCAATTAGCAGCTGACTTGTCAAACATGTTGGCCTTGGCTTCTGGCCCCTCCTTCGGCTCTCGATCGACAAATTGAAACAATTACTTTAAATAAAGCCTGGATCGTTGCGAAGCTTTATTAAAATGAAACAAAAAGCGATACAATGATACTTCTTAGTAAATCCTTACTCAATAGAAGTAACACAATATTTATCTGGTGTTACGTCAAGGATTCAACGTGAGTCCTATTAGTAATTAGAGGCATGATATTGATGTGTTTGTAAGTAGGTAAGTAGTTAGCACATAGATAAACTATGCAAGTGGTACATGGTATTGAGCCGTCGACCTTCTTCAAGGACTCGAGTATGATGTCCTGTAGATTAACATGTAAAGATATAATTAATTATAGATATAACAGTGCAATTTCAATACTTTTAATTATTTTATGTTATTGTTTTTTATTTTTTAATAATATGATAATCATGTGTGAAGTTAGCATGAGGTTGTCTTATAATATAAGTGACAGTCTGTTTAAATCTAGTTGTTGAACATGGAATAAGCATCCAGTTGAGTTGCGCTGACGTCATAGCCATAATGATGCAGTTGAACACGCCACAGACTCAACATAATCGCGGGCTGTATGATAACGAAGGCGAGGCCATATTATTTTGCCTGTTGGGGTCCCCGGGAGCATATTACAACACGCTGTACCTTTGCGCTGTATTTACCATCCTATGGTTCAAACTCCAATCCCAGCATGTCATTACTACTCCGGCTTGTTACGCCACAATTCTATATCAGTTTTTATCGCATTGAATGATCGTGAAAATGTGACACACAATATAATATAACATAAGTATACTCGCTTGTGAATACTCTAGAGATACATCAACATGTTTATCAACTTCCTATCTCATAATATTATGTTTATTTTTGCTAACAGTTGTTTAATCTTTCTCAAGACATAAGCGACCTAGTCGATATAGTCTGTTATCTGTATGATATTTTCGTTTTGCTCTCTTGAGCCAAACTGAATGTTACCTGCTGCTACGATCCAGAAAAAAATACAGAAACGATTACAGCGTATTTAAAATATCACACCAAAGTACAAACTAGGTGCATAATATTATGTGTGATGCAGAATTGCAAAAAGTTATGAATGTACAATGTAACTATACTAAAAGTAATTAGATATATTTGGAGGAAAAAAGAAAAACAAGGCTAGGTTATTAGATCAGCCCCTTAGCGCAACACGCTTTTCCTCTCCGACACCGTGGAGAAAGGAGGTGTGCGTTGCTCTAAGATCAGCCCCCTAGACAAGTGTCGCACGCGCCGGATCTATTTTATAGTTGCGATACACGCTAAGGCCCTGTCCCTGTTTTTATGTCATAAAGTATATTTTTCTCTTGCATTTTCTTCATGCCGACATTGATTAAACTGTGTTTATGTTATTTATTATATTCTTTATTTAATTAATTATATTATTTAATAGTCCCCACTTAATTTACTTATTACAAATTTAAAAGCAGTATTTTTTTATCTTAAAAGTAGCATTTCTTGTCCATTAATGTTCCGTTCAGAGTGCAGGCTCTGGAGAGCCAGGCGAAGTTGTCCTTCAGTCTGGTGCGCCAGGTTTGCACGGGTCATCGTTTTGTTATATTTGCAAAAGGAGTAATAGAATTTGTATGATATTATTATGTGTGTATTACAGAGAATAGCAGCGCTGCTTTGCTTCCAGTTTGGTAGGTATGTAATATAATTAGTAATTACGTAGAATTGTTAATCAGTTGTGTGGAACTTGACTCACATTATTTCATAATTACTATTACCTATCAAACTTGTGGTGCCTGAATTTTTTGGTGAATTATGAGATGTGATACCACACACTTTCATTTTAGTGAAAATCTTTCCCACTAATCTTGTTTGGGCAGGTGTTTCTTTTATCAGCGACTATTCGCGTTGAGGTGACAGTGGAATTATTAATTTGTTCTGTTGTTGCTCACAATAATTACTGACAAAACACTTTGCGTTTGATAACGTTTTGATATGTTCAGATAAGTCTAGATAAATTGAGATAAGTTTGCAGCAATTATCCGATGGCTAATGGCCGCACTCGATGCTACATTTTCGTATGTACTTCTATAACTGTCATTATCATCATAATCAGCCAAACTACTTTTGTACGTATTATTAGGTATCTCAGTTCCGATAATATTTATCTACTAAATGAACAATATTAGCAAAAAATTGCTGCAAATCATCACATTTTTTGTTGATAAGAGATTTGTGTAATCCGCTAGTGTATTGGTATCGTTAGGTTAATAGTTCAATAAGTAGCTATAGCGTACTCATTGTTAAATATATTTTCAGAGTATCAAGGGAGCGCTACCTAATAAAACTCCCCAACTCGTATCGGTACGGTAATAGCGCAAAGAAACTCCAGCTAAACTCGATGTACAATGTTTGTAAATAAAACCATAACGGCTGAAAGTTTGTCACAGTTTCAAATATTCACATCCCAAATGCAATTTGTTTTTTTTTAATTATATCGCGGAGAAAAATTACTAGAAGAAATCTACAGCATTCCAAATAATAAACAAGTGAACGGCTAAATGCTGATGATGATGAATGATGATTTTATACTGTATTTGTGTAAATAGTTCTTATATCACTGCGTCACTGCGGGAGTGCGGGGCCTCTTCAACCATATCGAGGTGAGTGTCTAGCAACCTCTGCTAGTGGCTGAGCTAAATTACACTGTGGCTGCTTCCTATGTCATACGTGTTCAGTTCAAATTGCCTTACAGATCCTCCTGGAGTTATCGTAGAAAGCTCCTAGATGGCTGTTTCGACAGTGCCGTGGTTTTACCCGCATAGTTCCCATTCCTGTAGGACTTTCGGCATAAAAACTATCCTTGTTCTTTCTTAGCTTAAGCTTTGTTTACACCAAATTTTGTGCAAATCGATTCAATAACTTATTGAAGGAGAGACAGGCAGGCAGACAGACTTAATTTGGCATTTGTAGTATTAGTGGGGATTGTTAATGAAACTGGGAGAGACACGCGCGGTACGGGCGTTCGTACACCTCTCGCGACGCGGCTGTGAGTCAGCTGTTACATTTCTGTTTCATAAAAAAAAAACGATTATTTTAAAGTAAAGTCATTGTCATCAAATGTATGTATTTTTACCATACCAGATTTCACAAAGAAGTTAACAAAGAAAGCAAAAAAATATATCGTGTTTTTTTCACTTGTATCATGTCAGGCCACGCTCACACTATGTACCTCTTCGTTTATTAAAGCATTTAAAATACACCGTGTATACGTCCAGTCCAGTACATTTATTAATGACCATCGTTAGTTTTAGCCTTGTCAGTACTGTCGAGGTCACTCTGTCGTAGAGGTGAGGATGTTATTACGCCGCTCTGTAACGTTTCGGCGCCGCTAAATGTTTGGAGGAGATCTGTCATCTTGGCGTTTATGTAAGTCTATGTCTAGTGGAGAAGGGAAGCAGGTGAAGATGATAGATACGATAGATTATATATAGATAATAATAGTATGTCTTATTATCAATATAAATATGTTACCTACAACTACAATATGCGTGCCAATGCGCGTACTTTGTACTGTGTGTATGTTACAAATAATAATAATTATTATTAAATGACTATACAAAAAATGACGGATGTATAATTGATGTGATTCCAAGAATAATTCGGGAAGGCCAATGTAATTATTACTGCCACGTGCCACAGACTGAACATGGCTCGGTATAGGCAACAGATGAATGAGATGCCTGCTCCAGTCTCAGGATAAGTTATTTATTTTCCTGGGCTAAGCTATAAAAAACTGCACTTGGCGGATTTCGAACCTGCAATCTGTATTCAATTACCCGATGACCAGACTAGTAGTAAAACATAAAATGAGTAAGCACATTTTTTTCCCTTGAACCTAAAAAACGCGGTAATCCATCAAAAACCTCATCTTGATATGATAGAACCGTCGCCGGCCGTAGTTTTTCTTCAACGACTACACCTACCAAATGTAGGGAGGGAAAAAAATTGCGGCGGAGGACTGGGCACTGCTGCCTTCATTAGCTGTCCATGACACCAGGGGTGACTGGAGACGCCAGAAACATCATCACTCATCCGGTGCTGCGCACGAGTCTCGTTTTTTTCTCTACATTTAAACTAAATACTCATTAACAAATTATTTACTTTCATAAGCTGAATAGAAAATAATAGTAAAAGCGGCCAAGTGCGAGTCGGACTCGCCTATGAAGGGTTCCGTAGCGTCAAGTAACATGATATTTGAGTTGATTGAATGAAAGGTAAATTGCGGTTTACGATTTATGACGTATTAAAAACACTTACTAAATCTGGTTCAAACCAATTTTCGGTGGAAGTTTGCATGGTAATGTTATCATAATAATATATTTTTTAGTTTTATCATTCTCTTATTTTAGAAGTTACTTACTGACTGAATATTCGAAAGAAAATATTTTTATTTAGCGTAATAACTATTTAAAGCAGTAATTATTATTTTAAATATTTTCTGCTCTTTTTCAGAAAAATAAATTAAAATTATACTAAAGAAGAAATCTTGACCTTCTGAATGGAAAAACTTAAAATAATATATAACACTAGAAGCGCCCCGCGATTTCACCCGAGTACCTACTTCAGGTTTCTGTGGGAGTACGGGAATAAATTATAGCCTAAGAATGTGTTATATTTTGACCTGTAAGTAATTTCATAAAGTAAAATTTTATCAAAATCTATTCAGTGGTTAATTGTTTTCGAAAGGTTTAGACTTTTAGGCCTGATGACCTTTACGCTCAATCGGTAGGTAGGCCAGTATTGAGTGAAAGTGAAACATACATACATCCATAACTTCTCACAAACATTCGCTTTTATAATATAAGCTAGTTCACAGACTGTTTTAGGTGTTAGTTTTGACTTTTAAGGTGTATGAGCTAAGACGAGCCTACCCCGACCCGTTTGGAGACATACTAGCTAGGCTTCCTGGGGTGGAGCCTAAACCGACTGTATTAAAACCAAAACTTTCATTTGAACAAATCGAAATATGTCTTAACTGTATCGATGTCTAAAGGTACTTTATAATAAGTAATGTTTCAAACCGTTCTGCTATTTATTTTTAAATAAAAAAAAAACACTTTGTTAAAAAAATTCTGCGTTTTACTTCTAATAAACTTGTTTACAATAATTCTTTCTCCACATGAGTCTCTAAAAAACATTTGATTCCGATTCCGGGAGTGAATGGCGTCACATCGCGTACGAGAGTAAGCTAATGGTTTTCTTTTGACCGCTGCGCGGAATAACTTGTGAGGTTCTATTAATACGTTTGTGACCCTGGTGGAGGTCGGAGGAGGTTCGTTTTTGTCCCTCCGGGTGTCAAAGCCGGCGTTCTGATTGTGGCGATTTGATCTTTTTATGTTTAATGCATTATTCGACGGGGAGCGGAATATAAATGACAAATAACAGCTAGACATTGCATTGATGGATTATGTAATAAATATTAATACTTTAACATTGGATATGAGTGGCTCATACAATATTAACGTTAACTGGTTTATTTGCCATCGAGCCACTCATATGGGGACACGTGTAGAGAAGGAACGCGATGTAAGATATGAGAAGCAAGGTCCAGCTTCCTCGCCCAAGTGTAAGCGGTGACTCCCAGGTCGCATAGTCGTTGTCAAGTCAGTCAAAATTATAATTTTATTGTTTTATTATGTCTGCGTTTGTCCTCCCGTGTCCCGTGACCATGGTTGCTGTAAAGTATCCGAAACGTCGGGCTTGTAAAAAACTAAATAAACCGCCATAAAATCCGTAAAAGTTGTTTCATTATAATGAATTAAACACGTTTTTAGTTTTGGTATCGAACTAGTAACTCCCCACGACTCAATTCAAACGAACAGTCGAAGCCTTGCGACTATCGACGCCCATTAACATAACCCGAGGTTATGCAGATGCGTTGACCTCCTTTTCCCTATCACCCCCAATGGGCCACCGGAAACTCACAAACCGTATAAAACGCGACAGCTTATCTGTCACTTTATGCCGATCTCATGTGAGTGGGAAGTATTAGCCCGGTCGTGCAGGCCTAATTTGGCTGCAAAGCAGCATAGCGCTACCTCTTACAAAACAATCTATTTCGATATTTTAAAGTCAGTTATAAGATAACTAATTATAAGTTTATAAATAACACTGCAGGCTTAGTTAACCGCTATATCGAGTCAGTGGGCACTGGGCAGTTAGTTTCCCGATCTCCACTTACTTTAGGAGTCCGTCGGTCTCCCATCGGCCCCAGCCAGCGTCGCGCACGAGAGCACTAGGGTCGCGCGCGGCGGCGGTGGAATACAAACGACGTGTATGATGTATGGGCCATCCGAACCCACTTAGACCCCTTCCCCTCCTTCGCCTTCGTGCCTGCTACAGTACAAGGTTATTCATGAAGGCCGGGGGGAGTGGGTAGGGAGCTGTGGGGAACTGTGTTTAAAATCGTGTATAGATCGAGATCAGAATATCCTATTAAATTAAAAAAACATCAACAATGATAGTCTGAGTATCAAATTAACCAGTTACTTAATACGTATGGATGTGTACACGGTACATCCACCAAAATATTTTTTTTTTAAATTTTTGTCTGTCTGTTTGCTTGCGCTAATCTTTGAAACGGCTGGACCGATTCTGATGAGACTTTTACTGGCGAATAACTGATGTAACAGGACTTAGGTTATAAAATAAAAAATAACAATCGGTACGGATACATCCGTAAATCTAAGTTAGTATATAATGTATTAATATAATGAGCAAGGTAATAATTAATACCGTATTTGTGTTATAGTTATTTATGCAGCTGTCGTATAATAAGTGGTATTAAAACACGAGCGTGGGCTTATCACACCCGTCTTCGCCGCGGGCGATAATACTATCACATGAGTGTTCTCATACATCATTATCAACAGTTGCATACAACACTTTATCTATACCCATTATATGGAAAAAAGGAAAATAACATTATTGAAACCATCGAGAACCGAAGAGAAAATGTGATTACTCACCTGATACGACATGACTAGCTTACAAACAATATCATAGAAGAAAGGATTGACGGAAAAAGAAGAAGAGGTATTTTTTTACTCTTAGGCCTGATGATCTTTAAGCTCAATCGGTAGGTGGGTAAGCACATGGCTCACCTAAAAATTATTCTAAAGAGGGACGCGCCCCTATATGAAGGCTCTCTATAAGATTCTTAAACAGTTAACTTACTGCCAACATTACAACAGCCAGTCCCAGGGGATTATGATTTTTATAGAGAATTTTAAGGATAGAAGTAGATAAATAGCTTTTACATTAACTCTTTATAATATAAGTAGAGGTACCGTTTATGTTATCTTCAACATATCTGCCACATTGATGTGCATAATAAATGGCTGATGCTTGTTTCGGATTAACAATATACATGACAGGCAGGTCGGGCTGGACAGGCACTGCCATCACTGACGACGAGGCCTAACATCTTGTCTCTGGATAGACAACACAAGAATGAGGTTATGCTGATGGGCTCCCACCACGGTTCAGGCCTTGTCGTGGCCTTGTCGGTGGGGCTCAGTAGCCGAGTAGTAAAACTGAGCTGAAGGGGGCTCTTCTTATAAGAGGGGTACAAAGAGCAGGAGACAAGGGATGATGAGGTAAATTTCACCTCATGGTACTGTCACGACGTTGGGAGTGGTTGTTCTGTGGTGCGGCGGTAGTGGTGGCACTCGCCGGGTTTTAGTGGGTAGAGCTGCGTCCACTTACCAGCTTTCGGGCGCAGCGGTTCCATATACCAGCCCGAGGAGATCCACTCCCCCGCGGGATGCCTCAGTGCGGTTAACGAGGTTATGCTGATGGGCGACGGTGACCACTCACAATCAGGTGGAACCTCTGCCATTTACCCTATACTCTATAGTATAAGGCCTTAGTATAAAGCCATCCAGCAGAAGAACGGATCATGCGCACAGCTCTGTCGCCGCCGAGTACTGTGGAGTGGTGAGGGTCTAGACTCTACATTCTAGAAACATATTATAGGGGTGATAAATAAAATACCGTATCTCTTAATTATTAAATATTTTATTTGAAAACAAACTTATCCGAGTCATATACATATTATCCTTATGTTTTCATACACGCAGTCACACCGCTCGTAAAGTCTCTATATTTTAATTATATTTACATTATTCTATACAAAATCTTATTCTTGTCTATACATTTACAAATCCACGAAATTTGTGAATTATAATTTATAACAGATAACAAGGTTGTCGGTAATGTCGTACGTGCCTGTCGTCAGCAGACCGCAGGAGGTCAGACACTTGTGGGTATAGGGAAAAGTAAACCTCATCCGATATTTTACCTGAATCGCTTTATCTAGTATTATATACTAGACAATGGCTACGTGGTAAGTACAGTGTGCGCTCACTATGGCTGTATTGTTGCTGGTAGCATTTTCCATTACATACAGTATTTATTAAATCTCTCTTCTTAAAATCCTTAGAGTATTCATAAGCAAGCTATAGTGCGACCATGACTCCGCTGTATTGAGCCGATCATAAGTAGATGGATACTTAGCTATAATAAAGAGCTTTGATACTTTTGCTTGATATCTATATTTGAAATTAGGACATTAAAATAAACTTATTACTATTATAGTTTAAAAATAATAAAAGTAAGGAAAAAAAGGTAAACTGTTTGGCAAAGTTTGTATATCGCTATCGTTTTTTTTAATTAATTTATTTACTCTTTATTATACTCTATCTATACAAATATGATAAATGCAAGTCCACCAAATTTAATGAATTCATTATTTAAAGCATATTGATAGAAGAAGAGATTAAAACGTGGATGTGCTGTAAACGGCTTTGACCAAAGTATCCTCATAAAAAATACTAGGGTAAAATAAATCAAAATAAAATACGATATCACCCGCCGCACAGCACTACGAAAAAATGGCCGGTAGCCCTCCCCGCGTCAACCCATCTATCTATCTATTCTCTTCTAAATTTTGCTGAAATTAGTAAATTACTGATTAAATACTACCTACCGATATAAATAAGTGTTATAGTTTCTTTTATTTTGTTTCCGAGAATAACTCTTATAAGTTGGCATTGCTTTAACATTACAACGAATATGACAATAATTACTTTTTTTTTTTTTTTTTCGGTTGGATCTATGCTAATGGTCCTAGTGACCGTTATGCGTCATCGGAAATGGGGTGATCCGGTTGGATCATCCTATGACGTTAAAAATTTGGGGGGTTGCCCCCCGCCATGTTCATGGCGTCGGGTTTGTACCTAACTTGGTCAGCTACGGTCGACTGGTTTGGAACGGGTGACGTTAGAAACCTATCGTGAGGGCCGGCTCTCCCCTCCCCCGGTAGCGGGGGAGGCGGGTCAAGCGCGGGACCCGAGCAAGCTGCCGATAGCAGAGTGCTATCGGTGATTACACGGTCTATATTGGTGTCGACTCGTAGCTGATCTGAGCCTATGCTGTCGCGGTTGATCCGGATCAACTGGTCAACGGAGTGTAGGGTTCGACGTCGCATACGACCCCGGGGCCCATGCGGTGTGAATGTGTGCCTAACACCGGCTGTGTTATGTCTGAGTGTGTGTTGTAGCTTACGTCGCGCTTCAGCGTCGCGCTTTAACAGTTCTGTGATTTTATCAACAGGATCGGTTATGACATTCTTAGGTAACCTAGACTTATTAGGTGCTAAGCTATCGGGGGTGTAGTTTGCCGCACTCACGACGAGTGGGTTCGGGTGGAGAAGTGCCTTTTCGAAGTGACGTTCTGACATCGCTTTGAAATGGCCCCTAATCGAATCTAGTCTGAGGTCGCGGTGTAGGTCGATGTTTCTTACGTACCACGGGCAACCGGTTGCCACACGTAAGAATTTATTTTGGATCGTTTGGAGGCCTCTGAGTCTATGCTGAGGCACATGCGCGAATGCCACACAGGAGTATGACATGATGGGGCGGATACATGATTTATAGAGGGTGAGCTTGTGCCTGAGGGGCATTTTGCTCTTTTTGTTTATGAGGAAGTACAGTCTACTACTGACGAAACGGGCTTTTTTAGGACAATAATTACATGATGAGTATTGTTTGACACCAATTGAGCGTTAAAAGAAGACGGGTGTATGTTCTTGCTGTGCTTACTCTATAGCCTGCTTATGATGCATATCTAAGTTAAAAATTCTCTTATTCAAAATAGTCTTATATCTAATGTACTAATATAATAATAAAGCTGAAAAGTTTTTGTATGAACGTGTTTAGTAAACTGGAATTTCCAGTCGTCTTTGATAAAATCTATTTGCATTTTGTTACACAATTAATAAGTAAAGTTAAAGGCCATTATTATGGGCAGTTTCTTTAAAATATTTTCGCCAGCTAGCGCTTGCCACATCATTGTATCAGTGCCCGCTATCCACAACGACAGTCAACATTTTTGAAGACCTGAGTAAATCTACTTTATTTATTGATTTGAAAACAAGAAAAATTTCGATTTTTATCAGCCTGTATTATTCTACTGCTGGGCAAAGCCGATGTTATAAATGACGATTTTGATATAATATGTAATTTTTAATTTTTGATGAAATAATTGACGGAATCTACAGGTTAAAAAAAGGTAGGTAAAAGTAAAACGAAGCTATTGGACCAGCATTTAATTTGAAACTAGATATTTTTTGAGCCTCCCGGCAAGTGCTGAAGTGCTTGTAGCAAAGGGGAGGCTCGACTTAATTCGAGTAGGAGACTCTTTAGACATTTTAAATTTAAATTAAAAAATTTAAACAATTAAAACTATCAAAATGTTTTTTTATCGACCGGGCAGTCACCTGACTTATAAATATGTAGAGGATCGGAAAATAAATTAAAATTATCACGTTAATTCATTGGAAAAATGTTAAGTATACAGGCGTAACTATACGATATAAATATATAGTAAAGTTGATTATTATTAAATCGAAACCTAACATACTAAGTCTCGTGAAAATCGTTGGAGTCATTTCCAAGATTCAGATTATATATTATACCAGAACTGCTCGTTTAAAAATATCTCAATTATATAATAATATACAACGTGACAAAACAACTTGTGCTTCCTGGCTCACCGTTAAAAGGACCAACATCCGAAAAAATACGTAAAATATTAATAAATTTTATTTCTTCTAAACCACAAATTACTACCGAGTTACAAAATAACAAGTAACAAGAATGAACCTCCACAAATTATAACATGGAAAGTAATTATAATTGATAAAACACATTCTTGAGAAAACGTAATGTACATTATTACTACCATTTAATTAAATATTCAAGTTAATAATTCAGCAGTTTCATATGGTATTATTATCTTATAAGCCTGTTATCAAGGTTAGCCAAATTCATTTATAATATTGTCTCTGAGTACATAGTATAAAACAAAGTCGCTTCCTTTGTATGTATGCTTAAATCTTTAAAAGTACGCGACGGATTTTGATGCGGTTTTTTTAAATAGATAGAACAATTCAAGAGGAAGGTTTATATGCATAAATATATTATTATCCCGCTCAGATTCCGTTCTAAATCTTAGTTAATGCAGGCGAAGCTGCGGGTAAAATCTAGTTGATGTCATAAATTGAGGTTTAATATTAAACTATAACTTGAATATTAATCATGAAACCTTTTTACCCTGGTCTCGATTCGTGGTGACGTCACACAGATCGTCCGACGAGCCTCTAATGAGTTTTACCAAAGGATCTACTAATGAGAGGAACTCTGCGGGAGACGTCTCCTGCCCTGTCTCCTGTCCTGTCTCCTGCCCTGTCTCCTCCCCGTCTCAAACGAAACGTCCCATCGACGTTGACCGATACCCTTTACTTATGATTAACTTATTGGTTAACTCAAGAATTTCTCATTAAAATGAAACAGCTTTTTTATGATTTTGTCGCGCTTAAGCTTTATACATGCCCAACGTTTCAGATACTTTAAGCCATGGTCACGCGGGGACTGAGGTGTCACTTGTCAGACGTATTAATGAAACAACAGTATCGGACATGTAAGAAACTCAATAAACCACTATAAAATCCGTGAAAGTTGTTTCAATATAATGAATAAAATTCGCGTTTACAAAAGGCCCTAATAGTAAGACGATTGAAATTTTCAAAGACGTATTACAATAGATGCTATAACAACAAATACTAAAAAAAGAACAGAATTAAGAAATATTTAACGAGTGCTGAATATTCTGCAGTTTATTCCTTCATATTACGTAATGGCAATAGGTAGATGCTTGAAATATTAACAGAATATTAAGTTGCATCATTCATATTAGTCCTAATAGTTTATTTTAAGAAAACAAACGTGTTTTTTATTAAAGCTTCTAATGTTGTAAATGAAATCGTACGGAGTCTTTCGTTTTTGATTACGACTCACACTTGACCGGTTTTTAATATGTTTGCGAGAATTATGAACTGAGCTGTTTAGGGACACTTTTGTAAGACTTCTGACAGCAATTTACACACTGATAGTACATGTATTATATCATCAGAATTTCCCAAATATTATATCAATATACATATATTCTCGTATATCTACTTACAACAGGTGTTGTTGTTGCTGTTGTTTTTGTCATACCTATTATAAATGTAATAAATGAATGTAATTCTCTTTGTTACATTTTCACGCGAAATCTACTCAACCGATCATCATGAAACTTTGTACACGTATTCTCTGAGGTACTAGAAGTAACATAGGATACATTTTATGAAAAAAATATCTACGACCGTAGCTCAACTTACAAAACAGCTGGTCGTGTTATAAATTACCGTTCCTGTTCACTGTGGTTATTGAACAGCGGGCTTCAAATTGAAGATACACCTACTATCACTGATGACAAGCAAGCCTCAACTCGTCACTCTTGAGATATCACTAATATATTATAATAGGTATTGGGTTAAATTGTCCAGCCTGCAGGTACGACGCAACGCCAGTCCGCGTCTTACAAGTAGCCACCCCGTGTGTGCGTGCTGTGAGGTAACGGCCAACATACGACATCCATACTAACATACAATTTGTCTAGATTATCACAACATAAAACGTAAACTTCAAACATGCCCGTAGTGCTCGTACTTATATTAAATATGTAGTTACAATTATTATTATCCAATAAAGTCGTATTTACAATCTCTAACGGAGCAACGAATTTCATTTACAAAACGCGCGGCCGGAGCCCGCTCCGTAGCCGCACGCGTCGGAGCGCCGCGACACGCATCACGCGTGAAGCGACGCGATGAGACAGACGTCTTACGAGCGACTCAACGAAGAAACGCGCGGGCGGCTGAGGAGCGGGCGGACGCCGGCCGTACAAACCGCTCTTAAAAACCTTACACTATCATAAAATGTCTAATTAAATTACGAATGTAGGTGCTTATCGTAAACGTGAGTATGTCTAGCTCATAGCTCATCAGCTGGCGAGCTGCGCACGCAGCAGCCGCGCGTGCAGCACCCCCGCCAGCAGCAGCGCCAGCACGGCGCGCCAGCTGTCCGACAGCCCGGCCGAGCCCGTCTGCATCGCCGCCGGCCGCTCGCCTGTAACACGCGCCCATTACATTATACAGAGCATATTATGACGTTTGGTTACTTAACTGAAGTGTTTCACATTACTTATAAACGGTAAAACTGTTCACAAAAAATAAGGGTTTAATCCATATCATCATAATCACTGCGAATTAGGTAAGTATAACATAAAGTACTTCGCCCTATCTGCCTCTGTCAGTTTGTACAGACAATAGTCTGACAGTATCTACAAAAAAGTAGAAAAATGTTTATTATCAGTCAATGTAAATCAAAGTTAATGCGGGCGAAGCCAAGGACAACAGCTTATACTTATTATCTCTATAGTCGGTAATATAAATCTTATGCTCATATTTAAAGCTGAAGAGTTTGTTTGTTTGAGCGCGCTAATCTCAGGACCTACAGGCCGGATTTTGATAATTCTTTCAGTTTTAGATAAGTATCCCATTTATCGAGGAAGGTTATAGGCTATATATCAGTGGCACTGACCGTTGAGTACGTGCACGCGCACGGAGGCGAGCTCGGCGTTGGAGGGCGCGCAGGAGTAGCGGCCGGAGTCGGCGGGCGCGGCGTCCTGCACCAGCAGGTACGAGGTGGTGGCGGCGCCCTTCTCCGTCACCACCGACACGCCGCCGCGCGACGAGTCGTACGATATCACCTGCTTCACACCCACTGACGGTACACGCGACTGCCCGCACGCACGCACACGCACGCACGCACGCACGCACACGCACGCACGCACGCACACGCACGCACACGCACGTACACGTACGCACGGCGCACGCTCATCAATTATTAAAGTAAAAGCTACATAGCTTAAGTAGGATGAAGTTATCTGGCATTCATATTGCAAATGTAGAGTAGATAGATGAAAATAGGAAATTATAATCTCACAACCTAGTAAGTCATTAATATCTTATGTGGAAGTGGGTTCATAGGAACTTGTGTTACAGATTACTAAGAACGAAAGGAAAAGTAGATAAACATATTTTTATTTCTTACTACTGTATTCATAAATAAAAAAAAAATGAGCTGTCTCGGGGCGGCAGGCAGACGTGAAACGTCGAAATTATTTTGTACTAGTAAATAGTAATATGTGGATAATAACAGAATACGACAGGAAATAAACACAACATTCTCCGTTGTATTACTGTATTTTGTGCAAAACATAATATAAAACTAAATTACAACACTTTACCTGAAAATAATTTCTGTAATTTAACTATTATATTCGATGTTCTCTCTGATTGTGACAGTAATCATTTTAGATGCTACTCCACGACGTGCGTCGCCACGGCATACGTCGCCACGGCAGCAATCAGTTTTACGTGCGGAAATTATTGGTGTTTTACATCAATTAAAACCGGCCAAGTGCGAGTGTGACTAGCGAAAGACGGGTTCCGTACCATTATAATATACATTATACTTTTTTGTTTGTTAAAGTAAAGTAATAAAATAGGTATTTTAATAAAATCCATCTCTTGTTTCTTGAAAGTTACTCGTCTCTTGTTCTCTCGAAAGCGAGCTACACGCTGTATGTAAAGCCTAGACTTACGTTGGTTAGGTTTTTCCGATGTAAGAGTTCTGACGTGGTTAGCTCGGATGACATTTGGGATCACTTCATGATCTCTTTACCTAGACCTAATTATTTATTACCATCCTCATTTCATCTCATTACCATCCTCACCAGTTAACGCGGGCGAAGCTGCGGGCTAGAGCTAGGTACTAGCTGTATAACGATGACGTTGGTAAGTTAAATGGTGAATGATATAATCATCGATACTACTCATTCCAGTTTAAAAGCGTTAGAATTTTAAAATATTAGTTAGGATAAACATTACTCATTTGTTTGTTCTTTTTATATTATTCTCAAGGAAATGAATAAGCTACTTCTTTTAACTCCACGCGAGCGTAACCGCGGGCAAACGTTAGTGAGCTCATAAGCGGCAGAACCTTTTAATTAAGAGTACCTACGTTCTCGCTTTAACCTCAATTCCGAAGCTGTAAATAGGAGTGTGTGAACAATCAGCGGCTCGCTCCGAGACCAAACAGTTTTAAGACTTGGTACTTTCTGCGCAGATAGGACTAAATAAAATATTCATGTATCCTATGTATGTAGTTTTTGAATATGCAATTTTTGAATGTCTGACACCTCGTCCTTCCATAAAGTTGCTGTAATGTTCGGATACTTTGATACTTTAAGCGTCAGACGGCCGCAATCCTTCGGTACCAGCAAACACATCCCTTATTGTTAAAAGTATCCTATAAGTTAATACGCGTCTTAATTGATATGTCACAATTTGTATCACAATTTATCCTACTAGTTATGGTAGTTGTATTATCAATTTTAACATAATATAGATTTTCCCGTTGTTGAAACTACTGAACTGACATTGTAATAACATTTTGCACAGTGTGCAAATTGGTCCATTTTGATAAATCATGGTCATCTTTGAAAGATGGTAGTTTTGGACGCGATGGGCGGCGCTGTAGCCTACGACGCTGTAGCGGGCCGACAGTGTATATTATTAGCTATTGCGTAACACAAGTTCATATAAACCGTGATTGGTAGTTAATATTTAAATCAGTATTTCAAATAAACCTAACAATTATAAAAACGCCAGTATCACTATATTTAAAGTAGAAACAAATAAATATAAAATCGACGTTTCGTTTAATCAATAGTTGTGTTACAGTAATAATATGGGTGACTATTTTCACTTAATTTATCTTTTTTTGATGAGCAGATTATATTAAGAATTAATTATTTATTAAACGAAACAGTCAAACACTTTTACCGCTGTGAAGTTAGGTACGTACATCAATGACGATAATGTAATTGTGTTTCTTGGTATGGCTGCCTGTGATGGCATTAATTGATTTATTTTAGTATATTTAGATTCTTTTGATAAAGATGGCGTCACTCGCGCCACTCGCGGCTACATTCACGCGGTACGCGCGTCATTTGAGGCTAAGTTCAGAGCGGTGCAGCACGCTAGGCTAGTAGTAAACAATGTGAGGTGGTAATTACTTTGCGTCCGCTCACCTCGTCCTCGTGGTACCAGAAGATGTAGGCGGGCGGCTCGGGGCTGAACTGGATGAGGCAGGTGAGGTTGATGGTGGAGCCGATGTCCACGTGCAGGTCCGGCCCGCCCAGGATGCGCGCCGACGGCACTGGAATATCATCACACACTTCATCTCACTATAGGCTCTCTATATATTTTTAATATTATGCTTGTGAGGGATTCTGAAGATTGAGTACTGCTGTGCAGCTTTACAGCTTTACAGTGTATGTGATATGTAAAGATTTAAGTAAAATACATTATCCAAATATTTGTACACTAAAATAAGAAAACATTTTTAACACGTTCTGTGTTACCTCGTCATAAAGTTAGCATGGTTGGCGATTTTTCGAGAATGACTTGAGCAGAAAAATCGAAAAATTGGCAACTAATTATTAGCAATAAATTCTGGCATATATTATTTAGTAATTGTTAATATTCAACTGGCAGTTTGTGAACCTCAGAATAGTAATAATGGCTGTATCGATAACTTAGTAGTTTTGGTCATTACACACTCTTTCGAAATGTTAGTCCAACCTTAAGTAAATGTATCTATGTTAGCACTGACTCTGGCCCTCTTTTACGAATTGCTGTATACGAAATAGGATAAGGTTACAGTAGGATGCTGTAGACGTGCTCACATCTGTATGATCCCGTGATGATTCGGCAATGCGTCTTTGTGAGCAACCGTAAGAGTTAGATCACGTTAGCGACCCACTCAGTAATAACATTTCTAAGATATCAGGATATTGTAATAACAGTTGACATGTTAATAAGCGCCATGTTTAAGACAGTTGCGCCACTCCCGGGGCCATTTACCTTTATTACGGCAATGAAATTTAATTATAAACAAAATTTATTAATATTGCAAATTTGTTAATATTACATTAAGTTATATTGTGTAATATTATAACGAATGATAGATATTAGATACGGCGAGGCGTTTGGATGCGCACCCACGCCGGCACAGGGCTGGGCGGTTGCTGGTCGCATAACCTGGATGTTATTGTACCAGCTATAGTAGGCTATATATACGTCTGGACTTGTTTTAGTACTGCTAAAACCTTCTCCGTAGGTAATGCTCCTTTTCCTGAATCCATGTCAAGTGTCCCATACGTTTTAAACACGAATAAGTAAAGAGTGATAAAGCAATGATTTTAGTATTATAATGAGAACTTCCAAATTGTTTTTATTATATTTAAGACCATATTATGTGACGGTGATATTTTGATATGATATACTATAAAGGACCGACTGTTCAAGCTCGGGGACCATCTATACAATAAACGATTGCGGTCCATTTTTAGTATTTATGATTTATTTCAGACTTTTATCGCAACACTATAGTGATCACTTTAGCGTGCGATAGAAGTTCATTTCGGGATAGAAGATGTGACAAGAAATAATTTCTTTGTAACTATATCATTATTTTTGTATTGATGTTTACGATTAAAACAATTATTACTATTTTTTGGTTTATCAAATATCGGATTAAAAATAATTGGTTCTGTTAAAACTTTGTTTAAAATAGGGTAATAAGAATTGTAAGGGTTTTTCTTTCATTTTGTGATAAAGTTAATACTCGTTAAATGCAAAAATAATAATGAGAAATCTCGTTTAGTTGTAATGTGTAAAGATATAAATATTATCACGCTACGGAACCCTTACAGCCCGTAACCCCAATGACGTCTGAGTTCACTCGCAGCTCTTCAGAGCCTCGTAAAAACTTCCGAAACTCGAATATCTTACAACTGAGTTTTTAATTAAAACGCGGAAAGTAGGGCGCGGTGGGGCCTCACAGTAACGCCTGACGCCTTAGGCTCAGCTGTCACCGCAGCAATATGCAACCCGCAGTACATCACATCACCCCGCAGTACAATCCCAAGCAGTGCGGTTAGACAAGGACAAGTCAGTTTCGGTATATGTTATAAACTCCGCCATCAGAGCGTCATTAGATTAAACACTGCATACAAAAGTATTCAACATTTGAGACAAACCAGAAACTATCCGTCAATGTGTGGGTGTCGCCGAATCCGCCCAAAAGACAGTTTATCTAAGAGCATTACCAAAGAATCTGTAAAACTCCAGGAAAGACTTGAACGTGTTTAAGAAAAACATTAATCTTAGTGTTTTTGCGCGGCGATTAGGAGACATTAGGCAAATCATCTTTAATGCCAACTCGGGAGTGCCGCGGGGGAGTGCCTGTGAGTTATTGGAGACATTATAGCTTCGTCTGTCGGAGAGCGCGGAGGACGTCACGGGATCTGCATAAGTTCCAGAGAATAAAGAGTTTGCGTTGGCGAGAAGAGACGAGGAGCACTTCCGAATATGATCCCCTTCAATCTCATTAATAGAGTTCTAACTCCATTACCACTACCATCGCATGTTGGTATCATCATTATTATTTTGGAACAGGTCTCGCGCCTTTGCGAATATCGGACCTGTAGAATAAATCCTACAGAAAAAAATCATGTGTAGGTACCTTATAATTTAAACTCTGTCTACCAGATCGACCAGTACTTACAGGATTCATTGGAAAGTAATAATTATATTCTACACACAATGGTAATCCTATGCTTTCGGCTCACAAATGAGTCAAACGGTTAAATTATGTAATAACAAGTAAAGGACAAAAAAAATCAGTTGTCTGTAAAGTCGGTTCCCTGATTATAACGTTGCGCTAGCTTGTTACATAATTTTAGGTTTAAATTAAAAATTCAGCAATAGATATTATGTTTAAACTAAGCATACTAATGGCATAAGCGCCATCTATCGTTGATAATTGTCAACTTTTGACATATTTCTACCGTCTCACTAGAGACCATTCTATAATTCAATAACCGTTTTCTAATATTCTTTTTTCAAATAAAATTAATTTACCTCTTGTAATTAATAATAATAAATATAATAATTTAATCTAATCCCTAAACTAAAATTATAAATAATCTAAATTAAAACTTAATTAATTATAAAGTCTGTTTGGCATTTGACTATAGAACTATATTGTTTATGGAACGATAGACAAGCTGTGATTAGGGACCTTTTGATTTGCTGTCACTTCTAACCGACCTCTTGGCTCTTTCTTGTCTTGACTTCGTGGCTGACGGAAGCCGAGGCTAACCCTCGTCCAATTTTCTTGAATTCCGCTGGGAGTTCGCGGAGCAGAATTTGGATAGGCTAAGTATCCAAGCTTGAACATCTAACAGCCGGCCGGCTGAACCGAACGCCCAGCGTGAAGACCCAAGCCGCCAACCTACCATCGCCAGGAGTCCAGTCAGGCCAGTGATTCCTCCCTTATTACCCCTACGCAATACGCTGTCGGAACGTGGGCCAGCCAAAGAAAGTTTTTGGCTCGAGATAAGGTAAGACTTGTCCGAACCTACTCTACTCTACAATAACTAACCTGCTCGCTGGGGGCATCTACCACCCCTACGCGACATGATGATGATGAACGTGACAACGTCATAACAAAATACTGATGGGCCGATTGTACCTCTTTGTCGCACGTTCCACGCTCTCGCTTGCACTTCAAGCCTTAGATGGAACGCCTCAGAGCGAGGAAACGCCGCATGAGTCATGTTTTTTCATCCGTGCAGCCGGCTCCATCGAATTATAAGACGTTGTCAGGTCAAAAACCAAACACTTGGCCCGTCAGCCAATGGAAGATACTTGAAATACACACGCGTCCAATCAGTCAAAAGGCTAGACGTTAGCAAATGCAATGAGAGCACCAATCTGACTCGAGCGTTAGGTGAATTTTTGTTCGCACAACAAAAAGTACTCAACGCGCATAAAGAAGTTTTCACTTCAAAAATAAATGACATCAGGTATATTGATAAGGTACCACTATGGTGTTGAGGGCACGGTCGCAGCGGACCGATAAATCTGTCGCGCGTCTCCGGCCAAGCGCGAGTCGTTGGGGAATTCATGCGAAAGCCATCCATCATGTTACAGCGTCGACGCGACGACGTGGGCCGGGAGGAAATCGCTGCTCGGACGAACTTATTGAATTTCCAATGTTCTGCAAAGGATTTTATTTTATTTGTACTCCGAGTCGACGTCGGCGCCGCACCGGCGGATCCCCCGCCCCCCGCCGCCCGCAGTCCGCCGCGCTTCATCAGCCATTATAGAATTGTGTCGTTTGTTCTCAACTAACTTTTTCGCATTAATACCGATTATTTCATAATCGACAACTCCGGTGGACATAGATTCATTTTAAAGCCGTGACAGGAGTGCCAGCTTTTACCAATGTTTTGAACCTTTTATAAATTACACATTTGGTTTTTTTTGGATTCGCGAAGAGTAGATGCGGGTAATAATGTGGATGTAACAATGAACATTTAAATGTGAATTGTTCGTTTTTATTAGGTTTCGCCGTCGAAGTCGAATTTCATTATCACATCCAAAAATACAACCCAAAAATACAAAACCCAAAACACAAAAATACAAACCCTAAATATACAGAAGTGCTGTAATATTCAGTCACTTGGCATGTGTCGTGAAGTCGTGTAGAGTCAAACTACCCGCATCAGTGGCGCGGAGGCAGGCGCGGGTAATCCCCGTCTCGCGGGCTATCGCGGCTCACGGCCGATTGACTCGCGCGCGGTAAACCCCCGGGCCCCGCCTGACCCGCGGGTATACCCCGCTGTAGTCCGGCGTTCATGTTTCCAGCCGTTATAGCCGCGCGACGGGTCGTATTGCCGATACGCCCCAAAACTGTTTTATCTAAATCGACGCCCGAAGGTATTCCATCAGACTTTAGGCTTCTTTATAAACGTATAGACACTAAACCGCGTATACTATTACATAGGCGGGAACAGGATCAAACATTACCTATATGGAAATGTTATAATATTTTCATAAAAATATTTTGTAAAATTAGGAAGGTAATATTAGTAGGTCACGTATTTTCATTAAAACACTCGAAGACAATATTTTAATTGTGTAATGATGACAATCGTTAACACCAATTAATTCCTATGGGTAAGTTATGTTTCGGCACTCGTCTATGTTCGTGAAGGGCGTTGATGACTCACTATGAGATAGCAGTAGCTCTTGCCGATCAATAATCTAACTTACTAGAGACAATTTATAATAACATAATATGCATAATAGTAATACCCAACCATAAAACCATTAATACCCAATTTTCCCGACAAGTCGCCTAAAGAGAGAGAGAGCTATCACAAGTTAGAATAGTTAATTTTAACGTAAAAGATCCTAAAGATTAATAGTGGGCAGTAAAACCGGAGCGGGATATAAAAGTAGAGTAGTTCTCTGTAATAAGGTAATTTGTCAGTAGACGCAGAGTTTCTTGGTGTTACACACAGCTAGGTGTGATTCTGGGCGGGCGACTACGGCAAGCTGCAAATTGAAGTGCCTGAGTAATAGGAGATGCCGCCAGCACGAAATACGCACAATGCACATGAAATAATGGGAATTATAGTTGAACTATAGAAGTTATCACTGAGATTATGATTGTGTTTTATCACTTTATTACACTTTACGTTGCCCGCAGTTTCACCCGGGTTCAAAAAAAAAAACATCTGTCAACCTGTGTCTATCTGAACCAAGTGTTATTATAGTGTCGTTATTTTTACATGTTTTAAATCTAAATTTTCCTAAGATTTTTTTCAACATAACAAGACTGATGTAGGCAAATCGGTACAGCCGTTCTCGTCTTTTAGCGAGACTAACGAACAGTAACATAATATAATGTTTTAGATAAATACTAGCGTTATTGACGCTCTGGTAAATGTCGTATGAACACGCTAGAGCACCGCGAGTGCACCGGCCCGGGAGGCGGGAATACCCGTCATGAATAAGGTAACACGCGCAGTATGAGATTTAAAATTGAACGGAATGGAAATAATACGGACGACGCTGCAGTCGCGATATTAATCGACTGTAACATCGAAGACGCGCCGAAGTCTAGTGAATAGCTCACTTTAAGCTGGTGTAGTAATGAAACAGCTTTTATGTATCGCTCGCAAGCGAAATAGTCTGCTTGTTTGCATCTGTGCTTAAGGTTTTGGTAACATTTTTAAGATTAACGTATGCAAATAAAGGATGTTATTATTATTACGTGCCCGACGTTTGAATACTTTACAGCGACTATGGTCACTAATACATTGATGCATCAGAGGATAGTTTCGAATAACTTTATAACATTAGGATGTCTAACACCTCAGTCCTCCCGTGACCATGGTTGTAAAGTACCTAATTGTCAAATGCCACTATGTTCTAGACTCTAGAGATGAACGCTAAAGATTATAAGCATGTTATATTAGGGTAACTGGCATATGACCGCGACCATTTTTTAAAAAACAATGTGAATTCCTATACAGAAAATACGTTAAAATGTTATATTATGCTATACTATGAATCAATTACGAAGTCGCTGTCAAAATAAAAGTACACATCATGGTATACATATACATGGTGACAATCGTGATGTTATGTATCACGGGTGGCAAGGACGTATGATGCATGCATTTTATTTGACAAGCATATGGCATATTTATGTTTATTGGCGCGTTATTTTGAACTATCTGGATCCAAGAGTACGGAGCGAGTCCGGTCACCTTATTAGGGCCGTGGAAGTACGTAAAGTAGTAATACCAGAAAAATTCCAGGATAAAAATATGTTTATGAACAGCGTCGCTTAAAGCCCAATTCACCCGGCTATACTTTTGTGCCGACATCAAGCGAGTCGTTGGTTTGTTTCTTACTCTGCGACGTATTCACGTGTGTCTGTGTCTTTTCTTTTTCAAAACATTAATTTACTCGTGTACGTCGTTTTGTTGAACGTTTTTGTAACGTAATATACGATAAGGTGAGTGGATTGTATCTGCGAGACGCTCGCGTGTGCATGTTAATGTTGCTGTTATCTCTGGCGGTACAACTCCGAGCTTTTCCTATTATACCATTAACTTGTAATGTCATTGCATTGGCGTCTCGTGTTGTACTAAAACAGTTAAGATCTGAGATGCGAGAAGATTGTTCGACTTGATATTATTAACATCATCCTGGCCCCTGGGTGATGGCCCATGATATGATCACTCTTTATCTCGAAGACCTTACTTCCACATAAACGTAACCAAGTTCAATACAAGTCGATACAGACATCACGCACATTGATGATTGAGGTAATTAGTATAATTAGTGGAAGCTGGCATGATCTGCTGAAGTGACTAATATTCCTCGTAACATTATTATTAACAGTCCGTGCGAAAGATTGAATTGAAATATTCTTCTTTGTAGGGACTTGTTGATATTTACAAGTGACAATTAATTCGTAAAAGTAAATACAGATGAAAAAAATATTCCTATCAAGTGCTAAAGCCTCTGTCCCTATGGTTAGTTCTATGTAATTCAGTATAAAGTATTTACTAGAACAGACGCCTCGCTACAGATAACGTGTCAAAGGGCTCGGGCCCACACATGCTATTTAAATCTAGTAATCTCGATGGCCGCCGGAGTTCGGGGCTATTGTTAATAGCCTAACTTTTAATTAAAGGCAGCCAGGAAGATTATAAGTGGGAGAAAATTCACTAGATAATTGTGGGTCTGTGTGTGTGCCCAGAGCGTGCGAGGACCGGGGCAAGGGTTCGCTTTGACAGGCGAGGCGGTGGTCAGTGGTATCATAGCGGCGGGTTGAGCTGGTCGCCGCTCCGGCCTCCGGGTAACTTATATGAATGTTTCAGCGGACATGTAATTGCATTGCCGGGGATTTCACCAACTCTATAGTTTATCCACAAGTTTAACGTATTGATGTTCATTCTTTAGCGACACGTCGAATATCTATATGAGATGAATTCATTAGCTCTAGTTTTTAATATTGACTTTTGCGATTTCAAGACGCTTACGATAAACTGAGTGCGTATAATTTATGGGAATATGTGGTGGAAGGCCCCAAAGGGAGATCTCCGACCGAGCGATGTGCAATGCCCGGCCAGGCCGAAGCCCACTAGCTATTGTGTCAGATGGTGTATATATAGCGATCGGACTGTAGAACACCGATAGCGCGATTCAGAATTGTGGCGCTGTGATTGGTCCGCACAAATTCACCACCTTTTACACTCAGGATTATTACAGTGAATACGAATTCGCCTCTTGAGAAAACGTTAAAATATTTAAAGCGGCATTTACAAAACGGCATAAGACATCTACTAGATCTTCCTCTAGTGATCTGACGTCTTATTACAATATATTCCGTCGAGTAAAAAGGAATAAGAAGTATCGTATAAACTCCGTGAACTTAGCAGTTTGAGTGCAGTACAAATACTATCGCGAGGAGACGCGGTACAGCCTGCGACGGCGGTAGCGTTCGTCGAGAGATTGCGACTAAAGTGAAATATAAAGCGGAACGTGACGTTTGCGACCCGCTTATATTAAGCAGCCGATCACCCAGCACCACAGTATACACGGCAAGTGAGGTACATATGGAACTTGCTACGGGCATCTTATCACACTCTTACAAACACTCAAATGTACATTCGACGCCACCTCGCGTTTTATTTGGACTTTGTACTATTAAAAGTTGAACCCAGTGAAACCGGCTAGGATTCAAATATATTCTTTAATCTTGTGAGTTCATCTCACTTAAGCTATCCATAATCAAGTAGCGACCAGCGGACAACAGGCGCTGTGGTGTATGAGTGAATTAAACACGATTACATTAATTACTAGCTGTTGCCCGCGGCCTCACCCGCCTTAACTTAGATTTATGGACGCGGGTCATCGCGGTAAGGGTGATTCGGAGATACTGCTGCCATTGCCCTAGCCTGTGATCTCTCAGTGAAAGCCTTACGGAGGCCGGGATAGTGCGGAGTTAATGCGGAAATCGGGAGAAGATTTGGCACGGCAGCCGTTTAGGGAAAACCTAACGGCTGTCATGCGTCCGGTCCTCAAGCGGCGGAAGCGTCGGAAGCGCTAATCTCCTTTCCGTCTGACAACGATGCGCAACAGGCATGATTGTTTTGGTGAGTATCCCCCTTACCAGGACTCAGGAGTAGTCTGGCCTTCGCCGGAGCCAGTCAGTAGCGTAGATCCTAAATCCATAAAAGATTTCTCTTTGATATCCAAAAAAGGGCAATTAAATTAAGAGGAGAAAATGAACTGTGATCGGTCGAGGCCTACTGAGGCCAAACGAGGTGGTGGTGCCCTGATCCAATTTATGCTCTCGTACATAATATACGATTATTATGTAGAATATAAAACCTGAATCGGCGTCCACTGTAATATAAAAATAAAGTAAAGCAATTCAGGTGTTACAGGGCCCGGTTTTAAAGGAAGGGTTATAGGTTCAATCTTAACCTGGATATTAGAAAACAGAGTTTCTGTAAACCAGGCGCACCTCGCTCACGGGGAAGGAAAACGTTAAGATCTACATGTCACACACATAACCGCCTTCAATGGTGTGATGTGTTCGTTACGCCTTATTAAACCTGTGTTATGCTTAAGTGCAAATACGTTCATATATGAGGACTGGGTATGGTTATTTTTTGTTTTCAGTTGGTGATTTTGCTATATCGGATGGAAGTCGCAGTGGATCTGATATTGCGGTGTGTCTACGGGAAAAGTTAGGCTGATGATGATCGTGATTAATCTAATACATCTTGTGTAATAAAATACCGAGACAAAAGTGTTAAGGTTTAAGTTTTGAGCGAGGACCGGGTGACGACTGATCTGGGTGTCTTGGCTGGCCTGGAGACCCTGGCGCCTCGCCAGAGCCCCGCACCAGCACAACCGCCGCGAGACACTCGTAATGCCATCCCGTCACCAATATGTTCCTTGCCAATTATTGTTTTTGTTTCCTTACATATTGCAACAATTTTACGTCCTAAAATATATTTTGTACCGAAATATGTATTCCTGGTTCTTGTGATATCGTGAAAAGGAGATTGATGTTTTAAGGGTTCCTTTTTTACTTTTTGAGGTACGGAACCCTAAATATCACTCATTGACTACCTAATTAGATAATAATATAGATTGGTACTGAATCATAAGTAAAGGTGTTTAAAAAAAAAAGGAAAAATCCTATTCGAATTCTGCTAAGACACGTGCAAAGAGGCCGAAGCTCGACCCGCGCGGTTGGGGAGGTCGACAAAAGCGAGGTGAGGTAAAAAAAGCACGACACCTTTCTCTAACGAATCTCTTTGTCTCGGCGAGGGCGCGGCGCCTTTGTGGTACAATTGGCTGACCCGCGCGGGGTCGAGACTGGGCTGAATCACTTGCCACCGGTAATCAACCTCACGAGGATAATGATAACGACCAAATAACAACACCTTTTTTAATAACACAAGGAAACGTATTTCGCATGAAGAGTCCGCGCCACTTTTGAAGTCCTGCGACTAATGCCCGAACTAAATTTGACAAGATTGACATCTTGACATCTGTCTGGAGTAAGAAGTTGGGATATTTTAAATTATTTTACGTGAAATATGGAGCATATAATATAAAGTAAGGTGTAAAAATTGAAGGCCGTATAATGATCGTTAAAGTGAAATAATTTTGTGAATTAGAAAGTAAAAATAAACATCAATTAACCCCGTTGAATAATATGTTTATAAATGTCACTGCCATGACAGGTAAATTTTAGAGATGCCAGTGTCACTCATTTTTGCCTAATTTATGGTTAAAATATTATCATTAATTCTATACCTACATTTATCTTATGATATTTTATATGAATATACAAGGTAAAAGAATTAAAACTTGCTCAGAATATTTTCAGGTGTTTCTGTAAAAAAATATAACA
This sequence comes from Lycaena phlaeas, assembly GCA_905333005.2. Classification (NCBI taxonomy): domain Eukaryota; kingdom Metazoa; phylum Arthropoda; class Insecta; order Lepidoptera; family Lycaenidae; genus Lycaena; species Lycaena phlaeas. The sequence continues at coordinate 347,384 of HG995171.1, forward strand.
AAAGAAATAACAATGGCAGCAATTACTTCTGAGAAAATCGTCACCCCTGGCAAAAGCCGAACACAACCGAAGAAGCTTGTTTTAGATGAATTCTACTAATCGGTTATACGTAAAAAATACAAACGAAATATTAAAAAAAATGTTTTATTTTACTAAAACCTGGCAGATAGATTTTTATTTTGCTGCTATAATTATTTTTGTCATTATTATCATCATCAGTCTTTATCAATCCACTACTGAACATAGGCCCTATAATTATTTAAAATTTTTATTGTACTAGACTTAGTGGAAAATCATTACACTATAAATTGGCAACATTGAGTTATGAGACCGCAGCGCCGCGTCTATCGGACTTCTAAAGTGGCGCGGACTCTAGTTATAATATAATAGAATTAAATCCATCAGAAATGATCTATTAATAACGTCTATACAGTATTAGTAACGTAATATACAGGACGACCTATTCTGTAAATGTGACTTAAATAATAATAATAATAAAAAACAATTTCAATTTCCAGAAAACTCCTACAATTGACACGTCGTGAGTAAATTCGCTTCGCGTACGTGGCGTGCAAGAGTCATTTTATTTACATTTAGTCTTTCCATTATTTGAAATTATAATTCGAATAAACTTGAATGTGGTTGTTATCTTTAAATGTTTTGTAATATTTATTGTGCATCTGGCATTTGATATCTACTCGTATCGTGCGTCTCTGTACCAAGTCTCAGGGCGTCGCGTCGCTCGCACGTCGCTCGCCGCTGCTCGGTGTAGGTTGGTTCCGTAAACTCTTTCGTTTACTCAGCTAATTAATACTAATGAAGCGATCATTACACGTAGAGTATAAACAATTACACAAGTGGATAGAAAATATCTATTATCTTAGACACGTAAGTGTATATTGGTGAGTGTCAAATATCAATTCAAATAAAATTGTAGTAATTCAAATTTTTCTTTGAATTATTTTTCCTGGTAGATGGTACGTAACCTCGCTTTGGTGAAGCATAAATATCTATAAATTAAACAATATTATTTAAACTACTTAAAACAGGATATTTACCATGTTTTTTATCTTTATTTCGCGGTGCTCGATATTTCGACATTGTCTACGAATGTCATGTTCACGAGACTGAACTTTCTCTACAAAACAATATTATTTTATGTTGAAAAACAAAAAATCTAACTTACAAAAAATCGTAACCTAGTTTTTTTTCAGCCTAAACGTGACATTCTGGACTGGATTGACTAGCACCGACTTATCTCACGTCTCAGGATACGTAGCGCATGAGTAGTAGAGTAAGCGCCTGTAGACCTGGCGAGCCGGTCGAGTGTCCCGTGTTAAAATAAACAAACATACACGCGTATAATAAATTAAACAATATTATAATTTGGAATTAGAATTAAACAACCGATGCGAGCATAAATAAATGACATTTCTACAGATTTGCCAGATTGACCCATCGACCATCCATTCTTCTGAGTGTGTGACCAGTCCATTGCCACTTCAACGTGCATATTCTGCGCGTGATATCGGTAACTTTAGTTCTCTGACGGAAGTCATCTTTTCGAATCCTATCTGCCAAAGAAACAACCAGCATAGCACGCTCCACAGCACGTCTCACTCATATTGTGTTTGTAATAGGACGATGAAATGGGAAGGACTTGCATTATTAAACACCGCTCATATTATAACGTATTGCATTTACATATTCCTTATTTTATTTTGATTTAGATTAATCTCGAAAGAAACAGGAACGTGGTGCGTGTGGGCGTGGGCGTGGGCGTAAGAGTTGGGACCCCTGGGACGGTAAGATTTACAACAAGGTTGGAATTAAACGAATTTGAATGTAAGATGTTAAGACGGTCCCCAGTCGAGCGAGGGTCTGGATGGTAATTTGATGCTTTTGATCCAAATAATGGAATAAATGACTTACGTATTTTCGAGGTTTCTAATTAATAAATAAATAATAAAATTAGGACTTCCACGTGAAAGGGACAAACAAAATAAATCAGTTGTGACTTAAACAACATATCTTTAAAGTTAGAAAAAAAAAAATTTAAAGTTAGTTTTAACTACACACAGTGTGCAGTATGTGTGTGCAAAATATTTATTATAAGATAGAAAGGTTAAAGTTAAATATGGTTCCATAGTTTAGTAGTTCATTGCAAACACAACGTATTATAAATTATTGTAGTGAAAACTTCTTTAACCGCATTGAACACCTTTTAGTAGGGGTAAATCTTATAGGTTCGCATCATCGACATGCTATTGTGACGTCAATAGAAAAATTAAAATTATTATTAGTAAAATTAAAAATTTCACTATGTTAGTCCACTGCTACTGCTACTACTACAGCTACAAACGAACAGTCAAAACTCTGTGTTAACTCATGCATTGAGCGCGACAGCATAGCTGATGCTCATTGGTGCCGCCCAACCCTGCACTGCATCAATGGCACTGCATCTTAAAATGCCACCTGATATTTTTTGTTTCACCGGCATTCGAGCACAACTCCATACTTTTTACAAATAGTTTTACCTCGAATTGGCTCTACCTGGATAGAGTAGCTGTGGGTATGTGTCCTCAGTAAGTTTGGACTGAAATACATTTGCCTACTCTTATCCATTGCACACGCTTGCCTCACATGACTAGGTACTGCTAGGAGTAACGACAGTATCGAAATATTTTCAGAAATCATCCCACATTTTTTATTATTATACATCTTTTACTTATCACTTCATAATCTTCAACGACATTTTTTCCTGCGGTTAATTGGAGCAACACAGCTAGTTATAAGATAAAGCTGACAGGAAAACCTTAAGGAAATTCAGGAAGATTAAACATAATTTACCAATTAGCCAATCGGGCACAAATACTTAAAATGAGACAATTATAAATAAGGTAATTATGAAAATGTAATCAAGTCTACGATTCTGTCAAAATCACTAATTCGTAATGTTCAACTTCTTTAATAGGAACAGCATATAAAGCGTTGTATATTTATCTCGTATATTTATGTAATGCGCGCAACACGGGCGTAAGCCGCGCTAACAGACGGTGCAGCAGCCCTCGCTCCGGACCTACTCGCAGGATTAGCCCCGGCCACTGAGACGGGATTATCCTCGTCATCCCGCCCATCCGCCCTCAGCCGCCCGCCCGGGATGAGCCAGGACCGCCTTCTTTACTTCCACCAGCTTATCTTCAGCTGTATATTTTTTCATTAGCATATAAGTTCCTCTATTTTTCGGTTTCCCTTTCCATGTATCGAAGCTTGTTTTATCAGTATTTTATTTTTAAAGGAGGGGTAGAATAGTTATAACCAACAAATAGGTTAACAGGCTCTAGTCACGTTGTTGTCTTTTGAATGTAAAATAGAATTCATTTGGTGCACGCTGACAGCAGGACTGCTGCAGCGTGTCGACGTATCGGGGTGTCATCGTGTCGGCGAGTCAGTAAAACATATGTCACCCCGGTTCCGTAATAGTCCAAAATGGTTGCATTACCGCGTTCGGTGGGGCTGAGTAAAGGAGCGATTACAACACTCTCCACGCCCTCTCATTTGGGAAGGGATAAATGTTTAATTCGGTTAGTGCTTTGAAGTGGTATCGGACGTACTCGACCCGCCGCCGTCTAATGACGCATTCACCGGCTCCATTCAGCGCTATTTGTATACCGTGGCTGCCTTTACAACGGGACATCCACTATAATGCTAGTTTATTGTGAGAAAATTACTTTGGGAACTCGATTTAAATGGAATCCATAGAAAACACGAACCCGCTATTAGTGTTAAATCAGGCTTTGTGTACATCGGAATAAACTGAGCCGGTCCCGCGGGGCCTGGCTTGTGTCCCACCAAATAGACACTAAATAATGTACGCCACATAAAAATATCACCGCAGCTTTTATTTAGATGTCGGTTTTTGTGAATAAATGTAAATAAAGATTCCCAGCATCGGGTGTGTTTGTGAAGGTCTCCCGTCGCAGCCCAGACCGGCGTCCCGCGGGACTCGTGTTCGCGGTGTCGAGGTATCTTATCTCTAGACTCAGGTTGTATCGAGGTTGATTCAGATCTTTAAGTGTTTTCGTGATGCTCCAACTTAGATGCTAGAAAACATATTCTAGATAAAAAACACTGTTATACTCACTCTTTATCGTTAAACAAGACTGTAGAATAAAGTAGAGCGTGTGTTCTATATTATACAGTAATTGAATGTGAGTTACGAAGGCAGCTATAGTGGTGAATATTCCTTTCAATGTTGAGGTATTCGGGAAAACTAAAAATGAAGAAGGGAAGTCCCTTTGGTTACAAAGGGACAGCTCAGATTAATATTTCCGCCTGACGCGGTTTGCAGTCATTATGACTCTAATGAAAGCGTTATTGAGATAATGGAGACGGAATTTTGATTATGTATCATTTCAGCTCAGCTCAACAGTTTTACTAGTCCATTGAAATGTTACATTTTTTAGGCTTTAGCATGCGCTTCTTAGAGGACGCTATTTTGTTTTTGATGTGAACGTCCTCTGAGAAATGCAACACTAAATGTAACTTTTTAATGAATTAGGTATATAATATGCCGTACTGAACTATATAATATGTAAAATTTCAGTATCGCTTCGATACTAAAGACAAAATTCAACATTGGAGAAATTTTTAATTAAAACAATAGCAGAAAACACAACCTGCATTCTCAACGTCTTCGGAATAATGCGAAAATGTGAGCTCGAAAGTGGAAGCTGCATTCCAGATAAACTTCTTTCGCGTGTAAATTTTCAAACTGAAAATAGGAAGTTAAGCGACTGCATAATATGCTTGAGCATTTCAGCGTGAAGGCTGGGACTTATGTGAGCGTCTGCAGCGGAGCGTGAACGGCGAGCTCGGGCGACGGCGCCGACACGCTGACACGTCGCTCCGCCCCGACACGTAACGTCACGCCGACACGCCGACACGTATCCGTCCCGACACTGAGCTGTACGTACCGATTTCCGTCTCCGCGACGTAAAATATTTCACTTATAACATTTTCTCGTTCCCAAGAAACAATATATAAAAGATGAATAACACGAACGATAGAAAGACTCGCTTCAACAAAATAAATAACTTGTAGGTACACAATATTTTTCCATACGATTCTATAACTTTTACAATATTTTAAGACACTCCTTATTTTATTTTTACGAAATATAATATGTATCTGCATCCATTTAAATTATAATAATTTACACAATATATTCAGTAATGCCTGAACTAGGACATCCTGTATTTCAGGCAACAAGAAGGGATTGATTATTATACAAATTCGATATTATTTTTATCAATAAATTACAAGAATGAAATCAGCATTTTGACAGATTATTATTTCGTTTTGACGTGACAACATCCAATAACTCGATATTACGGGCAGCATGCACGAAAAAGATGACGTCACGTAGCGTTCCGAAAGCGAAAACGCGGTACGAATGAGAGAGAGGCACGATTGGGTCGAGCGATCGGCTCAGTTCGGTTCGTGCTGGATGTAATGTTTGACGTTGTCGCGTCAAACTACCGTCCGTAAATCAACTTTCCAGACAACCAATTTTTTTGATTTATATAATTATTAAGTAAAATAGCAGCGCCCTCCGTTTCACCCATTTCCATTTACCTATTCCCCTGGGAGTGTGGGAATAATTAATAATTATTGTGGGCGGTTTTTATAGGCATTAGATATACATAATACATATTATTACAAAATCTGAACCAGATAAAATGAGTAAAAACGTGGTGTGTGTTTTAGAAATAATAATAATGATAACTGCTAAGTAATCACGCAACTTTTACACGGTATATGCCAAAAACAGTACTTAAAGTGCACAATATTTTACGAAATGGTTTATTTATGTAAGTTTGAACACACACCGGTTTGCACTCAAATTTTACTTTAGCTGAGCTGTCGCGTGTTGTTCAAACAAATTTTCGTTCAGGCTTCTAATTAGGGATTAATAGAATAAGAATATCGAGTTCGGGTCAAGAGTCGCTTCGGGCGGGGGGACTCGATATTTAGGATATGTATTAGGTATACAGCTATATACAGCAAAGTATATAGCCATTAGCTTTCTTATCAGTTATCAAAAATACAAACTTAGTAATTTTACCATCTTGTTGGAGTTCCGTAAGCATAGAGTAAACCGAGAACTCTATTGCCGAGACCCTGCCGTCCGGCCGTCTGTCTTCTGCTGTATCTCACGACATAGACAGTTGAAATGGGCACAAATGATATATTTCTGTTAATGCTTTATCAACCATATTAATAACGGCGACAGGTACACATTTGAAATTTTCACAAAATATTTGGCTGTACTGTATAAGGAAAGAGTAAAATTTGATTGGTCACCTGATACGACATGACTTGTTTATAAAAAATATCATAGAGGGAAAGATTGATGGAAAAAGAGGAAGAAGTAGACCGAGAAGGTGTTATATGCAACAAATAAAGGAGAAGGTACAGTTTATGTCGTATCAGGAGGTGAAGGTGTTGGCGGAGAGGAGAAATGAGTGCGAATACTCCACCGACAAGAGCAAAGCTCTTAAATATATATATAGTGAGAGAGACTGTATAAGGGCATGTATATATAAATAATTTATGATAATGGTACAAGTGGCACCTGTTAGTATAGTACTTAAAGTCACAGAAATCGTAACAGACATAATAATCTATAATGATTCGATTATTGTGTCCTAGATGGCGTTTTCATCGCAAGACTAGCCTGTAATGGTCCGGTGGCTAGTGACCCTGACTACAAGAACCAGAAGTTCGTGGGTTCGATTCTTTTCTGGTTTGTGTGATATAATTTGTTCCGTTGCTGGGTGTTTGTCGCCAATTAGTATTTAGATATTTATGCATGTTTAAATACTCAGTTTTGTGGTCACCATAATACAGGTAAGATGACCATATATTAGTTGCACCAACATATCATTATTGTATTCATTATTAAAATATAAATCAAATGATAGCGTTATATCGCTTTAATTCAATAAAGCTAACGTATTTTTTTTCCTACAAGGAAACAGAGAAATTGTTACCAGTTATACAATAGGATGTAAGTAAGTAAGTAGGTAATTTATATTAACTGATGTTAATTATGACATTAAGTTTAATTAAATGATAATAATATACGATAAAATTTATAACTTTTGTAATATATTGATAAGCTGATCGAGTTTGTATAGAAATTCATGTGAGCCCTAAATGTTGCTTGAAACATATTTCACGTATGAATATAAGATGTGGTATATTATTTAAAGTGTATTGGAAATTTGCTCTCAAAGAGGCCCCTCACTGTTGCTGCGTTCAAAGCCTTCGCCCGGGCTCCAGCCATACCCGGATATTAAGGTGAAAATTGGACCCGGTAATCCATCGCCCGGCTCCCGGTCAAAACAGCGTCACAGAGACGTGATCACATACTGAGAGCAGCGACCGCTATTGTTTAATTAATCCTTATTCGACATTTAAATAGGTTTCATTTTCATGTGTAGTTAGCAGTTAAATCAATTCGTGTGCCGTGACGTTAAACGACGTTGCTACACCGCCGTTCTCGCCCCCTTTGTGTTTGCAAGCGTATTCTATATCATCATCATCTGCCTTTATCCGTCCATGGATAAACTTAGGCCTCCCGCAATGAACGCCAAGACGACTGCTGCTGCTGCACCGCACTGTACACTTCGTCTACCTAAACGCGGCCTCCACTCTTGAACCTTATTGACCCATCGACCATTTGTTTTTCTTCTGTAGGATAAACTTGGCCAAGATGAAAGTTATGTTCCACGAACACGTTCCTCCTAGGCCGCTTAACGTCGATGGCAAACTCTCGAAGCCGTGTAAGAGTATGTCTACCCGGGGCATACTTTGCAGCTAGGTCGACATAACTTCGAGAGGGAAGCCGATAGGAGGATTCAATAAGGATGAGCAGCATTTAGGAAGCTTCGCCATATTCTCACGTCGTCTATAGACGTTTCACTATTGTATAATATTGAACACAGGTGTTTAAGTTAAACAAGTGTGCTCACAGTGAGCTGTAACCGTCGGCTAGTACCGATACGGATTCAAGTTAATTCATGTTCCAGGCTCACAGCACGCCGCGCCGCCGCGCGTTACGATAACAACGGTAACGCTGCAACATCCCCATTACCGTCACAAACGTGATTACTTCCGCGACAACTCCACGGCCCACAAAAGACATTCCGTTCAGCGCGAGCTGCACCGCCTCCGTCCCGCAGCTTGCACCTCCCGGCCCGCAGCTCGCACCACCCGGCCCGCAGCTCGCACCTCCCGTCCTGCAGCTCGCACTTCCCGGCCCGCAGCCCGCACCTCCCGGCCCGCAGCTCGCACCTCCCGGCCCGCAGCTCGCACCTCCCGGCCCGCAGCCCGCACACCCCGGCATGCAGCCGGCGGCGTGCAGTGAGGCGCGAGGAGGCGCGTCCGTGCGTCCGTACAGTTATAACGTCATTGTGTAATTGTCTCGCGCACGATAAAACTCCGCAGCGCTGAAATGGGTTTCTTCGTTTTTGATTTATGATCGTTTGCAACAATTTGTACGAATATCCTTAGTTAACTCGACACCAGGAAAAATTAAATTATGTATTTGTTTCCTTTATTTCTATTTATATATGTACTGTCTGTCTGTTACTGTTCTGTCGTTCTGAGACTTAGGACTTTCGATTTTCTTTAAAATTCATCATTCATCCACAATCAAACTAAACCTAGTGTCAATTGTGTATACGTTTTATGAAAACTACACTTAAGATAGATAAAGATATTTTTTTTTGTTTTAGAATGTCTTCCAGGAAAACAAGCCCTAAAATATTTGATTACAACGCTCAATTGAATTTGACGTAATATAAAACATGATAAAAGTAGGTAAATTAGTAGACTGGGAGCTGTCATTGTTATGCAGATACATTAATAATATTATCATATCATGACGGCTCGATCGACGGTCGAGTGGTGGGGACAGTCAGGCTACTGCTCACTAAACGCAGCGGTCGGGAGTTCTAATCCCGCCCGGTGCTGGTAGCTTGTACGATGAATGTAGACGTTTACGCCTGATCAAGGATTGTATTATAATATGCATTTATAAGAATTTGTTTCCGTTCCTAGTACACGTTACACAAGTTCTAAAGGGCTAGCTGCCACTGGGCTACCTAACCCTTAGCATGGTGTAATAATAAAGTAATATTTATTATTATTATTATTACTGTAGAAGTAGTAGTACTAGACTTGTAAGGCACAACGTAAATACGAAAAAGAACTAATTAGAGAACTTTTAAAATAAACGAATGAGAGAGTGTTGTTAAACATAGCCCATGACTTATATTTGAATCAGACAGAATCCTAACAGCAATCAAACGCGCACGACAGTTAACGCAGCGAAAACTTTGCTGGTGCAGTTATTGCTGAGCAGTAACGTGTTTTTTCAGGGCTCGTATTGCTGCTCGCCGGAGCGCACTGCTCACGACTGCTCACCCCCCGCCCCCCGCTGTGAGCTCGTTAATTAACATCAAAACCTCCTCATTACGTCCGGGCTCGGCACCAGCTCGCACCAGCACACGCTAAGCGCTAATTACCACTCTTCACAACACCTATGTGTTTGTGAGCGAATACTTTGTTTGTACTCTTTGTGTTGTAACAACAGCATTGTTCGCGCGATAACATGGGCCTTCGAGCCTCATCACTGACATTTTTATCACCAGCAAACCGGCACCATAAGTGGAGTGGCTTGGAGTGGATGTGTATCGAGTGAATGTGAATGAAGCTAATCAGAGATAGTTACAACAGTTAAAGAGGGGCTGTAGCAGGCGGGAAATGGAGAATACTAGTAGGTGAGTACATTAGTATTTACTAGGATTTTGCATGTTCCCGCCATAATTAATAAAGCTACTATTAGTCGCTTTATTAATTACGAACATAACCTTGCTTGATGTCAAATCTTAACATGTTCGAAGTTTAAGCCTTCAATTTCAAAAGCACTTAAAGCTGTGAGTCCATTGGGAATTAGCCCTGGCATTTGGGAGTTTTGAGGACACCAGCTCAGTCTTTGTATGACATGGTCCTGCCGGTCAAAGGTGCTTTGCCTCGTCCAGAAACAAGGCTAGCTTATCCGTAACTCTTACGAAGCATCTGTAAATGAAATAGTCTCTTCTTATGACCGATACGAACATCCTTTACTAGTGTTTACAAAAGTCTAATTTTCTATTCCGTGGAGCCGGAAACAAACGAACTAACGTCTAACAATAACAAAACTGTAGTAGTTATATTATAATGGCCATAAAAATATTCATATTGTACATTGTACTTTATTAAGTAATCCGGCAAAGCAAACGGTGTGTATTATTTAATAACACTCATAAAGCGGCCCCGGCCAGTAAAGTAGAAGCGTAAAGCGCTTTACAGCCCTCAGCGCTGCAGCGCTGGAGGATGTTGACGTAAAGTTTTAGCGACGCCTCGTAACATTTTCATCTTGTACTGCTCTTTTATATCCGATACAAAAGTTAAACGTTCTTTTAGGCGTACGATCACCTCTAATACACTTTTAGTGTGTCTAATGAGTATTGAACAGTAGAAATTTAACTTCAGGCCTTTGATGAATCTATTATATAAACTCTAGAATCTACTATATAATAGGGAAATATAAAATAGCTAATACGATTTTAAAATATTGAAGCTTAACTCTCTCGCGATGAAGGTGCGCTATGTTCTCAAGAGTCGGGTAGAATAGTCAATATTATTACCGAAACTACTTTTAACATACGTTTTTAAACATGAATTGTCTAGGCTGCTCCACCACAAAAAAGGCTTCCGGTCAGTTCATACCATTAAGTGGCTGGACTGTAAATTTTCCGATCTTTACTAGCAAAAATAATGTATAATTTTTATTATAAATAGTGAAGTAAGAGCGTCGCGACGACGAACGATGTAATCCACTCAGCATGGAGATTACCAGCGCGCCCCGCTCCTGCAATTACTGCTCGATCCCTTTAAACGACGCCGAGAGCGACCGTCTCAGCGTTCATTAAGAGAGGCTTACGGCGGATGCGGGTTGTCAGTGAAAAGATATTAGTACTTTTAACATAACAAATGCGGTTCTTCAGCTCTACAAATTAAATGTGATAAGTAACGGGAACCTTAAACAAACATAAAAAACGGCCAAATGCGAGTTGTACTCGGCTAGGAAGGGTTCCGTTGATGAAATTAAATGTCTATAGTATATTTGAGTTGATTGAATGAAAGGTAAATTGCGGTTTACGATTTATGACGTATTAAAAAACTACTTGCTAGTTTTCGTTTAAAATCAGCTATGGTGGAAGTTTGCATAGTAATAATGTACATAATTTTTTAATAAATAAATAAATAACGAGCTGTCTCGGACGCCAGGCAGACGTGGAACATCGAATCTATAATATAACATGACAATATGATGTAAACTCAAATATCACTGCTTTTCCAGAAAATTATTTGTGTAATAATTATTATATTTTTCGTTGCCTGTGATTGTGCCAATAACTATTGTCGATGCGACTCTACGGCCTGCGTCGCCGAGGCATGCGTCGCCACGTCATGCGTCGCCACAGCATGCGTCGCCACGCCATGCGTCGCCAAGGCATGCGTCACCACGGCATGCGTCGCCATGGCATGCGTCACCACGGCATGCGTCGCCACGGCATGCGTCGCCACGGCATGCGTCGCCACGGCATGCGTCGACTATTAGGCCAGTCGCCTATCGTCCTATATTCCAGGGAGATCACTGCCCAGTGTTGCTCTTCTCAGCCAAGCGGAAATATCATGCGACGCCACGCATCCGCCAAAACCACCAAACAAACAACCAGCGCGCCAATGGCGGGGATTCAATTAACAAGCTACATTTTATAAAGGCGCGTATTGTGCGCGCTCGTGTTCCCTAATAGCCTAGTGATGTGAGGACATTTTAGCTATTTATCGATTTTTTCAAGCTGGTATGTTTCAATATCGATAACTCAACTTGATTTCACTTCACCTATAACAACTTATTCGTTACCAAAACATAATTTACGATTACAGACTACAGTGCTCATATGAAATGGAGTTGAATGAAGAATTCAATAATATTTTGTGCCAAGTTTTAAAGAAATGTTTAAAAAATAAAGTTCTAGGATTTACGATTGAATACCAAAGAAGATATTTTGATTTGATCTGATTTGCAGTTTACTTGCTGACAGAAAAATTTTCACCCAGGACGCAGGCGTGAAACGATAGTATACATTAGAAAATGAAAAGCAAAAGATAGGTACATAAACCGATCAGGCTTTATTAAAATCTAGAATCGATGAACTTTAAAAGTATCGATTTATTATTTAATCGGCGTGTATTGCGGTACATCACTAGCGGGCCATTATGTAAATATCCGGACACTTAGCGGATAAACGTGATTCTCGCATCAAAACAACAAACACTCCAACCACGCTTTTTACCAAATCGATATTTTCATTTCCAAAATGTATTTGTTCACGGTTTCCTCGTCAACACCGAGTGATGCGGTGGTATTGAATAAATTATATAATAATTATTATCTTCATAGAATGTCCATTGATGTAAAATTTTGAATAACTTCGTTGAAGTAAACCTTTTTTAGGCGCGACCCCATAGGTAACTCAGATTTTTTTCTGACGAAGTATCGCTTAGTACCTTCAGTGGATCAAATCAAATCAATCAAATCAAAATATTTTATTTCACAGAAGATAATATATAGAAGTAGTCAATAAAAAGGTTAAAAAAACTCGTTTGCAGAATTCCCTATGAAAAAGTTTGTATTATCAATATGATGATGATGATGATGATGATCAATCATGATGGCAAAAGGCCGGGATCTTTCCTTTTCATTATGGCCTGCTATTTTATTTATAAAAACTTTTTTAAAGGCATTATATATTTAACTGGTCGTTTTATAGGGATACTACAATTGTTCCACTAATATAAAACAAAGACGTGTTTAAAGTAGTTTAAAAAAAAACTTTACTTATAAAACAATATAATATGAAACGAAAACCCCTTCAAAAATATCAAAACATACCAAATTTTAAATATAATATATTAACAGCCTTGGGTTGCACCCATACAAAAAACATACAAAAGCGATGAAAGTACGGCACTGATCACGGCAGTGGTATACCAAGTAAACAACTGAGTTTGTTTCGCCGGTTCTTCTCAGTGGGCTTGCTTTGGAACCGTTGCTAGATTCAATTGACGTTTAAAAATATACCTACTTTGATGGTACTATTTTAAATAAAAAATGTTGACTTTGACTTTGAAAAATGCCATTAGTATCAAAAAAACGAAGTGGCTCTCTGGTGTTATTACGTCGGGAGCCACTATTAAACACTCTCGTATTTCCAAACGTACGAGCGCGGTGAACTCGGGAGCCGCGGCCGGATCCTTAACATCACTTAAAAACCTCTTAATGTCTCCTCGCTGATTCTATTATTCCCTTATTATAGAAACTCTTAGCGTCACGTCACTTTAGCATTATCATCTTTATAATCTCTGTCGCGACGGTCCAGCGTGTCCCTCTCGAGTGAGAGGTTTGGATTAGATTCTGATCCCTCTGGTGCTTAGAAATGGGTTTTTGTAAATTTCGTGCACCAGACCATAAGATCATCGCACGCTCATCGGTAAAAAAAACGTAAGGAAACCAGCATGCTTAGCTATGTCTTAAAAAGCTAAACGCAGTCAAATGTTTGAACGCATAAAGCTCGTCGCACCGCAACGCATTAAATTCGTGTGTCACCGCGTTGGATCGCTTCGAACCGTTCACACAGGACGCTGGATAACGCATTTAGTATTACGGTTTAAATACAACTATACATAGAAACCTCAAAGTGTGGGTTAGTAATATTAATAAGTTTATGCAAGAATTCACGCTTCTACAGTATTAGTAATATGAAACGTTTGTTAGGTTATTTAAGCACACACACACGCACACACAAGAGCGCGTGCGCATACACACACACACACACCTGCGTCAGAGAACATCCTTTGGTAGATCTCGTCACAATCTGTGAAATAATATATTTTATTTTATTTATTTTATCAAATGTTATAAATGAGTTATACTCATAAGAGGGGGGCTCGAGGGCACAAGCTCCTCCCTTCCACCGGTGCAGTTATACATCATACACTTTCTTCATATAAAAGTTGCTTTATTGATTATTTAAAGAGATTACAAGACGCCAAACATTAATATAAATAAAAAAAAAACGCGATTCGCTTCGATATAATTTCTACTAAACCGATGTGAGTCAATGGAACCCCACTGAGTCTCCGCTGTCCGCCAGTAAATACGTTCATTTGTCACACTTTGAAGCGTTATGGGTGGAAGCTTTGCAACTTTTACTAAATTGTCTTTGCCTAATCGGACTTGGCCACTTTAATTCGTAAAGGCGAAAAAAGGCACAGTTTCTGTAAGTTACGGCGCTGCTACGAGAACGTAGCACAGCTACGGAACCGTAATCATGCTACGAACGTCGTCGGTACTCGGATATCCCTAATTAAATGCTTTGTGTTTCAATAATGTTGTGTTGTGTTAGCAGGTTCAGCGCTGCTGCTGCATCGTTCGTTTGATGCGAAGATTTTTTAACTCCCATGACCTGAAGTTGGTCACTACGGTCACCGTCTACATGGCTACTGTGATGCACAATATGCTTTATTAATTCGAAACGTGGACCTTGTACTACGGTCACGTCCATACGCTAGCTGATGCAGAGTCGATGTAGGTGGTGGAGATGGTGGACACGCATCTTTAGAAGGCAAGCGTAAGCATGGCGATCAACTGTGCTTACATGTGCTTAAGCGATACATGAAGAGATGCATCGACCTGGTGCTATGGGAGCAGTAGGCTAGGAAAGCGCTAGTTAAAACTGGCGTTCAGAAGTTTGAGTAGAGGCGAATCAGCTCACAGGAGCTGGACGCTAAGCGAGAGGAGCTAGAGTTCTTCTTTTTTAACTTTACATTAGTTATAATTATGTTAATAATTGTAAATCTAACCGCAGCTTACATGAATTTTTACGCAAACAATTGGCTACATTAGCCACGCGAAGCATAACAAAGACAAAACCGGAGTTAAATGCAGTCGCCGTAGACGAAATAAGCCGGGAGGATTATTACCATCACATCCATGTAGACTGTCTGTTTATATAACGTATTTGTATACCTACAAGCCTTATTCTTCATTCAATACATTCGATTGTATTGTTTCTCAAACCATAAAAATATTTTTTAGCCTAGTGAGTTTTATCTCTATATCTTTTATTCCTATAAAGCTTTGCATTGGTAAAACGACTGTGAATCACATACGGACGGACGGAATGGACGTGATGAATTATAAGGGTTTTTCCATTTTATTACTCCCGAACTCTAAAAAATGCTAAAAGGAAAACCCCGAGAGCCCGGCTGCTAAATAAAAATGTATTACTTCGCCATCGTAATATGAAAATGAAGTAACATATTACTTTGGCGAATGTTATATTGTTATAATATGCAAGGCAACAGAGTTTTGGCGAGGACGACAACAATTTTTTTGTGAAATATTTCTTATATTCTGGCAGTTTCTCAAGCGGCGGGAAGTGGCGCATGCAGCGGGGAATCAATTGCCGATAGCTGTTCGGCGATGAACGACAAATATCGCGTATCGCGGAACGGGCCCGCATGTATTGTGTCCGCATTTAGACAAACAATATCTGATCAATGCGACCCGTTCGCTTTTATCATTTCCAACATATTGTCGCTCGACCGCCCGCCCAGCCGCCCGTCCTCATGTCCGTGCGCCCGCCCGCCCAGCCGCCCGCCCTCATGTCCGTGCGCCCACTCGTCCAGTCGCCGATTTTAATTCTCAGCACGCGATCCATTTCAATAAATATGTTAAAATGTTCCGCGACAGCACAAAGGCCCAAATTGGAAATCACATTTTGTTTTGATTCAGTGTTTGCTTTGTATTGGGCGGGCGTTCTGTGAATAAGGACGGATGAACGAGATAAGCCGCGAGTGATGAGCCAACACGTTACTGCTTGTAATTTTGTAAAACTTCACAAAAAATGCATTTTATACATCTGATTTAACAGCTGGTGAATATTGATAATGGAAAGATGATAATAAATGATTGAAAATTTATGAATCAGAGTTGATCATACATTTTTACCGAAGATTTCGATGGTGAATATAACATTATATCAAATAAAACAACAGTAATTGGAACGTCTCCAGCGTAAACGAGTATTACCTAATATCCATTCCGGGAGGAGCAGCAGACGCGACTGGGAGAGCCCGCCCGCGACACGAATATATCGTACGTCACTACAGATTAGGTAATTATACGTTATAATGTTCTCAATTCAAACAATGGAATAGCCAGAGAACAAATCAAGGTGGAGTTTTACTCTCGGTGAAAAAAACCTATATTTAATACTCACTGCCTGTGGATATTTTTAATGCTGTGACAGGCGGACAGCCTTAATGTATGCTTAATATATGTATGCCCTCTTCCTGAAATACCTTCAGGAAGAGGGCATACATATATTTGAAAGGCCGGCAACGCACCTAATCCTCTGGTATCGCGGGTGTCTGGGGATGTCGCTATCACTTACCGTCAGGTGTGCCGACTGTCCGTTTGTCCGCTCTTCTATTAAAAATACTAACATGACTTCTAACTAGCCGCTAATGGAAGATCTTCCTTGAACCAGACGCCCCTCTGGCCCCCTAATCTAAACTTGTGTACCTGGAACTATCCCCGGCAACTTATTCAATTGCATTGATATGAGATGTTGACTCTTGAGGTCAGAAATTATTTTAACTGATACAAAACTTTTTGGATTCACAATAAACGACTGTAAGATAGAGCGTTTTTTATTTTCTGCAAAAAGAGATTGAATTGGTGTGTTTTCTTTGTGTCGTAGTTACCGTGGTGTTCTTAGGGCGGTTTAAGAGCTGTTGTTCATTAATTATATAATATTAGGTAGATATAGATAGAGATGTATCTAGATTGTTATATCGCTGGGCCTTGTAAGTCTTAAAAGTACTAAAAATCCAGGTAAAGCGAGCGTTCCTTCAGATATAAGAAGCGTATTAAGAGCGTTATATCATGTCGATTCATAAACACTATGGTTGAGGTTTGTCTTGATCGCTATTATTTCGTATTTTTCTTTGGACCAGGCGAGAGTTAATACAGATTTCAAGTATATATGAGAAGAGCGTGACACGGTACTCACCCACGACGTGCAGCGTGACGAAGAAGGAGCGCACGGGCTGCGTGGACACCTGGCATTCGTAGACGCCGGCGTCCCGCTGCTGCGCCCACTTCACCTGCAGCGTCCAGTCGTCGGTGTGCGGCGAGTGCGACGCCTGGAACCGCTGGTCCGACGTGTACGTGTACCCGCCCACCGTCAGGATATGCAGGTCGCGGTGGCGGATCCATGACACCTGCAAACAAAAACACGTTTAAAGCATGTGTGGGGTAGGTGCATCTCCCGCTTCACTCCGTATACTGAAAGGGTTTACATCTGCCACAACAACATTACAACGAGCAAAAAACTTAGGGGTTGCTCTTTTGTCAATGCTTTTATGTTTAAATATACTCCATTCAAAGCGGTATCACGAGCCCAAAAATTGGAAACGGTGAAACAAAAATTAATATATCCGACTGACTGTTCCAGGGCGAAAATAGAGTTTTGTAAAAACCATTCGGTTTTATTGCAATAGTGTAGATATTATGTATATTATAACTATAATTAGAGTCTCAGTCTGTCTAGCAGTGGATAAGCGTCAGTTTTATTGAGTAAAACAAAACCGGCCGAGCAGACAATAACACACAATGAACACAGAAAAATCTAAATGATGTATATAACGATGAATTCAAAAGTACATAGACAAAGTCAACGACATTAGCTAGTCGCTTTCACTTATAATTTTTATATTTTATTTACGGTTGAAGTCATTTACGGAGTGAGAATAAAATAGGTAAAAAAAACAAGCAAACCTAAAGCTTAGGCCATCAACAACAATTTTCTCGGTAAACATAATAAGGTAGGTAATAAGCGTGAATATATGAGATTGTTATTTTCATACAAATAACATTCCCCGAATTTAATGAAATACCCTCCTCCCTCCCCCCTCCGGCATATCCCGAGATCCCTAGTCAGCGAGTCCCGCCACCACACCACGGGAACTCTCGGTAATATATTCAGAGCAGAAGTGAGTTACAATGGGTTATTAGCAAGGTGGGTTTTTTTAGCTTTCAAGCCCTAGTACTCTGCTCAGGTCTCCTCGAAATTAAACGAGGAAGGTGTTACTATGTTGCATGTGACCGGGATCCTATGGCCTACATCAGGTATCATACACCGATACTTATGTTTTCTTTGTGAATTGAACCAGGTACTGGGGTCAGGGGGTCAATAAACTAAAACCAATGCGAGCACCTACAACTGTTTCTTGACCTTCCAAGATCTGCAACAAAACAAAGGTGAAAGGCAAGACTACTCCTGTCAGGAGACTGCCTGCCTGCCATTAAACAGTCCCCACGACATTGCACGTTGGTGGAATTCAGAAGGACGTTTCATTTTATTATACATTTATTATGATTTAACATGCCCGAGGTTTTACAGCAACCATGGACATGGGAAGACTGACTGTACTACTATTAGAAAGTTATTCCAAACTACCCTATGGGCTATGGTACATCATTATTTTATTTAGTCCTATCTACGTAGAAAGTGCTGAGCAAAGATTCTGTGACACGTTATGCTTGGATTTTGTACATACATTGGTTTTGTCATAATACACACGATTATATTTTTATGTGTATAAAATATACTCTACATTGTTATCTAAATCTTGATCTTTGCCTTCATACGTTTATAACAAACGAACTTTCCTTATATATTATGGTATGATATGTTCAACAACGTCGTTTGCCGTCAGTTAGTGTCGTCCCGGCAGCGTCTACCAGTCTCTAACTTTAAAGTCACTTTAAAATTAGAGACGAACCAGAACATTCTATTAAATGCTGTGAGACCTAATTATTGTCAAGTTTCATAATTCTATGGCAACGAGAAGGACAGACTTCAGCTCTTAGCGTGTCGGGTAAGATAATGTACAAATAACTTGATTCTGGCGCAGTATGTTTTCTCGAGAGAACTCTATGTTAACGAGCCATGATGAGCACAAATCAGAGACCAGTCCGTCGAATTATCTTAAGAATAAAAATGGCAGAAATAAAACGATATTTATTAAAAACAGATTAGGAACGGGACAGTTTGGAAGTAAGTCTGAATAGAAAAGGGTATCCCATAAAGCGGTTTTGTTAGCGGAGTTCGTAACTTGTATTTCGTGTGACATAGTTTTTGATTTATTACCAAAAATGTATGATCGAGCCCCGGAGCCCGGTTATATCTGAAGTTTGTAATTCATGCGGCCTTTATCTTCTTTTCTATATGACAGGAATAATAAAATAAAATATATGTATTGGAGAAATATCTTCATGTTATTAAAAATATGATTTTATCAATGAATATCTATGATTTTATTTATTTTCATAATGTTAACTAGGTGTTGTCCGCAGCCTCGCCCGTGTTAATTTAGAACTGCAACGATATGCGGACTGATGATCATTATTACACGGCCGGGATTTTCTTTTGTCATTAATGGCCCATTCTTATTGTTCCGTACATCAAAAGGAAGAAATGTAACTTTGAACTTTGAAGCGAAGTCTTAACATTTTTTATATTTTTTATTTCAGAATAGAAGCTTTTTTAAATTCCTAGAAAACTAAACACAATTTATATTTGGCAATTCTAAGATTTTCTTCTTTGTTGTTGAGAACAGTTATTTTTGAGTTATTCTTAGTCAAGTTTAATTTCTTTTTATATGAAGATTATTTACGACTGAATTCGTATTAAATACTTTGTTGGAAAAGTCTTTGTTAACCTTCATGCCAGTCTAGCAAAACCTTTCACAATGAAGTCTGCGAATTTTTCCCATTCCAAAATCTCATGTACAGAGATACCTTTTATATTTTGCTTCATTTGGGAATAGTTATATACATGTATAATATAAATAAATATAATGTATTTCGTTTGTCAATAGATTATAATATGTAGCCATAGACGCCAACGTGGCAGAGACTTGTCTAGGTGCTTTAGGTTTCTTCTGCTCACGTCTTACTGTTAAGGATTGACCTTAAATGCCAATAGGTCAAAAGTAGACCATTCGGAAATAACCGTGTAGTATGTTCACAAAATAGGAAGAAGTTCCTTATTACGAAAATATTAATTTCAAGGTCTATTCGAGGTATAAAAAAGATAATCATTTGGGGCATATTTTTATTATGTTTTTTTATCGATAAAATAATTATACGACTACTTTAGAAAATTATCGTAACACCTATATTATGTTTACAATGGGGAAAAAAATATAAAATAAGATCAGCTATTTAGATGAATAGTAACTAATAAAATAATAATAATAATAGTACTTTCGTATATATTTCATGTATAGTGTTATAGCCATCATAATATATAGACTATACATCAAAATATTTCGCTTTTTTTAACGCTACGGATGTTTTTTTGCCGGCTGGGATACCCCACCGCAACGCCCCAAATCGTTATGATGAGTATTTAACATCAATAAATTTGATATTATGTTTGATTAAACTTTGTTAAAATTTATGAATTTTACTCAGTCGCTTTTAAATCAGTCGCAGTAGTAGGCACAATTGACGTTCGAATGCCTAAGTTCTACATTTATATTATAAGAAAAATTCCTGAAAAGATACTGTGGAACAAAAATATATATTTATGAGGTGAAAGATTGGCCCAGCCGCCGCGGTAACAGATTATTTAGCGCTACAGCAGCGTAATGGAGCTCTGCCGGCGCGTAATTGTATCGTCTTTGAGGGACCGCCGACGAAGCGCGACGTCCTGGGAAATCAAACAGCTGTGGAGATATTGAAAATTGATCAGACCCGAAAATACCGAGACCTTCCAGGGAGCCCGTTTCTATATTAATTCGTTTTTGTGCTACTTCATATAGTAATTGTCAAAGAGTTTAAAACCGATTTCCGACAGTGGACAGAATAAATGTAAGGTTAGCGGCGCTCGCAATGTATGTCACGCGCAAAACAAAGATGTTTCTAAACCAAATGTAATCGAAAAGTTTTCGACAAAATCAATATTCAAAAATGGAAATATTATGATCTATTATAAAGATCAAATATTGTACATAATATTATAAAAGAAATAAATGTTATCGCTCTCAAACACAGTCGCGTCACACGTCACATAGTGTAACACCAGCCACCGAACGTAGCGGTTCCTGTATCATTTATCGACAATGGCAATGTTTTAAGCGTTAGCAATGTTTGAATATTTCTGGTCCGGTGAGCCCGAAGCCCGGAGCCCGAGGTCCAGCGCCCGGGTATCGACCAAACACTGATATATTCAGACTTCACGTGGCTAAAAGTTGGCAGCCATCTTAGACGTGAGTTATAACTGTTATGAATAACGTGACGCGACTTAATGTTACACTCTGAATGGAATTTTTATGCGTTTAATGCAGATACAATGTTTATTAATTTAAATGCAAGCGTTTTACTTATGTATCAGTGAAAATTTATCGAAATTTATTTGATAAATTTAGGTGCTACGAATTTATTAGGGACGCTACGCACCTTCGTAGCACAGATATAATTTTATGAGTAGTTAATAATGGTTAGTTTAATATTATTAATGGTAGTATTGTATAGTAATAATGGTTAGTTTATATTCAGCAATAAAAAACCTGTAAAAAACAAATAAAAAATAGTTGCTCGTATATATTATAATATAATATTATATACGATAATACTTGTATTATTGCGCAACAATTATATCATTCCTAATTATCATGAAAGTTGTTATATTATATATTATATTGTATTTTGTATAAAATCAAACCAATTTGTCGTTATCCACCACCAAATGACGTTGCTCAAATAGATTCTACGGGTAACAACCAGTAGGATATTTTACAGACTACGTTCTTTTCTTACTGTAATATAAAAATATCTCCATCATTGTGAATTCCTGAGAAATCCAATTCTATGATATAAGGAATTACGATAGGCGTGTTACCGTATTGAAGATAGTGGTGCGGGTATTAATTAAAGTAATATGGGAGTCGTGTCAGACGCGCGCGGTCCCGCGAGTGCCGGCGCGGGCCCGTCTCATGGGGATGAGAGGGGGCGTCAGGGGGGGGGGGGGCGTCGGGCCCCGAGAGTAGAGGATGGTGGTGATGGACCAGCGATGATGACAAGTAGACTCGTAGCGTTAGACGTATCATACACCTCACTCTACTATGCATACTTTTTGGTGATAATTTCCTCTTATTGCAAGAATCGCAATATCCGAGCCATCTAGTACAAATGAATGAAATTTTAAATGGAATATGAACACATGACAGTGGTCGTACAGCAATAACATAAAACAATATACATTATAATTGAAATGACAATAATAGGTTAATTGTGCAATTCCTTGTGGTGTACCTAATCGTATTAAATAAAGTATTTTGGAAAGTCTATGTCGGTTGTTGCACTAAATATACACGTATTAGTAATGCAGGTAGGTTGTTTATTGAGAAACACGATTCGTTTCCTCTACCGTCGGCTCCCTGGCCCCGCTGAGACGGGGGAATCAAAAGTATTGTACAGAACTCGAAGACGGAACAAATGCTCTTTGCCACTCCGTGTCTGCACGATTATAAAGGTTTTATTTAAAATAATCTAGGAAATCATTTTTATAAAGATGTAAAGTAGGTATTTGAGTCAACAATTAATTTGATTGTAATTTAATTAAAAAATTACATCTAATTATACCTGTAACTTGTCGCAGTCGACTTATCATGAATCATTGAAGAAACGTATTGAAAGAATATTAGTCAGGCTGCCGAAGACTCTGCGCTGCGGTTGCTGGTTCGAATCCCGCCAAGTGTAATAGTTTGTATGATGAATATAGAGGCCTGGACCGGGTCATGGATTGTATGTATATTATATAAAATGTTTTTTTTTCATTCCTAGTATTGGTTACAAAATTTCTTACTAACTTACCACAGGCCTGGGTTAACGTGGTGTGAATGTTTAATAACAATTATTTATTAATTAGCATTATTATTAAAAATATAAAGGAGAACATAAACTACACATAATTACATCTTGAACCTTAAATGTAAAGCAGTAAATATAATAACAGATAGCGTAAAATTTGACCTTGTATAATACCTACCTAAGGTCACGGTGATGGTACCTCCTTGCAGACACGGAACCCCAACAATAAATAGCCCTCTAAGGGCTCACAACTCTCAGTACCTGCTCGTCGGACCTTGATAACATCAATTAGAAATCATGACTTTCTAGTTTTTTCTTCCTTCATTTTGTTAGACTTGCAAAAACATATTCAAATATTGGATATAAAAGGGTAAACTTTCGGTATTTTTTTCGTCGTTATTGGAACCTTGACTACTGCAAAAAATTGCAAGATTTATATCGACCTTAATAACATCATCACCGTTTGTGGACTATGGTTGTCAGAATGTAACGTGCATTTATATAAATTTTCTAAAAACTTTTAGTCTCTGTGATGCACAACGCGTGAAGAGGATTCGACCGCCTTGGAAGAGGCATGGCTAGCCGCGGGACGGGGAAACGCTTATACTGATGATGATTATTCGTCCTTATGAGTAATATGTATGTTGATTGGTGTCGTGGTCGTTGGCTTGTCTGGTCACGTTCTCTAGTGGTCCGCGTTACGTCCGTCCGTCTAATAACGACACAAGCGACGTCCGTGAGTCTATCTGGACACGACGCTTGTCGGTGTGTCTAGACTCGACACACTCGACATCGATCTGTCTAGACTTGACACAGTCGACGTCGATCTCTCTGGACTCGACGCGGCTCGAGCGGGGGCCGTCGTGTCACGTCCCGGCGCTCATAATAAAACATCATAAATTCTCTCACAATCACAAAATGTACGGTTTAAAGCGCGCTCCTAAATTTTTACGACAAAAAATATCGGCGGGGGTTATTACTGCGATCCGTATGGTTTTATTTTTATTCTGAACGTCGCCGTCTCTTAAATGGATCGTCCGTTTTAATGATTCGTTTTTTGGTCCGCCAAGTTTTTTTTTAAATTTGTGGATAAAGCTCAAAGCGATAAAAAATTAAGGACGAGTTTAGCAATAATTGTGTTCTTTATTTGTTAATAGTGTGATTTTTTTAGTTAATAAACAAATAATTGGGCTAATGTGAACCTTATGTTTACCAATTTAGGATCTGTCTTAGAGCCTAGGACCCATCGCCTGATTTCCAGAAATATATATATTTTAAACAGTAAAGATTGTAAGAAGAGGACTTTAAAAAATAATATACTATTTTAATTTTCTCCCTTATACCTACATAAAAATGAATGTTTTTCTGTCGTGTCGAATCTTGAACTAAATAGCAAAGTTCTTGTGCA
This sequence comes from Lycaena phlaeas, assembly GCA_905333005.2. NCBI lineage: Eukaryota > Metazoa > Arthropoda > Insecta > Lepidoptera > Lycaenidae > Lycaena > Lycaena phlaeas. The sequence continues at coordinate 371,923 of HG995171.1, forward strand.
TGAGTTCACGAAGGTTCCTGAGTTGGTGATATGAATTTTTGTAGAATGTTTTGCCTTCTTTATTTTAGTTGGTGGCGTACGTTACGGGCGCAGGTTACAGCTAGTCTTAATAAATCATCCATCCAACCAAGCTTAATGTATTGTGTGTCAAATAAACAAGCATAATTGTTCCCAGTAGGTACTTGGCCAAAAAACTCGACGACAAACGCGTTCAACACGAAATAGATTATGTTCATTAGAGAGGAAATTTGTTAACGTTACAAAGGTTAATTCTGTCTTGGTCTTTTGAAGTCGTGTAATTTTTACTGAGAGCCGGCTGATTTGATCAAATTCTTGCGCCTGCTGTGTGAGTTTAATCTAAACGTTTAACGTATCTAATATATTTTCGGGAGAAAAATTTAGAAAATAATCTTTTTATTGGAATAATTGCTGAAAATGTTTTAACGAAAGCCGAACCTTTTAGAATTACACTTGGTAGGTTGTTTTTAGAAAAGTTTCAAGTATCGAAATAGTATAATGGTGATTATAAGTTTAATAAACGTGAGATATTTGACCAATGTATTAATGATCGGATATAACATTCCATCTACCCTCATACTCGGATTACGATACGTTCAACTATTTCCGAATATACAAATGGCCGGCTATTGTGATATTGTTCTCCACTGACAATATTGTTTAAGCCAATCCAAATACTATTGTACCGTTAATGCCCGGCAAACCTCCCTCAGGAATCCAACCTCGGGCCGTTAACTTGTCTCTAGTATTGTCGGTTATTTATGGCTAGTTCCAAGTTGCTGGGAAATGGGAATTTGGGAAGGACGTGGCAGGACGTGGCAGGACGCGGCAGGGCGGAGATCGAGACAGGTCGGGACAGAACGGGACAGGAGGTGGCAGGACGCGACAGGAATTCGGCCGCAAGAATAGTTCGGGAAGCGATGAATGGAGCCGCAGCGAATAACTTACTAAATTATTTACACAAGTATTTTATGTAGTTGTAACTTGTGCCGTAACTACATGTCTTGTGATTACATACCAGCTGCTTCATGGACTCTGAACGGATATGATAAATATGAACAATTTGTTTGTTTGCATGCAATAATCTCTAGAACTACACGATAGATTAAAAAAAAAAAACAAAAAAAGTAAACATTCGTTTTTAATAATGACGTGTAATTTAATCTTTGTATAATCACAGAACGGAAATAATTTGATCATAGTTAGCTGTCCATAACAAGGACTCATGTCCAGATGCTGCTACTGTGGCATCTTATCTGTACTTCCATTATTCCAGGAGCGAATGAACCGTCTATATTATATCGAAGAAAAATATATCGCTGCCGTTTACACTGTCTTTTATTAAACAACCCTCTTACCCCCCGCCACGTCCCCCGATCCCCGCGTTCGCCCGCTCGACTCAGGAGATGCGTCTCGTTAATATCCGCGATTCAATTACGGCGGATCATGAACCCGGCGGTGGCGTGTGGACAACCTCGCTGACTGACGTGTCACAACATTGGATATTAGATATGACAACACCCAAGAAAATAATGTTATTGTGAGATAGTTTGCAGATAATACATTTTTATTCATAATATTAGTAGATAAGATACATTAAAAACATGTCAGGCCTGTTTCACAATCTCCGAATAAGCTATCGGCAACAGATTTGATAGATACTTGACAGATACTCCATACTCTATCTGTCAAATATGTTGCCGATAGCCTATTCGGAACTTATCTGGAGATTGTGAAACAGGTCCTAAGACTACCAAACAGAAAATGTATCAAACTAAAAATAAAAAATTGAACCGAAATCGCTACGCTCGCAGGGCCCAAGAGGCTGGCGGCGCTTCCCCGTTTGCAGATTAATTTTAACACTATTATATGAGCTTTACCTGTCTATGTATTTATCTGTCTATCATGTGGCGGAACCGTGAAACGTTCTTTCTACCCAGTTTAACACTTCAGATTAAATTTTAACTTTTTTTTAGCACAGTTTTTCGTTCTAATGTCCTGATCAGGATAACTAAGGTGGCACATCCAAGGATGAGATTTCACTTTTAGTAACAGCTGCCGACGTCGATTAATGACAATGAATATTGAACACCTCACCCACCTTTAAGCCTATGCTGGCCCCGCCCCGGCTATGCTGTCCCATTGCTGGACGAAAGTCAGGGGAAAAATATTAATTTTGATATTAATGCATGTGATATTATTCCTATCGAAAATTATTTCAATTTTTTTAGTTCGGTTTGCTAATGAAGTTTTTAGTTGTTTATAATATGTATGCCAATCGAAACATGTAGTATTTTCTATGGATAGGTTTCTTTTCAGTTTTTTTGTAATTATTAGAATTATTACTTGTTAAATGTATTCAGTACTAAGGCTCACATCGCTTCATCCGTCCCACCGTCCCCTCGTCCCGGCGCCTTCCTCTAATACGTTTGTGAATGCTAATTGTGTTTCTAATTTGATTCTTAATGTTCGCTCCGGTCGTCGGAAATAGCAACTAGCGGACGAAGACGCACCAAATATTTAGTGAGGCATAACGGAGAAAACACCCCAATAATAACACTGTAATGGAAACACAGCTGAATGTTGCCAATGTTTAAAATTACAGTCTAAAGATATCCTAACTAGGTAAAAGGAGTGTTATGCGAGAAACTGTATAATATAAATATTAGGGAAATAAACGACTTAGCAGGCGATCGACTCTTGGAGATAAAAGTGACTAGACGAGGGTAGAGAGGGATGGAGAGTAACGGCCGATACCGGAGCCAATAATACTGCCCATAAAGTAGTCACGACATTTACGAGAGGACTTAGAAAATATTGCCATGCTTAGCATTGTAGTGTGTGTATTGTGACCATTATAAGAAAAAAAACCGGCCAAGTGTGAGTGATACATAAGATATTAGACATTTTAACAAAAAAATAGTCACGTTTGTTTAGTTAATGTTAAGCAGCAATTAATATACGGTTATTGAGTTGCCCCCCCACAAATAGTATAACTTCATTCGTAAATTGCTCGTCAACCGTATCGGATTTGGGTAGCTAAACTCCTGCTCTCCTGAGTAGCGCGTGCGATACACGGCGCCCCCTCCTGGGGGAGTGGGAGATCATGTGAGCCATCTGCTCACCTGGCTACCGATTGAACTTAAGGGCCATCAGGCTTATAACTCGAAAAAAACCAGATATTGATAGATTAGTTCAAAACTTACTTTCAATTCAAATTGCAAATTGCTACTGATAAAAAAATGTAAATATTGAAATAAACTTCACTCTCAGGGTATCTCTCCCTCTCTAGACGTTCTTGTGTATAACATAATATAGACAACGGTAAATAGCTGATGTGTTTTAGTGATGCTACGCAGCTTTTACTCACATTTACAAAAGTCGCACTCGCACTTGTACTAAAATAGTGAACATATTATAACATCGCGACTCCATCCGTCGTATCCGATCCCATGGTAGTTATGTTATATTATATCGCAGCGGTTGGTAAATATATCCATTGGAGATAAAACTACACAATACGAACCCGCTTCACGCAGTAACCACTGCACCAAATGACTCTACAATACAAGGTATGTGCGGGTTATATTTTTGTACCTCCAGCTTATCGCACCTTCAGAGGACGTGTAACCCGAAGCTAATCCTTTAAGTCATGAGGCCGGCGTGTCACAGGGAGCTCTACCCCTGGGGCGGAGACTCCACCGCATTCGCTTCGGTTGACCGGAGTATCTTACCCACCTCCCCTCTCCCGCAAAAGGTAATACATCTTGTGAGATATTCGCAAATATTATTGTTTTGGTAAATTAATTTATTTTCACTTTAAATTCACTGCGGTATTTTTATTATGACAAATTTTATATTTGAATTCTAATAAATACAAATTCTGTTTCATGCAACTTCAGCCGCATCATCGCAGCTGTTTCCGGAATTTTGATGATAATATTTACAGTTGTAATTACAATAAACCTTGCTAGCATGCATAATATTTTAGTCGGAGTATATATCACATTATTTATTATTTGTTTCGATAAAAAAATTTCAAGCAATATTTAGGTTGGAATATCTGTAGCGGTCGGATAAATATGAATATGTCTTGGTTATTTGTAGTATTCACTATATAAATTCCATCTGTTTGCCATTGAAAGCTGGCGCTGAAGATAGAAGCTTAGATATACAACATTATTTTGTAAGATTTTGCCTTATATAATATTGTTTTATTTTAGTTTCGTGTTTGAGTCAATAGATGAAATAAAACTTTTACTCTATTTCAAAACACAGTGTGTAATGCGGTAAGCCGATTGCCGGAAAATCGTATGATGACGGCTCGAAATCCTATTGTTATGGCTTCTTTTGTTCAATGTATTTTGTTATTGTTCTGTATAATATAATTTGATATATCCTGTGTGAGTTATATACAGTTGAAGTGGTTGTAACTAGCAGACTACCAACTGTATGTATGTATATCGACGTTGGAAAAGCCTTAGTACTTTTTTTCCGCTAAAGTGATACAAAAATGAATTTTCAATTTATAGAGGCTTACAGCAAATAAGTTTTCCCACGTCGATATTATATTAAAGGTGAAGATCAGCCGAGTGATATAAAACATTAAATCTTCATAGATATTAGATATAATTCTGCTGTACGAGTGTATGTCACTAAACTCATGCTGAACTGCTGGACCGATTTGAACGATTTTTGTGTGTATTCAAGTGGACTTGAGAATGTTTTTGATTCACAATTGAGTCAGTCACAAGATATTTTGCACAGGACAACGCCTGTCGGATCTGCTGGTTTATTTTTAAATAACTGGTGGCCTCTACGCTGTTAAAACTGTTTCGTGTGAATAAATAAACGGGTATCCATTTGTGTCATTCGAACGTTTTCTTAAAGCTTGGTAAAAAGGCGCTCGTGTGAACGTGGCTTTCATCATCATCATCATCGTCAGCCTTAATCCATCCACTGCTGAACATGTTACATGTTATGACTGGGACCTTATTGTCGAACTTTCATGAACTTTCGTTTCCTGTCAAAAACAAACACAACTTAAAAAAATAGCGAAGCGCGTGATGCCGTGACCAAAGAAAATAGGGATTCATTATTATTAATTATATAGATAAACCATATAAATCATAGATAATTTTGAGATCAGTTACTGTCAATTTAATCCTTATATTATTTAATAGCGTACAAACAAAATACATTCATACATACACGTTGACAAAAGCATGGTAAATACCAAAAATAGGTATTAATATGTTTTCAAAAATAAATTTTAACAAAATAAATTGGAACCAGTGAAATATGAACTGTTTCATGTTATATATTATAGTTGTTGTAAAATGATCGTATATTATAGTTGTTGTATAATGTTAGTTTTACATTATTTATTTCGTTTTTTCATATTGTTTAAATAATCGCTATTCATTATATACTACTAGCTTTGCCCGCGGCTTCGCTCGCGTTTCACGGACGTATCCGGACTAATGATGATATCCCTGTCGTCTAATAAATAAATCAATTTCCATTTTATTCATTTATCATCATTCATTCATAGAAGAAATAAGGCAGCGTTTCCAATGTAGACAAGCACTAGGTGGCTTAATTTTCTTTTTCCACCGTGGCGCAGAAGCCCAGGGTGAGCCCAGCACCTTGGGCGAAGCGAATTGAGCCGAGGGGACTCTTTGTACTTCTCTTATAAGAAGAGGGGGCAAGGGGTGAGGACGAGAACCTCATTAAACTGTCCCGACATTAGGAGGGGTTGTTTTGTGGTGAGGGACAATCCCTCTGTGGAGGAGGTGGCGTCAGTCTACTGAGGGATTGACTGGCCGTCGAGGTGCCCTGTTGCTAACAGATCCGGTACACCTCATCAAAAGCGGCATTGGTAGCACTCTCTGGGTTTTAGTATGTAAAGTTGCGTCCACTTACCAGCCTGGGGAGACCCCTATCCCCAGCAGGATGGCTCAGCGCATCTCTTGATATAAAAAGAAAGGCTTCAATTTTTTCGATTCTTACAATAATTCATGACATTAATTCATTATAAATTCATTCTGATATTATTAGGTGCTAACTATAAACTGCCTCAGTAATTTTTGATTTCAATGTTGCAGCATGAAACAGACAGAAACAGCAGCATAATGACCCATCTAGCAATTTTTTAGATTATCGCGCACAGACAGAGAGACAGGCGCGCGGAGGACTTTGTTTCATATATCTAATGCTGATAGTATTACATACTTTATAACAAACTCCCCTTCCCCTTCCGGAGCCCAAGTTCAGCAGTGGACGGATAAAGGCTGATGATGATGATTTTGAAACACATGGTAGGTGAGGTGGAGGTCATTACCCCTTAGTAAGACCCGCGCCATTCATTAGCATACAAAGACAGACACCGGACGAGCGACGCCGCTGACAAGATTCGACAAGTCTACGAGAGAGCAAATCTGTTGCATCAACATTTGCTCTGCTCTGATTGCACTTCTGGTTCAGTTAGTCCTCGCTAGCCTGGGCCTTGAGAGGCTTGGGTTTGAGTTTGAACGTTACCCTTTAATAATTATTTTTACAACTTCTAAAAAATGACGTTTACATACGAAAATTATTCGTAGATTGTTTGTGAAAAAGATATCAGTGATCCGGCCTGAAGGACCACTGTATTGGAAATAATTTGCTTATGGCAAGACATGTATATATAAATAATATCCTCCTTAATTGAATTTTGAGCAAGTAAACCGTATCTAGCACTGGGAAATATGACTTATATGCAGGACACGGAGGGAGAAAATAGGTAATTGTAAATAAATGTCATAAAAGGTATTTTAGCAATAAAAGAAAAACAGCAGATGTTTCTGTGATGATGTCTGACAAAAGATTCTTCAACTAATACAAGACAGCAATTATTAGGCCCTAATAATATATTTTCTTCTTATCAACTTGTAAAGTTAAGTGTATAAAAAAGAACCCACAGAGCAGTACAAATATTATATACGACCTATGGCTTCTGTTATAACATAAGTCATAAATTTGTAACCAACAAAAGATTTTCTTGGCCATTGACATGTGAGCGATATATTACTGAGGGAACCTCCCGTCCCTCCCGGCTTCATTCAGGTCCAGCCAGCGTGGGAGACAAATGCCTTGCCCGGCGGTAGACGGTACTCACTACTCAAGTAGCTAAGAGAAGCGTGAGAGATATATTACCATTTGGGCTCAATTACTAACGCATGTAGGCCGCCTTCAATAAACATCAGTTGGAATCAGCCATACGCGTTCAAAAAGGAATGACCAGATCGTCATACAGAATAGAAAAAAAAAGTATATGAATAAGTAAATACTTGGTTAAATAATATTTTGTTTTCTTTTTAAGCTATTGCATAGCTTCTATCGCGGGCCTTGAGCGCGGGGACCGAGTACAGAAATTCCGTAACGAAAATAAATCATAACGCTCCCCACTCCGACGGGCACGGAGGTGTGGCCGAAAAGAAACGACGTTAGACGATGCATGCATCGTCTAACGTCGTTTCTTTTCGGCAGTCTTCGACACGGTGTTTGTGTGCTTGCAACTAGACGTATTGTACGACACTACGAAGCTCGCACGAATAACAATAAAATATAACACATGTATTTTAAAATAATAAAAATATTTTAAACAATATTAGTTAATATTGTTTAAAATATTTATATTTTTTTATTTATTTAATAAAGGAAAAAAAAATGTTTTCTGATCGGTCACCACGCTCAAAAAGTGTAACTTGAATTAATATCAAAGAAAAAGAAATACTGCATTAATAATTAAAATAAATAAATAATTATAATTGCATAAGTTGATACAAAATGCTATGCAATAGCATTACCGCGGCAGTCCCCGAGTGCCACACGTCTTTTTTTAAAGTGAAACTTTTATTATATCGTCTCAAACTTTTCCGTCTGTGTGTTGCATGTCGCGTGACGGTCGAAAGCCAATATGGCGGCACCTATAGTTTGCATCAGCTGACCGTGTAGTGTATATTACTCATTTGTGCCAGTGCTCTACATTATTTTGTTTGTTTTTTAGTTAAATGTCTTTAATGTGAAAAAAAGTTTAACTTTCACAGTGGTTTAATGAAACCACACAGTCCTTTTTTGTTACGTCATGATCGACATCATCCCTGAACATAACCTAGTTTGCCTTTAATCAGTTCAGCCGTTATTTACGTGTTAACTATCCTGAAATATAAGACATCAAGTCTCCGTGCCAGTAATTACAGCCAGTCTAGGTTTTATTTCATTATCATATTCTATGCTTAAAAGCGTGTAACGTGCTCTCATTAACAGACTCCTCAAAGGAGATGGTTCTGCTTTGACATTTATCGCATGTGTGAACTCATTTGACATTTCATCGACTCGTCGCGTTCAATTTTAATATATTATGCCATATAAAATAGTTAATATCAGCGAGACGAACAGTATTCAACTAGATTAAAGCACAAAGAGCAGCTGTATGGATTATTATCGCCAGACACAAAACTTATAAAAACCCTAGACCAATAAAAACGGAGAGTTTTAAAGATGATGTGTCTGTCAATGATCTAAGTTGATTAGTGAATAAATATTATGAGTAATCAACAGCATTAGCATAATGAGCCAGAAAGAAACGACCTCATAGCTATGAGAATTATCCTATATAGATAAGATAAATAAATAATAATGACCAATATGTCTTTTGTTATGAAAAAAAAAGTTTAAACTTTGCAGTCATAATCATCATCATCATAAGCCGTATCTCTTTGCTGCTGGACACAGACCTCCTTCAATAAATTCCAACACGTTGGATCGACCACCCGTATCCAACACGCTGGTTAATATATAAATAAAGACTTGCTCAAGTTTACCAAAGGTTGGCTTAAGTCTGTTTTTCTTTTATAATATTAAAATTAATAATTAATTAAATATGAATAATTTTCATCAGCCTGTTCAGGGCACTCGAAGGCTTTACAGTATTGAATATGTTTTATTGTGTGTGTGTAGTGGCTCTTCACATACTGACACCGTTACACCACACCGACGGAGCGGATAATACACAAGAGTGAACTACAATCATTATCACAGGTAAATAGATAAGAAGAGAATAGAAATAAATAAGTATGTATACGTATTATAATGAAACAACTTTTACAAATTTTATCGCAGATTTTCTTTTCTCTTTCTTTTCTCGTCCTATTATAGCGGCTTAGCTATTTAACTTTATCCTTTGTGTCATATTTTATAACATGTTCAATTATATTAACAACTTTTTACACAATATTTCTTAACTGTTAAAAAACTGTTGTAAAAGTTTTTTTTTATTAACATTACTCTAACATTTTGTTTATTTGGTTGTTGTTATGGAAAATAAATATTAATTACCGAAACCGCGCTATCACTTGTTGATGTTGCACCCGATTCACGTCTATATGTATTGAAAGTCGAACCCATTAGATGCCAACCTCAAACTTCACCTAGGCCAAGTAGAACCTGCACCCAGGTTAAGTTGAATGAGCACCGAAGCCGGTTGAATCCTCCCCGAATATACGCCTTCGAAATCACACAGCCCTTCGCCGCGCGCGGTCTTTACGAGCAGGACGACGCAATAAACTCTTATCTGGAATATTCCATTTACAACGCGAATTGTGGCGCATAAAGCTCTCGACTTAAAAGTTATATGATCGGAGATAATAAAGATAAAGTGGCATCAAATGCGGAGCGCACTCTGGCTATGTTACGACGTGTTGTAACGACAAACGCCTACCAGCTTCTAATATGGGTACGGTGAAATTAACACCGCATTGAAATAGCCCGCTGGTGTGTAGGTTGGGGGGTTTTTATTTGGAGAATCACAGGTTCGAATCCGTCAGCTGCAAACTGATGTTCGATGACTTAGTTATTATTTTTAAATTCAAACTTCTGATAACGAAAGCACAGCGATTGTATTCGAGTTACGGGTTTAAGTTTTTTAGGGTTTATGGTTAAGAACCGCACAGGCAATGTTCTGTAGCATTCTTCGTGATTTGGCTGAGATTTTTGTTGCTCCGAAACATTGAGTTTGTCTTTATAATTTAAATAATCAAAGCCAAAGGTATTTATAATACATTATAATTAGTATAAGGTAACTAACGTGTAGACGTAAGCAACTTTAAACTTGAATAAAAGTGTTTTTTTAACATTTTAAAATTTAGTTGCGTCGCAAGAACAGCTGCGGGACGAGCTAGTAAAGTTTATAAAATATTAAACCATCAATTAGTCGGAGCTGGCGAATTGAGATTGACGCGCCTTCATTAGCGGAGTTTACAACTGACACGGAGACACTCGTTCATTAGTGATCATTGTGTCTGCTCGAATATTACTTTTATAGCGAGAAAACGTTCGAGGAGAGAAAACACGCACGAGTTAACTGCTAGACTACTTGGGCGAGTAGCGAGGAGTTGATATTATCATCAGACAATTTAATAGTCCAGTACTATTACTAGATTGTGGAACTATTTTAGGGTAAAAACTTATAATTACTAATGTTATATGAGATAAGGCGACTGGTGGTCTGTATGGCGGTGTGGAGCTAATGCACCTACTAAATGGAACATGCTTTTGTCCCAAGCCTTAATGTTTTTAGGATTCTGTACCCACTGGAAAGAAAAGGTGGTCCAATGGGAAAAAAAGTTTCTATATGGCAACCATTAAAAGCGGTAAAAAGCGTGGAAGATGTATCCATGCAGACATTCCCATAGAAGAAAGCAATCCCCCCACCACCACAGCACGGAGACCACCACCGCACGCAGTCGTAACACGAATCTCCATTAATTCAATAAGCCTTTCTAGACCATATCCCTTCCAGTAATGCTGTGTGACTGAAAACTACGACATTAAAAGGATTGGGACCGTACATACGCAGTAACGTAACAATGGCGTAGATAAGGCACTTTCGGATAATGCGGATTTCCTCCCGCCCCTCCTCATCCCCCGGGCCCTCGGAGGGCCGGGAGGTCTATTGAAAAAATGCGTCTAATTTGTGCTCAGGGCGGATGTGATCTGATCAACTCCACTGGAGGAAGCTTTGTACACAATCAACAGTTGATTTGTATTGAAAACGAGTTAGTTTGGTCCGCACGTGTGTGACCAATATGATATCTGAGAAATGAGTTTGGGAAGACTTTTCTATAGAGGGGAAACAGGCAGTCGCTTGACCGGGTCGGTGAGTGACCGTCATCCGTACACACTACACTGGCACCCTTTCATGTGAGTAGTCGATATTACAAATATTATTGATTCTTATTGAATGCCCCCGTGTTGTAACAATTTGAAAATAGTAAAGATGGCAGCTGATTTCATTTTGTTAGTACAGGGAGGAAAATTGCTGGAAAATCGCACTGTTTTTAGTCCTCGAGGTAACGTAGGTATGATTTTCAATTTAGATGCGCGCTGGTGAAGTTCCTCTGCATGTATTGTATATGTGAACACTCTTCAGAGTACCTTGTGGTACAGTTATTGTCTTAATAAAGAGCTACCAGTAAAAGCAGCGCCCTGCGGTCCCACCCGCCTACTTACTACTCGTATTCCCGTGACAGTACAAGAATGAATTATAGTCTACGAAATAATCTTGTATATTATAAACTATTCTCAACGTATCGCGGATTCACATTGAAATGAGTTATAATACTAGGGGCGATCAAAAAGTAATGATAAACAGGTATTTTTAAAGAAGATAAAAATCCAAAAAAAATGTTTTTTACTTCCTCAGTCCCTCATGACTTCCCAGCTAAAAAATTGTATAAATAGGACGTCATTTGCAGGAGCTACATTCATTTGAATACCAGCAGTCGGAGCGACAACACGAAAATGGAGAAACACGAAGTGAGATGCGTCATCAAGTACCTCTGTTTGAAAAAAATGTCTACTAAAGAGATACACGCTGATTTGGTGGAGACATTAGGGGACTCTGCTCCTCCATATTCTACGGTGGCACGGTGGTGCAAAGAGTTTAAGCTGGGTAGAAGGACCACAGAAGATGAACATCGCGAGGGACGCCCAACCTCGTCCCTCACTGAGGAAAACGTGAAAAAAGTCGAAGAAATCGTATTAGCAGACCGAAGAGTAACCGTCAGACATTTAGCTGAGGTCACAGGGATCTCATATGGCAGCATTCAAAGCATTTTGACCAGCAAAATGAATATGAAAAAGGTCTCCGCTCGTTGGGTACCGCGAATCTTAACGGACGAACAAAAGCAAAAGCGAGTTGACATTTCAAGAGCCAATCTTGCAAAGTTCCAGGCTGACAAAGAAAATTTTTTGTCTCGATTTGTGACCATGGACGAAACATGGATTCATCATTTTGATCCTGAGACCAAACAACAATCGATGACTTGGAAAAGGCCATCCTCACCGACGCCGAAGAAGTTCAGAGTTTCAAGCTCGGCGGGCAAGGTTATGGCGTCCGTTTTCTGGGATGCTGAGGGAATCATAATGGTTGATTACCTGGAAAAGGGAGCTACTATAACGGGCTCCTACTACGCTGATCAAATAAGACGACTACGAGAAGCCATAAAGGAAAAAAGACGCGGCAAACTCCGAGCGAAAGTCCTGTTTCATCAGGACAACGCTCCTGCACACAAAGCCGAAGTTGCGATGGGTGCCTTTCGAGAAGTGGGCTTCGAACTGGTCGAACACCCGCCCTATTCTCCAGATTTAGCCCCCAGCGACTTTCATTTGTTTCCTCGGCTCAAGGAACACCTCAGGGGCAAGAAATTTGACGATGATAGCGAGGTGATGGCTGCTGTAGAGGCATTTTGGGAGAGCTCTGATAAAGATTTTTTTTAAAAGGGTATTTTAGGTTTAGAGAAACGTTGGACTAAATGTATCGACTTGTTAGGAGACTACGTAGAAAAATAAATTAAATTTAAATTAGAATCGTTGTTTTATTATATTCATTATCATTACTTTTTGATCGCCCCTCGTACATCAGGTATGAGCTATATTTTCATAATATTTTATCAAATAGATTTTGATTTCGATTCAGTTGGCTTTTGCGTGAAACATACCTACATATTTTTAATTTTGGGAAATGAGAATTATTAGCATTAAGTACTTCTACGATAATGTCAAACAATTGAATTATTTTTAGTTCTTATTATAGATATATTACTTATTAAATACTGCTTCTGTCGCCATTTATTAAAGAAGATGAAGTTGTGATTTTGAATACTTAAATATAATCCACCATGCGGCAGAATTCCTGGTCACCATAAAGTACAATACAAGGTTCGGTAACGGCGAGGAGGCGCGGAGAGGTACAGGGAGGTTCCAGGGGGTACTGGGAGGGAGTGCCAGAGCTTGCTCGATTAACGTTGTAATTATTTACCGCGTATCCGCGCTATTTGTCAAGCGGCGAGCTGAGCCGCGGCAGACGGACGGCAGCGGGGCCGAACGTTAATATATTAGCGGCCAGCAGCATGGCGGATGGCTCGCAGCATTTGTGCCGAGTTACTACATATTTTATCGAGCTTAAATATTCAGATATCACTTGCAGTAGAGTCGATCAAATACCGAAAAGGGCTTGACGTCTTTAGTTTATCTTTTTGATATCAGCCTTGGCTTCTATTTCTTTGTTAGTTTCATAATAATATCCTCTCCAAAAATCTTTATTAATTAAAAACAAGTAAATATTGTCAATTTCTAAATCAAAGCTCAATCTAGATCAAAAGAATCAAACTAATGGCTGGCTGACACGATTCGAGAAACGCGACAAGCATGACGTCTTCTTGAACGAGAAAACTCGCTTTGGACGCGTTTGTTCGTTTCATTCGTAAACGACGCTGTGTCCGTGCTCGCATGCGAGCGAAACCGTCTTCACGATACGTGAATGCGTTCGAAAAGCATTTATTTTGCGTGAACTAGCATCGTGTCAACCAGCCCCTACGATAAAGAAAGACCATACTATACTCTCATCATAATTCCTTACTACCTTTACCCAAGGTAACTTAGAATAATAATAATAATAATATCATGTTACCTACGACGAAATGTTAAATATTTTATGTAGGCTGTTTAGCACAGTAGACATTAGTTGTCAGCTTATTAAATATACACAATCAGTTAAAATTTGGCATGAATAGCTTAATGAAACAAACGAATATTAAATCTAATGTTGTGTGTGTCGTTTGGTGCACTAGTGTCGTTTGGTGCGCTAGTGTCGTTTGGTGCGCGAGTGTCGTTTGGTGCGCTAGTGTCGTTTGGTGCGCTAGTGTCGTTGTGGCGCTAGTGTCGTTCGGTGCGCTAGTGTCGTTTGGTGCGCTAATGTCGTTTGTGGCGAGACCCCCGTCACCGCGAACGACCTCACTTTAATATTCTGTTATTAGCTCCTGCGTGACCCCGCAGTATATTATATAATGAAGCTGTAGGTTTGTTTGAACATGCGTTTCATTTGGAGGATAGTTTTTATATTATTAGAGGCTGCACAGCGATTGATATTCATAGTTAATAAAAAAAAACAGAACTGTCTGTAAAGTCGGATTACGGTAACGACAGTTTTACGTGATAACACAATAATGCGTCACAGGCCGATCGCTTAGGCCGATTATGCCTATCGCTTATGAGCAGGCTTCATGCTTTTTCGTGCGTGCAGCTGGCGTTCATCGATTTTGAAGACACACTTTACACACTTATTGTATAAAGAGGAAAGATTTGTATTTATGTATGTAACGAATAAACTCAATAACTACGTGAGGACAAATCGTTGTAAATATACAGCGATTCCCAACATGAAATAAGAATTAATTAATAATGACATCTACATAACACTCGGTGCTGACAAATGATGACCTTTATACAGAAAAGCAACTAACTTGGACTTCAATACACTAAACAAGCTGAAACAGGGTATCAAGTAGCCTACCAGGGGACTAAAAGTAATACAAGACTTTCATTAAAAAACCAATTACACGAAACTTGGAATCTCTTTATCAAAAGGAAAAGTACTGTGACTAAGATAGCGCTATTGACAATAGCGAACTTATAAAGGACTTCCACACTAGAGTCACGCTACCAGCTCTAAGGAGCCGGCAGTTACCTCGCAATAGTTAGAAAACTTTTGATTTTAATAATTCCGCGACCCGGGGTTTGTCTGTCGGTTGTAAAACTTTATTTTTGTTCGGCTCTCGGCTCTCGTTCCGATTGGTTTTAATTAAATTGCTTTTTAAACATAATTACTTTAGTCTGAAACTAAAATGACAGGGGTATTTATTTTGTATTAAACTCTATAATTGAATTAATATTTATTGTATTGTATATTTTAATACGTGTATGAAATATTGATATGTATGTTATAATGATGTTATGAAATTGAAATGGCTGTGTATTGGTTACGTATTGATGGTCGGTGAGTAGTGTGGAGTATTAACAGCCGGTGGCTTCGACTAGATCATCCATCTAGTACGTTTGTGTCACGTGTAGATTGTACGACCTTCGTACAATGAGCCGTTCTAGTTGTAAGAAAGCGTTGGATCAGTAGCGGTCTTGGTGTTCATAAAATAGGTTCATATCCAGCAATGAACAGATACAGGTTGATAATGAGGTTCTAATGAAAATGTTTAATAATCAGGTGTATGTGAATTAGCAACATCATTTTTATTTGCTTCGGACAGATAAATATTTGTTTGGTTTTTGACATTCATTGAATGTATCTATGATCTTAAGTTAATTATAATAAACCAAATCCAAAGAAAGTAGGCGAATCAGATGAAAGGTACTTCCAAAGTCGATTTATCACGGAAATACAGTTTCGACCGTCCGTGTTCCGGAGAGGAGAGATATAAGTAGTCGGTAAGGCTGCAATAGAGATTTATGTATCATCTCACGTGTTATGGTAGCAACGTCTGTACAAGTCTAAAGTACTGAAGTAGGCAAAATATCATTTAGCTCCTGGTATTATGGATTATGTTTACATTATTTGTTTACATTATTATTATTATTACATTGACTAATTTTACTTACTTTCTTTTAGTAAGATAATTCTGATATTTTACATATTATATTCAATTATCAGACTATACCAGCAGAACAACACGAAAAAAATTATAGATTCTCTTTAAGAGACCTAATTTATAGGAATTGTAACCACAGAACGTTTTAACATTGTTCATGGTAGTACAAAGCAAGTAGAACAAAGCACTGTTCTGTTTCATAATTTTTCATAACTACTTGTTTATTATATACAGATCTGACTTAAAGGACCAAAAGATCCTTATAATAAATATAAAAAAACCTATTTTTTGCCGAGACTTCAATAAATATGTAGTTATAAATTTTAATAATAATATTACAATACTTATTGCTGGACTGGTTATTTTGACCGGCCGCTCTGATGTCCAAGCTAATTGCAAGGACGTGGGTATTGATGATGATTACACTATTCTTAGGAGTCTGTGTGTCGGAGCTTCAATTTATTGGAATAGCTGCTCCTAATTTATTTCCCTCATTAAGTGCCCGTTACGCTGACTCCGAGGAATTCAGCTCGAACCATGTTCGGAACACTTTTTGTAAACGATGGAATAAACTGAGAAATGTGTAAACACATACATTTGCACTTCATCAAGAGGGGGAGGGGGAGAATTAGTTATAATAATATTGCTGTATTCACGAAAAAGACAGGAAGGCCGTGGACTCAGAATACGTCATATGACCGAGATCACGGATCTCAAGATGAGCATTTCGTAAATGAGTTGCCAGGCCAGTTTAAAGTTAGCGTTCATGATACTAGATTACTGACCGCTTACCATCCTACAGCTCGTCTGCCCGTTGGCCTATCCAAATAATCATATACACCAAAAAGATATTTTTATAAATTTGAATCACAATTTAGTTTAAGTAAAATATACTGTAACTGTTTCAATTTGTACCCAAGACCACATTACATTCGAGACATTCACCTCGGCCGGGCGGGCGGAGTCACGTGGCGTGCTGATATTGCGGCCGATCGTCCCATCGGCACGTTCCGCTCTACCCTGAAACCTCCCCCTCTTTTCCCCTCTCGCCTCACCAGACCCTCCCAAATCCTCTATTTGAGAGATGGGTATTAAAGATTAAATAGATGTAATATTTTTTAAAAGCTTTCTGTTGTCCTCCGTGACGAGCTATTCCGCTTTATGGGCGCTATCTGATGCGGAGACCGCTTGGCAGTCACGCGCCGGGTATATTATATTAAAAGTTGCCGGAGATCTGCATTTTAATATTATGATCAACACGGGCGACTCTATCTTTAACTAGAATCGACTGGGTGGAGAGTATTTTTAATGCTGCAGTAAATGCTTGTGGACTTATAATCAGCAGTATCCTCATGTTATAGGCATCCCATCTGCGAGCCTTACTAGCTAGATGTATTGACTGTTTGACTTATTTTATTTGCAAAACCTTAATTTACAAAATTTTTAATATTTTGCATAAATTTTGTAACAATTATGGTCCCTGTAGGGTACGCAACTCCCAATTTAATAGAGAGAGAGTATTTGATTTGCCTGACTGTTGAATCTGATTAAAAGGCCTATTATTTCTCTGACAAAACACTCAAATATTTCCCCATTTCAGTACAAAATTCCCCGGCGTGTATATTATGCATCGCAATGCGAGGATTAATACAAAATTCGTATCTCCTCAAAGGATGGAAACACAGATGTCTGCTGTGTGTAGAGTCAGTCTTGGAGTTGCATTGTCGTATTTCTAAAAGTATTTGTTCTATACAATTTGCATTTTTATTTAATTACTAGTAGCGCCCCGCAGTTTTACCCGCGTACTTCCCGTGGGAGTACTGTGATAAATTATAGCCTATGTGCTATTCTGATGTATAAGCTATGTCATTATAAAGTTTCATAAAAATCTATTCAGTAGTTTTTCATAAAAGAGTAACATAGGATCAGAACAGTAGGATCTAGTACATTACCTCGGTGAATCTGTTTATATTTATGTATAATTATTATATCTGTCTATAGCTTTCATGGTATACTTATAAATTAAAAAAATATGTGCTCAGTGACGAATAATAATATTCTTAATATGGTTTAAATGAATAATATTCATTAAAGAGCATAATATATTAATATGCAGTTATTAGGCAGCGCAGTTACATTACACGGAACTACAACGTGAAGTCGTTATACCTAACGCGTATGCAGCCCCGCGAGCAACGTCCACGGGACTCGCTTTCCACCGCGTAGATTATGCAGACGACGTTTAATTTGCACTCCATTGCGGCATCTCGGCGTAAATTCGGTGAGGGTGTTTGTTATTGGCACTATGAAGGAGCAATAGAATAAATATTACTAGCATCTTGTGATATTCCTTTCCCATCACTTGGCTGCGCGTGTCCTTGTCGATGTTGTGGGCATTAAACATCGCAAAAAATAAACAAGTGATTTAGAATAAAAGCGTTGACACATTAAAACCGAATGTCGAAAGTATAATATTTGTCAAATCTCTTGGCGCCACATCTCGACAAACATCCCCCAAAAACCTCCCTCGGCCTAACCCGACCTAATCCCAAAACGGCTCTAGTCGCAAAAAGATAACCTATCTCGGAGCGGGGCTCGAAAATTGCGTGTTTTGATCACGCCGACGGGATCCTAATCCTACGGGACCACAAATTGAAAGATTCTTGCATGGCTATCGTATTTTATTCAACATTTACCAAATTACGTTTTTTGTTGGACGTTTCAAGAATCAACTGAAAGTTCAACTCGCATATTCGGCTGTGATTGCAGTGTATCTGTGATACCATTTTTGAATTTTAAATGAATTTCCTCTCGACCTTCAATTAGGATGTAATATAATTTAGTATCTAGTAGTGATAGTGATGGGCTAAATTACTATTATTTGATTCGTATTTCATTTGTGCGGTATCAGGTATACTGCCTACGTAAGTCACGTTCCAATTATTATTGTGATGTCCGAATAAGTTAACGTGTTCATTGGTAGGAGGGCTGAACAGTACGCAATATTTGTTTAGACAAATAACTTTGTCGGATTTAATGAATTCGTATAGGGTTTAAATTATGTAGAAAAAATGATAAATATACACAAACTGATAAATTTATCAATCAATAGTTTAAGTTGAATTCAATCAATAGTTTCACGATCATACTGTTTGCAAACCGAATGCAGAGCCATAATTATCAACATGGTCCCCTAATACAAATCCTTACGCTATTGGAAGTAAGCGAAAACACTAAAGTAGAAATTTTATACTAAGATTAGCAAAGAACCAAATTACACAATCCTCTCAAACTTAGGTAACTTGTGGAAGTAAACGAGCGAGCTTTGTTATATAGCGAGTGTCAATAAGTCGAGCAGCTCCGGATGCCGGAGCTGGAAAGGGGAGGGAATTCTGGCTTGTGAGGGGGAGCCCAAGGGAAGGCGGGGCTGGCCAGGAAGGAGGCGCTGGTCGGATCCCGTAATGAGCCCCTCTCAAAGGGTGCAGACCTCTGTTTCACAAGACCCTCGCCACTACACAAAAGAATATTATATTGTTCATTTCGATTCTTTGAAGTTGATTGTGTTAACCGAAAATTGTTTTATGAAATTTGTTTTGTAGGGTTAAGTTTTGGCAAGAATAACAAAAGTAAATGATTACGGTTGAAAAGGCTAATCTGAAAGTTTAATCAAGTGGTGAGATGAGTTTTATGATCGACCAACCGAGTCTTCGTCGTTATCATGTTTGGGGTTATATTATTATCTTGTGACTTTTTTGATATTTTGGATCTTGTAATTTAATATGTGATATCTTAGATAAAATAGCTTTTTAAAAATATTGATTTCATTAGTTTTATCTATTTATACTATCTTTCTATTATATTCTAAATTGTATGGGTTCACTCTTAAAGCTCAAACCTTATAAGTTGCTTAGGCATAATTTATAATTATGTGTGTATAAAAAATATATTCGGGTTTTGTATAAAGTTACTGAATATAATATGATTATAAAAAATGTAATTAAGCAAGTACTGAAGAAAACTTCTATACCAATGTCACTTTGTAATTTGAAACAGCCGAGCGACATGAAGGTACACGGTTAAGAGGAGAGGATTTTACTCTACATACAAACGTAGTCGACTATTTCCGTCCTGGATCTACACTGGATCAACTATTATAGTACCATCAAACCTTTAACGTCTATGACCACGCCTCTATGTTTAAGAAATATTGCATATTTTTTATGCATTTTCAGAAACTCATCACAAAAATTGCGCATATTACTAAACAGTTATTTAGTTATACAAAAAAATAAAATAAAAAATATTGGCCTCCGACCGTCACGCGACATCCTGCACACAGACGTAAAAGTTTGACACGATGTAATAAATATCATTTTAAAAACAACTGTGCATGTTTTGGAGGAGGAAATAGTCGACTAGTAAATGCTGCTGCGGTCAATTATTATCTAGTTGAAATGGTCCGCGTGGCGGTTGCTCCTTTCTTGCTATAAGGCACGGAGGCGGCACGCAGTAAGACAGGAACATTTCATTTTATGTACTGTAAATTGTTTGTAAAAAATAATAATTGATAAAATGATCTATATTTAAAAACGTCCCAATCATAATATTTGAAACGTCCAACACGTACCATCCGCTGAATAAACAGAATAAAATAAATTGATTTGAATAAGTTAATAGCTTTATCCGTCCCAAAACAACACTTTTGGCAACTTAAACAGACTACGTATGTAATACGAGTGTATTACTGTTTACTAGTTCCGACACACAATTTGCTCATTTTATTTATTATCACAGATAACCAGACCGAAAGGAGAACCATTTCATGGTAATCCGTTACTGATATGAATGGACTCGCCTTTCTTTACTAGCCGTGGCTGGCAGCTGCGATATATATCTTCATACATATAGTCATAGGGGGCATCCCTATGCTATTTACTGTACAAACCTTTACACAATTAATGTAACAATAATAATAATAATTTTTATTTAAAATACATGCATGGTAAATTACAGATAACATAAAGTTCAATAATATACACTTCTATAATGTTAACAGTAGTGCCTGAACTAGGACATCCTATGTTTCAGGCAAAAAAATGCTTGGTGGAAGAAATAAATGGCACCGCACAGAGTGCGTTACTACCCCAGATTTTAAAGACTGATCAATACTGCTTTACAATGAACATAATATACCCAAAGTACGATAAATCTAAAGGAATTATTCAATATCCGCCAATAGAAGACCTTCTGAAATGTCACAATACAATCCCTTTCGTCGCCGTACGAGCGGGTCGTCGGGACAGCGTCCATCTTGTTTCATTTGCATGGCCGTTTGTCAGGAAACAATTCAGCCTCAGCTCCCAGTGACCATTTAGCACCGTGATGTATGGAGGTGGGCAGAAGAGTGCAAACAAACAGAGGAGGTAATTAAAGAGGCAGCAGCGCTGGCGCCGCGCGCCGTGACAAATGGCCCTGGGCGGGCGGGGGGCGCGGGCGGGCGGGGAGCGCGGGCGGGCTGATGGCCCTAGTTAGTAACGTTCTAAATACTATTAGACTGCTCTTGACATTCGCAATTTATTTGGCCCCGAACTTAAAAGCGAGTTTGTCCCAGTTCCATTTTAATTCGTCTACCCTTCATACTCGCAGGTTTTGATTTAGATTTATATTTTAAAATGTTAGCTAGTAGACCTACTACTAGCTAACATTTTAAAATATAAATCTAACTTACAAGAACTTTCTTTGTTAGAGTCGGTATATTTCGAACATTATGATACCAAAAGTATTAAAGTGGTAGAGGCGTTTCACATCGTCAATATTATAATATTCCCCATGAAGAGCCTTAATATGTTTATTGTTGTGAGTATCGATCAACGCCCGAGCTGGCAATGTCTTCAGTCTCACGAGAGATTAAATAATTGCTTTTGAAACAATCAACATCTTTACACAATATAATGACTTGCAGATTTTCACCGAATAAAACAGGGTTCCATACAAAAGGTGTTCCCTTGGTGAAATGTTTAATGAAATCTCTCCAAGTTATATTAAAATGAAACGATTAAGTTTAATCCAGATATTGTGATGGTGAGGGCGGGCTTGTTATTGATTTACTTTCTACTCCTTCCCGGCGCTCGACTCGTTACTTACCTGTAACAAATTACTTTTATTGGAATTCAATTAAAAATACACTGAAACCTTATTCAATTAAAAGTACACTTAAAATATTATTCAATTAAAACTTGCAGAAAAAGTAGACTTTGTATTTTCATCAGTTTAAATAATTTAAAATGCAATATAGCTCTTTAAAAGTTGCACAAGTATAAATTGTTTTATAATATATATCTTAAAATAAAAATAATTGTTTCAAAACGTAAAGTATAAACGTCGGGCATATTGTAACAAATTAATAAATCGCGATAAATATTGTTTTAATTATAAGGAGTGAAATGCGTATTAACTAAAAAAATTAGAAAAGTTTATTCCTTGAAGACAAGTAGGTTTCCTTATCAGAATCTTTTTTTTTCCAGAAGAATCATCACGAAGATTAAACACAGTCGAAAGACTTTTTAAGACCTGGTGATACCAGCTAATATAACCATCGAAGCTATATTAAGTTTAACAATGTGTTGAGATTTGGGAACGCTGACACTAATGTTTTCGATGTTAAGTTATGGCAGACTACGCGCGGCGATTGCCCCATTGCGAATACTACGTTGGTGTTACTAATTGGTGTTAATCTTTAGCAGTCGTTTTATTTATCTGCGCTCTGAACTATGTACGCTCAACGCAAAATACGTTTTTCAGAGTTCTTTACAAAAGGTAAAAAAAGAATACCTTTCTTTGCCGTCTGTCTTTTTTTACGTCCTTGTGCCATCACTGATTTTCTCAGAAGTGGGTGGACCTAAAATGTTGCAATTTCTTGTAGGAAAATCGGCGGGAAACGGCTAGTTTTTATATAATATGTGCACAATGGTATGGAATCCTTAGTGCACGAGTCCGACTCGCACTCAGCCGTTTTATTTTCTCACTCTGTATAACGACGAATACAATTGTTAATGTTCGTATTTACATTTACGTTACTGAAGTATTTTTACCATTGAATGATTCTGCTCCATTTTATCAGCTTTAAATCAGAGCACGTGTGGCGTATACACAATTACTATAAAATATATGGAATAATGAAACAACTTTTACGGATTTTATCGCGGTTTATTTAGTTTTTTACAAGCCCGACGTTTCGGAAACTTTACAGCAACCATGGTCACGGGAGAAATCCGTAAAAGTTGTTTCATTATAATGAGTGAAATTCGCGTAAACTTAAGAAAACAATATATATGGAATATTTAAAATTTTACTTAAATTCCTTTTTTTTGCAAGCGACAATAAGCCAGTGGGTGCGGGCCCAGTGTTGAGTGAGCGGTCTGGGCTTGATCCTGACCTGAGACCTGAAACCTGCCCTGAAATGGGTTTTTATATAATTTCTTTGTACATCTACACTAAAGGAGAACATCACTCGCTCACCGGAGAAAGAAAATGTCGTGAGAAAACCTGAATGCCTGATGAGATTAAAAATCTTTAAAAGTGTAAAAGTTCAACAAATCGCATTGGGACAGGCGCATCGGTGAACTATGGTCCAATACCCTCCTCGCCTGATATCGAGGAGAATAGGCGTGTTCAGTGGGAAAGATGAAGTTAAAAGGGGCGTTTGGTGCCTGCGATGGTTCATGTTCCACCATCGTGGAAGATTAATAAAAGTTACAGGTATTTCCATTTTTAGCTTTTTGAATTTGTGCTCTCTCCTACTACCTGCACAATGATTCGCGCTGAGTATCCTAGGTTTAATATATGGGATGTTTTTATTCTTTTGATAATAGTCGTTATCTAGAGAGAGTATTCTTTTAGACGTCCGCCAAATCATATGACTGTAGTATGCTGTCCGCCTGGAGCTCAGTTTATCCGACGGTGGTAAGGCAGAGAACCGCCACAGGCACAAACCCGACGCCATGAAGCCGTGGAAGTCACACTCCACGGCTGGTGGGAGGCAACTGCCCCACTTCCAACGTAGCATTGGGGCCATTTGGGGCATTAGCATAGCTCCATCCGAAAAAAAAATGTTGTATGCTAACAGCGGCGTCATAGTTTTACCGTTAATGTGTATTTAGTGTAACATAATATTGAGTCTAAGCAGTATCTTCGCAGTAGCACACCACTCGCCCGTCGGCCGATCTCTGCATCGATGAATATTCTCTCCTCATTGAGATCTGAGGACCGGCGCGGGATAACCGACACGACTCCACCACTGTATACATTATGCTAATGTATTCACAACGACCACTCAATCTCGAGGTCAGCCGGAATAAGTCGGGGCAAATTTGGGCAAGTCTGGATAAGTCGGGGTAAGGAGTCCCGGTGCCATGGGCGATATCATCATCATCATCATCATCATCAACCTTTATCCGTCCACTGCTGAACATAGGCCTCCCTCAAAGAACGCCAAGACGATCGATCCCTTGCTACTCGCATCCAACGCGGACCTTCCACTGCACGGAAATCGTCATCTCACCTGGTTAATGGCCGACCAGCACTTCATCTACCCAAACGCGGCCTCCACTCTTGAACCTTAATCGCCCATCGGCCATCCGTTCTTCTGAGATAGGGCGACAGGCATATGTCGCCCTATCTCAGAAGTAGTACCGCCAATATTTAGAATATATTACCATACTAGCTGTTGCCCGCGGCTTCGCTCGCGTTAAATTTGGAGTAGCGCAGTTCCCCTTTCCTGATTTAGAATGCTACATACAATTGTCAATTAGAAAAATTGTCATTACATAGTCTCTGGGCATCTAAATTTCGCATGAGCATGACTGGGACACCTAGTTTTAATTTAAGCTTTTGTGAGGGTACATCTGACAGCTCAAGCGAATTTAGAAACTCTACGGGATATGATATGCTCTTTTCTGCACCATAACTGTGTCTATTGATAGATACTCTGTTGTACCTGTCCTGGTACTTTACTATATATGTCTGGATTTACTTAGGTGATAATATCATTTTTAGGTGCTAAAATTGCTCTTTCACATAAATATTGATTTTCTTGTATATTGTTTTGTAAGTCTGGGTAAAAACACTTGCAACTTATTCCAACTCACTGTGTACTGATTGAATCAGCCCTCTACATTAGTTTCTAGCCGACCATCTCCTATTTTAAATAGTGTTTCGGCATGGTTACCAGCATTCGTGACATCATATTTGTAGTCAAACTGAACTTCCTTACGGTGGCCCATATAGTAAACGACTTGAGACATGCTTTAATTTCGTCTGCAAGTGTCCCCTTCTGAATGACTGCTAACGTTTGGCGGAAATCACCAGCCGATCACTCAAAAACCACCATCTCTCCCATAAATAAAAATAAAAATTTAAATAACATAGGTACTTTTGCGCAAATCCTAGAGCGTTCAATTTAGTGCTTCTACACTTTTTTGTGCGCTATAGTACTTTCATCCCACACCAAGATTTTGCACTGACGTGCAATAGCATGCCATGTGCTATTTTTACTAAAATTACAGATAGGTGAATCTTCCTGGGTGAGATCAAAGAGTAGCGCGCCATTCCCAGGTTCTGTTAGCTGCAACACTTCGTCAAATACTCGTTTTTGTTCTGGTAGTAATTTCGGTATCAATTCAGCTACTTGCTGCTGCAAAGCTGGTATGTCATAGTTTGTTTCTCGTACAATATCATCTGATAGTTCATTTTCGTTCGCTCTCCGAGGGCTAATCATTCCAAATTCATTTAAACGCTTACCCACTATAGCCATTACACTGTCTTAAATTTTTCCAGGGGCTTCGTTATGCTGATCATGATAAATGTGTTCATTGTATATCATGTCCGTGTGTGTTTACGCAAGTCTGTAGCCTACGCAAAATGTCTTCCGCCATGTACTCTTTATATTTGTTCCATAATTCATTAGGATAAGATACCCCGCAAGATGATAATATTATGAGGGTTGCATAAAGGTCTCTGATTTTGGCTGGTGATTTGCACTGGACAGCTTCATCTCAGTGTTTATCATTCTCTAACAGAACCAGAGTTTCACATGCTTCTCTATATGTTCCGAATTCCTGGCCGTTAACAATTTTAAGATCACTATAGCTTATAAGACCCTGAATTTGGTGTAGTAGCAAACGTAAACAGAAACATTCAAAATTAGTATCGTGGACGGTGTACACATGACCAAGGGCATCAGACGATTTCACTCTGGGCCAATTTTCAACAGACATTGAAAACTGTTGTGTTTCAGGTATAATAACGGGGGATTTTAGCACAGAAACACGTTTTGGCAAAGGAATCGCCCTGACAAAGATGGAAAAAGGCTGTTAATGTTGTTTTGGGCGGTGTAGATACTTTTTCTTGGAAATTGTTCTCGGTAAAATATATGGGCTCTCTATTTTCTAAGTGTACAGCAAGATAGGTTACTGTTGGATGTCTTTCAGGCAAGAGGAAGCTAAGGAGCCGCCACGCTACCTTATTACTGCTGACGTAACGTCCTGCTTGAAAGATTTGCACTTCATTCAGATGTGCTCCACCTTCATTCCTGAGATTAAATATAGCCTGTCAATTCCTTTGTTTATATATTTGTATATTTGTTTGCGCGGACAGAGCTACAGGCGTCTATATGAGCATTGAAAATTTTATATAAAATAGGCAAATACGGGACGATGCAACTGTTGTCTAAGGTTTCGTTCGCTCCAGATCGAGTCTTAATTGTAACTGTTCGGCCATCGTCTTCGGGCGCTGTGCGCCTGTACATCGGGTAGCCATTGTCATTTGGCACAGTTTCTTTTATCAATTGATTAGAGAAAATCCTTGTGCATTTTCCAATGTTCATGTATTGCGAGGCTGAATTTCTAACACCACATGGACCGTGTACCATGTTTTGGATAATAGTGTCATACAATTTTTTATCTTGCACAGGATCAGGAATCCCGGCGCTAATTAGCCCATCTATTTGGATGGGCCGCATCTTCTTTTTTAAGCTTTATTAGAACGTGCACATGTGGCAGTCCCCTTTTTTTCCATTCAATAACATATAGTTAAATACAAATAACAATACATAAAACATTGTATTTCGCCGAATATATTAAGAACATTAACGAAAGCAAAATTATATGAACAAATCGAATTTGTTACAGCTGAAAAATGCCCTCACGTGTCTGACTGTTCGGGTAGCAATATAGCGACACTACGTCGCACTGCGCCAACGCAGATTATTTTTTTTAACTACCCTGGAAACTTTCATCTCCTATGTAATGCTCATATAGGCGAAAACCTTAAAAACGGTGGAACAATTAATTAATCATGGTTATTTAATTCTTATTAAGTGCCTAAATACAAAGTTTTAAGGCGTCATCTTCTATGTATAATAACGAACTTCCATACAAACTTTTATCCCCTATTCAAACCCCCCTAAGCTTTTTTTGGGATAAAAAAGCCTATGTCCTTTCCCAAGCTCTAATTTATCTCTGTACCAAATTTCATCAAAATCGGTTAAGTGGTTTAGGCGTGAAAGCGTAATAGCCAGACAAACAGACAGAGTTACTTTCTCATTTATAATATTAGTAAGGATTACTATTCCTTTCCAACGTTTTAAGGTTTTAACAAAATATAATAACAAATTCGTTTAACTTAACAAATAGGATCAGATACATGTAACGCCATCTGTTGACAACCTACATACCTACTTATAAGTCGATAAGTCGTGAATAAGTCGGTACTATAACGGCGGCTTTAAATATCCTATCTTAAAATTTTCTTATGTATCTTAAAATTTTGACAGATTTTCTAAGAAAATGTTTTAACATTTCAAGATAGATAAGAAAATTTTATGATAGATAGGATATTGAAAGCCGCCGTAAATCGTCAATAGATGGCGTTGATCTGATCCTATTTGTTAAGTATCTTATTTAGCTACATTTCAAATACATATATCTTTTGATAGAGTGAAGCGATTGCGATGAAACAAAAACTAAATGTTACTCTAAGTTACGCCAAATTTTTATGGATAAAATTTATTTACACTGGTTTTGTTGTTTTCACGTGATGCGTGCACAACTAAACAGACAAACAGACAAAAATTCCAAAAATGCTGGAAATGGATTCTGTTAGTAATCCTTTAACACCCAGGCTATTCATTTTTTAAATATTTTCAATGTACAGAAACGACTCCTCTACAAATTTATTATATGTATAGATGTCAGACGTAAGGTTACATTCTATAGCACATGGTTCAAACTGGTTTATCGAGGATCAATAACTTGACATTAAATTATTATTATAAGTACCTAAATATTATTCCATATTCGTGGTACAAATCAGTCGAGTCAAAAGAAACTAGCGCAATTTCGACTCGTAATCTTATTTTATCTCAGATCAATTTTCCTCTCTTCGCTTGAAAGAAGACACTGGCGAGGTCCCAATTTCGAAGACGGAGTAATTTGGGCGAGGGTCAAGGGTCACTTACGTCACGTCACGTCACGTTAGCGTTTACCTTCCGTGACAGTACTCGGAAAGTTTTCGAAATGTACCTTGACTATTAATATCTTTGTCTTTAACTTATCTTTATTTAACTTGAAGAATTTATTACAATGGGAATGCGAATAGTGGAAATCTAGAAGATTATTTTTATGTTGAGATAAGCAGAGGAGTATACAAACACAAATTTGTGGCAGTACAAAAGTTTTATTCTGATGATAACCTGATAAAAGAACATTTGGTCATTTCATTATTGTCATTACACATTGTTATCTATAAAAAGCGTAAATTTTTAGGTTTTACAATTCAGCAAAGCAGAAGAAAAAGTCAATCGAATACCACCAGTGTATCCCATGTCATGACACTAACAACTCTCCAGCCTCCACGACCAGAAAATAAGAAGTGTTAGAAAGTACTATATCTCTCCCATTAAAATACTTATTTTCTCACAAAAGTGACTAGCAGAGCAGTTTTTTAAGCTTTCGTAATGACCGTGTCATCACAAGTCTCATGTCACAAGAGAACTGACAACCGCAGCCTATTTGATATGAATAAACTAGCCACAGCCACTATATTTACTATACTATAATATTATGTACAGTCAGCGTCAGATTGATCTTAGCAGCCAAAGTGCTCAAAAAGATCTGACGGACAGAAATTCAATAATATCTAAGCATTCAAAGTTGTCATATTGATGTTAGCATCCAAAGTAGTCAAAACATCTAAGCAACACATTTTCCATATTTATCGGAGCAGCCAGAGTATTCATATACATCTTAGCATACAGACTGTTCACAGGTATCTAAGCATCCAGAGTGTTCAAAAATATCTTGGCATAACGGGAAAATCAATCTTATTACCAGTAATTAAAGTGTATGTGGCTTATATTGCTGGCAGACGTCAGTCTTGGATATACAATTAATGTCTTGTTAAAAGGAAAACATTACCTTATTAGACGTAGTTAGAGTGTAAAATTAATTAAAACAAACAATATTTACTATTGATTGTCAAAGTTGTAATTTAAAGAATTTTGCTTTTC
Source organism: Lycaena phlaeas (assembly GCA_905333005.2). Classification (NCBI taxonomy): domain Eukaryota; kingdom Metazoa; phylum Arthropoda; class Insecta; order Lepidoptera; family Lycaenidae; genus Lycaena; species Lycaena phlaeas. The sequence continues at coordinate 401,485 of HG995171.1, forward strand.
TTCGATGTTTTTGTCTAAATTTAGATTTTAGATAATAATCAATAGACGATATTGCGAACATGAAATTATACCAAAAGCAAAATGAATATGTAATGGACACAAATTCTATATCTTTTATATAATATATAATCAGAATCTCGGAAACGGTTCCAATGATTTTCATGAAATTTGTATACGCGGGGTTTTAGGGGCGATGAATAGATCTAGCTAGGATATGTTGTTGGAAAATATCGTTTTATTCGTGTTATCAGGTAATGATAAACCGCTACAATATCATTAAGATACAAACGTAAATTTCGCAATGCAACATTAAGATTGAGTAGCTCAGTTAGAAAATCCGACTTTCTCCAATCCGAAAGAGCCTGGTTCGAATCTCTAGTGCAATAAATTTATTTTTCTTTTTTTTTTTGTTCCTTCCTTCTTTTGGGAGAAAACCTTTATCATAATATCATATATAAGGGTATCCAAAACAAAACAAATAAAAACCAAATATTTGCTCGGTCAACCTGGTACTTCTATATTATTTGAGCATTCATATTTGTCATCTTGCTGTTGTCACGTAAAATATCATCATCATCGGTTTTTGTCCATGCACTATTGAAAATAAGCTTCCTTTGATGAATGCCAAGACGGCCGATCCCTTGCGACTAGCATCTAAAACTGCCAGTGCACGGGGATCATCTTACCACCTGGCAAATGGCCGACCAACACTTTGTCTAACTAAATACAACCTCCACTCTTTGACCAACCTTACCTACCGCCCTATCGACAACCCGGTACCTAAGTGTTTGATCAACTCTCTGCCACTTCAACTCGCTTATTTTTCGCGTGATATTTGTTACTTTAGGTCTCTGGTAGAGATCTTCGATTCGAATCCTATCTGTCAAAAAAACACCCATCATAGCACGCTCCATAGAACTTTGAGCTACGACAAACGTTCTGGTAAGTCGTATATTTACAGGGCACATTTTGGCCCCGTACGTCATCACGGTGAATGATCAGTGGTTGAAGTCCTTCGTCTTGGAACTCTGAGGCGTAGACGACGCGAGAATATGACTGAGCTTCCATAGAACGGGCACCATTCCAAAGGTCTTCCCTCTCGAAATTCAAACTTTTGTCTAGTCCAAGTTTATTCTAAGGCCCACACGTCGAGTCACTTAAATTGCAGGAAGCCTTCCAGCGATTTAGAGCAGTAAAGATAGACGCGCAAAAAAAAAACTTTTTTATCGGAGTTAGAGCTGGAGTAATCATAAATGAAAGGAAAGTGTCAACCCATATAATATGTCCTATTCCTGGGCACAGGTCTCCTCCTCGAAATCAGACGAAGAAGCTATTGGACTACAGTTCACCGATGCTTTGGCTCAATGCTGGTTAGTGAATCGAGAGGCGAGTGAGCGATGGTATCATGCTCAGAGTGTAATCAAAAATTTAGAAACCCATGTTTCAAAGCACTACTTACGGTCATGATTGAACCTCGAGCCCTCACTCCAGAAGAGGCCAAGACTATACCTACGTTTAGCCAGGTGACCAGCTGATTACGTTTATGCAAGATCGGTGCTTATTCCACAAAGCAGGACTGGATCAAATATTATGTATATTATGTTTCCGAAAGCAGACATTTAAATCGATTCGCTTTGATGGCGGCTACACGCGATTATTGTATCATTATTATTTTTCTGACCACTTCCAGACATAGGCCTTTTTCAATGATCATCAATGATGATCAATGATCAGTCGTCTATATAAATTTCTATATATTTTTCTCGATTCCTTTTTTGTAAAGAAATAATAGTATATTATGTCATCATTTATTCTGTTATTATACATTAATTTAAACTTTCAACTCTTAATTTTTGCTGTTAATTTTTCCTTAACTGGTCATCTTTCATTTTATGTATAAATTTTTTATTGTTATTGTTAACTTTGATTTGCCTAATTTGATTTGTTGAATTTTATTTCTTATAAGTTTTATTGCCGGTGCATAATAAATAACTAATAAAATAAAATAAACTGTAGAGACAATAGTAATAATAATAATATTATTTAAAAAATTCTCAAATATGCATCGCAATTTTAGGTATCATATGAATATGATAGAAGGAGCTAAGAAGTCGGACCAACAACAGGCAATTGGTCTAAAAGTTTTCCGTAGTTCAGTTTCCACTCTATTTCTAGTGGGACATTTTAGCCTTAGGTAGACTTGTTCTAGTTGTAATCAGTAAGAAAGTTAACCTTCAAAATTGATTGACGATCACATGACTAGATAATGGTTTGATGCTAATTCTAAATTTAAAAAAATCTTTCGGTAAGAAGCAACTTTCAAAAATACATATCGGCTTACGTAAATGGACGGATACATGTTGATGATGATAATGGATAGAAAGTTAGTTTTTTAATAAATCATTTATGCTGTCAAAATGGTAATTGTTAAGGACGCTCTACATTCTTGACAAAAGATTTCAGCGAGCGTACTATACTCTGAGACACAAGTTTGGGTCGGCTCTACACATTTTTGTTCAGAGCACTTTTTCACTCGTTATATTATGCACGTTTTTTGTAATGTAATATACTACAACATATATTTATCGTATCAATTATTATTATTATTATTTTTTACGCTCTCCGTGCAGTGGCAGGTCCGCGTTGGATGCGAGTAGCGAGGGATCGGTCGTCTTGGCGTTCATTGAGGGAGGCCTATGTTCAGCAGTGGATGGACGGACGGATAAAGGCTGATGATAATGATGATATACTTATCATTAGCGACAAGTTTAAAGATAGTTTTCATATAATCTAATCGATATTTTTAAATATCTATATTAGTTTTATGTAATACAAGAGTCCTCTGATTTGGTCACAAACAAAAATTACACACATACTACATAGTCAATTCTTGCCGAATAGGCGAACTCTTGTGTTTGATAAACTTAAATACTTATAATTAATTTTGGCGATAATGTGTAACACACTTTATGATCACATAATTAATGTTTTATATAAAATATTTGATTTCAACAAATTCTGAAATAGAAAAATAACATGTCAAAAACCAAACACATTGAAGGAAAGGGATAGCTTATTAAAAAGACATATGAAGTAAATAAAGACAGATGATACTAATTGAGTATCTACGACTGACGTCTGCCATCAATATAAGTCACATACACCTTAAGTACTGGTAATAAGATCGATTTTCCTGTTATGCCAAGATATTTTTGAACACTCTGGATGCTTAGATACCTGTGAACAGTCTGTATGCTAAGATGTATATGAATACTCTGGCTGCTCCGATAAATATGGAAAATGTGTTGCTTAGATGTTTTGACTACTTTGGATGCTAACATCAATATGACAACTTTGAATACTTAGATATTATTGAATTTCTGTCCGTCAGATCTTTTTGAGCACTTTGGCTGCTAAGATCAATCTGACGCTGACTGTACACATACACAAGGTGGACTATCAGCAAATTACCGTCGGAGTAGAAGATCGGTATAAGACTGACGGATGGGGCGGGGAGCAGACGGAGCCGCGCGCGAACACATGTCTCGTCCCCGTATAATTGATTGGGGGCGAAATTTCATTTCACGTAAAGGAAATTATACGATTAAATGAACATGGATAGTGTTCCTTTTTTAAACGACTACAAATAGCACGCGTAAGAAATGAGATTAATACGTTTATATAAATAAAAAAAGATAAAGCTACGCCACATAACCTTTATCAGAGCAAGTTATTCAGAACCAAAATCCGATGCGTATTTGGAGCAGTCGAAATCCATTTTTGAATACGGAATAACGTCAAACTTCGGGCATCATATTCCCAATCCTTTAAAACGCTTACGGCGCGGTATCGGTAAGTACGGATCACCGGGACAAAGGCGGGACGCTGGCTACGGGATACGGGATGCAGGATACAAGCGGATCAGCGGCCTCGGCTTACTGCTCGCCACTGCCTTTTGCATAACAGCTTACGGCCAGAGCCGTGTTCGGGAGACGCTTCAATACTGCTGACTTGTTGACTTGTTGAGTTTATTTATTCTGTAGGAGATAAAAATTATCAGGTATCTGTCAAACGATTAGGATACTTTACGAAGAGTGAAAACTATTTATATCATGATAGATTATTTTATTCGATTTTTAAATTGTAAGTTTCATTTTTTTTAATCTCGGTTTAAGATTGTAAGAGAATCAGTGCGAATATTATATTTGTGTTTGTAAAAAACGTCTCGTCTAGTAATGGGATAAGAAGGGTTTTTAGGCATAAGGCGGCTTTAGGAGCAATATGTATAAGTATCTTATTTTGAAAACTAAAACACTCTGTAAACTTTAGCTATAAAATGCAAAAATATTTTAATAAATCCCCTAGTAGTGGAGATAGGCACGTCCAAATAACCAAACAATGTCGTCAGCTTTAATATTTTTAGTATCTACACAAGTATTTTATTAGACAAACATGCCTTAGTAAGTCAGTGGTGTCACCCATTTTTCTAGTGGTGTGGTATTTTGATACCCAATTTGTCGTAGTCATTGTTCGTGGGTTGAGGTTGGTATCTGGACCCGAAATCGTCTCCTCTAATACGGATCGGGAGCTCTTCTGTCATTCACACCGGCCGCACGGTCTAGACAGGTGACAGTAACGGATTGATTCAGATAAAACAAAAGCTCTAGAATAACCTTCTAGAGGCCCCAATATTACTTACACACTAGTATTTTTACCACATAAATCTGGAGGATCTGTTACACACCATTTTTGTGATACTTCATGATTTAAAACTATTTTGTAATCAGTCTTTTGTATTATAACTCGCGGTTTAATTCGATGATTTGTCACTGATTATTTTTGTAAAATAATTATAACTTTTTGTTACTGACATCAATTGAATGATAGGTATATAGATAATACTAGCTGTCCCCTGCACGCGCCGTTGCTTACTAGGCCACCAGCTAAAATAAATTTGAAGGAATGATAACATAAATATTGAAATGCATTGGAATAACAGAGGCGCCATCTGTCGAAAATTGATCGTACCAACTCAAAAACCTTTACTATAAAAAAAAACAATTATCACAAAAGAACAACGACCTTGTTGAAATTTACATAGCAAGATAACAAGATTATCTGGTTAGGTAAATAATAAAGAGATATCGGCGAAATTAACGATAAACAAAAAAATTATAAATTTTTCCGTTGTTGTTTGTGTAGTATGTTATAAACATATTATGAAAATGGATTCAAAGCCGCGACCCGCTAATGGTTTCATAAAATCACTAATGGACGGAGACAACCCTCGGTATTGAGTGTAACATAACACAACTTGCCTAACAATATCACATGCGTGCGAACAAAGGCTCTTCATAAAGTTGTGACGCGTGACACGAGTCGCCCTCGAAATAAGTGGCGTGACACTAATGCCACCTAATTCCACCTCATGCCATGTAATGCCAGCTAATGGCAAGTAATGGCACGCTCGTCACTATTACGCCCATCTCGCGACAGCTCGGGAGCGCGACATGGCGGAACATAATATCCTTGTTTATTATTTTAAACTATTACAACATTATTTTGAACTAACTATTTATTGCCGTTCAATTCCTATATTCAGCAGTGAATGGATAAAAGCTGATGATGATAATCATGATAATGATTTACTGATTGTTTTTGACTTGCTATTTGACTCTTATTCAGCCAAAAAGTACTCAACATGCATAAAGAAGGTTTTACTTTTACCGTCAACCGATTAATTTCTTTTACCGTATCAGGTAAAAAATAAAACATGAGTTTTTGCCGACATTATTATAAGGGTTCTGAATATAGAATGCCTGTTGTATATATAATAAAAATGATTGGGTGGTTTAATGAAACCACAGTAAAAGTTCACTTTATAGTCATTTAACTAAAAAACAAACAAAATAGCGTGGAGCACTGGCACAAATGAGTAATAGTCTATACACTACAAGGTCAGCTGATGCGAACTATGGGCCATATTGGCCTCCGACCGTCACACCGACACAGGCGAAAAAGTTTGAGACGATATAAAAAAAGTTTCACTTTAATAATATATTTAGTAAACGTTACATACGCACAAGTATATAACGTTTGATGTACGAAATGTACAATGTACGAAAAACATGAACCCAATAAAGGCCGGGCCGGAGTTAGCTGGACCTCATGGGGGTCGTCCGAGGTCGCCAGGGCCGGGGACATGCGGCCGTCTGTGTGTACTGGCCACATGATTCGGCTGTATAATCTAAGATTCATGACACGCGCGACGGAAAAAGAAAAAATAATCTCGTGTTTGTGGTCGCACTTGTTCGAAACGGCCCGAATAATTATTATGATTTTTTAGGCACATGTGGTAGGTTGTAAAGCATATGTCATGGCGGGTCACTATGGTGATTATGACCTGAAATAATTTATATGGGAGAAGAAAGTTTATCATCACATTAAAAGTATCCTAATGAATGTCGAATTGAGCCAACAACTGACTCTATCAAAATTTAAAACCCAGATCTATCAAACCATAAAATTTTTAATAATGGTAGTTACGTCAGTTAGTCATAAACAGAATTTATTAGTTTTTCCCTAGTTAGTTTTCCCACTAACATAAAAAATCATTAAACTTAACTCTTTTTTGTTTTCACTACCAAGCACAAAAATTAAAGCAAATCACCCGCGTTACCGTGGTGTGGGCGCCAGTCATCAACAAGAATTGGTTATTCAGTCTCAAGTAAACATCATGTAAATTGCCGCCCCTAGTTCACTCCGTCTGCATCAGAATAGAGGAATCGTTTATCGGTGCTCACAGGTCAGAACCGGCCAAGATCCTGCAGCTCGTTCCGCCACAGTGAGTCTACAACCCCCTCGCCCCTCCCCCCGTCGCCCCCAACCCCCTCCAGCCCGGGCATGTGTAACACAAAGTGAATCCGTGATTTCTCACCTCATTCGAGTGAAATATGAAACGAAATGTGTCTATGTTGAAGTTCTTTTTAGTTTTTACGGATTTTATTGAGTTTTAAGGATTTTTACATTCCCATTGTTTCGAATATTTTATAACTATAATCGAGACAGTACTTTTGACATTTATATTAGTGTTCAAAAAGCGTACTTGGCTGACTAATGAAACAACACCATATGCATAATGCACTGACGCCAGGCTACATGTTAAGGTTTTTATATTTAATATCTAAGATATAACAGAAGGCATTGCTCCTAAGATTTACGAAATATTTTGAGACCAGAATTTTGGTGAGTAGATTTTATAAAATTACAAATAATAGGTCAAAACAGTCCAAGACAGGGAAAAATGGAGAGAGATGAAGGAGGATCGTAGAGAGGTCCTTAATAAATTAAAAAATAGTGGTAATCTTAACTTAAAAGAAAATACCTAAACTATTCATTTCTACTACTTGTTTTTTATAAACTATGTTTACTTCTTTAATTGTGTAACAAAGTATGTATTATTATAAAGGAAATAAAAGGCTTATTATTTAGAACTTTGGTTTGCGATTTCATAAGCATCCTGCTCATCAAAATTCTAATCTCAGAAATATAACGTTTTCCAAAAGTCTTTTTTTATATTTTAATTATATTTTATACGTGTAATGAATTTGCGCTATCTATGGATCTTAATGTAAGTTATCTTGCACTTTAATCTAATGTTTTGCATTAAATCTGCAGACAAACAAACATAAGGAGGCTGCACTGTCGGAGACCTGTGGTGACCAATGAAGCTCTTTATAGGCATCCGTTTTCAAAATGAAAACGAAACGTAACAGCACAGTTGTCACTTTAAGCCATCCTTGGTCTCCTTGGAGGAAGAGATCGCGCCGGACGTATTTAGCTGCAAAGCTGCATGGAACTGTCGCTTACAAAAGGTTGGGGTCATTGGGTTGTAAATATTTACTATCTTATGAGGCTTTTTATTTGTCCACAGCTGCACATAGGTTTATTTCAACGAAGTCCAAAATATCGGGTTGTAAGTCTGGACTCGTTTATATATACCTAGATATTATAAAACGAGATAATAATGATGAAGCTCATATTACAGGTTATTACCGCCTGTTACAGGTCGAGGTGTACCTCGACCTGTGACAGGCGATAATGGTATACATTAGGCAGATGTTTCTCGAGATAAAGAGTATTAGTTCTGTCTGATTACATCACTCATCGCGGCGTTACCACGGCGATAATGATTGACATTACACTAGTGATAGGATAAACGAGTTCACCATCATCATCATCTCCATCATCATCAAAATCATCATCATCATCATCATCAGCTGTATCAATGTGAGCTGATATCATGGTAACGTCGCTCGTCAGCATTCGTCATTGTCTCGGGCTTTTATGTTGTTGCCAATGGCAGGTTTTAAATAATATCATGTTATAATAGGACTTATAATAGGACAACTCACTCACAGCCTTCTGATTCCAAACTAGACTAAGCCTGTATTTTAGAAACCAGACAACTCTTACATACTTATATTTTTTATAAAAATTATATATATTTTATATAAATTATAAAAGTTACACCCAGACACAGAACAAGTAATGACGAACATTTGTCCTGGTGTTATCCAACCCACGACCTTCTGGAAATGTCTCTGTCATTCAGTCATCAACAGATTTATAAATGAAGACAGATGGAGCATGCCGAACAGCCGAGTGACGCTTCAAAGCGAATAAAAATTCAAAAGCGTCTATTGATTATGTTCCATAATCTTATACCTTTAAACGAGCAATGCTTGTGTATATATATATATATATAGAATCGGGATCTCGGAAACGGCTCTAACGATTTTCATGAAATTTTGCATACATGTGTTAAAAACGGCGATAAATCGATCTAGCTAGGATACATTTTTAGAAAACTTTTTTTTATCCGTGTTTTGAGGCATCGACAAAATATGATTAGAATACGAACGAAATTTCGCTGTCAAATAATATGTCATGGTAGCTTAGTGGTGAAATTAGGCAGTTAAGTCCGAACGAGCCTGGTTCAAACCTCCAGTCCGATTTTTTTTTCCTTTTTTTAAGATCATTTTTTTGGAGAAAAATTTTATCGTATTTTATCACTTAGGGTACCGAGCAAATGCTCGGTCAACCAGGTACTACGTCTTTATTTATAAATCTATGGTATCATGTTTTTGTAATCCTCAGGCTGTTTTATATTGTTGGTAATAGACAAACGTGTCTAGTTAATTAATAATCGCTGAGAGCACTCAGCGATTATTAATGTAGGTGAGTTTCTGTGGGTAGCAACCCACAGAAACTCTTTAGAACACGTCTAGATTATCATGATCCAGTATAAAATTAAAGCCACCTGCGTAGCCTAGTGTCACGACATTAATTAGAGATATTGCCTCAGTTGTCTGGGACGATATTAAATTAGTTTTCATTACCGACCTGACTATAAATACGCTCTATTAGCTTTGGTTCATTAAACTTTTTAGAAAATTACTTTATTACTATTCCTTTGATGTTTCTCAATTAGTATTTATTGTAAACACGCTTTTCTCTTATTCGCTGGACTGTGTCGGGGCTCTCATTTTAATTAGTTGAATAAAACAGAGCCCTGAGCAGTGTCTTTAGCTACTTCTATGTAAACCTGATAGAATGTTTCAAGTAAAATCTTTGTAGAGATATTCTAAGGATACTAAAGTTCTTATTTATTATGAGACTCATAAAGTGATAATATTAAAATACTTTGTCAATACGTTAGGCTTTATATGATAATATGCCGTGAATCCACAGCCCGTGGTGGTTAGTTTTGAGTCTAGTCAATCAGTTAGACTCAGATGTGAAATGATAATAATAATTACTGTTCCGTCCGGGACTGAGTCAGTTAAAACACTCTTCAGTCCTTCCTTTCGAAACATTTCTAAGTTGTTTCATGGTAAAATAAAACAATAACCTTTATCTATCATTATATGTAGTACAAAACGATGAGATTTTCTGGTAGATCCTTATCTGTAAGGTTCTCAGCGGTGTGTGTATATTGCGTATCCCGTTTCGGTGTTTGTTTATTCCCCGCTGATAGCAGTATCCCGGCGCGCTCGCGTATGAATAGCGTATTTTAGCAAGCCGGGCTTCTCGCGTCCCAACTTAATACGCACAATAGGTTTCCCCGGGGAAAGGAAATATAGGCCAAGGAATTCCCGCGGCTCCTGCGCGAGTATCATGACACTATTGGGGATATCATTATCGGTTTTAGGATCATTATCAACAGCGGCGTCGTACGATTGAACTTTTGAGTTCTTTAAAAATATTGTGAGATGTTCTTCATTAAGATTCTGACATAGGATGTGTAGTTGACAGTCTGTAGTTTTTCGTCGGGCGGTCGGACACAAGTCAAGTGTATATGAAAATAGTATACCTATAGTTCGACGTTAAATAGGTAAGTTTTTGAGAATCTTCAGGTGATTTATATAATGGAAGGAAGAAGAAGGAATATTCAGGGATTCCCGGTGGTGTGAGGAGTACCCACATCTCGCCTCAGGATGAGAAACACATGAATGAGACACCCGGGCTAGTTTCAAGTGGAAGTGGTTACGTTCATGGGCGACACTGACCAATTGTCTATTCAATTATCATAAAAACTTAGCAGGGCTGGTGATGATGATGATGATTTCAAAATGTTATTAATTATTTTTGCCTCTCAGAATCTGCCTACGTATGATAAAATATATTTTAAGGAAAAAAAGAGTTAACATTTTTATATATTTTCATTATGATTTGTAATCTTAAAATATATATAAAATAAATTTAATGTCTTCGTCAAGCAAACGCTTGACTAAATTTAACATTGATGAACATTTGTTCAATCGACTGTGTTAAATTTGATTTGTAATGTTGAAATATTTAAGACATCATTTTATACATTGATTTAATATGTTTGAGTCTCTAAACAAAAAATATTTTTGTAGTAAATGTCCAGTAATGGACATGTTTTGGCTGAATGAATGAATAAATGAGTAAAACGAATACAACACATGTAATAATTCAAACATTTTTAAATCGGAGAAGAGCAAAGGCACATATCACACATCCACAAGATAGTAAGTAAATAAAACGAGTAGTTTACGTTTCTTTTACTAATATGTTAAACGATAAGTCTCTATGCTTGTTAGACTGCCTGTCCAGCCTTTATATCCAAAACACTAAATATGTTTGAACATGTAAGCAAGCAAAATGGTGGTGATGGTATCTTACCCACCAGTGGAACATGCAGAATAAGAAAAAAGGTATAAGACACGACGTGTTCTGTCATCGTGTCATGTGTCATGTGTGTAATGTGATTTACTTTTAAACCAATAAATTGTATGCTCTAATATGCAAACGGTAAGAAGCATTTTAATTAAAGTTAATTAATAAAATTGTACGTGTTAATAGAAACAAACGTTTAAATAGAAGACGTGAGGCAGCGCGGCTCCTTTGAATAAACTCGTGGGTTGTGAAGACGAAATGTGAACGTAATATAAAATACTCATAACTCATACACACGGCCGAGTGTAATGCTAAATACCAACTTACCAGTATAATATATCCTCTGTAGTTTATACTTTTAAACTTGTAAAACATTTTGAAGGAACAAGTAATTTTTTTTCAAAGAAACCTGCATTCTAAACAAGGTTATTTGCATTTCTTACATGTTTAAAAAAATTCTTTCGCGATAATCTTTTTGATTAAAATGATATTTATTATAAGATTACTATTGTAATACTTTCATAAGGTCATATTAGCACGTCTTAGGCGCGAGCCTATAAACATTTCATCCTACCAAAAATTGGTCAATGCGGCCAAGGAAGTACTAACGAGTAATGGGTATTGAGCGATGGAGGTACAGGAGGTAAGGGCTCGGCCACATAAGGGAAGGGTCCAGGTTCGAGCCTGACCCCCCTGTGGTGTCCGAAAAGGGGTTTATTAAATTTCTAAGTGCACCCTAAGCATGGATCACTGTTCGCTCATCGGTGAGTTATAACTTATAAGACCATTTTTATATAAAATTTTACGCAATACAACTTTTGTTTGAAGGTTTTTCTTCTAAAACTTACCGTTTCCCCAATAATAAGAAAAACCCACTTCTTTATATTTTATGACCCCTCCCCAGGGGTGGAATTAAAAAAACTTGCACAGTTCGTTTTTAAATTCTTCAAATTAACTTATGTCAAAAATCCAAGCTTTATTTCGAAATTTCGATTTAAAGACCTAGTTTCTTGCACGGATTATCTGTTTAAAACACAAAATACCTGTATTTATATTTTATCAAATGCATCAGGCAATTTTCATGACCTACAAATGACTAAAAAGTACAAATGGCCATCAAAATACATATTTATCATCATTAATTTAAATCAACATTATTTTGTGCATCACTGGAATAGCGACAGTCGACAGCTTGTTGGAGATGGTACAAGTTACGGAGTTTATTTAAGCGCAATACAAGTTCCTGGATATTCCTCCAAGCCTAATATTTAAACAACATTAAAATGTTGGTTCCCCTTCACAAGCCGAATCGTAAAACGATATGCGCCTTTACACAGCTGCCAAGATATTAAGGCTTAAGGCAGTTTTACTATTGCCAATATTGACAATATTACTTAAAGAAGGTTCCTACAAACTTTTGCAGTCGCTTTTAAATCGATAAGCTTTAAATATATTTGCTGGTGAAAAAATAAGATTGTATACTACACTTAAATCTCTAATAAAATATAAATGTATACAAAGTGAAAAAACCGAGAATTTATTTATTTTTTTAGCGTTGTTTTAGTACTTGTACTATAGTATTATACCTGTGTTTAGTTATTCTGATTTTTGTGAAGAACTATTTATGGGCTAAGCTTAATCTTTCTCTGATCAAATCTCTATCTGTGTTTAATGAAACCTTAATTTTTTTTTAATTTCGAGCGATATGAAAGAGACACAAGCAAGCTTAATTCGTGATATCTTTGACTAGAAAAAAGTTTGTGTTTAAAGAGTGCCGAGGCATAGTACCGCGTGTTGCACTTACCATGCGCTGCTCAATGGTGCTCCATTAGGGGGACATTATGACGTGCGCTATGATTCGATACTTCATTACACACAGATTGCTCACATTGAGATTGTGCTCAAATTTGAGATGTGCTTTTAGGATTATGAGTATTATTTAAGTTTAAAAATGAAGGAGCTAGTTTGGAAGTTAGCTGCTAGAATCTAGATGTTGTAACAATATATCGTGAACAAGTTTATTACTGTTCAGGTCAAAGCATCATGAATATAGGAGAACAACCACACCACGTTCACTCACATAGGAATAAAAGAAAAGCGGAAAAGCTTACTAAATCCGTGTGCGAGAAAAAAATATCATTGTACACGTATAATGTAACATTCATATACAAAACCAGATATTCGACTTAATCATACAAATTTCCAACATGGTTTACCTCCAACCAGCACATTAACAACTGCACCAAACATCGTTAGGTGCATACGTTTATGATGCATGTAATTACTTCAACTGCACGTCTATTCTAAGTCAATGTTTAACGCAATTTAAGTTCTCAAAGGATTCGTATGAGCGACGCCCTGTGTATGGGCGATCTCTCCGTTACGGAACACTATTTGCCTATCAGTCATGATATTGTCGACTCAAATGCCTTGTCGAATTTGATTCGTCGTCGTTATTCGTCAATATCGTCCTTAACAAAAATCCAGCGTGACATTACCATAAATATGTCCCGTTGTCACGTCACCGCTTCCCTCTCCGTAGTCCTGTCACGTCGGTACCCGACGGTGACATCGTCGGGATTCAGGCCCGGATCGTTAAAGATGGCGGTCGAGACGCGCGGGACCCTCGCCAGCTGAGCCACCCGATAATGGCCATCAGTACAACCGTGTTGGTTACAAATACTTCAACGTATATGATTGACGAAATCACAGATAAAATAGGCCTATTTCGATGTGAACTGAATGTCCTGCCTCATACGCTATGGAAACAGCTGCTACCTAAGATATTTATAAACGGATAAGACTTAGGGACCTTTAGGAACCGACTTAGGGAAAAGAGAATACTTATATTTGAAAGGCAGCGCGCTTGTTGATCCTATGGCGTGACGGGATTCCATGGATGTCGCAGATTACTAACCGTCAGGTGAACTGACAGTCTACTTGCCCCCTCTTGTATATAAAAAGAAATTGAGCTGAAATGTATAATACAGCATTTTTTTTAAATGTCGCAGTGGAAATGCTTTTGCACCATACCAGGGCCTCGGGTAGGCATACTGGCGTGTGTGGGGACTCGTATTGGAGTGCACTACCCCACTAAAACAGCCGCTTTTTTAAGGGACCCGGATCCGCAGGCAGCAGGAACCTTCAGCGACAGACTAGCCCCGCCAAAAACAGATTCTCCAACAAAAGGGGGACTGCCCGGCCTGTATCTTATCTTATCTTATACCTTTAAACGAGCAATTCTTGTATATATATATATATAGAATTGGGATCTCGGAAACGGCTCCAACGATTTTCATGAAATTTTGTATACATGCATTAAAAACGGCGATAAATCGATCTAGCTAGGATACATTTTTAGAAAACTTTTTTTTTATCCGCGTTTTGAGGCACCGATAAAATATAATTAGAATACGAACGTAAATTTCGCTCTCAAATAATATGTCATGGTGGCTTAGTGGTGAAATTAGGCAGTTAAGTCCGAACGAGCCTGGTTCGAATCTCCAGTCCGAATTTTTTTTTCCTTTTTTTTAAGATCATTTATTTTGGAAGAAAAATTTTATCGTATTTTATCACTTAGGGTACCGAGCAAATGCTCGGTCAACCAGGCACTAATATTATAATATTCAATTTAAAAATAATATAATATTCGGGCTACTCCTTCGGCTTAGTTATCATTGAATTTAATGCAAAAATATATTTTTTAATCCTACTTTACGTTTAAAGTACTTTTCAGCTGTAGTCCATTAGTAAGCTTAATGTACGCCTTTGGAGTTTTCGTTCGTGTGGTTTTGATTTTTCTTTCTGGAGATCAGTACGTTAAGCAAACATACAAACTCTTGGGCCAGTATAAATTATTCCAGTCTTTATAATTTATGCCTTTTCGGTGGACGGCATGATAATATTATTTATTATGTTTATTTGCCAAACATTTCCAGCAGTTTAGAACCGAGTTACCCAAACTTTTAAGGGTACGAGTTTCAAGAAGTCCTTTTCAGAACATTTTCTCAGTGATTTACTATGATAATGTTTCTTGATTTGAAGTTGAAAATATCTTAAAGAAATTTACATTCTTAATAACGGCAAAGTCTGGTTTTCCATTCAAACTTACCTGTAAATCCTTTAAGAGAAAGTCTTTGACAGTATCCGCGTGATATTTTTTATTTTCTCCTCGTCTTTTTTCGAAGACCTATTCCTAGCTATGAAATGGATTTTTTTATCATGATAACGAGTGAAGATTTGATTTTGTCAATACACACAGCTGCCGCAGGTTCGAGAGTGATCCCCACCACGGTTCAGGCTTTGTCGTGGCGGTGGGGCTCAGTAGCCCAGGGTGACCCCAACACCTTTGTCGAAGCGAATCGAGCCGAGGAATTGATTTTAGATCCGGGGCACCTCATCAAAGGCGGCATTGGTGGCACTCGCCGGGTTTTAGTGGGTAGAACTGCGTCCACTTGCCATCTTTCGGGCGCAGCGAGTCCCACATACCCGCCTGGGGAGACCCACTCAACCGCGGAAGAAAAAAGGGTTCGTAAGTGAAACGGTTGTTTGCATAGTTCCTAAATAATAATAAAAGAAAATATCAGTAGGTATATTTTATCTTTCCTAGTAATAATTAAGAGCTTACTCCGGTAACGTGGTTTGATTTTCATATAAAATTAGTAAAAGCTTCAAGGGCATTTCACCGTATTCTACTTCCCAATACATGTCTGCCTGTCCGCATTAAACTCCGCGATGACGCGTCCATATTAGCAGCGTGGTGATTGATGGAGGCGCCGGTAATTAATTTAAGAACTGAACCATTACAAGTGTAACGGGTTCAGCGTGACGCAGCGGATTCCTCGTTATTGCACTTCATCATTTTGATGCTGTAGAGGTTATTATGTCTACAGCCTTTATCATTTTGCTTGTTTCATATGATGATGCAACACAAAGGAAGGAAAAGGAATTTGTAAATAATAATAGACTATATTCCATTTTGTGAAAAGTTATCAGTGATAGAAAGGTAGATAGAGAAAGAAAGAAGGTAGCATTGTCTTAGTGACGTGATATTATATTTTGTTGAATTTTTGGATTAATGAGTTGGAATAATTTGAAAAAATCTGGATGTGATGATAATTGATTCAAATGTCATCATAATTTTTACTGTCTTGTATGTTTGTTTCGTTTCCATATATTCATGATTACTTTATACTTCTTAAGTGATAAAGTATGGCCTATTACCTACGACAATCAAGTGAGTGTCAGTGCGACAATATCGTTTCATGCAACATGTTCGTCATACACTGCCCACGCTCTCAACTTCAGGTGATAATTTAACTTGGTTTGTAAACTTACGAACCCTGATGGTGGGGAGGTGTTAGGTTGGGGGACATTAAGAAACTCCTGGAGCAGGTAATTATTATGTTTAATTGCAGTTGTTGGGAGTTACACATGGTTTTTATGAGCGAGATACGGATCGTTTCGAGCGGCTTTAATACGGTTTCGATATATTATTACAATTTACTTTAGTGATCGAACTGGAGTTGGAAATGTCTTATGTGCAAGAGGGTTTATGGTTTACACAGGAAAAATTTACTACGTAATACCTGCATTATTTTTATGTACAAAGTAAAAATACAACAAAAAATATTTTATGATGATATAATATAACCTAAATAATACTGCTAAAGACCGTCTAAATAATCGTATTATCGTAAATACCGTTCATCCTCGTCCTCGCGTTTCCAATCGCCGACATGTAACTCCTCCTTCTCGTTATAAAGATTATATGTTAGATGTGTAAAAGAAGGAGGAGTACTAAAATATGTAATCTATGCCTTTGCCGCGCTAGCGCTTAATTTGAAATATTAGAATATTATAAGAGATAATTGTAAAAGTTGATCTTTTCCGCTTATATTAAAAGTAGTAACATTGTTAATAATTATATCTCTAGTTTATTGTCATTTAAGTTTTATTGTGTTTTATTCGGTTTAAGTATACAAAATTATCAAGATTCGGTGTTTTTATTTATTATTTCTCATAATAATAATTTTCGAAGTAAAGTTAAATAATATATTTACGAGAGTATCTATTTTTTTAGACTAAATATTTTACTAAAAACCACGTCATCATCCAGAGTTGCTACTATTCTAAATAGATAAAATAGGAGATAAGATATAATATCTTGTCTTCTATTTTACCTTCAACCTCCTTAAAACCCTACCAGACCAAACCAATGTGTAACCTACTCACTTCAAAAGTGACGATGTAAACTGTGAAACAAGATTATGTAGGTGTTAATAAGAAGTTTATTTAAAATAATCTTGGGGAAATTCGTATTTAGAAGTAGGTAAGGAAGATATTGGCCCGCGATTCCCAAGGAGGTAGCTTGGTTCATACATAGAGAATATTATATCCAGGTCGATACAAAACTCATACTTAAAGTTTTCTTCATGTTATGGAGATAAGCCATGTAAAATTAACAGTTTCTGTATTAGGTTCTGCTAAACGGGCCTTTTGGGTATTATTTTTAAAAGTACTTTAATCTATACGTAATAGAAAAATATATGTAATGTTGTTTTTTGAAAACACAAGCCAAATTGCAAGCAAGTTGGTCGAAAAATTGTGCAAAACTAAATAGGAGCAAGTAAAAACTGCGCATTTCGATATTTCAAAAGACGTGTAAAGTTGTTGTTGAAATAAAAATTAAAAAGTTGTATAAGTTTAGTTGTTTGTAGTTTTTGTTGTTTTTGTTTTGTTTACAGAGCTGGAAACAGATGCAGATGTGGACGAAAGCGACGCAAAGTTAAATTAAACGGATACAACTCATTTAAGCTATACCCGCATTTTAAACTTTCTTTTCTTTGAAACAGATAAATTAGTTTTTTGCTTTTCAAGTTGATTACAAGATCTATTAAGATTGTGCGACCTGCATTTGCATTTCACACAATCTTAATTGTTTAGAATGAACGCAACATGTTGAGACTTCCTTCAGTAATTTAATATAGCTGTCTCTGTGCTGTTGGGTATATATTATCTTCAACTGATTCTACAACGTTTTCACGTCCGGCTAAGAAGATCGTTTCTGTGATACCTTCTTCTATCTTCTGCTTTGCCCTTCTTTCCCTATTCCTCCAATGGACCACCGGAAACTCACAAATCCGACGAAACTGTACATTACACCTGGCACTTAACGCCGGTACCACGCGTCGGCCCAATTCGTCTGCGAAATTGTATCGCGCTAGCTCTTACATGAAGAGGTACTAGAAGTGAAACTTTTAATATATTATAAATAATATAATAATATTCACATTATCATTATACCCTGTCTCCGCCGCCGCCAGCTTTTCTCTCCATCCGCCACCACGCCATATATCATCTACTCACTCCAAGCGACCGTTATGTTTTCAGTGACAGAAATAATCCAAATACTTATGTCTGTATAGAAGTTTCTCTTCTAAATTAGTGGGTAGTTGATGTGGAGTCTCAAAACAATATAATATTATTTATTCAAGCTTTTAAATATTATGTATTAATTGGCCTTTCGTGATCTCAGAAAGATTTTCAGTGTAATAAATACTATTCTTATAGCTACTTCATTATTGTCAAAGTTTTCCCGCTCGCTATCATGATTTTTTATAACTTTTTCCTCATGCAAAGACTCCATGGGGATCCATTCCAAATTTTATTAAATACACAAGCCTAATTGTGACTATAAAGGCCCTGATCTATCGCGGCGCATGCAGAGATTACGCACGCTATGCGCGTTCTCAATAAAAACATAATTGTATCGTCACAATTTTAGAATTTATACTACATATTGAATTCTAAGATTGTGAGGATACAAGCTCTAACATGTACCTACTACTGATAATGTCGGATAATTTAATTCAGCATCATGAGGCTGATGCCTCCACCCGTCCATTAATAATAATAATGAATTTAATAATAATTATTAAAGTTATGACTATGGATCTCCCTCAATGGCCGCCAACATGGCCGATTTCTTGCCGCTCGTATCGAACACGGGCCACTATGCCGGCCACTCTACGGCCCACCAACAATAAGTTGTTGAAGTAGATAAAGGACTGCCTAAAAGTGGTCTCTCCATTCTTGAACCTTATTGGTCATCCGATCTCCAGAGTGTGTGAATAGCACACTGCTATTTCCACTAGTGATGTCATGTCGGTGTGAATTAATCAATTAAATTTATTAATTATGACCAATTTTTTTATTGCGTTATTGTAATAAAATATTTATCAAAACTATAAAACCAAAAACAATGAAACGGAAAGGCAAAAACATAAGTAAATTATTTAGACAAATCCGCAGATAAGCGCAAGTCGATCAACAAAACTGCAAAGTTTTTGTAAGCGTATCACGGTGTTGGAAGGTCACAGAAAGTTGTGGAAGTAGCGTCTCTTGGGCGGGCGATCCGCGCGCAATCGAAGTAGTTGGTGCGGCGCGGGGGCCGCAGGGAGCCGTCCATTACTGCCCTTGTCATTACACGCCGGAGCTCCCCGGGGCTCATTTGAACACTAACAAATAACTTATTGTAGCCGTTTAGTTTTTATTGCTGGGACCGAGGCGTACTTTTGTTTTTAGGATACATGGGTCAAAATCGCTGAATGCGGAAACTTTTTGTCATTATGTTATCTTTTCGTTTCCAATATCGGCTTACCTAGTGGTTACTGAGTACAGACATACTCAGATCTTTGCTACACTGAAGGGTTATCTATCAATTAACGTTGCCCTTTTTTACAAACATTTTAGATGATCTATTACTTATTCTATAACAGAATATCATCATCATCAGCCTTTATCCATCCACTGCCTGAACATAAGTCCCCTCAATGAACGCAAGACTTCCCACTTGCCCTTGCCACTCGTGTCCAACAAGTAACGGCCACTGCACGGAGGTCGTTTTCCACCTGGTTAATGGCCAACCATTTCGTCCACACGCGGCCTCCACTTTATAGGCCAATCGGCCATCCTGTCTCCTAAGTATGTGAAGCCTACTGCCGTTTCAACGAGCGTTTTATTTATTTATATAGGTTAGGTAGGTAGCTATGCTACCAGAATATAATATAATAACCTAGTACAAAATGTACAAACATATAACGAATAGAAGAGAATATAATAAAAACGTATATCAGTAACCCGTATTTTTCCACTATCAATAAACTATTCAAATTGAAAGTCGGGACAGTAAAAACTTAAACCATTAAATAAATTCATAACTGTCAATAGTTTTTTACAAGTTACAACAAAACGGCGGTGTCCAGACTGGAATTGAAAACAAATAATGGCGGAACTCGATCAGCGATCAGTGTTCCAACATCGGAATGGAAAACTGGAATTGATTGAACCAAGCCCTAAGTCCGGGCGCGTATTGCAACATCGCCGGACTTATTGAATGTCGAGTGTTTTAGGACTGACGGACATTTGCATAATTGATTTACATTTTAGAGGCAAATTCGATGATTGGTTCTATTTTATATTTTAGTCATTATTCTGAATTATTGTTTTCATTTTTTAAAGCAAATGCGATTTTAGTGCAGCTGGACGTAAAATACGTTAAAGACACAGTTAAAAAGTTACATTAAAGACAAGACTGGACACTGGGGTTCAAAAACACGTATATTTTGTTTTAAATGGTGAATGGTTTTTTCCTTACTACCAAATTTCTATGATTTAATGCGAATGTGAAACATCCTATATTTTGATTTACGGGTTTGGCTTTATAGACCGACACACTGAAATACTGAAAAGATGCAAAGTACCAAATAAGTTACAAATTAATCATCGATCAAACAATATTTTTAATTGGCAACCACTGAAAAATGATGAACAAACGAATTAGCGAAAAATCAATAAAGTTGATTTGTTATGTAAAAACACAACAGTTGATCATTTTAAGTTTAAAGGACGTATTGAGGCTAAGCCGGCATTTGAGCTGGGAGTACTGGGCATAATGACACGCTTCACGGTATATATCTATAGGCCATAAAGCCTGAAATAAATGATTTATTATTATTATTATGTTTTGTTTTGTTTTGTTTTTATTTTCCCCGTTTAAGGGGGGTGAGATAACTGTCACACGGGCAATGCCAAGTGTGCCAGCTTAAGATGATGATGAGTTTTGGAGAAATTTGCGTGTGAGACGGCATGTATTAAGGATAACTGCTTTCTGAATAAGTGTGATGGTGGATTTCTTTTTTTGAAGTATATTGAGATTGGTCTGGAGGTTTTATTATTATTTACACACACGTGCTTTAACGTGTACTTGGTACGAGACACTGTCAGTCTCCGGGCTTTAGCGAAAACTGCACCAGCAGTGAATAATCAGTAACGACGTGAAGACATCGTTGAGGCACCTCGGTTGGTTCCTGTCCACCGCGCCGGCTCGTTACAGGATCACAGGACACGTACTATCTATATATTATAATACCTATATTATTATGTATGTCTACTTATTGGTTTTATAATTTCTTATTTTTAAGTTAGCTGCGAATACTACCATAAAAGTTGATCTTTTCGAAATGTAATGTTCTATAAATGATTGTCATCTTTGTGCACATTCACAATGCTATTAAAGGTTGGTTACCAAATTACCGAGCGTTAAAAAACATTTAATCAAATTTAACAAATGGATATCTCTATCTGGTATTTATTCACAAGACACTTTGCTGTTGAGAACTGTTGGAATTTCGTCGTTAAGCGTTGGACGTCGGATTCCCGATGTTTCTTAGTCTTAACAGCGACCATGGTTACGAAGAATTTCCTTATTTTGTTTTGAAAGAAACACATTATCATGAGCTTACCACAACATCCCTTTGATTTTTCGCTTAATTTATCAAGGGGGGTGCTCGTTTCAAATGTTCGCTGCAACAGCGAACGCGAGCGCCATCGCCGCTCGTCGCCGGGCTACAAATGCGATTATGTACTCCTCTCAAACACGTCCGCAATCGAATCAGTTCAATTGACTGAACCTGATCAGATTAGTCTTTCTGTCGCATCATGTTAGCGAAAGATGAGCTACAATATCATCAATCAATTAAAAAAAAGGACGCAATTTTAACATAAAACACTATTATACAAACACGCAGTTCAGGCAATATATAAACCAAACCGCTTGACTGACGCCCGTTTTAAAAAAAAAAATATATTGATACAAAGAGCCCCGTCGGCTCAATTCGCTTCGCCCTAGGTGATAGCTTACCTTAGGTTACTGAGCCCCACCGACACGACAAGGCATGAACCATGGTGGGGAAACTAGTCTGGGGTGGAACCTGAAACTAACTTGTGCTACTTATTCATGTGTCATCCTAAAATATGAGATGGCGAGTCTCTATGCCAGTAATTACACTGCCTGTCCTATTCTTCACACCGAACCACAGCTAACCCAAGACCCAAGCAGACAAGAGCAAGGTCCAGCACAACCCTTCCGCAAGTAAACTGGAAATACAATAGGAATGAAAGTGGTGAATGGTGGGATTGGAGGGATTCACATCTTGGACGCTTAGGCTGGTACGGGAATGTCTTTTTGATTTCATTGATTTTCGCAACAATTGGTTCATACAGTAAAATTGCACTCGGAATTGGTTCTAGTATTGCAGCAACATTGCTGGCAAGCGATCGATCTAAAATCAAAAGCTAATTGAATATTCAAAGCAATGAAACTGCCAACCTGCATTTTGAAGAACTTTGCGATAATAAAACTTTTGTAGCTGTGTAAGTTAATAGTCGGAATGTGTGGGACGGCACATAAAATGTCTTTGGAGGCACTAGACGTAACTGTGAAATCTGCGAAACAATTGAAATCTATGTGGTGGAGCGAAGATTTTGTTACCAGGAAGAGATGTTCAGTTCAGTGATTCGGTAGGCATCATAATATGATTTGATATTAATAATTATTGCTGAACGATGTGATCGACGCAACCATTCTAAAGGGAAAATTTATGGGAGAAGTGTGTGGTTTCGCATCGCAATCGTATCAATTAACGTATAATTTAATTTTGTAAAACGATGACAATTTCAAGTGCAGCTTGCTAGATGCTATCACAAAACCCCAGCTTCTCTTATGACCAAATGTGTCGCCTGCTCCCGCGTTTGAAAATCATAGGCTTTATTTATTACCATCAGATATTATAAAAAATGATAGTGTATTATGCACGCACGCAAAGTGGGTTGGTGTGTTGTTGTATCAATTTTTTAGATAGAAAAGAATAAATACAGGATTTTGATTTGCTAATAAATTACATAGCAAATGTTACATTTTACACAACACAAAAAAATCTGTGCTCAAAATGAAATTTAAATATTTTTTTAATAAGCGGAAACCTATTAAATGAATGGCCAAATACATAAAAAACCTTCACTTTTTCCTTTACTTTGTCGGATCCAATCCAAGCAGCAATGACGATTATGGGCGGACATATTTTGTCGTTTTAATTATGCAAGGGGAATTTATCCGGGTATATTTCCCAGCGGATCAGCGGCGTCGTAACGGGACGGACATCAAGGGACGTGTCCAGACGTGTTCCGACCTGTTAATATTTGTGCCGGATTAAGCCTTGCGGATCAACGAGCTAAACAATCAAAAGTTTGTTTCAAAAATAAATCCAATCGTATGGATCAACCCCCGGAACAAATAACGATATGGACTTTTCTATTTTAAAACGATTTTCACAGCTTCTAAAATGGATTCCAATTTATTTCCAGTTGGCTCTGTAGCCGGCTGGATTTGTGTATTTTTAAAATATCACTTTAATCGTTTTTGTGGCACGAATTAAAAACGATGAGTGATAATGAATGGGAAATCAAAAATAATCTTGGTGTTTGAGTAAAACTAGGTAGTCTGGTACGACCGGCGTTGTACCTGTTGCTTAACGTGACAGATATGCTGTCGCATTTCGTGCGATTCGTGAGTTTCCAGTGGCCCATTTTGAAAAGGGAGGCAACGCTTAGACAACTTAACCACGAAGTACAGATACTCGTATAAGGAGTCTGAACGATATAGGCTTTTCCATAGTATTCATATACACAATAACAAACCCAGATCTTAGTTCTTTTTTCTGCCACTGGCTGCGCTAGAATCGAGTGCGTGCCGATGCTATTGTAGCGGACTAATCACCGCCACAATATTTTCTGCGTGAAGATTTCAGCGAGTACTTCTTTTAAATGTCGCGCTCTGGTAAAATCTCTGTCCCCTAGATTGCGACCATTCGTTCAAAATCACATTCGGACTCCTTGTATCTATACTTCGTGGACTTAACCTTTGGTTCTGCGGATGTCTGTGTGAGTTGGTAGTTACCATAACGATCCGACTGTTCAGTTGCCTCTTTATAATATAAAAATATTGAATACGTATCGAGTTGTTTCTATTGTTGACTATAAGATCATAACTTATTACATTGCTGCTTGAATTACGCCTGGAATGTTTCGTCTCTGTATTTTTCGAAATACCTCCTGTCTATTACCGGGATAATATCCAGTAATATTCCCGGCGCCTTCATCTCTTATACACGAAAATTAAAAGTACATTTCCTTGTTAGTGCACGTCTGCGGACGCGGGGTAATAAACCGCCCGACGTGACGCTCGCCGTCGCATAAACACTGGACTTTCCAACGTATTTGATCTTCGAAATGGCAAATGCACTTTAAAATGATATATGTTTTAAAGAAATACATTTCTCTCTGGAGTCCACGTAACAGTAAATAAAATAAGAAGAGTGTAAAGTGTTACCTTGCGAGAGAAATGAAATTGCAAACTCTTCGCCGGGGGTATCACTGTCAAATGTTATTCCAGCGCAAAGCTTACATGTTTTATGATGTGCGGAAACAAAGACAATATACAATAAATATTTTAAACTACATATCTGCTATATTGTTACTGTTAACTCGACACTCTTAATCTCGACAGAAAATCAGTTTATCTGGACAATTTAATCGAGAAATAATTTGACCGCGAAGTATCTCATTTAAGATATAAGATTTTGCTTTTAATAATAGAAGAACATACTACTGGTATTTTCTTGCTAGATTTAGGTCAGGTAATAGGAGCAGTTTAAAAGTTATAAGCGACAATTTAATGAAAAATGTTATGTAGTTTATTGGAGCAGTTGAAGTGTGGGGTAAATTTAGCGTTTGTCACTTGAATAATTCAATTAATAATGTTTACGTCAGCGGCGCCTGGCCCATTGTCATCGAAATTAGCATTAATACACCATTTGTGGCCGAAACGGAGACACTTTAGAGAGTGCCGCCATCCATTTGAGTCAGAAGTATTTAAAATTACAATCAATATAATGCATTTTAAAGATTTGAGTTATAGCGGATTTCAATAAACCTATGCTGAGATTATATAATATGCAAGTTTAGTTACACCTTTATAATAAAGTGTTTTGACATGGATACGAGCGCAAGACAGTAAATGTGAGTTTCAAGAGTAAACTACCTCGACCTTCGTGCAAGCTGCCTTTTATCATAACAAATACATCGCACCAATACCAATTCTTCATACGTCATAAATTCTCGAGCATCGTTTTACGAGCGGAGCCATTTAATTCGTGCATTAATTCGCCAAATTTTGGACACTCGCGTAAAAATATACGGGTTGTTAATAAAACCGCGTTTTAATGGGCTCATACCGTTACAATAACCCTACTTACGTTTCACCCTCAATAGAGGGTTCCGTAGCATTGACATAATCCTTTTATTGATATATTTGGAGCTTTCATGATTCATTTGCATATAAATTAATGCTGAATATTTTTGTTCCGTAATGTTGAACATTGGGTACGGAGCATTGAATCATCAGCAATCGTCGGTGTTTGTCTTCGTATATAGTATCCTATCGTGCATCAGGCAATCTGACTTTAAAATTGGTTACCTTTTGATATTATGGTAATGATAAAAACGAACGAGTACTTACAAGTTATTCAAAGAGTATAAAGGCATTAGGCCGCGGGAGATGTCACGTGACCGGCCAGCAGGTGCCAGGACGTGAGATGTAGGTTACGGGCGATGTGGGTTGGATGCACTGGCCGGCGACCTATCGATTGTGGCGCCGCGCAGTCGCAAACTATTCCGACCGCGAAGCGCGCTCCGCTATCCATTACGCGCTGACGGACCGATGCATATGTTCCCATTGGACGAACCAGCAATGTATATCGTTTTACTTGAAAACTACATTAAACCTCCCTATCACCCGGCTATCCATTACTGTTTGTGTAGCTAACGTACATTTATCTGTAGAGTGCAACCGGCGATGTATTGCGCGTCTCCGAACATGACTGACATTCCATCCATCATCCTTAAGCGAAAGTGGCAAAGTTTTGACCTAATACCGGCGAATCGATTCCAGTGTTTACGTAGGCTTTTGGAAGTTTATCTTCGCCAAGTTTATTTCGATATCTCCATTTAACCAATGGTATTATATTATTATGGATGTAAGAATGAAATGATGAATTATTGAGAATAATGTACCCAATGAGAGGGAATACTACCGTCTTACATATTTCCTCTTAGAGCAGCATTGCTGTGTTTTAAAAAGAAGGATAGGAAAAGTAGCACAATAAGTGAGAAACCGACTCAAGAAAACTAAGCTCCATGGATATTTTATTTGTGGAGAATTAATAATGTCTGCCAGTCTTGTCTGCCAATATTCGTATCTCAGCTATTACTTTTATGCACCAGCAAGGTCCCATTGAATTAAACTATACTTAATATAAAAAAAAAAAACTTCTAGTTAATGAACTTTTCTCTCGGGGTAGTCGACCTTTTTACTACTAGAATCAATATGGTTTTAATTATTAGTTCTTAAGTTTTGCACACAAAAACGCTAAACTATTTGACTCAATCTTTACATTTATGCGCAAAAAGCCTTTTAACTTCTTTTAAGAGGATTGCGCAAGCGGAGGAATTTGAAATTAGGAACCGTTAAATGTTATGTGGAGAAGGAGCCGGGAAAGAAATGTTTGTGTAATATGCATTAAAAATAATGATTAAATAAATATTTACACACACAACGACACGCACACATCCTAAGTTGAATAATTACAAGATCAAGTAATCATTGAAGTATTACAAGGAAGTTTTAAAGCATTATTTTTGAGGCTACTGCAAAATTGTATTTGATGGATTTTTTTTAAACGAGATCAAATTTCAATCGCTAGTCGGCGTAGTATTATTGATTCTTTTATCTGGGAGAGCGTGCAGTTATAATTGAGTTGCGTACATCCAAACGCTCCTGTTAGATTGTATTTCACGATGATACATGTTTGTGGTTGCTGCTGTGGCCGCGCTCACCCCGGC
Organism: Lycaena phlaeas; assembly: GCA_905333005.2. NCBI lineage: Eukaryota > Metazoa > Arthropoda > Insecta > Lepidoptera > Lycaenidae > Lycaena > Lycaena phlaeas. Next base: position 428,989 of record HG995171.1, read on the forward strand.
TGTGCTGGGACCAGCGAATTCGCACCAGTCAGCTTATAACGTGAAGGTCTAACATACTTGAGAATATTACTAAACATATATCAAGATTCGACATCGCCTTCGGGCGCTTATTGAACTCTTCCAATGGTTTTGCCCATCTCACGAAAACAATTTTCTCCAAATTCTTGGTAAAATGATTAAGTTTAACTTAATTTAGTCATGAAATAAATAATATTATAGGTAACTTACTTATGGTAGCGAAATTTTTCCCCAATTCGCGTAGAACTAAGTTACGAGCGATATACCACATGGTAGTACCCAATAAAATGACTCTGTCGTACATTTCAGAATTTCCGAGTTCCATTTCCAGTACAGTAATGGGACCCAAAACCGTCGCCCGCAGCTCCCCTCCTCCCTTCCGCCCTCCACCAATTTGTGGGGCTTTTGACCGGACGCCCGCAATCATGTACATCTGCCGTGATCTCCTGGAAATCGGCACACCTGCACTATACAACGTAACTAAGATATTGTATAACAAATTATGACATACTGAAATTTAATTTTTTTGAAATCTGATACCGTCGTCACTATATCGCATTAGCATTTTGGTGATGTTAATGTAGGTAAGCGTCTTAAGAAGCGGTTAAAGAATTCATCATTTCAATATTTTTCTGAACTATTTATTTTTATCTTAAAAATATTAGTAGGTACATTTATTTAGAACTCAATATTATTTTGTACAATGATTGTTAAATGAAACTATTCCAAAAATTAAAAAAAAAAAAAAAGACCGCTGTATCCATGTTGGTGTCACGAACGCACGATATTTCACCCATCCAAAAAGCACAGCATACCGCGTATGAGTCTGTGACGTTGACATATAAGATTTCTCCCTACCATAAAGTACCCAACGTGGTAAAAGAAGCTTCATCTAAAAAAACTGACATTTCGGACCCCTTACACCGACCAAGGCTATAATACCACTGATATATCAAACGCCAAGAAGTCAGAAAGTTTCTGAAATTAAAAGACATGGTATCAACATTGTATTCATGACGTATTACTGCGACTAATCAATTAAGAACAGAAGCGTATAGAAGCCATGCTAAACAGTAGAAACACTTGTCGGTGTGCAGGGGGATTCCCGGCGCGCCATGCCAGGTCAGTCGTCACCCGTGTCAGAGGCCCAGGTCGCTTCCGAAGCCGCAGCCTGCGTCCGTGTACGACCACTGTCTGGTACAGCGCTCTAATTCCTTAGTCCACTACAACGACTTGTGACACGATTGTATTTAGTAATGGTCGATCCAACATAAAATCAACTAGAATAATCTCAAAGAAATATATCATTGAAACCTTATTAATTCTTCTGTAAAAATCTTATTTTAAGAAAAATGATAATATTATTGTGTTTAGAGTAAATTATAAAACGTTGTCTATACAGCAGGTTCACTATTATTCAATCTCTTTCAGCATAATACACTCGAAGGCAGGATATCGGGAGACCCGAAAGGTTTTTTTAATTTCAATGACAAAAATTTTTGACCTGAAAATTAATTGTAAGCAGCGAACAGTGTACTAAAAGTAAAAATCAACAACTAACGAAGCCAATGATTCGCCTATCTATAATAATTTAAACGAATATGGCATAGGATTTATTCTATTCCTGTCTTATTGCAAATATCTTTCACTAATAACTCTTTGTCAGTACTGGAGCATAACAATAGGTTGCTCTAACTAATTAGCCTAATAGCGTTTATGATTACAAGTCGAGCGAGATCAAATTATAGCCGAGATCGCGACCAGAGAATCGCACTTAATGTATTCTGATATACATCAAATTGATTCTAATTATTAGCGCCGGCGTCCAACAGTGCACCTTGCTTCGAGGTGATACGACCGAATTTGGCAAGTCACTGAAAGGATCCTCTCTGCATAATGCCTGGCAAACGGTAGTAATGTCGATGGTACTCCGTGGTATGGCCCTCAAAGCTCGAGTGGCTGTCTAATTAGAATTCGATTTGATTTAGGATAATGTTTTGATACATTATGCGATTAGGAGCGCTCGAGTGGTAATAACTCCCCGGCCTCGGGAGTTATTGGTGCAACGGAACATTAAAGAGGCCAAATGTTAATCCAATGTGGCTGATGCAATAAATAATCACGTTATTAAAAGTCATGACAGGATAGATTTGTCAAGCGATAATAAGCGATAAGCGTAATTTATGGCTATGAAAGTCAAAAATTCCTTCCAGAAGCTCTTTTTAATTACTGTCTTGCAGCAAACACAGCGCTGTGTAGTCGATTAAATTTTGACGGTAATGGTAACATACAAGATGTTATGGTGTTTACAAAGCAGATGAATGCTAGTTGATTACATGTTTTCTCACGAATCTGTTATTTGAATTTGTCTCTTGTGGTTGAGATATATCACAATCGTCATATTAAAGATGTTCAGTGCACAAATTAGCAACCAACAAGACGTGTCGTATTCATCATAGTACATTAATTTGCGGAGATATTTGAACAGCGCCAATGTAACCGGTTGCTAGTTTCATAAGCAAGAGATTAATTAAAGTTCAAAATGCAGTCACAAACTTGGGTGGAAGTTGGTGAGGCAATATTAGTATCACTACGGAGTTTGCGCCGCGTAATGGAAGATTGAATGCCGCAACGATTCCTACGAGCAGGTACGATTAGCTCCGACTACATGCACTGAATAAATACACTCAAGTTTTGCCTAAATTATGTAAGAGAAATGAGATTTGTTGCAGATTGCAGCGCGAGTGATCGGATCTTGACTCTTCTTAATATATTTAAGAACATTCAATGTATTTTTTAATAACTGTAATGTAATATTTTATAAAGACACATTAACAAAAATGGACACATGTGACATGTGAAATTCCAGTAATAGACTTAAAAATAATGCGCACTTTTTTTTAATTGCTTAAAATTGTATACGATATTTCACTTGAATCGAAGTCAATGTTTAAAACAATTGAAATTTTATTTTTTAGATTAATATTCAATATAAAAATAAGGTTATAGAACAACGTTTTGTTTGGTGAAGAAAATTGAGAAAAAGAAGTGAAGGATAGCATATATTTTGATTACTGTAACCCCTTACAGTATAGATCTGTTGATTATTGAAATATTAGTCCCATTTAGGTTGTTTCTTTGTTATTCTCGCCAACTTCGCTCGAAACCGGCGGTGGATTTAATTGGTGTTCACTAAGCTACTTTGAATAAAGCCAATTGTCTAATTGGCGGCTTACTAGCTCAGCGTTCCCCTAAACTTGGAATTATTCTGCATAATAATATGAGATTTTCATAAGCAGAAACAACAATATAACGCCAATTTAACAGTTATTGCTGTTTTAAGCATGACAGCTAGTGGAAGTAGCTAATGCTGTCACACGTGAAATACCAACTCATAGTCAAAGGATATTAAACTAGATCTCACTCACGTAGGAACTCTGCGCTGCGCTTTGACACGAGAATTTCTTAGGAGAAGGTTTAAAAATAAAACAGGGAAAGTTTTAAAAGTCGAACACATAAATAAGCCGGTGAAAAAATCCAGTAGGTTGTGGTAATTTATAAGGCTAAATCGCAATTCCGTCAGCGAGCTGCGCCACCGGAGGCCAACTTATTGGTTTCGCACAAAGTTATGTTTAATGCCTCGCTTACATTTCCACATTCACTTGAACTCGGGCCGGGAACTTGTTAAAACTTCGCTCTTACATAGCAAATGTGTCCCGCTTTACCTGGGGCTTAGCATAATATAGTTGCAGAAACGTTTTCATTGTTTTGTTAGACTTTTTAATGCGTATTAAAGAGTTTATAAGGTACGTTCGGGATAAAAGGTTACAAATATTTTACGAGCACAATGAGACTCGTCTGTGCGGACAAAAGGCTTTAGATAAGAATAAATTATCCGAGAAAATAAAAAAACACAGAGTTCTTTCTTTACTATCCATTGTTAGGGGCATTTAGCGGAAAACATTGTGTGCACTGTGCAACTTAGCAGCTACCTATATCGAAGTCGGACAATTTTTTTATGTTGAAGAAATGCTCTGTAATTTATTTCCCAAGTAGTATAAGGAAGGAGTTGTTTGCCTTATAAAAAGCAGTCAATATTGCGTGCTATGTTATTTTATCATCATAATATTTTATGGTGCAAGTTACGGTCGGGTGTGGTGGTGGGGAGCTCCGATAGTGACGAGTCGTGACCGCGCCGCAACTACAATGTATGCAGGCGTATCGCAGCTCAGACTCGTGTCACGCTATTGCTCTAATCTCGGCAATAAAAGTGATTTACAGCGGCGTAACGAGGCTTTGTGCTCATTTTATTCTTATTGGTACAATACCCTTGTCATACAAATAAATCCGATTAAAAGAAGCCAGTTTAATAGTCAGCTAATTTGACGTTTGGATGTTAAAGCTACATGCTGCTTCTTATTTGGCTGAATCAAATTGCTATTTGTATGTTTATTTAATTGTTGCAATTAGTGGGTGATCGAAGGAAGTGTGGCCATCTTGAAATTAAGTGAATGAACCCTTTATCGAGCTAATATAAAAAACAATACCAAGAGCCTTTACAGATTTATAGATCTAAACAATGCAGGTTCTTATCAAATCAACCAATTCAAATTTGAAATGTATGTAAGTTCCAAGCACTTTGCTGCGGTATTGTCTCATAAGGAGTTACGGAAAATTAGCTCTACACCTACCTTAAGCAATACAGGTAAAGGATAAGAGAGCATATAAAAATATTGTTTGAATGAACAAAATTGGAGATTTAAAGAAGCCAAGTAAAGGCGGCACGAATCGCTAAGCAAATAGAGAATCAAACGAACTTACCTGTAAGTGAAGTTCGATGATTATTAAACGAGTGATTCGCCCAAGAGATTACAAGTATTCACAAGTAGTACCACGCGTACGTGCTGCCATCATACACACTTTTAAAGCAACTCTGGATAAAGAAAACTTGTTTTCTCCCCACTCACGCCTTCCTTAACAGCCCGTCGTCGTCTGCAGTCTCATACACGTTTCTGTCGTGTACGGCTTTCCTGTTAGCTATTTCGAAAGGGCATTACATCAATATAAATAATATGTATGTAATTAGGGTTTGGGAGGGTTTGTAATCTCTTGGGCGAATCACTCGTTTAATAATCATCGAACTTCACTTACAGGTAAGTTCGTTTGATTCTCTATTAAACTTCGTGATTCGCCCTTCGAGATTACAAGTATTCACAAGTAGTTGTTTAGAGAACTACGAAATAGCTCACTACACTAGTGAAAACACAGTGTAGTTAGGTAATATTATAACAACAGTTTTTTAGATAATATTACAAGGCTTTTATTAAAATAATCGGAAAATATGTTTCATATAGTAAATAAAATCTATATATTGTGTATATATAATACATACATTAGAAATGACGTTTACCAATAGAAGTTGAAAAAACCCCAACCTACAAGGAAAGTGAGAAAAGGAACCAAATGTTTTGATACCAGTAGTTACTTCTCAGTTTTAAAATTTGACTTAAGTTTGTGACATCTAATCCATCCAGCGGTTCGTTTGATAACATCCATGTTGACACCAGTCATGCGGCAACAGATCAAGTAGCTGCATGTCTCGTACTATGGGCACTAAGCACTGGTGTGCCCACTATCCTGGACGGTAGCTTTTATTCATCGGCTAAAAATCTGTGAACTTACAGGCTCAAAAGTTTCCTGAAAAACTAACAAAGGGTAAATAACATTTGAAAGGCATTCTCTCAGAAGACATTTTCAAATAATAATCGAAGGTCTTAGTAAGGTAAATAGAAGGCGTCTCATAGCAATGTATATTTAAAATTGGTTGAGTTCTAATAAACCCAGATTTTATAATATAAAATTTTCTTAATTTTGAATATTATTTGATAATTGAAATTAAGAATATTTAAACACGATACCCATACTTAATATTAAAAAAAAGAGCACAATTTTTCAGTTGTATTATAATATTTTGGACGCGGAGTGCTTAGTCATATATACTGCGTACTATTTTCATAAAATAATTCTTAAATCGTTTACAATATTTGATATTACATTTTCAAATCGTATTATTTGAATACAATTAGTGCTAAAGCTCATTTAACGAAGTTAATGGGGAATAATTTAAAAAATTAACTATTAGTTATCAATCCTAATCCTATAAAATGTATATTATTGACGATAAAAATTGTACCATTGATAGAAACAAGGACAGATATTGTCTTATGGTATTATCCATAATAGACGCCAAAATAACATTACTTAACCCTTAACAAATGTTTATTATTATTATCTTTATGCATATAAGACACTCACAAAATTTATAGTAAAAATATTATTATTAACATTATTAATATCAGTTGTATTCGACGGCGTTTCGGGGCCTGCGAATGCTGCCCTGATAATCCTTATGTTCTGTAAAAAAGGCTGGCTAGACTATCAGGTACAATTACGACTCCCGAAGACTTATATTTTATTTATTTTTTACTTTGACTACTTTTTAAGAGTACAAGTCGTCACCTATGAAAAAGATATCATGATTTGATTTGCTAACCAGCTGGCAAGAATATCTACTTCAGGTTTTTCGAAATTATTAAATTTTGAAAAGCATAGTCGGCTAACTCCTATTCTATATCAGAATTAACGCAAACGGGATTCTGCGTCGGCCTCATAGTTGTCTTGAGAGCTAACGTAGGATGCGAACACATATTATCATATAGATATAGACCCTTTTGATACCACTTCAAGTGTGTCGGTTAATATCATCCTATTTACATAAATATTATTTGTTTATGTATATATAGCAGTGGAGTTGTCAATTCTCAACGGAACGTTTAATTTTATGTCTTGCATAATCTACTGATTCCGAATTACTATGCGACAACAAAATGCACCTTTAGCTATAAGTAATCGATGTGATGGTAGAATCCTGCCTAAGAATAGCTATTTCATCCCCTGTACCTGTACGAGACTAGTCAGAAAATAATGCCGTTCGACAAACGCCTAACCGTATGGGCTAAAACATTCATCAATATTATTAATCTAATAGTGGAAATCGTAAATAAACATATTGGTAAATAGATATATTGGTCGTAATCATTTTCTTGTAAATAAAGATAAATTAACCCATAAGTTTTTTGTATATAACCAGCCATATTGTAATGTTAAACAAACCGATATTAGTGATTCTATCAAGTGCGTAAAGCGTCGCAATTTCTTTAGTCTCTTAAAAAATGTTTAAACTAGATTATTAATCATTATCATTATTATTGTAGTAATATCTATGGGCGCTTTTACACCACGTCAATCTTGTTCCACGCTAAGTTGTCAAGGTACGTATTTTGGACAACGAAACATATCTTATACTTTTTAATATACATAAGATATGCAAGATTTTCACATCCATGACCCAGGAATACAAAAAACTCTTTATTCCCAGGCGGGAATCAAACCCTCTAACTCCACCTTCCGTGCAACCCGCTAACTCAATGGTAAGCGCGTTGCTCAAGCCATAGAGGTCGTTAAATAAATAAATCGTAGAGGCTCTTGCTTATTTTTGTTTGTCTAAAAAATAGATATAATAAGTCCTGGTTACGTAAAAATTGCACAAGCTGGTTGCATGATTTCTGTAAAATGTAAGGCGACTCATTGATCCTTTTTAACCACTGAAAACGCAAGTATTTGTTACACTGATTATCACAGATTTATAAATATATATTAATAAATCTGTGCTGATTATGAATAGCTATAGAAAAAATTTTGGCATGTTTATGCACATTTGACATTTGACAATTATTAGAAATAAGTTTTAAAGCTGTTCTATAATCAAGTTTGAAAGTGTGGCGCGGATATACATCAGTTGAAATAAACCATTATTTCGATTACTCTTATTTATAAGAAATATGCCATATAAATTGACCAGAACATGGTTTACATTCATGTATCGCCTCTAATGAAAGTAAATAATTTATTTCCCTAGTCATTTCCCTGTCATACGCAATATTTGTGGGTCTATTGACTGGTATGTAAGTCTGGGTAACAGCAGAAAGAAAAGGTATACGTAAACCTTGTACTCAAGGCAATATCAAGAATCAATATCTGCGCCTACGCCTTATTTAAAAAATTTAAGTCTACCTGCTTCCAGTGGGTGTTGGTCAGGAGCGCCATCTACCGATCCACATGAAACCGCCGTTTTTTTCAGCACCGGTGTCCGCTTGTTGTTCTGGCGCCGCTCCGCTGCTGGCTGTTGCTGGCACCGCCAGCCGGCGAGATTAGCTCGGATTCGGTTGCGTGTACCGAGCACCCGGAGTCGGTGGCGGCTCTTACCCAAGTTTAAAGCCTAACCTGTACTAGAGGTGGAAAAGTTAGTTACGACTCGTGGTCGTTAGCGACCTAGTCTTTGTTATAGCAGACCTACTCTGCGTCAGTCGTAAGAAATGGCTTTTATAGATGTCAACTTTTCTTGTAAATCTCCTCCGAAAAAGCTGAGCTGGTCCCGTTTAAGATACTTCATTATCTTCTACGCTCTTGTCTAGAGAAGCCGTTAAAGTATTCCCATATAGTCAACATAGCATAAAAAACGACTTACCTCGATATTTTTTATTGATTATCGCCATTGTTGCGAGACTTGAAGATCATTAATTATGAGGTTAGAATTTGAGTCACACCGTACATGGCAACAGCTAGTGGATTTTCTGATAACATGTTATGCCTTTTAAACATTTTCCAAAATGTCTTTAATATCTTCTCCAATATAATTTACCTTAATATAGGCTTATCGGCTCTAGCTGTATTTATGTACCTATTAGTCCCCAATGTTTCTCTGATTTTTTGGCTCATAGCCTTGATGCCAAGGATAGCCAGGATAGGGTGCTGATCTTCAGACGCGAGATAAATTTGAAAGATTATTACCCACTACTACTCAACAGATTGAGGGTATCAAAAAAAATATAAATATTAAATACTGTTAATTCCATCTTTGTCGATGATCATTAGCTTCTAGTATAGTTTTTGTGATACAGTCTCACGGGCTGTACTCTAAAAAACATCCAATGTATTCACGACGCAGTCTCACGGATTTTGTGTTCAGGGCACAATCTCACGGATTTGTGTTCACGACACAATCTCACGGATTTGGGCTCACGAACAATCTCACGAGTGCGTTCTAGAATAAAGTGCATCAATAAAAACCACACAACGCCCAGTCCAGAAAAATAACTCCATTATTGTTGAGTGTGGTTATGTAAGCTCATCTTTGTCAACGATCGTTAATGCTTGGTATCATTTTTGTGATACAGCCTCATGGGCTGGCTGCACTTCGAAAAAACATCCAGTGTATTCACGACGCAGTCTCACGGATTTTGTGTTCAGGGCACAATCTCACGGATTTGTGTTCACGACACAATCTCACGGATTTGGGCTCACGAACAATCTCACGAGTGCGTTCTAGAATAAAGTGCATCAATAAAAACCACAACGCCTAGTCCAGAAAAATAACTCCATGATTGTTAAGTGTGGTTATGTAAGCTCATCTTGTCAATGATCGTTACTGTTTTGCATAGTTTCTGTGATACAGTATCACGGGCTGTACTCTAAAAAACGTCTAATGTATTCACGACACAACCTTCTAGGCTGTTTTTTTTTTTTTTTTTTAGTGGGAAATAATTTTTCAGATCAATCTCAATATCGCATTAAGAAGAAACATAAATAACAAAAGATAATATTAACTGAATAAATAATTTTTGATTTACCTTCATTTATTGTATTCGCTCGTGTTATTATTTTGAGCATGACGAATAAAACTATGGAGACATATTTTGCGATCTCTAGCCATTTTTCGTTCCAATCCTTTATTTTTCCTTTTCATCGTAATTCTTGCGTTTTTCCATGTCTAATATTCTATAGTGACACAGCTACGAACTTTCAGTATGCTAACTTCACTTAGAAAGAAAAATGCGTGTGCGATGGCCGGCACACAAAACGTGTATGAGACTGCAGACGACGACGGGCTGTTAAGGAAGGCGTGAGTGGGGAGAAAACAAGTTTTCTTTATCCAGAGTTGCTTTAAAAGTGTGTATGATGGCAGCACGTACGCGTGGTACTACTTGTGAATACTTGTAATCTCGAAGGGCGAATCACGAAGTTTAATGAAACTTATTGTTGAGATATTACGGCTCGGTAGGAATTTGTGTAAGAGAGCACCAAATTAAATTGAGAGTTTAAAGCGGAGTCAGCCTCCTGTTGTGATATTTTAAATATAAAATCGTCGCAGCCATTGGTGTTTTAATTGAGTTGTGAAAAGCGAATTTGGAACAAATTAAAGGCATCCTAATTTTAACAATCCCGCCCTGATTCGAACTCCAATAATTTTGTTTCAAAGTTTCGCTCAAGAAATATTTATTGTGCATCATTTTCAGAGGCGAGCTCCGTTCGCGCTCGGCCGTGTGTTTTATAACGCTGCATACTCACGTTATTATTGGAATTTCATATTTTATGAACGCTATTAAAATTGGAATCTATAATATAATGTATATTGTCTTATTAAAGTCTACGTGATTATTAATTTTATTCTATTAGTTCTTAATACACGTTTAAACTTCAAAAGTAATAGAAAATAATAATTTAATTCTATATAACTCAGATACTTACATACTTTTTAAATAAATAAAGTGTTAAAGTACACATACCTGAAACAATAAAATACATTTTAATAAAATTAAATACGAATTAGCATTAAATTTGTAAATATTTAAAATTTAAAATACGAACAACAATGTACCTACGACGTTAGTACTCTTTTTTTTTTAATTTATTTATCAAATAAAGCAATAAAATACAACTAAAAATTTAACTAGCAACAAAAAACCACATAGGGTTTAAACAAGTGCTAAACTTAATCTACACCACTTGCTTAAAAGTTGGGTTTCTACCTATAAGATAACGAGCTGATATTACCACAACCATGATGATCAGTCGGTTGACCACCACCAGACTATGCGAGAACAGACTATATAATATTAGCGAGGAATCGGTGGTTCAACGAAGTCTATTTGCAAGAAATGACAACGCGAACGACCCTACCACACTGTTCTATAACTGGTGTCACTCTATTAATTACTTTATATTATTCTATGAATGTATAATATGATGTATATTGGAAGTGGTCGTCCTGGCGTTCATTGTGAAGGTTTTTGTTCAGCAGTGGACGGATAAAGGCTGATGATGATGATATTACGTATGTGTATAAAATTGTCGTCAGTCTTATTCTTCTCAATATCATATTTTATATTTCGTAGTTTTATTTACCTCCTAATAATATTATATTTTCAAAAAATGTTACAGCATATCAATATTGTAAATGCTGAAATAACTCTGCCTGCCTTCCTTTTGTGTAGGTATTATAAATATTATGTTGATTGGCATTTTATGATTTTTTTTTCATTTTACTAAGTGAGATTGTGTATCCTAAATATGCCTACAATAAAGTCCACGATGGTATATTGTGTTGATAAAGATAACTTATTTCAATAATTGAAAAAATCATAATTATAAAGCGGTAGGTTATAATATAGAAGTTATTTACACAAAATACAGTGTAAACGCTTATTGTCATTACTTCATATAAAACAAAGTCCCTCGCCTTCTTTCGACGCGCCTGAATCTATTTGTCTACGCAATAAACTCAAAACCTACTCGATTTTTCATGCTACTTTTCATGTACCTACATAATAGGTAGGCAGTCATTGTTACATATCGACGCCACTTTGGAGCGTATACTGAGAACGGTGCCTTACTCCGTTTCGAGATATAACAAATAAAGAAACAGAAAGATGATCATCAGCAGTCCGGATACATCCGTATAATATAAAATAAAAAAAGTGTGTCACCTCCGACGCACGACAGGAGTTTACTCCTCACGAACGATTATAACATAAATGGATTAGTGAATAAGGGTAAATAAATTCATTTTTTATGATACTTAGAGCACGCGTGATACATTTATTCTTATTAAATATACGATGAATTTGTTAAAATACACAACAAAACCATAAAAACATAAAAAACAATAATTTAATGCAATAAGCTAAACAGCATCTTTGAATCCTGATACAATTGGTTTGTGTTCATTTAACGCTTCGTGTGACATCTTCGTGCAACATCGTGTGACATCGTAGTTTTAATTTTACTCCCATAGATTTTTATACCCCAGCCTTATATATGAAAATCGATTCTTAAGGAGTAAACTACAATAAAATAATATAAGTTAACTGCTGGCAACACACATTACCACAATAATATACTAACACAAATGTAAATCACTCTATCAGAACATATGTTTTTATTACAATAATTATTTCATCTTCGTATGTAATTGAATATCTAAATTGTAATATTAAATGTATGGGGGCGGTAAAATTAAATGTGTGGGGCGCAAGTGTCGCTGTACAGGGTGTATCATTACTCGTCGAATTGAAGGCGGTTTACGAGCGCGCCCAGTAATCTTTATGTACAATAAAACTTTACGCTTCGTACCTGCGTCGAGTACGATACATCTTTAATCACTTCTGTATGCGGTGTGTGAGCAGTGGATACATTGGAGCTGAGGAGTTCCGGTTCATAGTTCATGTCAAGCTTTACCGGCGTGACTCTTTGGGTAGGTCCATACTCGCTCCCCCCAAATGCCCAAGCTCGAGCGAAAAAGAACAAACCTTTGTCGATACTGCATCGAATTCAACTAGAAGAGTTTGAGAAGACTAGAAAATATTTTAAGGTTTTCCTCCCAATTATATAAAGGATTTCTATGTTTTACGAAAGCCAGGATTTTCTTGCTTATCCAGCTATAACGCACCATGAAGAAATTATCTATTAATAATATGTGATCTTTGTTATATTAATGCGCGGAGAAAAAACTTTGCACCTTTTTAAATATGTTATTATAATTATGACGTAAATATAACTGTTTACACAGCGCACGCAACGAAACGCCTTAATTTTTTTGTTCAGTTTTTTCTCACATTTTTCATTGATGCTCCAGTACTATAGGTAACAGGATAATATTATATATGCCGTATGGCCTTCCTCGACAAATGTGCCATCTAACACTGAAAGGGTTTTTCGAATCCGTTCCTGTTATCTATGTTATGGTAGTTTCTGGGATTCGCGCATTGGAAAATGTCTGGGCTATGAAAAATGGTGTGACAAAGGAAAAAAAATCTTAATAACAATAGCATACGTATTAAAAATAAATCAAACTCTATCGGTAAGAAAAAATGGTAATAAGTATTCTATTAACATCTTTGGGAAATTACGACTATCTATCAGTGAAATACTTTTTAACTCTTCTCTGTTTATTATGTTGACTAACAGCTGCTGCTGTTAGCGACCGTCTTCACGAGACTGTATTTGAATTAGATGAAATAAAAAAAAATCAATTCGAATGCCCGACAGCTATATACAGGTGTGACGAAGGGCGGGCGGGAGCGCTCGTGTCTGGAATGCTAACGCCGGAGCCTGTGGCAGGACAGGCGGCAGGACAGGTGGCAGGGCGGCAGGCGGCTCGCGGATCACGATTCTCTATTATAATACTCACAAATAAAAGGAAATCGAAAGATAAAATGGTATACGTTGTTTACGTCCATTTATTTTATGTGCTTTTCAAGCGAAATTTACATCAAAATATTTTTCCAACGATATTAATTTGGAGCAAAATACGTGCTTGCTACAACCGACGTTCTCTGGGCCGACCTCTTTGTAGCCAAGGTCATACAGGTTAATGATTGTGACAAAAATCATGATGCTGATGGTAATGATGATGTCAATGAAGATGTTAATAATAATGAATTATTAAAATTATTACAGAGCGGGCAGAGCAATAACTGACACCGACATTATACGTCTCAGCTCGCCCAATGCCAGTTCTTGCCAAGTCATCTTGCCAGTATCATGCAACTAGTAATTGTGGCACATATGTAGATTGAAACCAAACTATATTTTTGTGTCTGTTTAAACATCTACAAACAAACTATGAAACTTGGTATTATACTTTACCATGGATAATATGCACCACACTGAGTACTTTTTATTAATTTTGTGGTTTCGAATCCTAGACGCGATCACTGTACCAACCATAAATAATAAGTTTCTCGTACGTTATGTCACCCGCAGTGAAGTTAGCTAATGTAAGTATGTAACGCTGTAAATTACATTAGCTAACGTAGATTTTATTTTATTTTGCATCAGCAGAAGGTCGAATTTCGCTCGAGCCGTTCGCATCATACGAGTAACGAGCGTATGACATATTGCAATTTCAAGCAGTGCGTTTTAGCGCGACCATTTCATTTTATTTTTTATTACGTTCAATTTCAAGTTTTAAGTGTTAACAGTAAAATTTTAAAGTACCAATTAAATACTACTAAACACTAAATAAAATAAAATATAAGTACTACTCGTATATTATTTGGTATAACATATAATATGTTCGCGAGCATTCATTGGAATTAACGTCAGCGTCGCTATCGATAATCCTCTACAGTCTATTCTATATTTTGTTGACCGTCCCGTGCACTCCCGTCAACTCCCGTCCACTCCCGTCCACTCCCATCCACTCCCGGCTATGAGGTCAGTCAGAAACTAATCGCGAGCAAATCCGCGGGCGAATAAACTCTCTCTCTGCTATAAAAACTCAGTATTTTTCAAGTTAGTTAAATTAAAACTTATTTTATCAAAAGTCAGGCTTTTAAGTCACAGAGTAAGTAATTTAGTATATAAAAGTTAAGCGAATTACACTTATTATAATGAAATAACTTTTTAACATTCCCGATGTTTCGGATACTCTACAGCTACCACGGTCACGGGTGTAGGTACCGTCTGAGGACTGATACTTAATCACAGCGCGGCCCTTTACACTAAGTTCCTTCATCCACGAGAGCGAAGTCGCGAGAACTTAAAAACGAAATCCCTTATGTTATCGTTCATAATATAAATATAAGCATGTAAGTCAGTCTGTTTGTTTGATGTGCTTTCACCCTTAACCACTGACCTGATTTCGATAAAATTTGACAAAGTGATAGATAATAATATGATTAAGTAGAGATGTTTCAAGCTTACACAATAATCATCATGAGTGTGTATGGTAATATGTATTTTATAGATACAACTGTCATGTTCACAGCTAATAAGAGCTAAATTGTAGTAAGCTAGTAAACTATTACACCCGTATTCACAAACAATACTTTGATGTATCCAGTACTCTAGAACGCATAGGGTCATTCAAACCAATTTATAGACTATATAATACTTAAATGAAAACCCCCATGTGTCTGTCAAACCCTTATAAAACCCGACGACACCAAGAGCGCATAGATACGCATTCTTTGCATAGTATTATTTCATTACTTAGGTACGCTTATCAAGTACGCTTTTTGAATACGGGTGTAAGTCCAAGATACATACCAAGTATCATAATTCATAAGTGTATAAATCTGGTGGCACTGATACGTTATACATTATAGCCTTAGCCTGGCCCACTCATCGGGGGAGCCAATATTGACTCGAGACGACACCGACCGGCCCGGGCCGTCGCCTCGCCGGTTATTATTTCTCAATCCAACCAGCACATATCAGTTTCAATACTCACCAATACACGGACTTATTAGTCAGTCATTTGATCTTAGACGAAATGGTGTAAACCACTTGAGAATATGGTTTCAGAACAGGGAATAACGCCAGTTGACAGTGATATGATCTTCGAGACTCATGTTTGTACATTCACTACATATTGCTTGTATGTTGTATTGTGTTTTCGACCTTTCAAATAATTACATAATATTATAAAACAAAGCCCTCAATCGAGTATGTCTGTCTGTCTGTACGCGATAAACTCAAAAATTACGAAATGGATTGCTATGACGTTTACCTTACCAATGTATTGAGTGGTTCTCGAGACATATAATGAAGTTTTTGTATACATTGGCTAAAATATCAATACTTAATAAAGGATTCGTCAAATAATAAGCCGCCTCGGTGTTTCCAATGAAAACGCTGCGCTAATGCTTTGAGATAACAAACTATATCCATTTTAAAAAAATAGTGACTTATGCGGAAATGTGAATGCTATGCAAATACGGTATTAATCCTTATTATTTTAAATGTGTTATTATATTTAAGCATTTCATGAAGATTATTTTTCTCTTTACATCATGCAAATTAACTAATTGCTTTAGGACATACAGCAAAATCAAAATAGTGTCGCCGTGATTCGGCCAAGCCGTGTGGTCGGTTCCTTCCAGAACACAGCTATACTGCTCAGCAAGAATCAGTTGTGGGTGTCCATTTTTCAAAATCAAACGGCTGCACTGCAGGAAAAGTATCATATACTTAAACGTGTACTCTTAAAAACATATTTTTCTAATAAAGAAATCGAAATACATAACTTTAGCATCACAATTTATCAGGAATATAAATTAATGGGTAGTTCAGAGACTTCAGTAAGTGTCTCAAGTGCTGGTCTTAAGTCCCCTATGTGCGAATTGACCAGGCCGGTGACGGCTCTATGAATAATAGACGGGGCTAATGAAAGTAGCGGTGGGGCTGGCGCGTGGACTGGCGCGTGGGCTGGTGCGTTGGGCTGGAGCCGGTAATTCGCGGTTGAGACCCAATTACCGCGTATTCACATTCAATATCTACATTCGATTTCATGTAACGTTTAAATCAATTATAATGGTATTCTGGTCGGAGCTAAGTTTGATTCGACATTATTAATATAATCCTTTCTCTGTCGAATACGAAGACGTCTACTAAGAAGGCTGTGTCCAATGAAGGGGTGATGAACACCGAGACGGCTAATCACGCGCTATTCACGTCCAAACGGGATTCGTCACCACGTCGTCGATACATCCAATATCGCCATCCTCTAGTTTGTTTGGGATGTTGCGGGGTATTTACCAACTTATTTATCTTAACTAGTGTGAATAAATGTACATGTTGTTAAGTATGTTTATAAAAAATGTAAATTATATTTTAAAAAGGGCAATCCAACAGAGCTTCTTGTTAGGTGCTTCTCATATACTATTCTAGTATAGTAGTATTTTAAATTTGTAATAGAATAATTAAAAATATTAGTTCCACTGAGTTTGTTTCGTCGGTTTTTCTCAGTGGGCTTGCTTTGGAACCGGTGGTAGACTTAATTGACGATCAAAAGGATATTGTGGTGATAGTATTTTGATACTTTGGTGGTAATATTTTGATTTACAAAAAAATATTTTAATTTTGATTTCACGTGCGTGGATTTCTCTCCCGGATTAAAAGTAACAGAATATTATATACTATTATAATCAAATTTAAGCATTTATAATCCAACAGTAGGACATCGTAGGCTGATAACGGTTTGCTTGATTGTTGGATGTTTATAGTTCTTGGATTATGCGAGAGATTGGTTTAACTTCCTTCAGGAACTCGTGCATTCTGGTCGTGCGCAAAGGCACGACAGGAAGTATTTAACTATATTTTATTAGTCAGTCATCTATATTACCTAGGTATTATTAGATTATCATTCTATAATAACTCTTAACCCGAGTAAAAAGTTGTATGTTTTAATAAAATTATGTTTAATCTACATCTACATCTACACTAATATTATAAAGAGGAAAACTTTGTTTGTTTGTTTGTAATGAATAGGCTCAAAAAGTACTGGACCGATTTCAAAAATTCTTTCACCATTCGAAAGCTACATTATTCACGAGTAACATAGGTTAAATTTTATTCTGGAAAAAAATAGGGTTCCGTAAGATATTTGGGTTTTTCGGACACAAGGTGTAAAAAATCAACCAGAAAAGTTACTTATTTTGCGTACTAAGATCCCGTTGTAAATCTTAGTTAACGCAGGCGAAGATGCGGGCAACAGCTAGTTATTATTAAAACAGACAATTTAAGCGCAACGTTATTCCTTTCGTTAAAGAAAGTTATCACGGGGACATTTGTATATTAATGATGTAAACATTATTAAAACTGTCAACATTTAAATTTACGGTACATAATTTAACGAAATTGTTGGAGACGTGAGGAGTAACTTATTAAAATAATGGACAAGTGCGAGACAGACTGGCGTACGAAGAATTCCGTACCATTATAATATTATGTACAACATTAGGCACATCAACCCTAAAGGGATACGGTACCCTAAAATTAACTTATTAGTTGCCTTTAAAATAATGGTTGTAATTTAAATAATTTTATTTAAATTAATTTTTATTTTAATTATTTTTTTTAACTGTTATGGTTTGTTGTGACTAGTGGTTCCTTGTTTTTGACCTTGATCAAAACTTGACTGGTTGGATTCGAGATTTTTTCAATCGTATACCATATGCTTATATATATACGACTGAAAAAATCATTATCGTAAGTAATATAATAATTATATACGACTGAAAAATCATTATCGTGTCTTCGAGTCTTATTTTAATATTTATCACTATTATATTATATCTTTGATTTTTGTCCAGTCAGTTTCTATCAGAAGCTTTTAATATTCGTTAGAAAATCCCTCAAAAATCCATTTCAAGGGTGTACGTAAAACGTGAAAACGTAGTGACGTAGTGATAGCCCTAAAAGCCTGTCCCATTTTTGCTTATCATTTCCCACAATAAATGCTCGATGTATGTTATCGGGTCCACTTTGAACCCTTTCACCGGCTCCGGTCTCCGGCGCCGGGCGTGACGCGCTAATTACGGCCGGTTATCCGGTCCAGCTCGAGATAACCGGCTAATTACGTAGCGGTTATGACACCGGAGATTTACAGCCGGGTGTAACCAAATTGAAACCACACACAATGATAGCTACAGATATCCAACTATCTAGTGTGCTATATTTCTAATTTAATTGATTACCGATCACGTTATGATAATAATACATTAATTGACGTTTGCGAGTTTGTCTTTTAGTTTCTTGTGACTCTGTTTATAAAAATTCACAAACAAAAAAAGGTTATTTTATAAGTTTTTGTCTACAAACATCGGTTTTGCATCTCCGCAAAGTATATATAAAATAAAAACTTATAAAAACAAAGGAGTATTTCAAGATGTTGAAATAAAATGAAAGCTTACTTATTATCATAACATCTAACGACGTAATATTAATATTCGTCTCATAATATTAAAACACTGGCCACCGTGGAATGGCCGACTACGAACCTGAATTACAATAATAAAAACGTTTGCGAAATGGACTGAAAAGTGGGACAGAACGGAGCAGAACGAGCGAACTACTAATATCACTTAGTTAAGGGAAAAAGGGCCTTAATGTGACGTCACAAGGGCGCGCGAGTGTGACGCGTTGAGCGGGTTCGTAATCGAGCAGGGACGGAAGGACGCAGGGAAGGCCCTTTTTATATTAATTACAGCAAACAGTACTTGATTATGAAGTGAGCGCGCTTTTTATTTCGGACACTAAAGGGATTTTATTGTTTTACAAAACACACCTCTTATCATTAAATTTAGGGAAAAATTACTTACGTATTAAATGTTCCTTCAATGAATGATAAAGATTTATTACATCATCATCATCATCATCATCAGCCTTTATTCGTCCACTGCTGAACATAGGCCTCCCCCAATGAACACCAAGACGACCGATCCCTTGCTACTCGCCTCCAACGCGGACCTATTATTTATACTTTTTTAATTTAAAAGTCTTGCCAAAAATATAATATTACTAGATGATAATATATTTAAGTTCAGTAGTTTTCTATAATGAACGCTATGGGCGCTCATCTTCTCAACTGCATTAAATGCGTACTTCTACTGACGAGTGACATGTAGATAAGGAGTTGACTATGATAATAATTGTAGTACGATAGATGATGGAGACCATGACATGGCATCTTCAAGGAAGCCGAGTGCTACATTAGATCTCATGTTTACTAACATAGCAGCTACATTGAATCCTATGCCTACTTCCAAGACACATACATTCAGATAAATGTTTTTTATATAAATGAACTCTTGAAACTCATTTAGAGCTACTAGTAGTTATTATAGTAATGTTTATCTAAAAACTATATCATACCAAGCGAACCAGTATCTTTGTACTGAATTAATTGATAAAATATTTCTATGACTCTCATTTTACTTAATGTAAAACCTGTTAACATATCAGTTTATAGTTAAATTGAAGGCGAATTCTTTCAAAAGGAAAAAAAAACGTACTATCTTCGCTCGGTTTCGAAATACAGACACGCTCGGAAATCCTGCTGGAGTTTTTTACGGATTGACCTAAAATCCCCGCGACAAAGAAATGTCTTGAATAGAAATAAATCACGTATACATCTCCACCGTACATTATATTGTATTAGACGTAACACAATCTAATAAAATTTTACCAAGTTTATTTTATCAAAAGACAATTGTTTTACGAACTTTTGTACAATCTTTATTTTCTTTTGAAATATTTTTTCTATATATTCGCGTTACGTAAACGATTTAGCGAATGAGCGAACGAATACTGTCTATTAAACTTTAGAAAATATCTCGATGGAAATGGAATTTTACACCATTGTAGAATTGAAAAATTATGTTTTATTAATTGGACCAACGAAGCAAATTTCGAGCATGAAGTTAATGTTAATTGGTAACTAGTCGCAGAGTATTATACAGTGAAATTTGTGCTTTTATTGTTCATGTCTACAACGAAACTACAACGAAATGACGAGAATGCTAGCAACGAGAATTGGAGATAATGTTATAGCTAAAGTCATTATGCGAATTAACATACTAGATTTGAATATACACATGGAGAACTGCTTGTTTCGGAAATGAAAACACAAGTATGTGCTGCATTAGAAGACATCTACATCTACATCCTAGACGGCTACATCCTTAAGCGGTACATCAGTAGTTGTCTTCGAGACACTCGTTGTCATCAAAGTACCGCACGGCGACATTACCTGGAGATGCGGACTTACATTGCCACTTTATATGTAAAATCCTATTATATTATTATAATATTCAAGTATTGTTTTCTTTCATGTTATACATGAATTTTACTTATTATAATAAAATAACTTTTGCTGATTTTATCGGAACTTGATAACATATTTAGATAAGAGGATTCATGACCGATATTTCGGATAGTCTGCAGCAACCACGACCAAGAGATGACCAAGATATCAGACACCCTAATGATATAAAAATGTGAATAAAATTTGGAGTATCCTCATCCACACCAAGATCATTATTATTATACAGTAAAATATTATCATATACAATTATAAGACGATGAATTAATGTTTCTTTTGCTGATAGTTTCAAAACTCTTCAATTGATTAACCCCCTCCACTTAATACTACCAATCGTATCTGCAACGTGCACGAAATTACTCTGCTCAAATCAATTGTTTGCTTGCTAACGATACGGGACGCTACTTTTCGCTGACTACCAGGAATTAATCCGTTTTAACTGCCACCACGATTATCCGACACCTAATAATTAAACCGGTGCAATGGGACAGATGAATCTTATTCCATACTGAATAATTCTTCTGTAAACCAGCTTTACTGTGTTCGAACGAAGACAGGCACTGTAACTACAAGCGTCCAAAGCATTTTGCGTGTTGTCTGGCCTTATTTCCTAGTTTATATTTACAAGTGGTATTGACCCTTTACCTGAATATAAATAAGTTTAAGAGTTTACTATTTTGCATTTGTAATAAACATAAAAACTGTCACTATCTTAACGCTAATTGAATAACAAACTTTGTTACAAAAGGAAGCCTGAGATAATTTGGCCTACAGCATAAATTAACTTTCATTACCTCGTGTACAACTGTTGGGTTGAGTCCCTTAAAATAAGGTGAAAAGGGTATATTTTTGGGCCGGCTTTAGGCAGTCGACTTCACAAGCCGTTTGAAGTTATGTAGGATGTGAGTGCTCATTCCCTTACTATATTTTTTGTTTCGAGCGAGTGAAATTACCGTAGTTAATTTTTGTGAATATCTAAAATGTTTATTAATGTAATAAAGTTAAAGAGTATCTTTCTTTGTGTATTTAAACTCTAGAACTAGCAGTCGAATTGGAATGTTCTTAGACAGTCTATTCTTGGATTATTAGAAAAAACTTTTTTTCCTAATAAAAGTTCGTTTCAGAGTCGATAAAATTTAATATTTGATAATAATTAAAACTTTTAAACTTACAGCAACACAAGCTTATCTTTATTAAAGTATAGAGTATAATAATATGCACATGGTGCCATAACACTAACAAATCTTAGAATTTCCAAAAATACATTGGTTTTGGTCACTGAATTTGTTAAAAAAATGATCCATCCACTTGTATATTCCATTACATTTGACGTATTTCTCCAAAACAGTTTCATTCAACCCGCCACTTAATGACACGTTTGGTTTATTTCAACGGAGCATATTTGATGCCATCACCGGACTCTCCCGTCAGCAATTTATCCTGGAATTTTAAATTTCGCCAAGATGAGGATTTAATGTTATCATTTTAACTCGTTTTCCACTATTTGCTGAGGGTTTCAGCAACTCATAGTGCCGTTAAGTTTCGTTTCTTCGGATAAGGTAGTTTGTATTTACAGATATAAATGACGGCTGTAAAATCTTATGTGTAATCATGATAACATTTTTTTTATTACACTACTTCCTTTTGCAGTTATTTTTTGATAAAATAGGTTTAAATTAAATAAAAAAATCAATTTTAAAGCTGAAATCAATAAAATATTTAACTTCAAATACAATTTGACAATTTTTAGCAACTATTGCAAAACTTGTTTGAAAAAAAAAAAGAGAACAAAAAAGGCGCGGGAGGGTATTTCACCGATTCGGTAACTCCACGCGGCTTGGTTAATTTCACACACCTTCAAAGGCTTATAATCTTATCGGGCGTGCAGGTTTCCTCACGATGTTTTCCTTCACCAGTGAGCAAACAATGGTCTCTCGTTCAGGTGCACGTAGAAATTTAGGAAAGCCCATTTCAATGCTCCATAGGGCTTAGGATTGAAACCGGACCCTCGCACTCACACTGGCCACGTCTTACTCACTAGACCATCGACGCCCAACGCAATTGTCTTGCAAATGTTTTTTTTTTCTTTTAAAAATCATACATTTTCTTTGAGTATGACAGTTACTTTTCCTTAACGTCTTTATTCAGATAAGGATATTTCTTTTTATTAAATCTTAAACAACAAGGATTGCCGGGTCCTTTTACCCAACGAACTAAACTAATCTGACAATCATTATTATTATTAATACTCAACTATAGTATAAAGATCAAAATTACTTTACTTAAATGAAAAAGAATTGCCGCAATGTATGCACGCATAACTTCAGAACCTCAACTTCACACAACTTTATAATAATATATTCAACCAAATTAGATAACACTTTTTTGTTGTGTTGGTTATCGTCAAGGCGAGGTGTGTATGAAAAAAATGCTCCTTAAATTAAGTTGCACGTTAATACAGATGTTAACGCATTGAATAAGTCCTTATTTAAAAAAAATAGGAGTATGCTTGCCTTATATTTAACATAAATTAATTGTAATATCATTAATTGTTTTAAAACTGTAAGAAGTGCGTAAGTATTAATATACGTCTCATAAATCGTATAACTTTTTCAAAGTATTTTGTAAAGTCATGTATTCACGAAATAAGTATTAAGGGAATGCCCATTAAGGGTAAGGGCTGGAGGCCGTACTGAGGCCGTCACTCAGCATTACGTCATATTCGTGCCGGCGTCTCCGAATGAATCCAACACGAAACTTTGTGCTCGAGAAGTTGTCGAGATTACAGGCGACATAACAATAGGGATACATCAAAACGTAACACGTCAGCGTTAATGTGACACAAAATAAGATGAGCAACAACAAAAAGAGATGAAATGTCAGCTAAGTAATGCAGTGGTTTGGTAAAGGAAGGGATCCGAATTTGTGGCAAAAGTTGACAAAAAATACTTTTTAAATACATAATCGGCACAGCCCGCTTAGTCGTGAGATGGGAGTTCACGGTTGGCTCAGCCCGGTCAAGTCAAGGCATCACGCAACATTTAGATGTTACTGGACCTCCCGAGATATGAATGTTTGAATTGCATCATGTAGTGGTAAAAGTAATCGTCATAAAATGTTCAATCCAACTGACGCATTCACAATGTTCTAGATTAATACCGTTATTGTGTAAATAGCTTTCCAATTACGCTTCATAAATGTCCATTTTTATTACAAGCTTTTATTTAGTTTTATCTCTTGCAAATCAAATTTGATTCATTTTACAGCGACTGATTGTGATGAAATTTTGCATACACGTGTAAATCGAGTGACAATACATTGTTATGATGACATGGAGTACCATGACCATATATGGAAGGTGGCCAAAAGAACTTCACAATGAAACAACACAATCTCCTGAAAGTTCGGCTAATTGGTGACATTTTGACGAGTGAGTGATGATGAAGTTGTAAGGTGGTCACAGGAACTCAATTCATAAACGATGCAAACCCATCTAGTTTCAGTTGGTTTGATTCTCCTTAACGGGTACGTTGGTGCTAGATGGTAACCTTTGTCTGATGATGGAGCTTGAAGGTAGCCATAGAAACTCAAAACTAAGCGACACAACCGCGTCGAGTATGAGTCTTAATGGTTGGATCGTTTTTAATGAGTGTTGTGAGTTCGTTTGGATTCGATTCGTTTATTTATGAATAAGGTTTCTGTCTTTAATTAGAGGGATTAGATAGATGACCCAATGCCAGTAAGTACGTGCCAAGAGCTGAATAGTGTAATGTCTAAATAGAATGAGAAATGTTATAAAAGCTCACCAGTATTTTATTTATTACTTTAGAAAAGCTTCTAAACATAATATAGAAACAGCAATAGTAAAAGAAGGCCAATTAAAGATTTCACAGATAAGTTACATAAATATGTAATGCTATAAAAATATGAAATAATACTTAAAAGGGAAAATTAAAATGAAAAAAATGTGTGTGCAAGTCACACACGGTAGAAGTGAAACTCATGAAAAGGCGCTGATCAAAAATAAAAGAAGTATTACTATAAAATATTAATTACAAGCGACACCTAACAAATCATACCTGAACTGTTACCGACAGTAGTAGAGCACCAGCAGGAGTAGTGCAAGAGTAACGATAACGAAAGCTCATAATGAAACGAGACCGAAACAAGGACTCACTGAAATATATAGACGGGGTTTGGGCGCGCAACGATACTTTATGTAAATGGAGATTGCAGAATAAGAATAAATCTACGGAAATCAAAAGGAACAACGGAAGGACCGTATAATTGACCGTATTATAAGGCAGTAAAGTTTCTCTTTGTTTAATTTTTTCCGCCGCACACGTTAAGGGGACGTTAGCGTTTTCCTCAAGTGATTTTTATGTTAAGTGTGTTTGGTAATTGTCGGTGAGGTGATTCGGTGTTGCCGGCAGATTAGTAATTATTGTGTTTGGGCGGGAATAAATGTAGGCAATTCTCAATCGTCGTATCTTTCTATTTACTTCTAACGACTATTTACACGTTGCACAGATGTTATTTAGTTGTAATAGATATAAATTCAACTTTAATGTACGGAAAAGTATTTATAAAAGCCCAAATATCGCTTTCTTATTTTTACGCAAAAACTCATTATTTTACTCATTATAATGAAATAAGTTTTACGGATTTTATCGCGGATTTTAGTTTTTTACAAGCCCGACGTTCGGATACTTTACAGCAACCATGGTCACGGGAGGACCATGTCAGTTCTACGTTGAACATATAAAAAACTTAATAGCCTGAATATCATTTATTACTCTAAAACTAACAACATTGATCAACAGAAATAAAACTTAAAGGACAAAAATCATAAATATCATCTAGTGAAACCTCATCAATATGAGCATAAAATTAGATTTTCTCTTGAAATTAATTTGAAAAAATGTATCCGAGCCGGGAGTCCCCGCCTGTTTGCCGGCGAGATGAAACGCAAACAGCCGCCGAGTCTTTTGCCAGTCGCTTATTACATTATACCACTTTTAGATTTTCGCTTCCAGAAAAAAGTCTAAAGTTAATTTTAAAACAATATAAATGTCCCGTTTTGCATTTTAATCGTGGGATAAGAAGCTTTTATCTTTATTAATTTATGCGAATTCAAAGCAATATCTTATAACCTTATGGGATCAAGTTAGGTACAAAATCTTCTATATCATGATGATACTAAAATTCATTTTCTAGAGATAGCACAGCTCTTTTATTTTTATCATCATTTATGGAACATTAGCATTATCGGACCAAATCCTTAGAGAATGTAAGATTTTTTTATAGAACATTTAAATGAACGTATTTAAACACTACTTGCCGATAATAACAGATTATAATAAATGACTCATAACGTTGTCTCTAATTCGTGCATGTTTTGCCGTTTCGTGTATTGCTAGTTACAATAACATATTCCGCCCTAATACGATTTAATTTTGCCTCGACCTAATGAACTCATCTCAACACGTTACAGTATTGAATTATACTACCACAACATACAAACCCATGAGTACGCTGCACGCTGTATTATACGTATTGAAGGAGTCACGTTTGCGAGTTTGAATATAGGAGATAATCTCCGAAACAACTAATGCGATTTAAATAAATCTTTTACTGCGTTACCGCTGAGCGACAAAGGCTATAAAAATTGTCTGTGAAGACTGCTTATTTTAACACAAGTGAAACTGCGGACAACAGCTAGTAATAAATAGTCTAGTATCGCGTTTATCTTAAAGCGACTTAGAGATAGGATTTAAATTAAATGTCCTGTCCTTTGCTTTTCTTTATCGCTGAAAAGCCTGCACTACATAAATGCCACCGTCTCTCTGCTTCTCGTTATTAAAAGCTACGAAAGTAATTCTTGCATTAAAGAGGACAATGGTATTTTATCATTTACTTACAATTGTATCTATTTAAACGCTAGGAATAATACTTGAGTATTATTTTGTATAATTATGCCTCGGCAAAACCGAGTATTATTATTATTTATGGAATTAATTAAGACGTATTATATATTTATATATTCCACACATGCACACAATTCTATACAGGCTTTTATTTCGAGATCCAAACCTTCACAGCCATGTATATACGAAGCAAAGAATCGAACAGCTGCCGTGCAGAGTTACTGCGCGTACTAGCGCGTACTACTGTTCGAAAGGGATACGAGGGATCTACACATCGCTTATTTATCATAATAAGAACTGATGTAAGATAATCATAATTACTTTAAAACAATTTTGAAAAAACATGTATATAAAAATCATTCAAACTGACTCACTTGTTCAAGAGCTTTTGTTTTATTAGACATTTATTTTAACGCTACACCTTTCCATGTGTGAATAATTTCTTGTAGCACTGATTGGTCCTCCACCTCACTCCTCTAAACACCGAAGGTTGAATCTTGAGTCTTCTGCTTGAACATTAGGGCAAGAGAGTCCCAGTAAGTCGGAGCTCTGCTGCCGTACGGGCTCCAGTAAGTCAGGGTGCTGTCGTGCGAGGGCGATGCGCCGTGTTGACCAGGATGTATGTACTCTGCTAGCTGTCCGATCGCTGTAGTGTGATTGTCCGTTGAAGCCGGTGAAGATTCAACCAGGCGGTGCGTCGCGGCTGGTTGGTCGAGCTGGCTAGCGTGGTGGAGAGGCGTGCTGTATAGAGGGTATGTATGCTGTACCAAAGTGGGATATAGGTGAAAGGCATATCGGCTCGGAAATGTCCTTTCAAAATAGGCTCAACTGCTACAGATGGACACATTTTTCTTCGGCGTTAATAGTTCTGTTGATTTCCAATTTTTCCCGAAATAACTTCTACTTCACGTTGATACCTAAATAATATTATATTCGCATGATATATGATGATATTACGAACATTGTTTATGCAGACAATGGGTAGTGTAAATTGTGCGATAATATATGAGTGGATGATTTCAGTGGAGCCAGCAGCAACCAGACGGCAGACGCACAAACACGCCGGCTGGTTCACGCGCGGGCGGGCGCGGGCGCGCGTCATTAAATACATTTTAGCCGAGCGTGTATTAATATTATATTGTTCAATTACCATCGTTCTGGAATATTATTTTGTGTGGTATTTCTATTGTATTATTATATACTCTGTACGTCTTTCAATCACGGCTTTAAATACGACCAACGCAACGAATTTCTAAAAGATAAAATGTTTATTTCTTATTAATATATTATATTGTCTAGAGTGTTCATTTTAAAAAAACTATTTGTGTTATGAAATTGACACTATCTATTCTCCGGCCAATTCGTACGTCTCATAGATATAAACAAATTGATGGGAAATACATAAATAATTATTAACTGGATATAATCTTTTCCCTCTGAATAAATGAAATAAAAAAAAAATAGAGCCAACTTGAAATTCCATATGGAAGTGAACAATTGTGATGGATACCAGTGGCGGCTGGTGGGTTATCGAACTGGTAGTGCACTTTACTTGCTCACTAAGTATTAAGATTAGAAATAACAACAAAACAACAATTTACCTAAAATATGTTAATTTTTTATATTTTTTGTACAATAAATCAATAAGAAATTTTTCTGAAGCGAAATGTTTGCTCGCTCAAATCCACACAACCATTTCTTTCTATTAAACATTTCACTTTTAAAATCTCTGTTTAAGATCATTTTAACTGACACCAAACACTGTACACAGTACGAAAATACGAATATTACGAATTTACTATTAATAATTTACACAGAATATTATGAAAAGAAAAATAGTAATTGTTTTTACAGTAACTAAAACAAACAATAACGGAAACTCAACTTGCAAACATCATGTCCGCCGTCGTCGTGCGCCCGGCAAAATTCGTTAAACATCGGGTGCTCTCGGCAAATTCGGCTTCGGACGCGCGTGCGGCGCACGAAATCAGAGTAATTTCTCGGTACATTTCTATGAACTATCTTTTGTTTCACGCGTCAGGCGTATAGCGCGTAACTCATACAAGTTATATTAGCAGTCCTCGTGCGCTCGCGGAAGCGCACGAAATTTTTTCTATTATGGAAAATAAGTCTTAATAGTTTAGCAAAGCGCTCAAATTGTGTCGTCATAATTGGAAATTTTATTAGTTATAAAGATTTTTGTATGTACTTATAAAAATACTTAAATATCTATTAACATGATTTATAAAGATCAAGTAATGTTTGAAATTTTTAAATCTTAAATTGGTGGTTCAGCGCACGAGCGCACTTAAGGTACAGCCGCCACTGATGGATACACAATAATTTTTGAGTACCTATAATGTTTATATTAAACGTTTACTCGAATTTCACTCATTATTATAAAACAATTTGATCGCCATGAAATCTGTAAAAGATTTTTCATTATAAATAAATGTATGTATTTTTCTGTTACACAAAAAAACAAAGAAAACATTTTGCGAATTCATTGCAATTTTTGAGTGCGATAGCACCTAATAAACCGTCGCGTCTAGTTTTTATTTAAGTGACCAATCTTATGCTGTTTCAAATCTACAGTTACCACTTATGAGGCCATTACAAGAGAAAATCGCTGTTATTTATAATAAGTAACTCACCTCACCACAATCCCTTAAAAGCCAAAGAGCCAATGGGCAATAAATTTTTTATTTTCTATTAATGTATATAGTTCGGCTACGTGCCCTGCTTCCGTTCCTAATACGTGATGGTATTACGGCCATTCTCAACCTGATCGGGTAATGGGCGTTGCCATAATTTTTTGACATCGATGCACATCCTTGTCTCCCAACGAACATGCGTTGTTGAAATTGTTGTTTCCCAACGAACATCCATTGTTGACATCCTTGTTTCCTAACGAACATGCGTTGTGGACATCGTTGTTTTTGCCAACGATATCGGAGATGTCAATGTTGAAATGGTTATATTATGTTTGCGTTTTTTGAAACGTTGTGTGTTGTATCGTTGCATTTAGTAAAAAATATGATTTCAATTATTAAAAAAGAATCATTTAAAAATAAAACATTACTTATTAAATAACAAATAATAGCTGAACTAAATAATAGTGACGTATATGTAATAATTGTCCCGGAATCCAGGGCCGGTCAATGAACTGTCATTTTATTGGACTGCATTTTTGTAATTGAAAGCTAAAACAAAAATGTTACATTTTTTTCGTTATGTACATAATATAAATATGAAATTAACAATTATTTCTACTGGGTTATTCGGGTTATAAGGGTTGTGATAAGGATAGTGGCCAAAATTTTAAACCCCTATTAATATGCAATAAAAAAAACATTTTTGAGGTTTGATGTTCAATTAATCGCCTAAGGATGTCCACCATGTGAACTGACATTCGTTATCAGCAACGTTGTTAGAAAAACGGCAATCGCTACCTGTTCCTTTCAAGAGAATAACAAGTTACCCTTTCGGTCTTAATATGGTCTTATGGTAGAGGTTTTTGAGTTGAAAGGTTAGAAAAAATAAGCTGTTGGATAAAAATAAAACATTCACACCTACAAACGTATCGCTATAAGAGAGGTACAAATCCGCGGGCTTTGCCGAGACCGGCCCGGGGAACTCCGGGATATATATTATACGGAGAGATTAAAGTAACAGTTTATTATAATACATTTGTACGCTTAAAATATAATGTTGGTTCAATATAGTATAAACCAAGATGGCGGGTCTGATGAGAACATTTATTTATCCCGGCTGTGAAATGCTGAATATTATTTACATAATATTCCATGGACTGTAAGATAATACGTCATGGATGATAATGTTACGCTTATTTAGTATTTAGTTAAGAAAACTGGAAGTCGAAGCACGAGTATGAGACTAACACTGTCTAAAGCATGTACATATGACTTCGACAACGCATCATCAACATAATATTGTGTTGCTTAAATTATAAAACAAATGAAAGCCAATAGTTACAATGTCTACTTTTTCATCCGGAATGCATTATGGAAAATATACTCAACTGTAAGCTGTTAAAGCAATATAAGCTAATCTAACCAGTTGTAATAAAATGAGCCATTTTAAAAAGTCATAAACCACTACTACAAGGCAATAAAAGCTCCAAATAAATCTACAGCGCGGTGAATTGGTCGGGGGCTGGCGTAATACAATAGCGGGGAGAAATGTGTGCAGTTAGCATAATATTCGTATGACGGCGTTGTTAACGCGAGATCGCTCGCAGCATCCGCAGTAACGCCTCCATTATTGACCCATTTCGCCGCCACTCTCAGATCTCTAATATGGTTCACTCCGAAAACGGCGGGTAAATCTTTTGACACCTTTACTTAAAGAGGCTGTATGAGTTTTATGTGTTGGATTCGTAATACAATTATGAATCAATATAACATAAATCTTTTGAATAAATTAGGTTCTATTGTTACATAATTGACACTTGAAATGGCTTGAAACTGCATGAAATATATTATAATATTTAGTAGAAGCTCATTGCATATTTATTAAAAGTAAAAGCTATATAGAAGATAAATATATAGTGCCTGCCTATTATAAAATATTTTTCTTATAATTCTTTATGGACATCCATATAAGAGATGAAACGCTTATAAGAGAAGAAACTCTTTTAGTAATAGATAGATTCAAGTCTATAAAGTATGTAACTCGCATGCTGTGTATACTACCAATAAATAAAAAGAAGTCCTTCGATGTATCTGTCTGTCTGTACGCATTAAACTCAAAAAACTGGATTTTCATACTGTGTTCAAGACGAGATCACATCAATCATTTCTGAGGTAAGTAATGTTTTATTAAAATTCGTAAATAATATAAAGAAATCAATTGTAAAAAGTTGGTAAAATTGAAGCCACTAATTGAAGCCAATTAAGCTATTCCATAGAGATATAACAACATCAGTAAATATAAATGCGGGCGGAGCTGCGGTCAACAACTAGTAAAATATAACATAGTAATACAACCGGGCAATCAGTGTTAACAGTGAGTACAGGCGTTTAGGTTTTTACGAGGAGGTCGTGTAAAGAAAAAACGTCTGCGGCTCTCGTAGAAATTACTGCAGTACTAAGCGGCTGTTACTTTTATTTTTTCTTTTAATACGGCTGTTTCCCGACGAGAATTATCATTTAGCAGAGACTACTTACAACTCTTAAATACATATATCTTTATATTTAATGTCGTGATAAAAAAAGAATCGTATAAAAATACCTACTTTCTTAGCTAGTTCACAACAATTTACAAATGATACAGACAAATTTGAATGCTTACAATAATTAATAACAACTTTACAAATTTACAAATTTACGGTTTGCTATTATTATAACAAACTAAGTGAGTAAACAACCTTTTAGGTACAAACTCTATAATAATAACTATGGAGGTAAATGAATAAACATTATAGTATTTTAGCTGTGCCTTGCTATTTCCTCTTAATAAAATAAATGCTATCTACACCTCGTCATGCAGGAGGACTTCTGGCCACAGGGCGTGGTGTTCCACCAGAACGCACCAAGACTTAAGTGCAAGTGAAGTGCTACTAACATAGTTTTAAGTTTTATTTACTAACACTTAATGTTATAATATGTATTATTAGGTTAAGGTATTTATCTATGGGCCTATACAGCCTGAAAATAAATGGTTATTATTGTTATTATTAATATTAAAAAAATCCCTTAAAATAAATAGCTTTATCGTCATCATATTATTTAGTGGATTAGCCAGTCCACGGAGATTGTCTTCCCGGTTCATAGCCAACCTGTATTGGCCCATCGGTCATCCGTTCTCCTGAGTGCGTGACCAGACCATTGCCACTACAACGACCTTGTACTTCACGTAATGCCGGTAACTTTAGTTCTCGGACGGATGTCTTTGTTTAGAATCATATCTGCCAAAAAGAACACCCAGCATAACAGGCTGCATGAAACAGCTAGCTACGAATAATTAATTAAGTCTCGTTTTGAATTCATCAAATGCAAAAAGATTTATATCGCGTCAAAAATAAAAACAAGAATGTATTATAAATTGTTTCACTGGTCCAATGGACATTCCTGCCATACCAATGTAGCAGGAGTACGGAACGGAATGCTCGCCGGAACTGGAGAGCACAAGAATTCCGGAAACCGATTTTAAGTAGCAGCCAGTGGTGAAAAATGAAACAAGGAATATTATATAAATTAATTATAACATTACTTAGCTTTTAAAGATATCATTCTAAATTAACATTAACTTGGTTGAATTTGAAAAACTTGGTAAATATTCCATTTTAAATAGTTTTAGTACTATGAAGTTTATATTTTAATTTATCATGAACTGATTTTGTTTTCTATCACGAGTACGTTTTTGATCGTATATTTGAAATATCCCCAAGAGAGATGAAGATATTAAATATTCAGGTTTATGAAGCAGTAACAGATAGACGGACTGATATTAAAAATTGCTCTACACGAAAGAGCATTGTTCTGAAGCGACGCGAGAGCCCACTTAACTCACAAAGGGCTTCTGAGCGGTCAAGCGCTAAAATGCCTGACCGAACAAATTTTTGCTAATTAGCTATTGAGGAGTCGCACAAATAAGCTCTTTGTAGCTTTTATTAAAGTGGCTAACCAATGTCGCTTACACTGGAGCTTCTCTTAGTGAACGTCAAGACGGAAGCTTAATTTTTTTTAATTTACTGAGAGCTGAATTGAGTCTTTTGCCCGACAGAAGATAAATTATGATATATTTTCACTTAAAGAAATGTATTTGACGATTTGATTATTTATTAATCAAATTGAAAACGAAGAATTTATCTACACAGAGTAAAATATAATGTGCGAAGAGTTATATTGTTGGCAGCAGTGGGTAAATTACCAATAACGAAGAAGAGTAAAGCAAAAGAGAAAATAAATTGGAATCTTGGGAATAAAGCTGCTAAAGATACAAATTAATAATGATTATGATGATTGATTGTTTGCAAATCAACTGGTATTATTATAAACATTATTTAATTTTTATGGATTTGATTTCTTGCAGAAATGATACTAATAAAATCCTCATTGAGGAGACATGGCTGGTGTCTTACACGGTGTTGCTTTTTGTATGATATAATATAACAAAACTTAACATCAAACAAAGGCTAATATCACGTGGTATATACCCCGCCCACACCTTCCAATTCCAATCTCATGAATAATGTAATATATATGAATATTAACGTGGCACTGCATGGGTATGTTATTACTGAAAATACATATATAAGTCTGGTACAAGTTTAAGCTATTCCATTCCGCACGATTTTACAAGGCACCTGTTTCAACGGGCGTGTGACAGGCGACGGTGCGAACGATAAAGGGAATAAAAGTTCAGCTCGAAGTTGAAGTTGGACTAGCGCAACGTGCGCCAGATACGAATACATTTCAACGGATATAGAATCCATTTTAAACAGTTTCACAATGAACATTTACCTTGATATATGGCAATAACTTCACCCCGATGTGGGTAATGTACTAGCGACATATTATGGAAGATGTAATTAAAGGATTACAGATACAACGGCCTGTAATCTATAAGCGGTTTAAATTGTTAGCGAAAAGCGATTTGATGGTTTTGAGTTTATTCAAAGCGGCTTATATCATACAGTGCTCAATGAAACTGGCATTAGGATGAATAAGCATGCATTGTTGGTCGCGTGTTGTTATGTCATCGCAGTCCACTAGTATTAGTTTATTAGTGCTGTACGCACGAGTACTACGAGTACGAGTACTAGTAGTGCTACGAGTATAGTACTGTGTGCTACTGCAAGTGTAGTACTTTGTGCTACGAGTATAGTACTATGTGCTACGAGTATAATCCTGTGTGCTACGAGTGTAGTAATGTGTTACGAATGTGGTCCTGTGTGCTACGATTATAGAACTGTGTGCTACGAGTGTAGTACTGTGGTCTACAGGTGTAGTATTGTGTGCTACGATTGTAGATCCGTGTGCTTCAAAATATGTAGTCCTGTGTGCTACGAGTATAGTACTGTGTGCTAAAGGGGTAGTATTGTGTGCTACGAGTGTAGTATTGTGTACTACGATAGTGGCGTTACTGCGGTACATGTATATTATTAGTCGTACTACGGATATGGCGTACCGTGCTGCGAGTACTGAATTAGTATATCTACATAATGTAGAGATTATTTTAGTACTATTTCTGTTAATTAATGTTAATTATATTTTATTAATTTATTTTGTTTGTTTGTGTCTACAAATTTACTGAACTCGTTTTGAAATTTTTTTACCAATAAAAGTTATAATTTACTCCCTAAATTCCACGAGAATGTGAAGTACACAGTTAAAATCGCGAGGCACTGCTAGAAAGTTTTAAAGCAGGTTTTTTATTAATAACTACTAGCTCCGCTTCTTAAATCATATTATCTCAGTATAAGGCGCTATTGTTTATCCACGTTTCTCTCTTATTTATCTTTTATTACAAAGATCACCGTACTAAGGAAACAGTAACGAAATAGTTCCTAATAACACAAAACCTTTTTTACTTCCGTCCTCATAAAAGAGTCCAAACAAACACCCACGCACCACAAAGTAACAAAACTAAGGGATCCGGGAAATAAGTGAAAAGTTTGTAAGTAAATAGTTTGTTACCCGCGCGGGCTAAAGTGAACATAAATACGTAGGAGTGGTGAAGTTAGCCAAATACTGTGTAGTGTAAAATTGTTGAAGTACGAGACACTTGGAATACCAAATTTAATATGAATCTTAGCCAAGGGAAGTTTTGACTCTAAAATCGATTTTTATTCATTTTTGATATTACTTGAGCTCCTGCGCACCCCTTAAATGAGCTACTATCATGTTTAATGGAATTAACTACTAATTTCATATCAAAACAACTGAAACTGTGGAACAAGCTCAATTTCACAATATATAATAGCAAAAACGTAAGTCATCATCTAAATCTAATACTCAATCATCTACATATAATATTCAAGTGTTAAATTAATAAGTCAAAATACCATAATTTAGAAACATAAGCATATTAGATTTTAAGCATGAATTTCTTGTGCAATCTTTAAAAGTTTCGTCAAAGAGGCCAACATCTTAGTAGTAGTAATATTAAATATTTCGCCCAGAAAAACTTTACTTACAGCTTGAAAGCTTCTTTTCAATTTATCAAAAACTCAAAATTGTAAAGTAATTTTATTTTTATGTGAACATAGAAATCAGAAGCTTAGTATTACGTGGATATGAGACGTAAAGTTCTAAAGCTAACTCTTTAACTAAGGTAACTTAAATGGTTGATGGAAAAACATTCTTAATAAGAAAAATGAGGAAAAAAAGTGTGAGTTTCGTAACATCCAAGCGATAACTTGGTATTTATATAATAATATAAATAAATGTTAAATTATACTATAACATTATTTAAATAAACATTAAATATTATTAGAGTGAGAGAGATAGGAAAGCCAGACGTTAAGTTACAGAGCTGGTTACTCTCCCATAGTCAATTCAAATCAAAATATCTTTATTTTGTAGGTAGCAACTTGTACACTTGAAATACGTCAAAAAGAGTAGTGAATAAAAAGTGAAAAAAGTAAAAAGTAAAAAAAAGAAGTGATCACTTCAATAATTACATACCATAATATTAATAAATAATAGCTATATAAGCTGAAAGCTGATCCCGGCCACTTCAAATTAAAATGGTTCAGTTACTTCATATTATAGCGAGAAATCAGCTCACGGAATGTATACGAAACAAATCTAACTCATATAATTGAAACTTACATGCGGTTTACCAAGTGACCTACGAGCAATAAACACATTTATTATAATATTATGGTTTATTTTTTAACGATGGAATTTTCTGAAAAAGAAAAAGTGACCAAAGTTACCAGACGACCAATCCAATTAGCTCTTTGGATCAGCCATTGTCCTGATGTGACCTGAAGCAAAACTTGAACATATATAATATGAGTTATCCCGGTCGCGTCACGGCTGTGATTAGATTTGTCACAGGGTCTGGTCTCGACCCCAACGAGTGCGTATGTGCTACACATTGGATATACAAAACTATTGTGAATCTAATCTTTCTTTCATGTTGTGTTTATTTTTTACTTTGTGGATATAAAAATTATATATTATTAATTGTGTAAAAATTAACGATCTCTATACCTCAAGGATTAGCGCGTTGGTGCTCAAGGCTGAGGTAGCGGGTTCGAATCTCGCCATGGAAAAAAAAAGTTTCTGTGTGCCTGGGTCATGGATGTGTGTTATATAATAAAAATCTCAAATATATGTATTGATATAAAAAGTTTTGAATTATATTTATTTCAGTTGTCTGGTACCCGTAACACAAGTCCCTTCGAGAACTTACCACGGGACCAGATTGAGTGTAAAAACGTCCATAGTTATTATCATTATTTGTGCCACTATTACGCTAGAGACTATATAAATGAATTTTTTGTTGATGGATTATTTACCAGTTTGTCTAAGCAACTATCATATGAAAGCGAAAAAATTCCGAGAACAAGAGAAACATGGCCTGTTCCCCGACCGGCTGGTTCGGTCTGCGCCGCCCCAAACAAATAGCAACTCATTTATCCTCGTGGTTAACAATTTGTATAAATTGTGCACAAAAAGTGTTTCCACGGACAATCACCGGCCGGTCTTGTATTTCTTTAAATGGTCGTATTAATCTGCAGATAAAGGGTTCCCTTTAACCTCATTCCTCAACACCATTAAAGCCCTTTTAATACTTCTATTTCGCCTTCAAAAATAATTACAGCCCATAATTTATTCTCGTTATTATATTTAACAAATTTACACTTTGAAATAAAATTCAATTAATATACTCGGGTCGGACTAATTTGTATATAATTTGGAGCAGGTTAAAAGCTTGGGAATAAACTTTCAGACTGAAAGTTCGACACGCGAGGGCAAAATGATGAAGAATCATACGATCGGAATGAAAGATTCAACTTCAAATATTCAAAGCTACATAAACCTCCAGAACAACCTTCACATTTCTTTCTTCTTGTCCTAAGAAGAATTATTTTTAAGTTCCTATGAAAGTCTCTTTATAGTAGTAGATATAAATAATATCTATGGACACTCCGTGCTAAGTTCTCGAAGTATATATATATATATATATATATATATATATATATATATATATATATATACTTTTTATATTAATACTTATATTTAAGATTTTTATTATATAATACACATCCATGACCCAGGAACACAGAAACTTTTTGTGTTTCCTGGCGAGATTCGAACCCGCTACCTCCGGCTTGTGCGCCAACGCGCTAACCACTGCGCCACAGAGGTGGTAAAAATTAACTGTTTTAAGCTGTAACAGGTGAGGATTATAAAAATAGTTTAAGCTTGTGTGTTCGTTCCGTGTATTCCACGTATAGAGGGAATCGCAGTGGTATTTTAAAATGCAGCTTACACTTTCAACAAGACGTCGAGGAGTGGTGGGGATGAGCGCGGAGAGCTAATCTCCCGAGTACGGCGCTAAACAAGGTATTAGTCGGAGGAGTCTTATTACCCGCGGATTTTTGCGGATTTTCACGGAATTTTGGGGATCAGTCAGATTTACATTTGTTATTTTTTGGGATTATTCCGTCGATATCATTATCAGCAGTCTCTTGTTAATTAATGTTCAATTGTGTTTTGCCGAGACAACATCTATTCTTATAATGGCATGAGTTGCCAAGTTACCATCCAGTTCTCATCTCATTCTTGGATATTCAATAAACTTTTAAATAGGTCATTGGATTCCAAACCGATCTGATCAGATTCGGATCCTGTAGGCACACGAAAACTATCATCTAAGGTATTCAATGATAGATCCGATAGCCATTCTTATTTCTCAAGTCTATAAGCTCCAGTAGCTTATAATAAGCTAAACCTGGGTGTGTCTGATCTATTAGTGTATTCCAGAAAGACAGAGCCAGCTCGTACGGATAAAAAAATTTCGCTACTTTTATATCATGGTAAAAAAGGGTTTACAGTACCTGCAGGTTTCAGTCGTAGAAGTTTTTTTCCGTGAAGTTTACAAAAAACACTTCTCTTGCCTCCATAGAATGATAACGTTTTTGTCAAAATGCAGAAAAAACTACGGTCTTATTAAAAATATTTCTCCCTTCAGGTCTACGTAATATTATTTGTATTTTAGTACAAAGGGTGTTCAATAATTCAACGACAAATGACCCTGTATAATATTTACTTACGAATTGGGCAGATTCTCGGTATTTCTATACATGTTTGTAAATTATGTAACAATGTGGGTACAAATAAATTTCATTGTTTATTTGGAACATGAGAATACCTTAAAAAGGTCTCCACATATTAGAAGTAACTTCTAAAATGTTTCTAAAATAAACCTTACTTTACTTTACTTTGGTATATTTCGAGCGACGATAGTCCAGTGGGTAAAGGGCTCGGCCTCTTATGCGAGAGGTTCTGGGTTTGATTTTGATCTTCCCATGTGTGCTTTGAAATGGGTTTTTCTAAATTTCTAAATGCACACTAAAACCGCTCGCTCACCGGTGAAGGAAAAGGTCGTGAGGAAACCTTCATGCCTGATGAGATTGAAAGTCTTTAAATGTATGTAAAGTTTACTAACCCGCATTAGGCCAGCGAATTGGTGAACTATGGTCCATTTCTCTTCTCGCCTGATTTCGTGGAGGAGACCCGTGCCCAGCAGTGGGACATAATATAAGGGTTTGATACTTGGTATATTTCATCGTCGACACAAAAATACTGGTGTTGTATATAGCAACTAAGTGTGAGTATATATGGCTCTTAAACGGTTTGACTGTATATTCGGATGTGACTCTTTTATTTCAATGCTAACATTTAGTGCCATTTGAAAGAGCAAAATTTTATCGTGCTATCCAGTATCCATCAATTTCTAAAAGCTGTTTCAATAAATATAATATACTTACCTATAATAAAATATAATGCCTTTTATTTACTTTCAACTATTTTGCAATATTCGCAGAATCAACTTTATACTTTTTTATTTTATTTATATAAATAGATAGGATAGATAGATAAAAACTAGTTAAAATTCCACATTTATATACCCGTTATTATCAATATTTCGTTTATTTTCTTCGCACGAAATAGAATTAACTAGCTAAACTTAAGTCTTAAATAGGTTTACCGCTTTAAGTAACGAGTTTTGTCCTAAGATAATTAAAAAGAAAAAACCTTAAAAAGATTATTTTTACTATCCTGAAAATTCATGTCTCTACCCCTCTATACTTATCCGAAGCAGGATAAAATTGGTTATTAAACAGTGACAACTTTGTGCTTCACACCACTCTGTATGAGTATCACTTTCCTGCTTATTATGCAGCCAGATTTTCTATTTTGCAGAAAGAAGAATCTGTTATCATTTATCGATTTGCTTTCATCAAAATTCTAAAACTCATGGACTCTTATCTTAAACTAATATAAAGAAAGCGGTGGTACTTCTTAATTATATTCGCATGCAATTTGCAGAAATTGTGAGAATTATGGCAATCTATTCTCCATTTAATAGCAAGGGGGGAGATTCCAATGGAATTAACGATCGCCTCCTTATTGGCACTTCCAAATGTTATCGATTGATGATGACAGGTTGGGGCCCAATAAGACTTGCGATCAAATTTGCGACGCTCCGACGATTCGGCGTTACGAGTCAAATTAAATTTTAAAAATTTCATTAGACATTTCAAAGTTTATTGGTATTATTTTTCAGCGACATTTGTCGGTGATGGCAAACGACCAATCCATTGCCAGACTATTTTTTTATAGCATAGAAGGGAAAACGAACAGTCGAAGCATTGTGACTATTCGATTCCCACTAACATCCACATAACCAGAGGCTATGCAGATGCGTTGCCCTCCTTTTCCCTATCTCCCTCCCAAGGGGCTACCAGAAACTCACAAACTGCACTAAACGCGACAGCTTAGCTGTCACTTTACGTCGATTTCATGTAAGTGAGAGGTTCCTCCCCGGGCATGCCGGCTTAATTTGGCTGCAAAGCAGCATGGCACTACCTCTTACTACTTTTTTTCAATATAATTTTCAGTTTTATATTTTGAGCTAGTTACATTTCAGATTGACGTCCAATCATTAGCTAATAATAATAAATGAATAATGCCCACCGTAATGTTAGTGATAAATACTTCCCCTCAGGTAGCCCAAAAGCCCACACAAATAGAGTCTAGTTTCCTAATAGTAGTCTTAATTCTATTTAATTTTTCTCTTTCTTTTCGTCCTTTTGGTTCTCTCTCCAGTTTGTTCTTTACTCTTCTTTTTCTCCATTCCATCTATCTTTTTCCCAAGTTAACTCTTTCTTCTCATCTCTCTTTCTAGTCCGTTAGTTTTTGTTCTTTATTATGTTCATTAGTGTCACCATTCCTATAGATATAGTCATCGACGTTGCGAAACTTTCGCATATAAATTGACCTCCGCGTATCGACGCGGGTCCTTGTCTCAAACATACCCCAATCGGCCCGCCTCGTTTATGTTAATTTGGGGTCCCGATATGACACACGATATTTATTGCGAACACACGACACGAATGTTGTGCCATTTTTGTCAATAAATTATGTTGGCGAATGACGAATATGCCCTTGAAAAAGCTATTCATTTCCCACAAACTATTTATAACATAACTTATAAAATGAACGCGTTAGTAGGAGCAGATATAAAATCCTTTAATTTAAATGTTATTTGAAGTTACTGAGATAATAATGTTTTGTAATGTTATATTATATCTGAGTTAAAACACTTTTTTTGGTTTATTAAATATTCTAAATTCATTAAATACATTATTACTATACTCATTAAAACTATTTAGTTAATGAATATAATCTCAATATAATTTCCAACTCGTGAAACAAAAATCGGCATTGCATACACTTCACTACTATTATATTACATATAACTATTCAACATCCGACAATATGCTCCGTAGTATAGGGTTGAAAACTATCATAAAAAGTGTTTACTGCCATTGATTACCAAACTCAAATTCTATTGCAGTATAGTCTATACAAATATTGTATATTCTAACAGCCGTAATTAATACCTCGACAAAATTAAACAACCAATAAATCAACTGGTACCTAAATACTAGCTGGATGACGTGACAGGGAAATATTTAAAACATCGGTGCTCGAACAGTATTAATGCTTGAGTGGAAAATGTCGGAGAATAAAAATAAAACCCGTAATTGGAAACAAAATACACAATTAGCCGTGAAATTTCACATTTCCGTAAGTATCAACATTATTTAAAACTGCGTTCGGCCATTTTAAATTAATTGTTGATTTAATTTGCGGTCGTATAGTGGAGATAAAATAACTCCGTTAATTAAAATACGGGAATATTCGGCTAAATGTTTTCATTAATATAATTTTAATTCGAGAAATAATATTTAATTTGCACGAATGTGTCGGCAAATGGTTTAAATGTATTATTGAGATTGCTCGTGCAAATATTACAATAACAACTTACATTGGATTCGTATTAAAGTTTCAATATTACGTACATTTGGAATTTGAGTAAACGCTCCAAAACATTTAATAATCGCAGGTTTTTGAACAACCTATTTAACAGGTAATTAATTTTTAACCTTTTACTAAATTTTTTAATATGAAATATCGCTCGAAACGCCGGAAAATCTCTATAGCTGAGAAAAGGCTCGCAAAAAGGGATGCGATGTGCCGCGCTTCCATGTGCAGGTACAGAAAGGATAGGACAGGCAGTTTTATAATTAGTGGCACCAAGAATTAGCTCATATGTCTCTGGATAGACAGCATATAAATGAGTTGTCTTGGCTAGTTCCCGGTGATCTAGTTAATGTTAAACGTTGACCTCTTCCCATCAAGTGGCACGACTGCCAGTTACCCGATCCATCTAACTTATAAAAATCCACGTGCAGGCTAGATGCTTAAACATTTCTATACTGGATTTTATAACAAACGATAAAGTTTTTAATATCTCCCGTTCAGTAAATCCTTCTAACAAGATTTTCTTTGTTCGTTAGTTTCATTTTCCATAGAAACGTCATAATATTTCGTTCTTTACCCCTCATTTAATGTGTAAGGTAAAATCATTATCTCATTACATCGTGAACACAAAAGGAAAATCATATTATTATTTATTTTTATACAATTTCATATTTTTTTTTAATAATTTTACTTTTTACTAGCAGCGCCCTGCTATTTCACACGCGCATTTCCCATCCCCATGGGAGTACGGGAATAAACTATAACGCATGTGTTGTTCTGATGTATAAGTTATATTATTGTAAATTTTCATCAAATATCCAATTACTTTTTGCGTGAAAGGATAACAAAATATCAGTAAGGGTAGTCCATCATATAAAGCACATACAAATCTAAACATCCCGACACTAAAACCTTCAATAGAAACCACTTCAAATCCATCGAAGAAACAAAACAAACACCCAACTCAAATATAGCTGTACTCAAAGATGGACCGTGAAGACACACCGGCACAAAGGCAATTAACATGGGCGAGAGAAGCCCGCAGGTGGAAAAGTTCCCTCCTATTTGTTCAGCACCTGGTCGCTTTGTGGGGTCAGTAGCACGTATACCAGCAAACAGGAATCGCCGAAACGCTATTGGATAAGTTTCATAAGTTTAGCTTGAGCGAGGCAAAATATCTGGAAGGAATTAACACTGCAATCGTTGTTATTCAAATAGTAATCTAAATTACTATTGCTGAATACGTATTGAGTTTAGATGTTATGGATATTTTTATTTAGAGGTTTGGAGTAAGTAATTCACTAAAACAATTGAAATGTTTCATTAGATTGTGTTTCGTTTAATGTAACAGTCTAAATGAGTACTATAAAGGGTTAACGTAGTCTTAAAAAATTGCTAACAAATAAATTGAGTTTTATTTCTTCTTTTGCTAAGCTTTGGGAGGGCGTGAGGGTGAGGGCATGAATTTCC
Organism: Lycaena phlaeas; assembly: GCA_905333005.2. Classification (NCBI taxonomy): domain Eukaryota; kingdom Metazoa; phylum Arthropoda; class Insecta; order Lepidoptera; family Lycaenidae; genus Lycaena; species Lycaena phlaeas. The sequence goes on from HG995171.1 coordinate 472,947, forward strand.
TGCGACGTATGTTGTCATAACATATTGATTTATATAGATCTATTTTATTATAGGTTGCATAAATATATGTTTTATATATTATACAAAACATTAAACAAGAGAGAACTGAGAACAACCAACGCTATAATTTACTATATTGTTAGGAAGTTTTAAAAATCTTCTTTTTGCATTTGTAAATTCAATCATTAAGGAAGAAAGACAATATATTATGTAATTGCAAAATATTTTTTTTATTTTAAAACTGATTTAGCTGCGCAGAACAGCTAATTAATAGAAGAACAAAACATTGTATGTATTTTAATTAAGTATTAAAATTGTGAACATCATTGTAAATATTATTTAAACTTCTCGTGAACATGACATTCGTAGACAATGTCGAAATATCGAGCTCCGCGAAACAATGATAAAAAATAATGGTAAAAAATCCTGTTTTAAATAATAATAATAATATGTTAGGACAACTCATACACGGCCATCTGATCCCAAACTAGGCAAAGCCTGTTCTTATGGTGACCAGACAGCTGATACACTACTTATATATTTCTAAATACATACATATCATGGATAAATTACGTCCAGAATGAGAACAAATAATCATGCTCCTCACACAAATATTTGTTCTGGGTGGGAATCGAACCCTTCTGGTTATAGATTCAGGGTCGCTAACCACTAGACCAACAGGCCAGTCATAAAAGTCGTACATAATGAAAATAACTATGTTAATTTAAAATTCTATTGTTAATATTATCAAACGGAACTCTAATAATTCATCGTATCTCATTACGATCGCGATCTAACAGAACACATTGATTGCATGATTTTTGCAGGAGCTCGAAGGGCGCACGTATTCAGTTCTCAATATCCCGTCGTAATTTGCTTTCAATTTGCGCTGCTCCTTTCCACATATTTCATACATAAATCAAGAATCAAATTGGATCGAAACGCGGGTACCTGGGTAGGTAGGTATTGATATAACCGGGTCGAGTGTTAGTTCAGCTTCGTACTCTAATTTGCAAATAAAACCGGCTCTAACTTTCGAATCCTTTTCATCTCTTTGTCCCGACTTTAATAGAAAGACGAAAGGAAGTGGAACACTTGATTAAAATCTTGTGTGCAGCCCGTTCGAGTTTTGTGTAATACATAAATTGTCGTGTAATTAAAAGTTGTTCGGTGAAAGTTTGTTGAAGTAAGGTCATTTAGAACGCCAGCTAATAACAAAAGGGAATTAGCAGGGACTTAATGAATGAGTTAGAAATTGTTTTATTAAAATGAAAAATATACTAATAGTATGCACCTATGTAAACGTGTAGCGCGGCGCAAGCCGTCGCTCGTAATTATATTTCGCCATGAGTCAACAACTTGTGGCGAACGAATTGCTGGCGTTCCTCCAGCAGAAGCTGGACGTGATGGACGAGCTGTCTGCTGTTCAGATCTGCTCCACTAACTTCAGCGAGGACGATATCGCCGCTGCTAAGCTGCTGCTGTACAGGTCACTAAATAAGAGTGACCAGATGGTGTCCCGCCGGCGTGACGGGACAAAGAAGAGCTTGCAAGACATCATCACGCTGCTGAAAGAGACCGATCCCGACGACGTGCCCACGTTTGTGGCAAAGGACCTGGGAAAACTCCCTCCTGTCACCTTCGACCATGTCGACGTCACGAGCCTGCTGAAGGACATTGTCTTCCTGAAGGCTAGCCTAGTGGATGTGCAAAAGAGGCTAGATGCATCCCAGAATACTGTCGCTGAGTTGCGCAATGAACTCACAGAATTGCGTAAATCGGTAGTAGTAACTGGGTCACCACCTAATGCATCGAACGTAAACACGCGTCGTGGAGCATGCCTCAATTTATCGGGCGTCAGCTTCGCGTCAGCGCTTTTGTCCTCGCCGTTACCGAACGTTGAGTCTGCTGAGCGTGCACTGTGCACGCCCCGCGACCCCTCTCCCGCCCCAGCAGCTCCTCCTCTTACTGCACGAAATTCACGGCCAGCTAACTCGCTGCCGAAGTCTGCAAGAAATGTGAATCTTGCCAGCAGCACCGCCGGGAGCGGTACTCAATCTACGAAGCCCTTGCCAGAGAAGGCATCGAAGCGGGCTGATGATGATGGTTTTGTGACGGTGCAAAGGAGGAAGCACCGTCAGAAGACTAGCAGGAATCGCTGCGGCACGGCTCCCCTGGAGTCCAACTTTATACGTGCTGCAGCTCCGAACACCCCGGTGTATATCTCCCGCCTACACTACACCACTGAGGCGAAAGACATCGTGGAGTACGTGCGTCAGAGGACCAAATACACAGTGAGAGTGCAGCTGCTCGAGTCGCGCCGCAACGTCAATTTCAAGGCGTTCGTGGTGCGAATGCCGACTAGTTTTCTGCACCTCGTCATGCAGGAGGACTTCTGGCCACAGGGCGTGGTGTTCCGCCGCTTCCGCGGACAAGTTCCACCAGAACGCACCAAGACTTAAGTGCAAGTGAAGTGATACTAACATACTTTTAAGTTTTATTTACTAACACTAAATGTTATTATAATATATATTATTAGGTTATGGTATTTATCTATGGGCCTATGCAGCCTGAAAATAAATGGTTATTATTATTATTATTATTATTATTACAGGTATTTATGTATGCGTCCACACGCTAATCAAGCTAAAAACAGAAGACTATAGCATGATGCAATATAAAAAGTAATTATTTTGACTAATTTACAAGTTTCCTTGGGATAAGAGGTATAAATATATTATATCTTTCATCTACATAATATATGGGCTCTTTCTAAGAATAATAGCGCAATATCTAAAATAACTACAGTCATAAATTAATAAAAATAATAGTAGTTCAGAAACTCAATAGTATTACGTCTTGCTAATGTTAATAAGTCCGATCGTTTGTTTGAATAGTTACCAACGTGATCGTGGGATATCTTATGTTGTACGTTAACAACGTGAACTGAAACGTAATACAGTTATCTAATGATTACACGATTTAACCGGTGGGTGCGATGCGGTATGCCGGCTGCCGCGCTCTCGTCTGCATGCACCCATGCATGCATGCATGGTACTCATTGCCTTACTTAAACAAGTAAAAGCTTTTTCTCAACCTACAACTTTCTCAACCTAACATCTCTATTTACGACAGAATAATTTGAGATGTCGGATATGAACAAATACTAATTATAATAATTCAATTATTATATGCTAGCAGCACCACGCGGTTTCACCCGCGTAATTTTCCGTGGGGTACAGTAATAAATTATAGCCTATGTTATTCTGATGTATCAGTTATATTATTGTAAAGTTTCATCAAAATCCATTCAGTAGTTGTGTTTCAGTGAAAGAGTAACAAACATCCATACTTACAAACTTTTGCGTTTATAATATTAGTAGAAAGTAGGATTATGACGATAATGTATAATAATATAGTTTTTCTTAATATTAAGATAATAAAATAATACCATTTATAAGAATCGTGAACAACGTATGACAAGAGAGCAGATATTTGTCGATGTATACCTCAAGATGCTCGAACAGCTGTGGGCGCAGTAGGTCCCTGTGTTGACAAGCGAAGTAATTCGAAGCAACATAATATTTCTTACATGGTCATTAAGGAAACGATCCGTACAAATATAATATCGACATTTAGAGTTTCCTAAAATGGATCCCTTATTTTGTGACGTATAATACTTTTTACTTATTTAGATTTTACTTGGTAGGTGAGTAATGGATACAAATGGTGTATTTTGCATTTTACATATACCTGAAAAAAATTGGCCAAAAAACATTAAATAACCATAGGAGAATGTTGCGATGGGAAACCCTCAGCGACAGACTAGTCGGGACCAGTCTGTCGCAAGACCAGATTCTCCACTATAGAGGGACTGCCTGGCTACGACTTGGCAGTCTCCACGACGTCGTGTCTAGCGGGGCCCGGGTTCGCATCCCGAGCCCGACACGAGCACAGGGGTGTTACTGAAAGCGCATTAAGTAGCGGTCCACTGCCATAACCTTTCGCAATAAACGCCAAGACGATCGACTTCTTGCCACACATTTAGACATATGTGATAATTATTATATTGTCAACCCATAAATGTTCCACTTCATGGCTCGGATCTCGTCCTCGAAATCAGGCGAGGAGAATGCTGGGCTATAAAAACCGATGCACTAGTTCAATGCGGGATGGTAAACTCGCACTTTCAAAGACTTATCTCATCAAGCATGTTTCTTTTCGAAACAATCGTCTTACAAGTGGACGTATGAATTTGTAAAGCCCTTGTTTCAGGCACTACTAGAGTTGGGATCAACCCCGGACCTCACTCAAGAGCCAAGCCCATACTCACTAGACTATCGTCACTACTGGTAGCCCCGACGTGACACTTAGTTTCCAAAAATATATTTCACACTACTCTAAATTTAACAGCTTTGATGTCTTAAACAAATATAAACACAGTCGGGTCGCCGGTGACGTCTGCCGCGGATCCATCAGCGTTTGCGGGTCGTAGTGACACTCAACACTATTTTGTAATAACAAATATGAAAGTCATGTCGCAATGATTGAAACACTCACCGTAACACAAGCAGCGTATAGTAATGGTGCGGTGGATGTGGTGCGCGTCAATATATTACATGTCTTGCGAGAAACAGTTCTATTTAGGGAGTGAGACTTTCGTGGGACTAGTTTTATATAAACGGAACTGATGACAGAACATATTGCCGTAAACGAAAATATATTGCCGATTAATTATCATAATGCTCGTGACGACTTGTATGCTGGCTTTAACTTGTCCAGTACACTAGTCATTTGTAAATTGTAACTTTTTGAGGTGATACCGGGAATTAGACATAGACTTTCTAAGAACAGTTAAGATACACAATTGCCCTCAGATTATTTCCATATTATTATTTCGTTGCTGTTTATCATCCCATCTCATTCTAATTAGAACCATGTGTCTTGAAATAATATCCCCATTCTATAGGTATTTTGGTACGTGATCGAAGAACTTGTTGATGGCGTGCCTTTTATAATCATATAAAATAATAATTAACATTATATTATAAACGTTTCACGCATTGTCGCTATCAATCTTATTGAGAAAGGTCTCTAAATCTCTATATATCTTGCACCTTAATTAAGTCCCAGGAAAAAAGGGATATGGGACAAAAAGGGACGCGAGTGTCCCAGCCAAATTAGCGCAGCCTCATTACTGAAGGTGCTTTTTATCAAACATTGACGTCACTATGTAATTACGGAGTAACACGGCCTAATGACTAGACGGAGTGGATCCAGTCGGGTGTGCTTGGAGGACAGTAGCCGGAAGACAGAGTTTAGTGACAAGCAAGTATTGTAACGTTGCGCTAGCTCGTTACATGATTTTAGGTTTAAATTAAAGATTCAGCAATAGATATTATGTTTAAGTAAGCATACTAATGGTATAAGCGCCATCTATCGTTAACTAGTGTCAACTATTGACATACTCTATTGGCTCACTAGCGACCTCTCTAAAATTCAATAACCGTTTCTACTTTCCTTTTTTCAAATAAAATTAATTTACCTCTTGTAATTAATAATAATAGATATAATAATTTAATCTAATCCCTAAAAAAAATTACAAATAAACTAAATTAAAACTGAATTAGTTATAAAGTCCGTTTGACAATTGACTATAGAACTATATTGTTTATGGAACGATAGACAAGCTGTGATTAGGGACCTTTTGGTTTGCTGTCACTTCTAACCGACCTCTTGGCCCTTTTTCTTGTCCTGACTTCGTGGCTGGCGGAAGCCGAGGCTAACCCTCGTCTAATTTTATTGAATTCCGCTGGGAGTTCGCGGAGCACAGTTCGGATAGACTAAGTATCCAAGTATAGAAGACCTAACAGCCGGCCGGCTGAACCGAACGCCCAGCGTGAAGACCCAAGCTGCAGCCAACCTACCATCGCCAGGAGTCCAGTCAGGCCAGTGATTCCTCCCTTATTACCCCTACGCAATACGCTGTCGGAACGTGGGCCAGCCAAAGAAAGTTTCTGGCTCGAGATAAGGTGAGACTTGTCCGAACCTACTCTATTCTACCCTTTCCTATCGTGCTCGCTGGGGGCATCTACCACCCCCACGCGAAAGTATTTTTGCAAGGAATTGCGGGCTCAAAAACAATTTCTTATGTTTCTACTTCAAAAAATATATTATGCATTTAGAGAAAATATAAATAAACTAGCTATATATAAATAAATATATATTTTAAATTATATATGATTATGTATAATGTTTACAACGAATTGTTTAATTGCATTGAGTTGTATCATTAATGAATCCTTGGTAAAACGGAAAAAATATAATTGGTACTTTGGCCATCTGGCTAAAAAAATACAAAATTAAATGCTAATCTTGTACTTCATTGCAGTTATTAATCAATATCGTATATAAGCCATTAAGGATACTCTTTTTATTTGTAAATTTTATGTTAAGAGTTATTGCTTTATAGAAATGTTAGGTTTTCTTATAAACATAAAATAATTGAAAAAAATAAAGACTCATTACGAAGTCGTTAGCATCTATATCTGAAACTATTTTTAGGCTATCTTCTTTCAGTGTATACCAAGACGGCCAATAAGCCAAGTGGAATTGGTTTCCGATCTCCTTGATCGTAATGCCTGTACCTAGTAGGGAATATAAATAAACCTTACCTATAATGCAAGTTTAAATATAGCCATACCTGAAACAATTAAAAAAAACTTTAAATCAAATGGTTGAGTACAGAAATATACATATGCGATTGAGTAGTGAAATACCTCTTTAATATGGATCAAGCGGTTCTTAAATTATAAACAAAAATGCTTATGTTTGTCCGATATCCTGAAATATACAGCTACAGTTAGGGCCTGTTGATGATGAAATCTGTGACATATACTTCAGAATCAATTGCAATGCAATTATCCTACTAATATTACAAACGCGAATGTTTGTTAGTATGGATGGATGGATGTTTGTTACTCTTTCACGTTAAAACTACTGTAAGGATTTTTGATGAAACTTTACAATAATATAGCTATAAGAATAACTTGGCTTGGGAAGTACGCGTGTAAAACCGCAGGGCGCTGCTAGTAATATTTAAAGCGTTATTTGGATCTGCAAAATGGTCGACGCCGCCCATGAACAAAACCTAGTTTACCAACTCAAGCAAACTAAGTGTGTCTATTCTGAAACGTGTTTGTTGACTCTCAGTGCTAGTACGGGTAGTACTTACACTACCCGTACAGCAAAGCTGTTACACGATAGAAACAAGCAAGCTAGTGGAGTGCGACGCGGCGTAACCCTCCCCCGGGTGACATTGTATAGATATAGAGGGCATTGCAATGTCATTTTACTAAGCTCAGATTAAGGCTAAAGTACCAAGGCTATGTTTGGTAAGGATACTTAATACCTGTATACTATTTTGGCTTGTCTACCGTCGGGCTACAATATAATATACTCACGACAAACAAGTCCATGAAAACCTTAAGTTATGTACATTTTTATTTCAGCAAAACGTAGGAAAATTGTAAAATTTTTGTGTAAACGAAAATACTTTTTTGTTATGTTGAGGACTTCAGTGCCTTTACCGAGGTCGACTAGCGTGGCGTGTTTTTGTTTGCGCCGTATTTGGCCCAGTTGTAGCCCATCGACTATTTAACGGCCCACTGACACTTCAACTACTTAGTCTCCATATTACTGGCTTATGCTCTTTTATGGCTGCAATGCTATATTACTGTCAATTTCACATTTTATTTGAAATTTGATCCTGTCATTGGATTCAGTGTAGCCTTAATTTTATTGTGAGCTATCACAATAAATATACTAATATTTTTTTTCATAATGAAAATCTGTGTGATTTTTTACAAATATCAGTAAACAAGGACTAATTTCCCTTGAAGTGGCCAAGTAGTTTTAAAATATAACTATTACTTTATATCTTATCTAAAATTGTGTTACAAAAAAGTATACTAAAATGTAGTTAATTACTTTAATACTAAAATAACCTAATCGCATTACTCGTATTTGCTATAAAAGGTAACAGCTACTTATATGGTAGTTATAAAAACCTCATCTAAATTAAAATTAGAGAAATAATTTATGTAAAAAATATAATGATTACCACAACAGGCTATAAATAACCCCCCGGCCATCGGCTTTAAAAAATAATCGTGAACACAATTCACATAAATCATGCGAAACCATAAAGTATTTTTTAAAACTCATAAATTATAATAAAACTCGTGTTGAGCATGTGAAATTATTTTTAAATTAAACGTATATAAATTAGTCGGCCTTTCGCGCGACGCTACAATAATGCAAGACGGCAATTAAGATGTAGATAATGGAGCTGGTAATAGCGGCGTATTAGTCACCGTACACACTCCAACACACTCCCGTACCAACAATAACTCTCGCGGCTATTCGGACCTATTTTCGGAATAAAAAGGACAAGCTGGATTTTCGTGGAAGAATAATAAAAATGTAGAACATTGAATTCCGAATTATAATAGTACCTATGAATAAGTATACTCAAGCTGGTGTATTCTAGTGGTCCCGGTATCGGGTAATTAGACGTCCCGACTCGAGCGTGGCTGCTGCATTTTTTAAACTTTTTTAACGGATTATATTTAGTTTGCTACTTTACATTACGCTGTCCTGTAATATGCTGTCCTACAGTATATTTTTTTAAATAGTCTGTGAAGCTAAATAAAGTATTTAGGATCTATATCAAAAGCATGGTATAAAACTACGAAAGCCTTAATATTTTATATTATATTATTATGTATATTTTATTAACTGTATACCTAATATTTTCGTATAGCATTTATATATTATATTATTACCCTCATTTTGTGACTGCCTCAATTTCATTCGTTTAATTTTAACTCTACGAAAATCCTTTGCGTATTACAACTATATTCCTTCCGTACGTGTGATACATATTTATACTATTCAGCTACGCGAAGCTTCGTGACTGTCATTTTGACTTTTGATTAAAAATACCCGTAGAGGTTATGTGAAGTATATTATAAATATAACCTACTTTAGAGAAGTTTACTTTATAAAGTTAAAATAATATAGAACACTTAATTATAGGGGGAACACTAAATAGATTTGACTGAAAATTGTTACAAAGATAGTTTGAGACCAGAGAAAATGACACATACTAGTTTTTATCCTGAAAATCTTACAGGAACGGAAACTATGCGGGTACAACCTCGGATCTGTCGAAATATTTAAGGCATCTGAGAGGAGATTTTATTTATTTAGCAGTCCGGATGCGTCCGTAAAATATAAGTTAACAGCTAACAGATAGTTGCAACAACAGCTAGTTGCAAGAAGTTGTAAAATATAATTCGATATAAACTAGATAATGATCTTATCTATAAACTTGGTCAAATTGTTTTAGTTATTTTACAAGGTTGTATTTTAGTAATCATAATTAATTTTAGACGATCTATGACGTTGTAACATAACGTAATAGATCATCTATATGATAGATCATAACAATACGATCATGAAACACATATTATAAAAGAATTGTTATATAGCCGTGAAACATACAAATAAAAGATTAAATAATTTTTTGTATTCCCAAAATCCTATTATCTCTCTCAGCAATATTATTTTAATGGCGCTCTGACGATTTATAACGAGATTTGATACAAATGGTTAAAGCAATAACGTTTAAAATAATACTTGAGCTCGACCGAGACCCGATCACGTTCCGAAAAATGTTGTTTTAAAATAAAAAGTCGACTAACGCGGATTAATTTACACGTTCGACAAAAATTGTCAGGGTCGCTACTAGCTTCACACACGGTTTTATTGATTCATATTTAATTTAACGCCCAATTTGACTGTCCTTAGATATTCTGAATGTGGGTACATTTTCAATGCGCGGTCGTTGGTTTTTATATCCACCCGCGTCCTACGCAATAATTTGAAATATTCAACAGGACAGATGCAAGCGCCTAAGTGAATGGTGTTCGCGAGCATAATACCCGCATATTTTGCTTTCCACTATTTTTATAAAAGCCTGCATATATATTACTTGTTTTTACCTGGAATGAGGTCGTACATAACTTCTATCTAACACCCTCGGTAGTCTTATGAGTGTATTAATTTTAAAAGTCGTGCGTCAGACATAAAAAAGATTATACAAGTTGCTGCAGCAGCTCAGGGTATTTTATGACAATTTGAGGGTTATCTTTGACAAGACTCAATAGATACTTTTTTCGATTAGAATTATTTATTAAGATTTTGGACTAATAAACATAAAGCAATATACAAATTAGTTTAAAGTAAATTGTGATAAACTTAATATTTTTATATTTTTAAATAAATATTTTTTTCGGATGTGATTACATAATCAACACAGTAATATACATATATTACTGCATACATATTATTATATAAGAGGTATCAAAATAGGAGAAGTAAGATTATATTAACGTAATATTAGACTTTTTCATAAAATCTATTATTTATCTATTATTTATTAAATGATTTTTCGACAAGAGTAATTTCAGAAAACACTTGCGATTGATTCCCATTGTCGTATGTTTTTGTAAGTGCCCGTAACGCTGTAATACATCTGAAATGGATTTGAGCAATTATGTTGGGTTTCAAAGGCTCCATATGTATGTCAAAGTGACAATCCGAAACGCTGGGATACAAAACCGATCAATCATCATCGAGTAATACAATTTACGATTAACTAAGTGGATAATTCCCTGAAGGGCAACAAACAGCCCAACGACACGATGCTAATTTGATAAGATTTACTCAATTCCATGATTTGCTCGTCTCAATGTAAATTGGGCTATTATTGATGGCTAAATGATTACTATTGATGCCTGCACGTATATAAGGTGCTTTAAAATCAACTACGAACCCTCTGAGCACGTGATCTACTGCCTGTGTAAAGACGTATAGGCAAAAAAAAAATGTAGTTAAAAAAATGCATGAAATGAAATCTATTTATTTGCATTAAATCGTCCGCCCTCAATACATGATATTACATCCATTGCATTAAAAACCCCGGGCGCAATAAATACATACAGGAAAGGTCATTAGGTTCATGTCGCGACAGCTGATCGACAGTATGACGTAACGGCATTACAGGGATAGTGTATTTTATTTTTGAACATTTTTTTGCCTAAACGTCTTTACACAAACAGTAGATCACGTGCCCAAAGGGTTCGTAGTTAATTTTAAGATACCATGTATATTTACACTCACAAGTTAGGTATTTTTCATTAGCTATTATATTGGTCGTTATATATAACATAAACATAATATTATTATGATGTTATCATCTGTATGAGTGCAAGATATGGCAGATAAAAATAATACTAGGTAAGTATCGAATATAAAACAATAATGATATAGCATAACATAGCATAACATTTGTTTCCTAGTTTCCTTATTGAAAGCATAATGGATATTTAAGTCATCATCAGATACATACATGGAATTCCAACCTTTTAGGCGTTCGATAGATCCAATCCCACAGTGGAAATGGAGGTATTATACTTTTGTGGCAATCGGTGACTAGTATTTTGGGTCATTGGGATTTATTATAAACATGTGTATATACATGTGTATTAAAAAACATATTTTCCATGTTGTCTAAACGTATATCAATGTCACAGCAAAAGATTGTAAAAGCGTGAATCACGCGAGCGGGTCACGGTGACAATTTCACATTCAATTAGGCTAAAGTTAAGTATGTTATTTAAGTATGCGCGTTACCATGGCACGTGTGTCTGCGGAAGCACCCCCTGACATGCGACATGCCGTGCCCCGGGCTCGTACGGGCCGGAATATCCACTTTTATCATTACCACCGGAATCCGTTATTGTTTAACTTAAAACACCGTACATACTAAACGTTATATGAATATTTTAGCTATGAGCTTTTATTCAGAACTGTAACAATAGTTTTAGAATTCATGTGATATACCGGATGTATTTGGAACGCTTTGAAAGATTTAAGCTTAATAATATACTATTTATGTACTCTATCATGCATATACCAATTTATCTCAGAAACGTTTTTAAGATGATTTTAGCACTTATGTATAGCAATGTTGCATACATTGCGGGCATACCTACGTCCTACACGCTATGAACTCACGCTGACCGCGAGTCGCGCGCCGTGCGGAAGTTCGTACACCTTGAGCGACGCGGCTGTGAATCAGCTGTTACATTTCTGTTTTATTTAAAAAACGTTTGTCTTAAGGCATTGTCATCAACTATCTGTATCATTATGTTTACCAAACCGGATCATACAAAAAAAGTAAAAAAAAATTGGTTGCCTGTAAAGTCGGTATACGGGCGAAAGTTTTACGTGACAACGACTTTGAGTGGTAAAATAATTTTAATGTGAATATTCATTCGTATAGTAGGAAGAAGGATGAAATAATAGTAACAATTTAAAACATTTATTTATACAAAGAATTATATTTAAAACATTAATTTATACAAAGAATCTCGCACTGAATTTCATATTAATAATTTTTTTTTATGTCTGTCTCTCTCGCTCTTAGGCGGGCTAACCATGCCCGAGTGGAAGGGACGCGTGCCTCTCACTCGCTCTCATTGTGAGCGCATAACGTGAGCGGAGCGTAACGCAGTTTCTTGAAGTGTCACCCGGCAAACCAATTTATAAGACGTTGTCACGTCAAAAAAGACAGCCAAAATTTTTTTTTAATTACGCGTTTTGCCACTTCTGTCATGTCAGGATACACCTACACTATCATACTTCTTCGTTTTTCAAATCGCTTAAAATACACTGTGCATAAGGGCATGGTGTGAAAAAGTCCAATGGCGAAAACAGACTGCTTTTATTGAACCGAAACCTGCGAGGAGATCTGAAGAAGCTTATAACGCATATGTAGAGGAGCTACGACAAGAGCAGGAGGCCTACTACATTACTATTATAGTGAACCACACTCACATGAAACATTCAACAATTTAAGGACTTACAGACGGTAGAAAAGCTATTGTCATAAAACTGATTAAGTAATGTCATATCAAGTTAAATTACGGAAACAGGTTCACATAGTGTTTTGTAATGTTTATGTGGATTTCCCATAGGTCCGGACACACTGGGTCTATGCAACGCACATGCGATGGTGATAGCCTTAACTTTAGTAACTTTAATAAAGAAGCGATGCGTCAGGCGCTGCAGCGGCTAACCGCATCTATTGGTGGTGCGGGGACAGCGAAAACAGCGCCGACAGCGTGTCGATGCCCCCCCGCCCTCTAACATCTCACGCCCGCAGCTGAAACCCATTGTCATCTCACTACGTTCTCGTGGCAAATGGATAAAGTTACATAAAGGATTTCATACGGACTCTCGGCGGGTGGTTTTTAGTTGGAGATTATTGTTTTTACGACTGCAACTGCATCTAATCACTTATTTTATGTGTCGCTTGGTAATTTAAATGTTATTGTTTATACACGTTATAATTTTACGTGTATAATTAAACGTATTTAAAAGTTTAAAAGTTGTAAATTATAAATATCATCATAATCATCAAAGATCTAGCACACAATAGAAACGACCGAAGCGATGTCAGTTGTTTGTTGATGTATGAAAACTGCGTTTGCCCTTCAATAAATAATGTAAGCAATATTTATGTCACTAAAATGTGTCTGATCTATGTAGCGCGTAATCGACCTAATTCGCTGCGAGTGGCGCGGGGAACGCTCCCTGGGGCACGCCGGCCGCACGCCCGCCCTCGCCGAGATTGGTTATTAAATTAACTAATCCTACTATAATTAAAACACTTTATAAAGTTACTACTTTCGCTAACTCCATCGGGTCAAGTTTCTCAGTTTAAGCACTCCTTGTTACTTTCGCGTTAAACTTTAACAAGAGGTTAATGTTGCAAAACATTAATGTATTCCGCCATTTCAGTGAGCGACTTTATTGCTTCCTTCTTTATATAGCTCAGTCAATCTAGATCTTCTTTTGTGATGTAGCTGTATGCTGAATTTCACTCATTGTAATGAAATAACACTACACGAATTTTTCCTCTTCTTCCCTCCTTCCAGATATTTACTTCTCGCTGTATCTGAAACGTCGTTACTAAGGAAAGTTATTCTATTAGTAAATCTTCCAGTTTGAGGGAAAATCTTTAAGTAGGGGTTAAACAATGAAAGCAAGGAAATAGAAATCTAAATTTCCAACAATTTGAGAGAATTTCAAAAGAATATTTTTGTAAAACTTTAATAAATTAAAGTTTCAATTGTGTTATAACATACAAAACACCAATAAATTGCACGCGATAATAAATTTAACTTGGGTTTCTCCTAAGCGAACAAAATCCATTTATTTCAGTGGAAAGGCGCGTTTGTTTTCAATTTTGTGGTTTCGCTGTATTTTGCAGACAGGAATGATAATGTAGCTCCTGAGACTTGGCCCGCGGCCATCGCGATTTAGAACTGGGATGAATCAATTGCGTAAATATGAAACGTGATGAAGAATCTGGAGCTGAAGCTGACAGCACCGACCGGGAGCCAAGAAAGGGAGTTCAGAACATTTACATAACTAGATGACATTTCTATTGGAGCCGAGTGTGCGCTTTGTGTGTCACGCATAGATGCATGTAGTGTTCTATTTAATGCTTCAGCTAATATTTTCTGTTTCCCATTTCTTGAACTGTCCTTTGGTGTAAGACAAGCTCTGGTACCTCGAATCATCATATTTGGTTTAGAATTAACCAGTCTATCTATAGCTTGCTATTAATCATGCATTATGAGATTTATCCGGTAGTTTATCTGACACTGACAGAACTTATCTGTCCATTATATAAGAAAAATTTCTCACTGATTTATATACTGATCCATAAATTTGTCATAGTATCTTAAAACAGGCGTAAATATCATTATATTTCAAAACCAGACTTTGGTAGTTTAACTTTAATTGTCACTTTGTACTATTTTCCTTTGGTGTTTTGGTAAAATATTCACTTATGCATATTATTATCAAACGGCAAGCAACTAGTTATCGATCCCGAAATTAATTATTGTTGCTTTTAATAAACATTATTTTAGTATTGAGGGTACTATAATACAAGCGTAATTCTCCGATACATGTCGCTTTCAACTCCAACTAATTGCCAATATCCGGCTCTGAAACTGTATTGTATATTGCGGTGCATTCGTCAGTCGTATCAATTACCGCCGCCGCTGTAGTATTGGACGATTATTGGTATTACTAGCATATAAATAATATGCTCATACATTTAGTTCACTAATAACAATATGACCATTAGTGGATTGAATGGTAGCAAGTTTTAAACGATTTTTAAGATGCATCATCATCCTAACACGGGCCGTGCTATATTCTAATAATGTATATTTATGAGGCGGACCCGACAGACGTTGTCCTTTAGATACTAATCGATCAAACATAACGTTTAGATGTAGTATACATGAATAACCTAGATACCAACTGCAGCGCCATCTGCCGGGCTGATTTCACTCTTCTCGGCTCGAATCCTCTTGAACACACAAAAAAAAATTCACTGAAATCAGTCCAGCCGATTAGGAGGAGTTCACTGTCAACATACATATAGAAGAATCACTACTAATATATTATATAAAGATAATGTTATGTCTGTTATATACATATTTGTATGTTTCGTAGAACTAATAATAGTTATAGTGAACTAAAGTAAAGTAACTACGTTTTCGATATTAAATCTGTCTATATAGCGAGTTACAGAGTAAACAAATAATAAGTTAAAATTATTTACAATATCAACAAACTGTTAACTAAAGTTTTTTCATTAACTATCCGTAAGCTAAGAGTTTCATAAGTTTTGCCATTGAGATACGATGTTAATAAATTTAAATTTAAAAACTCGTCAGGATGCTGTCTTATAAAATCGATCAATAATATTGTGTACGTTATTGATATTTCCAACATATTAGTAAGAGATAAGGAGCGTATCTATTGCGCGCCCACATGGATGGGTGTGACAGGCTACTATCCGAAATAGTATCGCTATGTCAATGTAATTTAGCATGGTCCTGTTTACGAGTCCGAAAGTTTGCCGTAGCTCAACGTGCTATGGTGCGTGCTATGCTGGGAGTTTTTTTGCGAATAGGATTCGAAACGACGACCAACTTCCGCTACATCCTTTTCTGGAAACACATGCATTTATTCTCGGAGGGAACTAAACTATACATTAATGACTCGTCTACCAGTTTTCATAACACAAATAACAAAAAAAGTAACCAGAGTTCTTTGTATATGGAATAATTATATAATAAGGTATAGAGAGACAGGCGCGTCTCCATCGATCCAACAATACTTCTTCTGAAAAGACTTCCCGATGTAGCGAAGACATTTTCAGTTTTTATGTGGTAATGTTCTAACAAGATCTTATAACTATGGAGGCGCATCTGTCCTAATATAATAAAGCTGAACAGATTGCATATATTATGTATGAACATGCGTCCTTCCAAAACTATAATCGCGTTTAAAAATATTTTGTATTTATGATCTCCATTTTAAAGAAAGTTTTATTAAATCATGTTTTGTTTCAATTCTAGGACTAGTGAAAAGGCTTCTTACCATCTTATTATACTACTTAGATGGAATACACTCAACGCCGTCGCCTTGACAACCTGACGACTTAATTAATAAAATAACTGAGTTAAAACGAAACGCCTAAATTCCATTATGTTGACATTATCGTGAGCGAAGACAAAACGTATCTCGAGTGACAATTAGCTAAGCACGATAGACAGAGACGACGAATATTACATCGTACTGTTGTATAGGTATTATGTGAAAGAGGTTTAGGTGTTTTTAGGATTCCGTAGTCAATTGGCAAAAAACGGAACTCTTATGTCTGTCTGTCCGTATGTCACAGCCACTATTTTACGAAAATATAAGAACTATACTGTTAGAACTTGGTAAGTAAATGTGTTCTACATTAGATTATAAAAAAAAAATAGAAAAAAAAATACATTAAATTTTGGGTTGCCCCGTCTTAGAAGTGAAATTCATTTGTTTTTCATCGAACCCATGTGTGTGGGGTACCTATAAATAGGTCTTTAAAAATAATGTCGAGGTTTCTAATAACATTGTATAAACTGAATGATTTGCGTGAGAGACACTTCAAAACTGGTAAAATGTGCTCCCCCTCCCTGTAACTATTATACCTAATAAAGAGAATGATGTAGGTACATCACCATGCAACCTTCCACCGAAAATTGCTTCGAACGAGAATATACGCCTTTCTAGTGAGTAGTTTATAATACGTCATAAATCATAAGCCATAATATTTACCTATTATTCAAGCCACTCAAATATAAAATAATACATTTAATTTTGTTAACGGAACCCTTCATGGGCGAGTCCGACTCGCACTTGGCCGCTTTTTTATTTACTGATCTATGGCGGATTCCACTAATGTCAATGTTAGAGATGTGATCGTGGATACATAGTATGCTAGTGACTACTAAATAAGCTTCTTTGTGGGCACGGGCCCTCCTCGATATCAAACGTAGGGGTTGTTTTGGCCATTATATGACAGTGGACGTTGCGATGTTTACCTTCGCTGGAAGGAAATTGAATAGTTAGAATACTTTTAAAATGAATATTTATCGAGTTTTGAATTTAGTTTTTGCCTCGTGGACTAACATTTGTAGAAAATGCTGAACCACTGACTTCACGAAATAGTAATGGAGAACATGCTAAATATCCCGCTAAACAGTTTTATTAGTGAAAATAGCCATGCCAATTTTAAATCTGCATCCACTATTTGGTAATACTGTTTAAAGGAATCGGACTGTAAATTATTTTGGATTTGCAAAAGCAGACCGGCATCTAGCGTGGAATAGCGGATAACTGGTGCTGACGATAAATTTGATCATCCTTATAGAATTGTATTTTTTTTGAACTGTAATATTTGGTTACCTGCCTGTTGCTTTAGTGGTGACACTCACTGGACAAATATGGTCATTCCAAATGCATATTTTTGTATGATGAATATAAAAACTATACTTTACCGTTTACCAATTTCACAGGCACATAAAAAAGTTGTGCTGCGTTTTTGGATACTAGAATACGTAGTGTAACCTTTTGTTTTAAGAAAGGCAACGCATGATTAAGTACCAAGTAAACTCGTTTATAATATAGGTGACGCTTACCATTTAACAACACATGTCTCGTCTGTTCGTTTATCTATTCAACTAACATAAAATAGAACAAGATCTCACAAACTTACTGAGACCTTTATTAATATATATTTAATTAAAGTGCCTTTGAAATATAAAAGGAATACTTGTGATCATTTTAATTTCCAGCTCCATGTCGTGAGGTCTAAATGAACAAAAGAACTAAAACTAATATCCCATACGGGGCCGAATGCCTTTTGTAAGGTTTCGTTTACTTTGTTTACATTTGCTTATAATAATTTTGGCATTTTTAATTTCTTGCACTGGCCACACTGGGAATCCAAAGAATAAGTGGGGTAGGAAGGTATTAAGAGGAGCAGTCTTGCGGACTAGGGGGCGGTCGGTCTCAGGCCGTCATTGTGGTTTAATAAGTGTTGTTGATATTGTTACTAGTTGGATAAGAGTTCAGAAAATATAGTGCTATTGGATTAAAAATGATTTTGGAATAAATATGGTATTTCACTGTTACTGGTTGTTTTTCTGAAGAGTCTTACATCTCAGAAGTGGAACACCGTCGGAAATTCCGTAAGTACACGCCTGCAATATTTTATTTTTCTTCTTACACTACGTAATGCATATACTTATTAAGGAAAGAAAGTTTAATTCATAACTACATGAAAAATTTCGTAGCGATTAGCAGCGACCTACCCTCAGGAGTATATTTGATGTGTTCTTTAGAAAACCCATGTCTCTAGCTCAAATAAGAATCAATTAGAAATTATCAAAGTTATAGATATATAATTTTTACGTCATGGACATCTAAACTTACAAATAAAATTGGAATGCCTGTTTCTAATATTAAACTAACCGCTTTTTACTACATGCGTAGGAGTATAATACAATATATGGCACCTACATAATATACCAAAGTAACGTTTTACAATTTTGTCTGTCTGTTCGTTCCGGCTAGTCTAATGGCTGGACCGGTTTTGACGGGACTTTTTTTTGGCGGGTAACTGTTATAACGAGTATCTTAATACAAAAATAATAATTATCATCAAACGATACCGTACATATTTTTATCAAAATGAGGGTACATTGGAAAATTAGCCAAGGGTGTAAGAACTACTAAATATACACAGGAGCTTTGAAAGGGAATAAAAAAAAAATATGTCCGTTTTGTCTAGAGTGCACCGTTTAGTAGATGCCGACTAATAATTTGTTATTTTGATATATTTTTTTTAACAAAATCCTTTTTTTTTTGGTTTCATGTGACGAGTTATGGATTGATGTGAACATGGAAAAGGGAACTTGGAGAAGTCTAGCGACTCCTCAACGAGATCATTTTCGCACTAGGCGTCAAGGTCGCAGCCGCAGCCTCAGCCGTAATTGGCCGAGAGCGGGTAGCAGCAGCAGCCAAAGCCGAAACCGCCGGCTGCTGGAGCGCTAGCTGGCATTAAGGCATAAAGAGGAGCATCTCCTTCGTATGACGCTGCAATTGGGAAGGACAGCGAGCAATGGCGTCGCAGCAGCGAGCGACGCAACTTCCGCAGCAAGGAGATGGAACCAAGTAGGCGCAGCTGTGGCAGGTTGCCGGGCCCGTATGATAAATTTATTTTTAGCTGTTAGTGTTGGTGGTACGCTCGTAGAAGTTTACGTTGATCTTGGTAGTGAGGCGACATTGATTAGGCAATCCACTTATAAACAGCTTGGATTTATTCATGATCATACTGAATCGTGTTGAGAGGTTTTGGTAATAGCTTGGACACAGTTTAATGTTTTATGCAAGGTAGTAGATGATTGTAAATCTAGGCGAAGACGACGAATGCTTAGAAAAAGTCCGTATAATGATAGATGGTATGCTTAAGGAAGGGATCATTAGGGAGTCTGTTTTGAACTAAGCAAGAGTTGAGGATTATATATTTGAGTGATAAAATAGGACTTAGACTCTCATTATTCGTTAACTTTCGTTACATATTCTATGACATGTAGGTAGTAGGTACATAAATTGAACGAATTTAATATTGGTTTATATTATATATTAGGTGATAGGTGTTTTATACACAGTATATTGCCCGGTATTGTTTCAGACAGAGAGCGGGTGTAGGCCATGGTTTTAGGCCACCACTCGATTGGATACACAAACATAAATGGATATTGTTTATTGTTTAACTTCACATATAGGATCTTTATAATGATCACTTATGATCGTCTTAGCGGCTAAGTTTATAATGAGGGTTCGCAACGCGCCCATGTCAGAGAAGATACCCACGAAGAAAAGAAACTCTTCTGGGTTCCTATCATTCTTTTCATTGTGATCAATAATTCACAAAGTCACTTAAATCTATAGCAATTAATTTCAAAGCGTTTTTGTCATTTATATATTCATTTACATTATAATAGGATTTTAATAAGTTTCTGTTTAATGATACATCTAAATTTATTAATTGACAACTGTTTTATACTGTCGGGAAGTTTATTATAAAAACTTATATTATTATTATTATTATTATTATTATTATAATTACCCGCAAAGGAGTAGCTCATTTTATGGAGCCTTGAGCTGGGCACAGCAAGTTTATTTTTATTTCCAGTATTTAACATTGCGTTGATCACATTATTCTTGAATTTTTGGATATTTTTGTGTACATACATAAGATTTTCAAAAATAGATGGGCTATACAATGTCATAACATTTACTGTTTTAAATTTATCTCTAAGTGTGTCTTTTGGACCCAAATCATATATTGCACGAACAGCTCTTTTCAGCAGAACGAATATGGCATCAATATCGGCAGCATTACCCCGTAATAGGATACAGTGACATAATAATAATAATAATATTTTCTAATAATGCTGTTAAAGTAACCAAAATAAACTAAACCTAGCTGTATTTATGTCAGTTAATTGTCGAATATTTTTAATGCAAATGCTGCAGATGAAAGTCTGTTGGATAAACTAGATATGTGAGGGTCGCACTGAAGTTTAGCATCTAAAGTAATTCCTAGAAATACCGTAGTACTTTCCATATTTAATTCTTCATTGTTAATATTTACAGTTGTTTTATTTAACATTAGGCAAAGTGAATTTAATACATTTGGTTTAAAAATAGGTTATTGGCATTGTACCATTTTACAATTTTAGAAAGAGCATTGTTCACATCGTCAGTTGCAGGTTGCCGCCTATGTGTCTTTAAAATAACTGATGTGTCATCTGCAAACAATAATATTCCATGTTTATCATTTACAAGATACGGTAAGTCATTAATATAAATAGGAGATTGTTTTCCATTCACGTCTACCTTCTGGATTATATCACTTAAATAAGAATTAATTAAATCTAGCGCGATATCTTCTATGCCGTAGTGATAAAGCTTCCTGACCAATGTTTTATGCTGTACACAATATTAGATAGCCTTAGATAGATCACGTAAAATGCCTAATGCATCATGTGAATTCCTCCCAGGCTTAAAAAAATATTCTGTATTAATTCTCCAGCCTGCATCAGTTGTAGCGTGTGAAACCGAATTGTTTACTATGCAGTAATTTATTTCTATAAAATGATTCATTGATTGATTTAGAATAATCTTTTCAAAAATTATGCTAAACGTAGGTAATACGGATATCGGTCTAAAATTTGTGGGATCTAAAGTACTACCTGATTTAAACAACAGGATTATTTTGCTATGTTTCATTAAGTCAGGAAATACACCACAATCAATGCAGTTCTTTTTAGGATTTATCAATTTATAGGTTTGATAATATAATTTCTGATGCGGTAACATGATTGAATTTAAAGGTATTATAACATTCAGGTACATTGTTTTAAAAAAAAGGAAATGGCGGCAACAGGTGAAGAGTTCGGAGATAAGATATTTAAAAGAACTAGCTTTTGCGAAATCTGACGTGATAGTTGTTTCATACATTTAATTTAACATCTTTAGTTTTGTGGTTTGACTATTCCTATTTCATTTTTAATAATTTTCCAAGTCTTTTAAATAATATTACTTCTGTTTTTAATTTTTGAACTTGTATGTTGTGATTTTATAAATGGATGAAGTGATTTAAAAATTATAAGTATATATAGATTGATCACAAATACAAACAACTAAAACAATGATAATTTCCAAAACCATGACAAATAGCAGGTCAATTACATTAAATAATAATATATTAGAATAACAATTGTTTAACAAAAAAATACATATTCAAAAGCAAAAACATTTCATTAAACATTAGGAAAAGGTTTATTCAATTATTCAATCTTATATTTGGAGCATTGCACTCTATGGAAGTGAATCATGGACACTGACGCAAAAAGATAGGACAAGAAAGTCTTCATAATGTGGTTCTGGAGAAGGATTGAGGGGATAAAATTGACAGAAATGGTGACAAACGCAAAAGTTTTGGAGATAGTGAAAGAGGAAAGAAATATTATTAAAACTGTTAGAACCGAGGAGGAAATTTGATTGGTCACCTGATATGACATGACTTGTAAAAATATAGAGGGAAAGATTGATGGAAAAAAAAGGAAGAGGTAGACCGAGGAGAAATAGAGAGTTAGAGATGTTGTGATTTAATGACTCTGCAATTTCTCTTAGTTTTTTTAGAAAAGGTTTGACATAATTGCAAAACTCTTCACTTGTATAGTATTGTCTTTCCGCATATAGATCTTACAACATTCGCCTATTTTTATGTATTTCTGATGTTGCCCAGTTATTGAACATCATTGTATCGCTAACTAATAATGTTTTAGGGGTAAATATTGATTGAAAAATTGGAGTATGCTATACATGATAAAATTGGTAGACTTTTAATTAAGGTATGTCTCAAATTGTTCAAACGATCTAATCTTACTGGAATATTTTGTGTTTATTTATACTTATTCTTTTATTTTGAAATTTCATCAGCTGTCCACAATGCTGAATCTAATTTATTAATTATAGATTTACTAACTGGAATCACATATTGTATAAATATTCATACATGGGGCACTAGTAGACGTTATTCTTGTAGGTTCCATAAACATGTTATTAAGATTGTAAGATTTAAAAAAATATTAATCTGAAAATGATTCCAATCCGTTTAAAAAAAAATTACATTGAAGTCTGCGCACACGATTAATAGTTTTTTTTATTAGAATTTGATGATTTAAGTAGGACCTTTTCCATTACTTTTTCAAAAATATCAGAATAACCTAATGGTCTATATG
Source organism: Lycaena phlaeas (assembly GCA_905333005.2). Lineage (NCBI taxonomy): Eukaryota > Metazoa > Arthropoda > Insecta > Lepidoptera > Lycaenidae > Lycaena > Lycaena phlaeas. The sequence continues at coordinate 496,307 of HG995171.1, forward strand.
CTAAAGTTACAATGAATAATGCAAATCAACACAAATGATAAAGGACGGATAATTGGATTGACAATTTTATGGATAATTTGATGGATAATTTGATGGATAGTTTTATGGATAATTTGATGGATAGTTTTATGGATAATTTGATGGATAAAGGATGGATAATTGGATGGATAAAGGATAGATAAAGGATAGATAGATAAAGGATAGATTATAAGACTGTAATAAATGTGTTATAGTAATAAGTGTATGTAATTATGTATGTTTATAAAAAAATTGTAAACTATATTTTGAAAGGAGCAACCCAACAGAGTTTCTTGCTGAATTCTTCTTATGTACTATACTAGTATAGTACTATGTATTGTTTGTATTACTATTTTTTGTAATATTGTATTTGAAAAGACTAGTTCCACTGAGTTTGTTTCGCCGGTTCTTCTCAGTGGACTTACTTTGGAACCGGTGGTAGACTCAATTGACCTTCAAAAAGATACTTGGATAGTACTATATTTTTTTTTTTTTTTTTGAACTCGAATGTATTTTTATAAATGTATAAATTCAAGCTTTGGTTTCTTGGTCCGCCGAGTGTAAGGTTCCACCTGGTCCGTGTATGAGGACATACACGTTATCAGGATGGACGAGTGTAAGGTTTCGTTTACTTTGTTTACATTTGCTTATAATAATTTTGGCATTTTTAATTTCTTGCACTGGCCACACTGGGAATCCAAAGAATAAGTGGGGTAGGAAGGTATTAAGAGGAGCAGTCTTGCGGACTAGGGGGCGGTCGGTCTCAGGCCGTCATTGTGGTTTAATAAGTGTTGTTGATATTGTTACTAGTTGGATAAGAGTTCAGAAAATATAGTGCTATTGGATTAAAAATGATTTTGGAATAAATATGGTATTTCACTGTTACTGGTTGTTTTTCTGAAGAGTCTTACACTTTCGAGTGAATGAACATTGTTCAATTAATTTCGAGTCTGACATTCGCCCCCTTGACCTCTATTGGGCATTTGGAATGGAGATGGATCTGAATTACCGGAGACGATAATAGACCTTGGGCAGATGTGAGATGAAGCGTTGGATAAAGACTTCATGACCGAATCGCCTTTCAATTGATACCGACTTTAGGCTTCGTTGAGTAGGCTTTTGGATATTTGCAAATAGTGTTTATTCGAGTGATATTATTTATCATTATCAAAGCGATCCTGACCACCTTTGTGCATTTATCAGTCATGGCAGTATTTTTTCCTTACTTTATACAAATTAATTTATTTTTATGATGAGTTTTTTGCTATCTTAAAAATATAATAGCTATGAGCCAAGCTTTGAGTTTTAGGCAAGCAATGCCATGGTTTCAGATCGATTAACTTTTCTTGGGAAACAGTAAGTAGAAAATATATGTACTCTACTCAACATTCACATGTTTTCTTCTTGGTCGCTGTTATTATCTCCTCATATATATAAGGATCTTCCTTACGTTTGTGAAGTAAACTTGCCACGAAAGCCCCACCTTTTCGAGGTTTGAAACTCAATGAACGCTAAGACAAGCGAACGCCGTCAGCGATACATGAAAAGGTATTTAGGTAAATAGAAGTTTGAAAACATAAATAAAATACGAATTATTTGGCCAAATTTAATTAAATGTAGGGATTCAGTGTTTGTTCGCCTTGTTTACCAAACAATCCGTATTACAGTAATCCTTTCTGTTTGCACAACCTCGGGGCTGTACTGAATCCTTCAAATAATATTATCCCAAAAATTTAGTTGCCAAAACTTAATATAAACTCTCTCGAAAATAGATCGATACGTGGCCGAGATATTCAAATTAATCTGTTTGAACAGAATCCCAGAATTCTTGATCCAATTGAATGTACATTTATGAAATGAATAAGAAATTGGCAGTCGAGCCCCCTATAGTGAGCCGCCAATATCCATAGAATATACTAGTGAAGCTCATCTTTTGTTTATGCCTACACGCTTGACCGCCCACATCAACCGAGGACCACGATAACGTTGAACGAATGGTCTTAATTTAGGGGACAGTTTGAAATTTTTGAATTTGAAGAGGAATTTTTAAAAATAGAACGCGCTTTCTTAAGTAATACTCGTTTAAATCTTTACGCGGAAAGCATCGTGGCGCTGATTGGTCAGCTACAATAACATCGGTACGCACTCGATTCTAGCGCAACCAGTGGCAGAAAAGAGAACTAAAATCTGGGTTTATTATTGTGTACGTGAATACTATGGAAAAGCCTGTTTCGTTTGGACTCCAAATATCTATACTCCAAATATCTATTCTTAGTCATGAGGGAGCGACCAGAGAGGGAGAGAGAGATGCTTAATAGTTGGTTTTTACTTTTTATACTTAATGTTTGCATAGGAAACAACTCAAACCAAAAGTGTTGGCAAATTTGAAATATATATCATTAAAAATTAGAATTTATAATTAGTTACAATTGAAACCGAAAGCTGGAATAAAAACACGCGACCACACATAGCACATAAAGGAATTGAGACCGGTGGTGTGACGGAAGCATCATGACAAGAAGGCGTCACATCATTTTACCTACGGCAAAGATACACCAATTGATATTGCACATTAAAAATAATAACGATTTATTCCGCTAAAGGCACACCTATACATCATAATGTAATGAACCATTATAATGAAAGCATAAGTATGACGTTACGGTTAATAGCCGTGCAGCATAAAAACGCCTGCACCATATCAGCTATTCGCAGCGTCGCGTGCGGCGCTGACGTTACCGACCTGACATTCCTCCTACACTCGCTATTTACTTAAAATAAACTGAAATCGTGCAGCGCTTTTTAATATTACGACGTCGTATTTATAGTTAAGGTAATGCATGCTAATAATGTAATAGAGACATGTGAAGTTTTGTGGAGATTTAGAAAATTATTTTACATCAGAGTGTACGACTATAATCCAAATAAGTATACATTTCGTCTAATTTATCCCACTAAATAAGATTGCTATCATCATCATCAGCCTTTATCCATCCACTGCTGAACATAGGTCTCCCTCAATGAACGCCAAGACGACCGATTGTTTTGTAAACAATATTGCATATCTATGAAAACCTTAAATCATTACGACCTAGCATACCTTAATAATATTCCTCGATAGCAATATCTTGGATAATTCCTATGAAAATATATGGAAATTTTAACAAAAGAGAAGATAACGCGAGAAGTAGCTTAGAAAATAATACAAAATATCTCCCTAATGTATAAAGCGTTACCAAAAGTAAGTTTGAAGCGCCGGCTGCAGTACATTAAGTATTCATGCCGCAGAAACTAGATATCCTATTCTTAACACCAGAATACATTAGGTATTTCGCGGAACAATGCTTAGACACCTTGTAAGATGAAACTGTATAGAGTAATATTATTATTAAATAATAGGAGATTATAACTTGGTGATTTGTAAGGTCTTATCTGAATTACATAAAGAAAAAAAATATGTTTTAATTTTTGTCCTCCTAAAGTACTGATTAAAGAATCATTCCACGGTAAAAACTATTTTAATAAAAATAAAATTTAAGGCACGAATTTAGAATGTGCTTACATTTCTAAACTAAGAAAGGAATTTACTTTCAAGAGCATAGAAATAAGATACCCATGTTTAGTTAGATACGATTAGCCGGAGATTTAAACCTTAACCATTTCGATTAATTCATATCCAACTGCGCAAATACATTGGAAATGATACTAATTGAATTCAATACATTTCTAATGATTATAGGAAATACTAACAGACCTCACTTTAAGATATTCAGAGACAGCTTGCAATGCTTACAAAACATTCCTTAGAAATGATTATAATATGTAATGTTAATAAAAATCCAATAATAAAATACAAGAACGAACCAATAAGATAAGCATTCATGTACAATAAAAATCGCCGAATTATACCACATCATAAGCAAAGATAGCTGTAACAACACACACACATAGCACTCGTATATTAATTATTATTGCCATCCGTTTGGGTTCGTTAAATTTATATATTTTTAAAGGATACACCCAAAATGTATGTTATCCTAAATAAATTGAAATTCGAAACACATACGTTGACTGTTACATTATTAATATTCCCGCTGGTATCATCGGATTCCGCCGCATGGACTCATTGAATAAATATAAAGAGTATGCTACTGCTCAAGCTGCCGCTCCAACATATAATAGCGAGTTACACCATCGTTATTGTAATTTCATATTTTAATCTAGTATTTGGATCTTCATCGTCAGTATCCGCTACTCATGTGCCTTCATCATCGATCGCCAAAACATTTATGGGCAGTGCAGGCTCTTCAGTAGGTTCTTTGTTGCGTGCGTTTATTAACCGATCAAAAAGACAGGAAGTTTTCAATTCGTCTGTATGACAGAGCTTAGAAACATGACATTTGGCGAAAAATGAAAATAGGTATGAAAGTTCCCGATTACAAAAAGAGGTAAAATGGGAGGCTAAAGTTGTATGGAATATTTCTAGTTTCTGGACTTAGCGCCAGGAAAATTGGAATATAGGGGCACTGATTACAAATAAAGTGATGTGTGTAGGAAAAAATAAAGAAAGAATTTTTCTACGTATAAGGCGGGAGCTTCTATAGGACTTCCTTATTTCTAGACTTAAATATAATATGACTGGTCACAATTCAGAATCATCTAAATGGCGGAGTTAGCGACATCAATGAGGATTATACAAACTTTTTTTAACTACCAAAATAATTACAATATTAACTAGAAATAATTTACTTATATGGCAAAACAGCATTTGCCGGGTCAACTAGTTAATACAAAATGATTGTGCTGTAAAGTTGACCAAACTCGGTGATTTCTAAATCACACATTAACTTCTCGGTCACAATTTGTTCGTCATTTGGAGCGTTGTGGACTGATTGGTTTCCGGCCACCCCCCTCCCGCCCGCCGGGTGCCGCCGTCGCGCGCTAACCGGAGCGTTTACGTGAAAACGAGCTGCAATCAACAAATACTTGTTGTGACCAATCATACGTTCGTTATGGACGAAACTTGTATTAGACCACACGGCGTCATTGTCATAATCCGTATCCCTTTACTACGGACAAGGCCTACTTTATACTACTGCAATATTATGAAGTCTAGAAAACAATCTCACAGGGACTTGGTCTGGTGGTGAGGTACCTAGTGGTCTTAGGGTCTTAAAATAAATTTTTATAATTTAATTCAGGGGGAGGGGGAGGCCTATGCCCAGCAGTGGGCGTCGATTGGCTGACATGATGAATATAATTCATATTATTCCTTATATTACCTGTTAGCAGCTGCGTTTCGGAATACGAATTCATTAATGTAACTTGGCTATGTAATAGGTATGCACTTTTATACCAGCCGGTAATTTTATGCCACTGAAGAAGCCTACTACGTCATAAATATAATATCTTATACGAGTAGTACTGTTTGGGTTCGTTAAATTTATATACTTTTAAAGGAGTCACCCAAAATGTATGTTATATGCCTATAAGGTTTATTAACATTTAAAAAGAAGAAAAATCTTCGTCAAACGATAAGAAAACTGACTTTCTCCTCTCGTGTCCCGCACTAGTAGCGCTCCCGAGCCTTGCGGCAAAACTAGGAACTAGTATCGGGATTGGCCGCTATACCATAGGTGTCACACGCTACAACCTTATAAATGAAACATTGATTTTTATCATTGAACGTGACAGCATCGAATATGTACATAAATAATCTAAATTAGCCAAAATGATAATATCGTGTGTTTATTGACTAGTCGATATGTTTAGCTAAATAAATCATTGTTTGACCAATTAGCGGCGGTCGGAATAGACGCGGTTCAATTATTTTAGTGTAGCCTGATTGCTGTTGTGATGTTAGGTTTAATTGACACTCTATTTAATTAATAAACATTAGTAAGTCTTGTTACAAAAAATATTAAAAGGCCTTTTAAAACATTCCTAACAAACAAACAAAAACAGTTGATCTTTTGTATCATAGATTAGCTGAATTTTGCGGAACGTATTTTTGCGTTTGGTGTTTTAAAAGAGTAAGAAAAAAAAGAATTGACTTAAAGTATTATCTAATAAATTCTGTTGAATGGCTACGCCTGTTTTCATACATTTATAGCTGTATCCTGATTAAGAAAGCCTATTGCCTTTATGACTCAGACATAATGTATTAATTTAAAGTAGGTGTAGTTTATATTCGACTGGTTGGTCTAGTGCTTACTGGTTAGTGACCCTGACTGCGAAACTGGAGGACGTGGATCCGATCGCTACCCTGGGCAATTCTTTAGTATTGATTCGATTTATACATACGTGTACATCTCAAAGACTCTGCCTTGTTTTGGGATTGCAAGTCTGTGCGTAAAAAAGTCTATTTGTGTACCTGCTAAAATTAGAAGATTTCCTAACAATATTATATGTATCAAAGGCACAGTTTGTGAGACTTACCTCATTATTAAATCAAATGTTGTTTTAATACGTTTAGATACAAATAGATTTGAAAGGTCGAGTTGTGATTACAAGACGCTTTAATTAATGAGTCAGGTGAGTCTTCATTAGCTTAGTGTGTGGCGGAGATAAATGAGCTTCGAGCTTCGTGCTCGTCTGCTCGGATGCCACGTCTTGTCTTCCGCAATGCATTATTTGCGTCTCTGCTGTTAATCTTTACTGCATCTTGACCTACTCAGCTAGACCTTGGCAGAGTTCTAACATACAGGCTACTGTTCGACGACTTAGCTTCCGCCTTTTCTACCTACAAGTATTTCTAATTAAGATAAACTATAAATCCTCTTTCAATAGGATAGTAGGCCATAATATCATGATCATCATTGTATTGACAGGACGCAGGCTTTTTTCAATAAACGCCCAGTCTGGCGACAGCCCGTCAACATTTGAAAACATAAATCTATGCAATTACATAGGATGAATACTTATACCTGGTATTTAATGAAAGTGGAGTATATTTATCTGCCTATGAATAGCGTGATCATATTTGTTGACAGACATATTTCATTAAATTTTTGCACAAAAAAGACGACCTTTGTTTTTAATAAATCTGCCTTTCTTTTTCTAGAAAATGGGACCATTTAGGATAAGAAATAATTAGACATAGCTTAAAAAAATATGACGAACTTTTTTAGTAATCAACTGATAATAATTTAGTTTTATATACAAAATGCTTGTTTTTTAATTTATTAATGGACATGCAAGTCGTGCATATCCAATAATAAATATAAAAAAACCATTTTCAATTGTCGTCCCGAAGCTTTCTACCGAGAAAACGGAACCATTTAAAATAGTATATCTAAGCACAGTAATATTATTACGTACCATACTAGAAAGTATGGTTCTCTAAACTTCGTCAACAAGTCTGCAGCAGCGCTCATCAATCCACTAGTTAGCGTCACCCGAAGCCGTCACCCGCCCGTCGTCCTCACTCCGCGCCCCGCACCCCCGGGGTGCCGTTTGTTTATTTGTGGCCGGCTATTCGTCTAGCAGTCGTTTGTTAGAGTATTGACAGATGAAGGCATGTGAACTGACCGAGTTAAGATGAAAACCCAACTCTTTAAAGACGTTGAGTCAAAGGTTTTTACAGGTGGGCGGTGTGCTGTGCAGCCTGCTCCCTTCCATGGCACTATTTCGTCTGTCAACGGCTATGATGTGTTTCGGATTGAAGGCAGAACTGTCTTGTTATTTGACGACCTCTGTGGCTCAATGGTTAGCGCGGTGGCGCTCAAGCCCTCCGATTAGGTTGGAAGGTAGGGTAGCGGGTTCGAATCCCGCCAGGGAACAAAAAGTTTGTATTCCTGGGTCATGGATGTGTAGTAAATTTGTGTATTTTATATTAAAAATATTTAATAATAGGTATGTATTAATATAAAAGTATTAAATATATGTATTTCCGCTGTCTGGTACCCGTAATACAAGTTCTTCAGAAACTTACCACAGAACCAGATTGACGTGGTGTCAAAGCGTTTGTGGATATTATTATTATTGCTATTATTAATTACTGATATCGAGACTTGCCTTCATGTTGCGTCACAGGAAACTCGTGAATGAGCTATACATTTGAATGTTACGGTACTCAGAGTATCCTTTTCTTCCTTTAACCAAAATCGTCCTCCATTCCAGCTGGTGGCCGACTGACTGTACATATTTCACAACGTGTTCTCTTTCTTTTCAAACTTTCATCATCAGCTTCCATTCTCAATACACAAGCTTCTTAAGATATTAAAAATTATTAAAACCGCTTGACTAAAATACCGGTTGCAGGTTGTATCATCAACACTTTGACTTCTTGACGACTTGAGAATTAAGACCACGTTAACCTGGCGTACAACAATCGATCTGAATCAGAGTGCTTAATGTACCCATGCATCCCTGACAATAATCAGCTCCACACAATTTAGCATCGTGACAGTTGCTCCTGTTGATATTTCAACAGCACAACTCGTTAACTCACTAACTAAGGAATTCACCGCGGGCGCGCGCGGGGTGAGGGGGGAGTTAACCCACCCCGTTCACGGGAGGGGGTCTAAGGCAGGGGGGGGGGGGGTGAAAATTATATTTATCCATGAGTACGGGGATCCGCAAGCCTTGTTAGCGGATTCTTTTGCCTCGAATTTGTCCTCCCCCGTAACGAAGGCCTCTTTGTGTCGTCACGTAGGCTGGCGCTGATGCTACCCCGGCACAGCCTTAATTATATCACTTTATTAGGAGGAACGATTTTGAAATAGGGATACGATCCAACTTGAACTATGTTGAATTATGTTCGTATTACACGAGCCCCAACATGTATGCAGTAATCTGATTATACACATTAATAATACAACGATATTTCAATGTAACAACCATCTACCATCGGCCATCTTGGTGCTTATTGCTGTCTCCTCCTCTGGAACAGTTCCTGGTCCGATTATAAGTGAGACTCATTAAGTAAGTGATTACGAACTTGTTTAGTGGGGATGGTAAGCTTCATAAGCTGTACTACCGTACTGTAGGTACCACTTTAAATCTAGCCTATCTCCAGATATATTTTGGAACGATGTTTTACTTCACAGCAGCTGCAGATAAATAAATAAACTTAGTCCGAATCAAATTTATGAAAAAATAATAAAGTACGATCTAAGGCCGCGAGGGATACCTACGCTGTGCCGCGCTCCCCATTGCTTGGGTACCATCGTGTTGCTTGTTTATGCCGCGAAACAGCTTTGCTGTATTTCAGAGTGATGTGCAAGTCGTGCAGTGTTATTACTGGCACTGAGACATCTATTGTTTCAGGATAGACAACACTTACATGAGTTGCTTTTCCTAGGTCCAGGTTAATTAGCTTGTTGATGGGTGACGTCGACCGCTTATCATCAGGCACCCTGCCAGTTTGACTAACTAACCCCTTACCGATTGATCATCATAATCAGAACGTATCCATTCCACTAGACTGCAGCATCAAATAAACAAAAAGACAGAAATAAACAAATATTTAACCATAAAGACTATAAAGTTCTCTTTCAGTCGATGTTCTCAACCCTACCCCACTTTTTACGAATATATACAGACAACAGAGCACATTTTATTATACATTTTTGGTTCATTTATTAGCAGACGTATGCTCGGGAGGATTCTCTCAGAGAGCTCAACATTTGTATAGGGGGTAATCAACTGTGGCTTTTGAAATTTTATATTTTGTTTGTGGCTTAAAGACGTTTCGTACCCCGGGGAGCGCGAGGCCGTTGAACCCCGAAACTAGAGTTGTTACATCATCACCTTGGTAACGGTGAGATAAGTATGACACGATCCATAGTTATGGTTATGTCGCCTCAGTAGTTTACCGGTAGAAGGAAGATGCTTATTTAATCTGTATTTGTTGCCTGCTCATGTGCTCGGCGAACAGCTTTACTGTATTTCGGTAAAAACTACAAAGGCACCGGTATCAAGACGTACCATCTCACCTCCAAGAATAGGCAGATGCATCCTAGCCTTCAGCCTTCAGATTTGCTGGCTTGCTTATTCAACTAATATAAAATAACATTGGATGAAACCAAGGAATGTGAAATTCTCGACTTATCCTTTGTACATGACTGAAATGTTTCCAAATATATTATCAGCCGACCCAAACTCAAACCTCGGCTAATCTCATGAAAGATGTAATCGTAGTGTCACGCGCGGTGGGCCTTTGGGCCGATGGGCCCCCGCTCGGTAGGCCTCCGATCTGGAGGGCCCCGGGCCGGCACGTGAGCCACATGATAGTGAGGAGGCCTCGTAAATCATGTACCTCATATCATACGAGATTTCGGTAAATGAGATTTATTATATCCAGCTATTTGTGATTTCAATAATATAGGTACTATCCAATATTACCGATAATAATACTTCCAGGGAAGGAAAACATAGTGAGGAAACCTGCATGCCTGATGAGATTAACTCTCTGAAAGTGTGTGAAGTTCATTGACCCGCAATAGACCAGCGTATCGGTGAACTTTGGTTGAATACCATCCTCGCCTGATTTCGCAATTAAAAGATTAAATATATGCATATGTCTAAGAAAGTATATACTTTCTTAATTTTCTTCAACCCCTTGATCGCTAAGTTGTGTGCAGCGGTCTTCCTCAAGCGGGCGAATCGAAGCTTCTTTGATTAGATGGTTCTGAGACATGTTTTACTTTAATTTTTTTAGATTTTTCAAGATTCTTAGCTCTTTTGTTTTTGCCTCTGCGATTTTTTATTAGCGTGTTGACGCTCAAGCCCGTAGGTAGCGGGTTCGAATCCCGCCAGGGAATAAAAAAGTTTCTGTGTGTCTGGGTCATGGATGTGTATTTGTATTACAAAATCAAAATCTTAAATATATGTATTTATATAAAAAATATTAAAAACCTATACGTATTTTCGTTGTCTGGTACCCGTAACACAAGTTCTTAAGCTACATAATACGGGACCAAATTGACGTGGTGTAAAATCGTCCATAGATATCATTATTATTAATAATAATAATTATCATATAAATAGTAACAAAACGAAATATATAATGATAATCCTGAATACTTTAAAACTTATTTATTGCCGCTGCTGAAAACATAAAATACGCATTTCCTGCCCACTGAAGCCTTGCAAGGGCCCTTCTAAGCCATCCATTTGTCTTGTGCGGGGTCGCTGTGTAAACTCACATTACAGAGTATTTGATTCGGTTGGTATTTTTATAGTTCCTTCTCTACTTTACTAAAGCTTTTAATGTATTATAAGGCGGTGAGGCAGCGACGATCAGCCAAACTACGGAATTCAAATAATAACGTATATTATTTCGAATTACGTTTCATAATATATTCGTTTTACAATATTTATTAATTTTTTACAAAAAATAAACGGGGGGTGTGTTCGAATTAAGAGCGAGAATATTCGAATATTTTCAAATTACGAATTTATATTTTCTTCTTCTTTTTATTATTAGTGGCTAATATCTGTGACTGTATTATTGTTAATTATTTTATAAGCCTCGACAAATGGTTAAAATTATACATGCTCAATGTATCGAATACTTTCACGAGGAACATTAGCTTCCATGATTTTTGAAGATTAGAATAATAAAACTTAACAACTCGATTTGTTTTACCTTTTCTCGCCTGACTTTAGTCTTAAGTCAATTAAACGATGTACAAGATACTTATTTAAGTTGTTGTTAAATATAATATTTTTATTTTTTTTACATTATACATTAATTTTGTTCACGTTATTTATTTAAAATGATCACATGTCTTAAAATAACTAGTATTACGAACTTAACTCTAACTCTCATCCATACCTATTAATAACGTTAGGAGCTATTCAAACTGAATTCTAAGCTTAAACGTCCTTATTATTGAGTGGATACTTGTGATATTATCCCGGTATCATAATCCATGTTTAGATAGGTTGATACCTAGGTTATACAATTTCATAACCACAACCCAGTAAGCTATGTGTGCTTTATGTATCTATTGCTTTTCGCCGAGTTTACTTCTATTTCATATTACCTACAAGCTAACCCAACTAGGATAATATTAGGCGAAGTTTTCTTTTTTTTTCCGGATTCTGGATTCCTGTGAGGCGACGAAAGGATAAAAAGAACAGGCTTTTATTTTTAGCCAGTATAACCATTCATGCAGATTTTGTCATACCGTTACCAAAAAAAAGTATAATAATAATAATAATATCTATGGACGCTTTTTACACCACGTCAATCTGGTCCCGTGCTAAGTTCTCGAAGAGACTTGTGTTACGGGTACCAGACAACGGAAATACATATATTTAATACTTTTTATATTAATACTTAAATTTAAGATTTTTATTATATAATACACATATTTAATACACATCCATGACCCAGGAACACAGGAACTTTTTTGTTCCTTGGCGGGATTCGAACCCGCAACCTCCGGCTTGAGCGCCAACGCGCTAACCATTGAGCTACAGAGGTCTTCATAATATATCGTCGTCAGTATAATAATTTTAGAAATAATATTTTAATATAATTATGTTAACCGGTAAAAGGCAGACCGGCAGAAAACATAGTGAGGCGGCTCACCCGTCGTAAATGAAAACATATAACGTTAACTCACTGAATGAACAACTGCTTGATACATACCTGAAAAATATAAAAAAATAATTGTTTATACAATATTAAAAACCATATTAGTCACAAGTTACTATTATGTAGTAGAAAGAAAGGTGAATCAATATTCATTTAATTGTTTTACTTAAAAAATAATTTATGACCCATAATCTATACCAAAATAATTACGTTGAACAATTTGTTTGTATGAACATGCTAATCAAATTAGCTGGCAGTCAGGAAAATTTTGTTTTGATTTTTTTATAAATAAAACCTTTATTTTAGATTCTAAGGCTAAGGTCTAGCTAAATCAAATTAACACCGATGATGTCACAATAACAGCCAACCTGTGGAATCTCACTGAAACTCCAAGAAGCTCCTGCTCCGACCTCACACGAAATTCTACGGTATTTACTTTCACTATAGCCTTAGGGTCAATATTATTGAGGTCCTTGGCGATTAACATCGCTATTGTTCCATCTCCGGTAACAATAGCAAGCAAACTTAAAAATAAATTAATATAATCTAACAACTACAGCACGTTAACATGCTGCGTGAGCTCGCAGAAACTTGTATTGTAAACGGAAGTAGGTACCTACATAATAAAAAAATATAATACACACATCCATATGTATTTACATATTTATAATTGTTTTTCGAAAAACCTATGCTGTTGGCCTTAAGGCCTTGAAGCTAATATATACGTATTAATCTATAAAACTGAGTTAATACTGTGTCGGTTTAAAAAAAAAGTACATGGTAGACCGAATATATTTTGCTTGCTTGATTTTTTTGATGATGAAGATGATAATATTTTAAAGATGATTAAACTTCAGTAAAGCTACTATGTATATTATAAAGGCTTATGGATACATCTCTCAACAAACTCTAACTGAACATGTAATATTCAAAACCGGCATAACCAGCGCTCGGAGCATCGGCGCATCAGCCCCATTATTTAGTGCAATCCAAGTATCCCAGATGAAATGACATCGTAAAGGTCTCATATTTTAAATGAATATATCATGTGAGCTTTATGGAATCTCCGTCGGAGAGAAACTCTGAAACTACTAAACTCATTTTGAAGAAATATGCATTGTGGTACAATTTAAAAGTAAGGATAGTTGTAGTGGTGTAAACATTGGGGACGACGTCTGCCGTGACGATTCTGTAAGTCTTACTTGATACGTTGAAATGTCACTATGTTTCAGCGAGGTAGGACGTAGGACCGTCTTCATTTGAAACGATGACGTACATAAGTCATAACTGATAAATCTGTTGAAGCTTATTGACTCTATTCGTGTGTATGATAAAGGTCAAACAAACAATTCGTTAGCAAAGCTAAAATATAAAACCACGCAAAGTTTGAGTGAATAAAAATGGTCTATGTCCTATTTTATAGATTATTACATCAAAAATATGTGACTAAATCCTCAAACCAGCAATTACACCACAAAGAAGATACCTGAAATATCTGCTCCGTAGCTTTCATATTTCCAATATAAAAATATACATTTCGGTAAAAAGTTAAACATACTACGCCGGCGTATCGGAAAGAATTTACCAGCTTTTGTTATAATATTTTGTTTGGCGTATTCCGAGACGAACAGGAATTTACTTGGGAAATAAAACGGCGGAAACTCGAGTTACACCGACCGTCACCGACCGTCACCGAACGTCACCGACCGTCACCGACGCCAGCTCCACGCTTGACGACTGTTGGAAAATGTCGGAACTACTTTTTACTTTATTATCAAATAAAACAAAATACAAAACAAGGTGAAATATTATTTGCAAAAAAAAAAACACATGGGGTTTAGAGTTTAGACAAGGGCTAAACTTATCTCCGCCATTAGTTTAGTTATATTGTATATGTAACAATAATATAGTGGATTTATACTCATTCTATAATACATAAATTATGTTAAATAGCTAGAATTTTGTGGTTTGCATTATCCGACGTTAAGTAATTTAGTCAACTAAAGGACTATTTCAATTTAAATAGTTGTCAGAAGTAAGTATGCAATTATTGCAAAATTAATAGGACTAAAAAGTTTACAAACATCTTTTTAGTCCTATTAATTAAATTTACTCAAAATAATCAAAATATGTGATGTATTTAAATGGATAAAGAATACATACATTAAAATATAATACATACATAAATATAATATACATGAATGTAGGTATAATTAATAACTATATAATATTAGTGATCTTATCGAATCAATGTCTATCTATTGCTGAAAACTTTATTAATATACGTTGGAATCGTGTACCCAGTATCAGAAAACCGAAATGAAGCAAAGTTAATTTAAGTGAACTGACAGCGGATTGCGGAAGCTTCTTCCTTTCTTTTCATCCAATTTTAAACTATGCGAAGGTGGGTTACCACTTTTAAATGAATAAGTGTATACTTAAACATACGTTCAAATTATCTGTGGAGTCGATTTTGACCTTTCTAAGATTAAACAAAACCCAAACGTTTGAACGTAATCAAGCAGGTAACCAGTAGGCCTCGGATCCGCATTAATAACATTAGAAACAATAACATCGGCACTTCAATTTTAAAGGAAAACAAATAAATCCAATAATCGAGGAAGCTGGAATTCTGGAGCAAACATTTCCAGTTGATGAGAAATCTTTGGCATAAATGATATGGCGCGGCGGAGGGCGGAGGGCGGAGGGGCGGCGCGTGTGAGAGGAATCCGCCGGCTCTCAATAAAAGTCAATCTCACTCGGTACTCGGTATTTGGTGCTCGGTTGTAATCCACTTTTATTGTTTACTTTCGTTTAAACTTAATGTTTAATTCTCGTTTCTCAAAGTTAATTCACGTACTTCAATTTATTTTCGCATATTATTATGTGTTTGTAAAAGTGATTACGTTTTGTGGAGGAAGCTCTTCTCTTTCCTGTTTTCAATTCATCCTTAATGTACTGGGTATAAATGCGAGTTACTGTAGTAATAATAATCACTTTGAGTTTTAATAAGAATTTCGTGTTATAATGAAAGTTAAATACTTGAATTACAAAGTTAAAAAACTCAAGTATTTCATACTTTTAGAAAAATATCTTATACAGTAAATATTTTTGTCATGATAACGTCTTATAAATTGATGAATGCCGGCAATATGCACGAAAAATCATGACTCATGCTTACGTTCCGCCCAAGCAGGCCGACGCGGCGTGCAAGTGAAAGCACAGAACGAGAAATTTACGAGACAAAAATTCTATTCAAGTATTTAAGGAACATTGTACATTGCACAGTATCATCATCATTAGCCTTTATCCGTTCACTGCTAAACATAGACTCCCTCATTGAACGCTAAGACAGCCGATCTCTCGCCACTCGCGTCCAACGCGGACCTGCTACTGCATGGAGATCATCTTCCCGCCTGATTAATGGCTGACCAACATTTTACAAACACTAAAGCAACAGTCATCACTGGTTATGCAGCATAATATAATGGTAACGTTTACTGACATTACTCGTCTGTCTTGAACTTGATCTTTACTGTTTTATATTATGGTCTCAACAAAAATACACAATCTGTAAATATTTAAACCCATCACAGATCACAAGTTACAGTCTGGTAATTAATCGACGGACAGCAGAGTTTTAGTAATAATATTTATTAATAGTCCTTTGGGTACGGAACTCTAAAAACTAAGATATCACCCAACCTAGCAAATGTACATATCTTATTCGTTGCAAAACAACTGCCAGAATTTTTGAAATGACAATGAAATAAGGCGTGTGCGGATACGAGTATGAACAATTTTCAAATATTTTCGTTGGGTATATTTGAATATTAATTAATTTTCATTCATAGAATTTAATAATATAATACTTTCTTACAAAATACACGACTACAATTCCGCCTAACGTATTGATTTCAACAAATATCGCAAACCCAAAGGGAGGGTATTGATTATAGCCATTGTCACATTTCAACAGAAATGTTATTTTCATTACAACGAAACATTTTTATTAATATATTTTATGTCGAACAGATAAAAGAAATGTCGTTTGATATGCGAGTAGTAACGAAGCGTGCAGAACATAATATTTTTCGTTAAATCTTTTGGAAGAGCGGTCCTTGGGGTGTAGTAGGGGCAGGATTCGGCAGGGCCGGGGTCAGGCCTGCCCGTGCCAGAGCCGTTTGATTTATCCACCGGTTTACAACGTATTGCTTTTAAACCATAACCCATATTAAATCCTTACCAGACATTATTGCTTTCTAATATTATGGTCAATTTCGATTCACCGTCATCATCAGCCTTTGTCCACCCACTGTTATTTCATTTGGCGTAAATTATTTGTTGATAGTGATTCATACAATGTTTGTACATAGTTTGACTGTAAAAATAGTGTTACAATTAAAAATTAATAAAATATTACATTTTTTTCTTGCTCCAATACATTGTTAAACATTTTGTGATATTAAAATGGAGTGGGGTGATAAAGAGAATCGAATCATGGCGATTGCATTACGAATAGTAGTCGTGGAACCAAATACTGTAATAGTCAAGTGTTTACATAATATACCGGCCTATTGACAAGTTCAATGAAACTTCCACTGTAAACAGTGGAAGTGGTAGAGGGAGTAAGGGTAATAATTTCAAGAAATTCTGTCCAGGGGAAAAAATATCAGAAGACGAAGATTTTTTTTATAGCATAGGAGGGCAAACGAACAGTTGAAGCCTTGCGACTATCGACGCCCATTAACATCCACATAGCCAGAGGTTATGCAGATGCGTTGCCCTCTGTTTCTATTAAATGGGCTACCGGAAAAGATAGCACCTCGACCTTTAAAATATGACATGCAGCTTACGAGAGAAGCACTGGAGTCGAATAATTAGACACTATAGAAACGTAGCCCACGCGCCCATTTTGAAGCACCTTAATTGGAGCCAGAAACGCCGGAGCGCTGCGTTGTATTAAATGTCAAAGCGCGCCGAACCTGCATAACGAATAAAAATTATTTATGATGAATTTTGCAGTTAATTTTTGTCACAATGTAATAACATGACTTTGTTACAGGAAAGCTTACAATATTTTGTAATTAATTAGGCTTTAATAAAAACGTTTTGTTTCAATGCTCAGTGCTATCCGATTGTGAAAATGTTTTCACCGGCTTTATTGTCTCTACCGATTAATTTTATACCAGTTGCTACTCATATTTACGTTAGTATGCGACACATTAGCACAAACATCCATATATCCAGAGATATAATTTTCACGATTATGATAATATATTAGAACAAAATATTTTAAGCGACTTAGACATTCGCTTAAATATAGATATAATATTATGTTATTTGTATTCGTTCAATATTGATAACACTTAACAAGTCTTCCGATCGACAGCCCCGGGCCGGGTGAAGCATCCTCCGCAGATTACTCCCCGAAAATTTAAAACTGCATCTACATATGTAAAGAAGCAGCGCCCTGATGGGCCAATAAGGTTTATGAGTGGAGGCCCCGTTTAGGTAGATGAAGTGTTGGTCGGTCATTAACCAGGTGGGAAGACGATCTCCGTGCAGTGGCCGGTCCCTGTTGCATGCGAGTGGCAAAGGATCGGTCGTCTTCGAGTTAATTGAAGGAGGCCTATGTTCAGCAGTGGACAGATAAAGGCTGATGATGATGATGATCTAACACAGTATAACAGCACCAAAGTCAGAGTAAAAGAAATAGCCTAACCAATCCTCCCGTGACCATGGTTGCTGTAAAGTATCCGAAACTTCGGGCTAATAAAAAACTCAATAAACCGCGATAAAATCCGTAAAAGAAGTTTTATTATAATGAGTGAAATTCGCGTAAACATGAGAAAACACCAAAACTAACCTACCTTAGAGAGTGCGGGGAGAAGTGAAAATTTATAACTTAGAATTATAGTTTAACAGAAGAAAATACTTTCATGTGTCTATGTGGTGAAATACCACTTTCATTTATTGCGCTATCGTACACAATTATTTTATATAAAAAGCTATATTTCAGAGAAAGCAAGTTTCTTCTGTAATTTATTATACGTATTCAGAAACGCATGCTATAATTTGCTTTGAAAATAGCCAGTGGGTTGCAATCGTTTGTTTTCGCGCCATTGAGATATATCTATGGACAATAATAATACACACATCACACGTATCCAATCAGACACGTTTGACGTTAGCAAATGCAATGAGAGCTCCAATCAGACGCAAGCGGGATGACTTTGAGAGATGTATGATTTTATTTTTAATGATGCTCAACGTGTCCAAAAGAAGTTTTCCCTTCAAAAATTGTCACATATACAAATGACTGAAAAGAAAACAACATAATATAAAATATCGAAAGTTCTTTTTTTGTATCCTGTAACATAACTAGTTTCCTTAGTTTTCGTATTACGTACCACAATTCACTTACATCCGACTCATCTCCAACTTTAAGCCGATTAATCACAAGTAATTCAATCTGATAGAGAACCTTCTATATTTTACAGAAATATCAAATTAATTTCAAACTTTACAGTTGCGAGAACTTACGAATAGTTCCAAAGAAACTGTTTTCAAAGTTGAACAGTTTCACGTTGTACGATAATAAACGAAAATAAAAATATATTATTTATTATAGTTGAGGAAATAAAAGAATTAGAAGTCGCAGTAGCATTTGATGCTCATTTCGAGGCTGTAACATAATATTATGATGACTCGATCAAAAGTTGTGCCATTTATCTTTAATATTATAATGCTGACTTTGTGTGTTTACTTGTGCACGACAACATCTGAAACCACTTGTCGGATTTAATTTATTTTGCATTGGATAAATATTTAGGAAGGTTGCAATAATTCCTTGTGTTTTTTTAATTATTTGTGTTAAAACCTTGAAAGTTAAAAAGTTGAAGAAGATATTTCAGATCGTATCTATAATGTTCCTACCTCATTTGAAATGTTTGCAAACAAAAATCATACAATAATTGGTAGCCGGTTAAGAAAATTTAAACCACAAATACTTATCACCTCAAACCAAATCATAAAACCAAACATCCTCAAATGCAAGGCGACATAAATTTACGAACGTGAAAATCCATAAAGTAATTCTCATAACAGTTATTATTGCTAGAGTTTGTCAGACCCAAGTCGCAGCCCTGTGCAAATCTGCGAATCTCAACTCTGGCCCATTTATCTCAGAACTTACTTCAGCATCCAGTTCACTGTGAGCCCTTTAACGAACCCTTCGAGGGCGGCATTAAACTGATAATTGCCATTTTATTGTCGCTCTCGAATAGTTGTGTCACAAATTATAATAAATGTTGATTGTGAATTGTGTTTACAGTTTGTGTTTTACTGTTTAGAGTTTCTAATTCATTTAAGGTTTGACATTATCATCATCAGTAATATCATCATCATCATCGACGAGGACAACGTCGTCATTGGTGTCTACCCTTACACCACCACCTCTCATATGTACGCTGTCATTCTATTTTATTGGAGTCTAGCTCATTATGGCAAAACTACTTTTTAAGGATTTAGTAATCATCATAATTAGCCTCTATCTATCCAGCGATGTCTAATAAGCTCGATCGTCTTATTAATAATTGTATTCGATTAATTTTCTGTCTCTGTAAGTACGATCATATTTCTTCCTACCGTTCTGAACTTAAATGGTTCCTATTCGTCAGCGTAGGCCGCTTCGCCTTCTTTGTATCGTTTTCACAATTTTAAATAATCCGTATGTGCCAGATTACTTAAGGTCTAAATTTGCATTTCTTTCTGAGACACATGATCGGCAGCTTCGTTTTACAGATTCATATCTTCTTTTCGCTCCTCTCTTTCGGACAAATTTTATGTCAAATTCTTTCAGCCTTCAAGCTATTCGGCTCTGGAATGCCCTGCCCATTGACATCAAGGAATCTTCTACCAAAATTTCCTTTAAAAGTAAAGTATACTCACAACTTCTCAACTCTCTGTAATACTCCTTAATTTTAACTTCCATTTAGGTATTCGTCATTGGTATTTATAGTTTATGTATGAATGTATGTAATGTTTATATTTGTATTTATGTATGTATATTTTTCTTGTATTTATAAATATTTTGTATAAGTATATTATGTTGTGTAAGTATATTTATTGAATTTTATAATACAATTCCTACGTAGTACACTTTTTGCGCAATACGTATTTCTCCGTTTTCCCAATGGTTGACTGGGAGAGAATGCTTTAGCATTAAGTCCGCCAATTTGTAAAAAATGTCACTTTGGAGCAATAAAGTTTAAATAAATAAATAAATGTCCAAGATGGTCGATCCCTCCCGGCACTCGCGTCCTGCACGGCCCTGCCACTGCTCAAGGAGGATTTAAGGATTTAGTCAGGGTTTATCCTTGTTTTTACATTCCCGACATCAAAATATTATGATCATAATCACGATAGGAATGAGGTGTCAGAATGAAAAATTAAATCGAAATACACTAAGATTTAGTAATTTATAATTGAGTGAGAACAACATTAAAGATAAGAAATAGTTTCATTATAATTTGTACCTGATATTGGTCGTGTCATGAGTCCGATTTTATATTACCATTAATTACATAATATTATCTGGAATTATGTAAACTAATTGGAGATACAGTATGTTGAATAGGCATATTTGCATACTATTAACTATATAGCCTAGAACGGTTATCAGAATAAAGTTTATAAAGATATTTTGAAAAATCGCATGAAAACAATATAAATGAATGCTATCTCTAGCAGCAGACTATAGATTAAACAAAGATTATATTATTATAGTTAATTAAAAAATAGGGCAACAGTAATAATGGGTAAGTATAAATATACCTGTTTATATTATAAATACTCTAAATGCATTTCTAACGTCACAACCAGTTACGACAAGTAAAAACATAATCATAGGTTATTTAGTAAAGCTAGAATTATAAATTTAAAATGCAAATCAACCTTTTCAATTAACTGTTAGTTAAAAATAACGTCTTTAACACGTAGGAATGGATGACGTCAGAATAGCGTGCAACCTGTCACACGATTAGAATTGCACGCGATTGATGCATGCGACTGCATGCATGTGATCGGTTGTCACGCTTTAGGTGTGACACTATTTATAGCTTAAAGGCTTATATTGTTGAAGTCTTTTATAACTTATTTTCTGCCGCTGTTATTTACCTGTAACTTATAAATAAAAATGAAATAAAAACAGACCGGCATGGGCGATGACTATTTTAAAAATAGACTTTAACCAAGTTTAATGTAGCATAATAGTATAATAATAATATCAAAATAGTAGTATGAATAGAGAAGTGGCGTCGCTTAGCCAGATCAGCAACAATCGGCAGGGAAAACGAAGACGAAGACCCTCATGTACTAACACCGTCAATACAATCACGACCGCTCTGACAAGAGTGTACGACTGGGAAGAAGAATAGTAGTATTAAAAGATTTGTCCAAATAGGTTGATCTGATCTTATCTCCTGACTCCTAGATGTGTTATTGTGCTTCATTGTAGAGGTAAAGTTCTTGCATTACCTCTGTTTTATATTAGTCAAACAAGGGTAATACATTTCTTACGTCTAAGGTGGTGATTACATCTCATCAGGTAACGTAGGTAGGTGTATCTCATGCGTAATCATGTGTGTGTTAATAATAAAAATATACGGATAAGAGATTTTATTAGAATGTCATATATATTATTTGTATCTGTATTTAGTACGTCATACGTACAAAGATATGCCATATTCATCCACGTTTTCGATTTTACCATCCAGAATCGACTGAGATATTATAAAAGTATTTCGAAACAGCAACACAATTTACACGGCTAGTATTTCTGCAATCCGAGTCGGCTCCGACGTTTAATTCGTCCAAATAGTTTCCAGCTACTAAAATATGAAAGGACTGGCCGTATTGTTCGCGAGTTATTTTTGAACAAGTCGTTGATTGTGCACAAGCTTTGTGCTCGCGTCGATATGAAATAGACAATTCAGTATCATTTTCGCGTTTAGTGTTGGATATAGACTACTCTAATAACATTATTAAGAAATAACCTATAAATTACTATAACTATTTTAAACGGTATATTTGCAATGGTTTTTATTTTATCCCGCGGAGCTCGATATAACGATATTGTCTACGAATGTTTTGATTATGAGACTATCGTTTTAATTAGTTTTTGCAATGAAAAAAACCATCTTTATTGCCTGTAAATTCCTTAGTATAATATGTAAATGCAAAAGTAGCCGTGTATGTCTGTCTCTTCTTCACGGATAAATCACTGAACCAATTTTAATATAATTTTGTGCAAAGATAGTTTTAGACCCGAGACAAGAAATCGGTTGGGTTTTTCCGTAAATCCCACGGAAACGACAACTATGGCGGCAAAACCCTGGGAGTGATGGAAAAAACAATCCGTCTGGGATTCTTTAAGGAAAAGTCCGTAAACCCTTTCAAACAGAACAAAATAATGTATGGTGGAACTGTGTATCTTACATAGATATATTATATACAAGCCAGCAATGGCAGCAATTCTTTTTAGTACTTAAAAAAATGGGCAATTATGATAATGATGCGGTAATTAGGAAGCTTTTTACACAAATACGGTATTAAGCCTTACCATCATTAATGTATACTTGGCAACACAAGCTATACTTAGCTTATATTGCCAAGTATAGCTAAAGAGATATAACAGGCGGATAACTTTTCATTTCGTTACATTAATTTAGATTTGTATCTTCGAAACACAGGGAAACAAAAGTGTCGAATGAATTAATTAAACGAAAGAACAAAAGACAGATTTGAGGAATCATTCACTCCCGGAATGAGCGATGACTCGAATAGGAGCCCTCGTTTAATCTCCCGAGAAGTCCAGGGCTTATTATATGGTTATTTATTATTCTAGTAATAAAGGGCGCACAATCCGAGCCTTATTCCTTGACAAACGGGTGTGAGACAGCCGACACGTAAACATAATCATTTATCATATGAATGCTTCAAGATTTTATTTATATTAGATACATAGACAGGCGCTGTGTTGTATGTTTGCGAGGATCCTTTTTTTTACCGCAAAACAGCTTTGTTGTACTTCAGAAAGAATGACAGAATTACTAGCAGTAAGTCCAAACACGCACACGTTGCCTGGCTAAGCCCTAAGTTTTCATTTGTCTAGATATGCATCTACCGCGCAAACTTACCTCTTAATTATTATGTTAGTTTTGGTAGCGTAACAATTGTGATCCGTTACTGAAAAGTAGATATGAAAATCTTTTACTGCATGACCATTTTCGTGCAGTAGCCCCCCGTGTTGAATGCGATTGATAGGGCCCTAAGCCATCTTTGCGTTTGTTAATATAGACCTATATCCGTCAGTGGACTAAGCGAACGAAACGAAACGAAGCGACGATTGTAATGTACGCAACAAATTGTATGTAAATGAAAAAAAGATATTGAAGAAGAAAAATCAATTCTTTGACACAATTAATTGGAGGAGATTTAATTATTTTATTTGCAAATCAAATTTGAAGCAATTAAATGTCACATTAATAAATTGTAAGGCCAGGCCCCGGGAGCGGCCTGGAGTAGGCCTGGCCTCGAGCGGGCCTCAGACGCAGGACTGGCCTCATTAGAATTCTGTTCGTAAGCGTCGGGCGGATTTACATTTATTTATATAATTTTCAATTCCAGTCCCTTATTGCTTCATTTATCGTTTTAATTAATCAATCAGTGTCATCATTGGCATTTGCTGTTTCGGAGATGAGAACAGGCGGGAGGGAGGGGGGACAGGCAACAGATGAATGACCTGCCCGCGCTAGTCACAGGTAATCTAGATTTAGTTGTTCGGCAACAGTGACTACTTATCGTCAGGTAGTAGGTTCGTTTATCTGTTTGTCTATTCTACTAACATAAATGTACAAAAATATACACATCCACCTCTTAATCTGCGAGTTATTTTACCACACAAGTCATTATTTATTATCATAGATTCATCTCGATTGCAATCGAATATAATCGCGTATAGCAACTGTCCGAGTCACCAGGCGAGACCGTACGGCAGGCATTAGCGACGTCTACGTGCCTCAATTTGTATACCTTTATTGATTTAATTGGATTGTGTCAATACTAGGTAATAAGCTAGGTTTTATTTGGTTGAATTTAGTTTCGATGGAATAAAAAGAATGACGTAAAATGGATTATAATTGAAAAACTAAGAAGAAATAAAGATGCATAATAAGCTACTTTTGATGATCATTTAATGGCTGTATAATCAGTATTAATAATATTGCTATATTAATTGTTCCTTAAACCAATTGCTGTTAGTTTGTATTAACTTTCCGATCCCAATAACACACCGGAAATTCAAACGGGATGCCGTGGGCCCTGGCGCATTAAAGTTTAAGAGCAATCAATTTAACGCGACCGCAAGACGTAAACATGAGAATGTTAAAAATCAGACTCTTAACGACGCGGAGCGACCACATCCAGAGCCTCCAGAACATTCCACGGCCCGGAACTTTCCAGAACACTAATAAGAAGCCGCAGAACTTCGTGCTTACATTCGGTTTAGGCTGTTTGCTTTCCGCTTTCTAAACTTTAAACTGCTTACCAATTTAGAGTTATGGATGTGCTATTTTTATCTGATGCGGTTTTAGGGTGGACGTGGTTGGATTGATGTCGTGACTTGCTCACACGCGTCGTGTTGTTTTACATTTATATGACTCCAAATGATTTATGAGCAGTTGCTTTCTATCTTTGTTTAGATTCCAGATTGAAAGTAGATGACAGTCATTGTTAACTGACAAATATGGACGCATATTGAAGCTGATAATATTTTTATAGAAAAAAAACAAAAAATGACTCGAATAATATATAAAAGAAAGAAAAAAGAAGCGAATGATGATTCATAAATAAAGATAACAATATTATCTTGGATGTCATGGAGCCGCGAGTTCTCGACAAAAATAATATGTCTATACAGATTCCAAAAGCAGAACATAATGGTTCCCACCCGCTCTTGTTTACCTCCTGGTTAGCATTTTCAACGCCCTCCTAAAGGGCTGTAGGTTCCCAGACCAATGGAAAGAAGCTACGGTTATCGGCATACCTAAGCCCGGCAAACCGGGCACGGAACCGTCTAGCTATCGGCCCATCAGTCTACTAAGCTCGATTGGCAAAATCTACGAACGGGTTCTGCTTAAGCGGCTCAAAGCCGTTATAGGCGAAAAGAACCTGTTCATAGACGAGCAATTCGCCTTCCGCGAAAACCACTGCTGTCCAAGGCAAGTCCACCGTAGACCGAAGACATACTCAGAGGTTTCAATAAAAAGAACTCCCGCGATACGTGCGCCGTATTTTTCGATGTAGCTAAGGCCTTCGATAGGATATGGCACGAAGGCCTCGTGTACAAACTGTACAAGCTAGGAATACCGGATAGGCTAGTCATCATCATCCGCGACTATCTATCAAACCGGTCATTTAGGTATAGGGTCGAAGGCACCCTCTCTTCCCTGAGACCTCTGAGAGCCGGAGTCCCCCAGGGCTCCGTGCTGTCCCCAACTCTATACAATCTGTACACATCAGATATCCCCAGACCTCCGGACGTCAAACTGGCTCTCTTCGCTGACGATACAGCTCTATACGTTACCCACCCTAATGCTAATAGAGCATCGCTATTTCTCCAACGTGCCGTCAACGAACTAGGCAACTGGTTCGCAAAATGGAGAATAGCTATTAACCCCGATAAAAGCGCGTCGATTCATTTCTCTCGTAAGAGAAAGACACGCTTACCTAAACGCAGACAAACATGGTTCACGATGAAACCAATCTTACTAAATAACGTCGTTATTCCCAGAGTTAGACAGGTCAAGTACCTGGGGGTCACCCTTGACAGGTCGATGTCGTTTAGACCACACATCGCCGCGATTTCTAAAAAAGCCCGTTTCGTCAGTAGTAGACTGTACTTCCTCATAAACAAAAGGAGCAAAATGCCCCTCAGGCACAAGCTCACCCTCTATAAATCATGTATCCGCCCCATCATGTCATACTCCAGTGTGGCATTCGCGCATGTGCCTCAGCATAGACTCAGAGGCCTCCAAACGATCCAAAATAAATTCTTACGTGTGGCAACCGGTTGCCCGTGGTACGTAAGAAACATCGACCTACACCGCGACCTCAGACTAGATTCGATTAGGGGACATTTCAAAGCGATGTCAGAACGTCACTTCGAAAAGGCACTTCTCCACCCGAACCCACTCGTCGTGAGTGCGGCAAACTATACCCCCGATAGCTTAGCACCTAATAAGTCTAGGTTACCTAAGAATGTCATAACCGATCCTGTTGATAAAATCACAGAACTGTTAAAGCGCGACGCTGAAGCGCGACGTAAGCTACAACACACACTCAGACATAACACAGCCGGTGTTAGGCACACATTCACACCGCATGGGCCCCGGGGTCGTATGCGACGTCGAACCCTACACTCCGTTGACCAGTTGATCCGGATCAACCGCGACAGCATAGGCTCAGATCAGCTACGAGTCGACACCAATATAGACCGTGTAATCACCGATAGCACTCTGCTATCGGCAGCTTGCTCGGGTCCCGCGCTAGACCCGCCTCCCCCGCTACCGGGGGAGGGGAGGGCCGGCCCTCACGATAGGTTTCTAACGTCACCCGTTCCAAACCAGTCGACCGTAGCTGACCAAGTTAGGTACAAACCCGACGCCATGAACATGGCGGGGGGCAACCCCCCAAATTTTTAACGTCATAGGATGATAGGATGACCCCATTTCCGATGACGCATAACGGTCACTAGGACCATTAGCATAGATCCAACCGAAAAAAAAAAAAAAAAAAAAAAAAACATAATGGTTGTACTTTTTTTTTTAAGTAAAGCCAAATTAAAAACTAACAAGTTTAAGAGCATGACGTGGCGCTTTTAAATATTTAAGGGCCTGTTTCACAATCTCCAGTTAAGTTCTCAATAGGCTATCGGCAACATATTTGACAGATAGAGTATGGAGTATCTGTCAAATATGTTGCCGATAGCCTATTGGGCACTTAACTGGAGATTGTGAAACAGGCCCTAAGCAAAATAGACAATTTTAAGTGTGAGTGAAAGATTATAAAGTAGCATGAAGTTAACACGCAAAGCTTAAACGCCAGCAGCGTGAATGAGCCGCGGGCCGAGACGCCTACCTCTAGTGATTTCATCTATGTGTCTTGTTTACAGCTTACAGTTCTTGCGTCTCTCTTTATTTAAGGGTTTGTCTCATTGAAGCCAAATTATACAATTACACATATCACTTAACTTAAACAACGTAAGTTAACATCAGTCAATATGGAAATATAATTATTGAATTAATTTTAGACTTGATCAGAACGTAAAATTATTACGAGCATTGAATGTAAATGCTAAGCGTTTGCAATACTACCACGACACAAATCTAAAAGCGGATAGCATCGGGTGTAGGGTTTGCCAAAATGGTTTTTTTTTCTTAAAGGTTTAGACTTTTAGCTCAATCGGTAGGTAGGTAAGCAGATGGCACACCTAGCAAAATAGTCAGAATAGGCTGGACCTTCACAGTCTCAAACCTGGATGTCCTGACCTGACATATAGAGTCAGATTAATATAATAAGAATGATAAGAATAGTCTATTTACCACTTTAAATTATCGAATATAGTTTACAGATGTAACTCTGCAAGATAATTTTCTCTAGCACTTTGTGAACACGGTTATACTATTTTAGTCATAATTCTATTTCGGTTCGGATATTTTACAAAGAGACAACAGTGACTTCACTTGTATACTTTGTTTGCAGTTTGTCCTCTCTAAGATTTAGATCGCAGCTCTTTTAGACTTTTAAAGAATCAAATTCTCAAAAGAACTTACTCTTAATCAAGCATTAAATGAAAATCGACAGCAAAAGATAAGTCGAAGTGTTATCGAATTCCATGCATGTAGAGCATATGGGCGACTGACCCGAATGGGCCGGGTATTAAAAAACAATCTCCTACAGTTCCTCGGCCTGAATAATTGGAAGCGAACTAACGCGTTTATAATGGCTCCACCTTTCGCCTGTAATCGTCTACTATTGATTTTGTTTTTCAAGACATCCCGTACTTAGATTGGGAATTATTATTAATTTTGGTATTTATTTTATATTCATCCAATACTACTGATTTCCATTTGAGGCATGTAGCAAGACTTGACAAGATATGTCTTACTCCTATCGAATTTTAGTGAAGCGCTCACCAGCGTAGATGCTTTTAATATATTTTATCTATTTTAAAATAGCTCTTAGGATAGAAGGTCAGGCAATGGTTTTGTAAAATATATACTGGTATCGTTGACTACTTACTAATAGTTGGCTCCTTTGCTATTGAGTCAATTCATATTAAATGCAAACTCACAATGCTATTAAAAAGATACAATAATAATATCTGTGGATGCTTTTACACCACGTCAATATTATGGTCCCGTGGTAAGTTCTCGAAGAGACTTAAAAAGTTTTTCATAGCCTCAAAACACGGATAAAACTAAAAAAATGTAAATCGATGGAGCCGATTAATTTTTGTATATATATATATATATATATATATACAAAAATTAATCGTTTAAAGGTATAAGATAAGATAATATTAAAAGGATAGTTTATATCAAATATAATTGACAAGGTAAATTGACAGATATTGTGGCAAACCACGTTCACGAGTGGACTGCGAACTCCATCTAAATTACATTTACCATAGCAATAAATATCACAACTTATTAGCTTTGATTATTACAAAAATGATAATAAATATTACTTAGATTAACAGTTATCGAGAGCACTGAATCCTGGCCTAGGATATAATGAGGCCAGCTATTACCGCGAGGGTCGGCCTAGGCCTCCGAACGGCCTCTCCAAATATAATATGTGGATGGAGCATTCGTAGACCCCTTTATATTCTATACAGTAATTCCCGCGGTTTCATCCGCGTTAGGCTGGGAATACACGTCAAAATATTTACTAGATACATATTCGATTCTCGCGCCAAAATTTTTCTGAACGTAGCCATTCTCGAGCTGTGAAAGCTGTGAGGACTTGCTTGACGGAAAAAGAGATGGATAATTAAGAGTACGTTTTTTCAGTATAGGTACCATTACCACCGGTGTGAAATGTGACTTTGGTATTCAAAGAAATGTATATTACAAGTGCCTTCCAACTGTCAGATCAAACTATTGAATCTGACTCTCGGAGAGAAATACCAGAAATATATTCCAAGGCTTATCATAGAAATTAAATGTCCTAAATAAATATTAATATTCCTCAATAGTTAGGTCATCATCAAATCGTATGTAATTCCAAAAAATTAATGTTTTTAAATAAACAAATTCTTTATTATTTTATGTCTTAAGTCTTGGATGAAAAAGATGTAAAGAGACTTTATTACGCGCCGCGTAGTTTTCGAGATTATGGCGTTCAAAGACACAAACAATCTATTCAATTTTTTTATAATTAGTACAGATAAGTACTTGTGACGTCGCGCATTTAGCATTCGGTGCATATTATATTGCACATTCTGTCGAGTATATTCTGTGGGTACATGGGGAGGGTATTGGGGCCGGCTCACGTCCGCGGCTGTACATAAAACGAGTGTGCGCTGCAACAACCGACAGAAACAATTTTAATGTCATTCAATAAACGCAAATAGTATTTTAATTCGTGCAAATTGTTACCATATTAAATTGGTACGACATTTGCATTATATTTTATTCATTTTTAGGATTCTATTTTTCACAAAAATAATACGGACCTTCTCTATATTTCCGTCAATCTTGAACATCTAAAACTAAAGAATTAGCGACAGCGCAAGTAGGGTATTTTCACAGGTAGGAGGGTTGCACCGTGCCAAATTTCTGTCTACTTTGGTACTATCCTCCTAGTTCTTCCCGTGAAACAGCTTAGCTGTATCGGAGAGAGGGGCAGAATAAGCAGACTAATCAGTGGCTCCAAAACTTAACATCTTACATCTCAGGATAGGCAACACATGATTTACCTTTTTTCATGACGCAGCGGAAATCCTTTTCGGACCCTACCAGGGCCTTGGGTAGGCGAGCTGGTGTGTGTGGGGACTCGCATTGGGTGTTCTACCCCACTAAAACCGCTGCGTGAGCCTTCAGCTGCTATATAAAGGACCCGGATCTGCAAGCTAGCATGGGAAACCCTCCGCGACAGACTGGTCCCGGCAAGATCGTATTCTCCGCAATAGGAGGACCCATCCCGAGCCCGACACGAGCACAGGGGTGTTATTGGAAGCGCATTGAGTAGCGCCTCCGAAACACCCCCGTTCGTCGTCTACGGGGGGAGGTCACGTCGGCGGCCTCCTCTCTCACCATTTAGTCGGCCTCCTTCTTGGACATCACTGTCTCGCAGAAAGAGGCCATTGCCGTCCAGGACTCGTCACAGCCGAGCATCGCGGTGATGACGCTCGACAAAGACAAGTCCCCTCCGATGACTTACGTCAAATCATGACGCAGCGCCGCCCATCTCGTCATCCACACACCTCAAGGGTGGACACATGAATTACTTGGTCCCTGGTAAACTAGTTTATGTTGATTGGCGACTTTAACACATACCATCAGATGGCACGATTGTTGTATATCCAATTAATATTACGAACTTCTCTTTTACACGGAATAATGTAACTCGATAGGAAACTGTTTGGAGGTCATAAATGTGAAACAGTCGATTCGTTATATTATGAGTACAAGAAAAATATATTTTACGGAACTCTTAGCGCACGCGTCTGAATCACTGTTGTATGATATTGTATTCTGTCAGACATCGGGAAAGTTACATGAGATATGCAACAGAACGACGATACTCATCCAAGCGCGCCCAAGTTCTTTCACTATGAATCACTGTGAATCTCGTAATTTAAAAGTATTTTATATAAAATCACATTTAATATCTTTACATTAAAATAATAACGAAACCATTACAGATACGGTAAGTCGTCGATTTATTTCAGTGGAGTAATTATTATTATCTAGATACGATTTAATCGGTTTTTAATGACGTACACATTCGCAGGATATAACAATCGGGAAAGAAAAATCTACTTTTATTAAAATTTAATATTTTATGCAACTATTGACTGTTACCTCTAGCTATGTCTGCCTTTACTTTGATATTTGTATGAATATCGCCTAGTGATAAAGTAGAATCCTCCTGGCAAAAGAAGTAAAAAATTAAAAAAAATATTTTCTAAGGAGATTGAAAAAAAAAAACAAACATCCCCCGTCTTTTCATAGAGTTTTACTGAAAATCAAATATCGAATGATATAAAGAAAATAACAAAGTCTGTATAGCCTGAATGGAACCCCACCTGGTCTAATTACATCACGAATTCAAACAAACTTAATTAACTTGCCATTTTATTTTCACCTTAAATGTGTAGACGGTAGTAATGGAACTCGGGTCCCGGCTACGGCGGGCTATCTCGCAGCCGCAGATAAGAATACCCTCGTCACGCCGCTGTGAGCTTTGTTTGTGTTTTTATCCGCCCCTAATCCGCTAGATGTCGCTTCCTCAATTGAAAGCCTTTGAGAGTGCGTGGGTAGATACTAATATAATAAAGCTTAACTCGTTTGAACGCACTCATTTCCAAAGCGACCGGTCGTATTTTAGCTAGGTAGTAGATATTTTAAAAATATATATTTTCATTTACTAGCTCAATAATTCTTATTTGAAAATAATACCTAAATAGATGTAAAAACAGTGTTTGCGTATAATCTTTAAGTGTGATTGAAGTAAAACTTCATAAAATCTGTGCTACGCGCCTTCACGGTTCATGAGATACAACCCCGTGACAGATAGACGGACGGACAGCGGAGTCAGTAATAGGGCTTCTGTTTTATCCTTCGAGTGCGGGATCCTAAAAATATCGACCTCCGCGAGATAAAAGCTAAAAACATGGCAACTGCTATATAATTTAGATGAAACTCGCCAAATATATATATTTTATCCCAAAATACGTCGGTTATCACAATAGTCACCAGTCCTGTCACAATTGAATTTGAACGAACAAAGTCGTCAGCGACATCAACCAACTTATTGGTCAATATTTATAAAGGCTTCATTTAACTTTTAATGGACTTTACAACTCAATATCAGATCGCTGAAGTTTGAGTCAAAGAGTCCAGCAGGAAACGAACTAGTTACCGTCCAATTAGCGGCGTGTCGGAGCAGCGCTAACTTACGTACCACTCACGTACTCACGTTAACGTATCGATACGTGAGGCGACGGCTACCTCCACTCCTTACGTGTGCAAGATACATTTAAACAAATCATTTTCCTAAAAGTAAAGGCAAAAGGAGTGTTTAAGGCCTGGACATAAGGACTGTATTCAAATGAGGCTATAAATAGGTTTCATTGATTTAACAGGGCGTTGATAGATCTCGTACCCGATTCACGATCCACCAAATATATTTTTGCAACCTATTTATATGATAACGACCTTATTCGGGATACGTATTGTTTACCGAATACATATAGGTCTATGCGACCACTCGGGAGGCCCAGTCAGGAGCTTGTATAAAACAGGTAAGAGCGAGATAACAGATGGTAGTTTTCTCTTTTCCTCACAAGTCTTACAACATAAGCTGCTTTTAATTTCTGCGAAGTTCTCGTGTGAGCGTAACCTTCGCGTCTCCTGTCGCGTATTTTGTATGAAGTTATGCAAAAGTAATTAAAGTAACAGAGCTCTGAACACTCGGCGTGAAATTCATAATTCTAACGAGGTGCGTCACATGAACACAATTGAAGCAGATTACTTTTAAGGACTTGTTTTCCAAGTACCTGCCATGGTATATGAAGAGATTTTCTTTGCGGTTTTCCCCATATCATCAACATCTGCCTTTACCGTCCTCTGTTCAACATAGGCCTCCGTCAATGGACGCCAAGACAACCTATCCCTTGCGACTCGCATATGCATATAAAAACTCTTAAATAAATAACTTAGTCTAGCAAAAACCTTTTTAACTTTTTGGTTACCAAAATATATAAAAGTATTTTGTACGTTAGCCAGTCAGTATTTATGCTAAGATAACCATAAATCCGTAATCCTGTTTAGTTAAACTATATAATGATATGTTTGTAGAAACATGGTTGTAGAAATTATCATGATGACAATTTATACATTTACTGGTAAGACACATGCGCTTCCGGCTGCATGGCTCCCGTAAAACATCTTACAGCTTACAGCTTCCGGACAGAAACAAAACAGGACCAAACATACCTAATTACTGGCACCTTTCACGTCTGGTTTAATTTACCAATTACATTGGATAGTCCTAGGCTAACGTGACCACTAAACACTATGTTGCTCGTCAGTCCGTTGACACACCTAACTTTTATAAACATGAAAATGAAATGATATGATAATTTATATTTTTCACCCCAATCACAAACATCTACCGCCCATCGTTTAGTGAGGCCACGTAATAACCAGTTTGATGTGACCAGTAATGGAGAGTGGGCAGTGACCGTCGCGTGGTGGTGACCAGCGGCTGGTGGTGGTGTAATGGTAGCCTCCCCGTCACGTGACCGTCAGTACCGGCACCTATCAGATGAACTCCGATAAACAATTACGCTTTGATGTAACGCCCGCTAAACATATTTTTTATTTAATCGTTGGTTGGCGAAAAAATACAGTTTAAAAATATATAATTTTGACTATTTAAAGTTGAAACCAATATATTATATACTATTATAGGTAAACTAAAATAACCATAATGGAACCTGTTGAGTTTCAAATTATTCTCTAAAGTCGAGGGTAGTTAAATAAAAAACTTGCATTACGCTTGTCACCTGTCAACGTCCCTCCTTACATACATGTGTGACACTCCGTCTCTCTTCCGCCAGCCGTCAACAAGTATAGACGCTTTTTCGCTAACTGTTAAACTGTAAACTAAGCTATAGGCCTATCAAAGCTTTGAACGCGATCGTGTGTATGTGTGTGTGTGTGTGTGTGTGTGTGTGTGTGTGTGTGTGTGTGTGTGTGTGTGTTGTTGCCGCTTATCTACATACTTTTAGAAGACTAAACGAGGAGGTATGAGTGCTGCTGGCAGCCCTGGAAGAAGAGCAAGAATACACCAGGTCAGTCACACATTTCCTATTCCTGCCTCCTGTACGTCGACCTTAAGTCTGTCCTATATATTGTACAAACTAATGCAAGTCAATTTCATATACTTATAACAAACGCAAAAATACAGTCCACTCTTTCATTTTACTTTTCAGTATTATTTTTATAAAGTTAACTGGATTATCTCCCTTCTATATTATCTGGCCTCACGAGCTATCGAGGAAAGATATTTCTCCCGCACCCCGCCGATAGAAATAGTGGAGATTAGGCACCTCCAGAACCTTTTTGTTTACATCTCTTTCCATCACAAAAATGTTACAAGCAAAAAATAAACGATACAAAAAATATACACAAAAACTGGCATCCTTCTGAACCGTAAACATTGGTTTTGATCAGATTCAAAAAAGATATCTTGAATTATCTAAAGCGATAAAATCGTAGTTTTTTTTTGAAGAGTAGAAAGACAAACAAGAAAATGTTAATTACGATAAAGGTACTAAGAAAGAGGGAAGACCAAATAAATAACTTCTCTCCAAGGTTTTGCCTGGGATCAAATCAAATCAAATCAAAAATATCTTTATTACGTAGGTACAAATTGTACACTTGAAATAAGTCAAAACATAAGTAGTCAATAAGTAGTAGTAATAGTAATAAAAAAATAAAAAAAAACTCGTTTGAGATGCAGGATCCCCTAAGAAAAACGAGAAAAAAACTTAGGGGTTGCTCTTTTGTCAATAAAATGAGTACATAATATTTTATAAATACAACATGTAACATCATAATATCTTAAGAGTGAGTGTCTTATTCCCAAGGTGTGGTATCTTCAATAAAATCTTTTATTTCGTAATAGGCTTTACCACACAAACGTTCCTTAACAATTTTCTTAAATTTAGGATAATCACCTAAGCATTAGACTTCAATAACATTTAAATGTTCAATATAATTTAAAATTGACGTTATTCGAGGAAGCCACGGGTGACTGATACACAAATAAAATTAATGGAACAGTGTTTAATTAGGAAGGCTACCGGCTCATGCTGGACTCAATGCTAAGATTGATCCGGGAGATTCATCTCACCGGGAAACATTCCCCTTCGTTATTACACTCATAATTAATGACATACTCCATATTACACAGTTCAGTCGCATCTTTTACTTCATTTATTTATTGATGCGATTTATAACAATAATAATATCTAAGGACGTTTTACACCACGTCAATCTGGTCCCGCGTTAAGTTTCCGAAGAATTTTTGTTACGGCTACCAGACAACGGAAATACATAATATTATGTTTTATACTTTTTATATTAAAACATATATTTATGATTTTTATTATGTAAATTTGTTATGTAATACACATCAATGGCCCAGGAACACGAAACTTTTTTGTTCCCTGGCGAGATTTGAACCCACTACCTCCGGACTTGAGCGCCAACGCGCTAACCATTGAGCCACAGAGGTCGACATTAATAGATTCTTTATTGATTAAATTTGAAAGATAAGGTTTGGTATAAGTTTGAGACGTTTTAAGGTTTATTTTAGGACAGTTTTTAGAAAATAATAGTATCTTAATTTAATAAGGTAATTTGTGTTGTAAAATTTATATCAAATCTTTTATTCCTTAAATATACACATAAAATTACCTTTAAAAATATATTTCATTATTCAAATTGGCATCCATGTTCTATTTAACTATTTTTATTTCAAATTAGTAGGAATTTGGACGGTAATTAATAAAGCCGAAACATAGAAAATCAGTGAATTAGTGATTTTTAATTACCGTCCAAAATCCTGCTGATTTAAAATACATATAAATATATTTCAATTTCGACAACTTTTTCGTCATTATTTTCTAATAATTAAAACGAATCACCATCACAACCATTTTGAAACACCTCTTTAGCTAAAATCCATGAAGTGTTTTAGGATCTGAAACTCACAC
This sequence comes from Lycaena phlaeas, assembly GCA_905333005.2. NCBI lineage: Eukaryota > Metazoa > Arthropoda > Insecta > Lepidoptera > Lycaenidae > Lycaena > Lycaena phlaeas. The sequence continues at coordinate 532,954 of HG995171.1, forward strand.
TCACGTTCGAAAACATCCGCCTCACATGCGCCATTTGACTAATATAACAAAATATTGATCATAATTTAACACTTTCCCAACTTAAACCAAAATATACGGAAATATATTGTTCTAATAACGTGGAAAACCCTTTGTCAGTTAGGTGTAAAGATGAACGTTAATAAGCGCTACTTTGATGTCGTAATAGCTGTGTAGTCGCGCTCATCTGAGACGTCACAAGCGGACAAGAGCGAGTCTGGCTCACATGATTTAGGCTCCGTAAAAAATATATGATCAATAAAAATATCATGTAATTAAGTAAATTATTTATATAATATTATTATTCGATAATATTTATTCTTAGAGTGTGTGTGTGTGTGTGTGTGTGTGAGAGAGAGAGAGAGAGAGAGAGTTATTCTTGATTGTATATTATGTCATCTAGTTGTTGCCCCCGGCTTCTCCGGCGTTGACTTAGACTGAAGATGATTATTTTTATTTATTTATTTAACAATTTATGTACATGGAAAAAGAACCTTAAACCAATTATAAAAAAATTAGCTTTACGTTATCTGCGCTCGCAGTGAATTCATTATTTCTGACTCATAAGCTCTATACGGTGCGAAGAGGATCGTCCGCCGCCTACAAGGATTGTCCTTAGGCATATAAAAGAAGATAATATAAGATACACAATTCCATCATAATATTATATTGATACACTTTCCAAACGTTCGGACCCCCGGCTCAAGCCAACTAACGTATCCAAAATGATAAGGAAATTAGTGTAGCATAGATTTCCAATTGCCGCTGTAAAACTGCCTATTTTATAAAGTGCTAAAATGAATAACGCCAACTTTTCTGTATCTACCTATTATATACCATACACAATGCCACTATACTCCATTAATGTATTGTAATATGCCTTGATTTAAAAGTGGACGAAAATGGTTGCTTGGAATAATGATGAATCTAAAACGAAATATTCAAGAATAGACCACAATTCGCGACCTACACCCTACGTTTTATATGAAACAATAATAAGTTCTCAGTTCTCTTCGACTGCAGCGCCGCGGCCGCGCCGGTCGTACATTCACTTGAGCAATACTAGTTTGCATGTTTAACTTACACCGCACTTGTAGAGGATCTGCTGAATAAAATAAAAAAGTATATTGAGAAAACTGATACGTAACTAAACATTTTTTGGGAAGAAGACTCTAAATATTTCTTTTCATATCCTATTATGATACATAAGATGTTCAGTCTTGTGCCAGTAATTACACTGCTTGTCTCTAAAATACAGCAAGGCTGCACATCGCACCCCTCCCATCGGTCACTTTAAGGGTTCCGTTGTGTCATTCCAAGGAACCCCAAATATTCCGCACGCGCGAGTGGCCTTAACTATACTGCCCTCCGCTCGGGAAATGAGCGTCAAAGGAAAATCGTGAAAAATCCAAATGTTCAGACGAGACCATGTGACATGTCTTATTTGCTTCATTAGATGTTATGTGAATCGGTTCATAAATGCCAGAGGGGACGGACGTGACTTACACATTTGATGACTATAAAAAAGGTTAGGGAGTTTCATATTCCAATATGTATTATTTTATTCAAAACAATCACTACAATAAGATTCGAACGGTTTCTTACCTATTATGTTGTTTTATTAAAAACGATATACGTTAGTTCAAGTAGAGAATACATTTTAGTTATTTAACTCGATTAGGCACTGGGCTGGTTTATAGCAAGCGCGTCATAGTTTAAAAGATAATGTACATGAAGATTCTATGTATAGATATAAGATAAATTAAAACCATATGTGTAGGGTCTATCTCATTATACCATCCTGTTTTATTCGGCGGGTAGGCAGTAGGCACTGCTGTATTTTTTATTGAAACGAAACAGTCATTACCAGCACCGACACTGCTGCTGTAGCAGTCATCTATCGTAAGTCTCGACAGGAGGGATCATCAGCTCATAATTTATATATTTTGATGGCATATTTTCTTGTATAATGAAAATAAATAGCTCTACAAATTTAAGCTTCATGAAGTAAACAATAAAGTACCTATTCAAAAGAAATGAGGAGTATTATGGTTTCGTGTCTACAATACGAATAAATAATGATTTATGTGGTTCATTGAACATCCGTCTGAATGTCCGTTATTAAAATAAGGCTGAACGACGCAACATAAATTATATCAAAAATGTATTCGAGTAATTGCACCGTTATATATTTCAGCGGCGCATTTCAACATAATGCACCTTTCCGTTTCAATTTGTGCCGCGCTCGTATCGCGCCTCACAAACGCGCCGGTAATAATGCGCCAGTCGGATCGCGCCTGCAATATCGCGCTACTCGCAACGCGCCCGTATATCAAGTGGCGCTAATCTGACGGTGGACGTATGCGCCGGTCGCCGATCTCTGGCGATAATCTAGAATTCTAGACGGCGGGTAAACGAATGGCTGATTTCACTAATTGCAATCATGAATTCGCATTTAGAACGAGCTAACTTTTAATTCCGCCATTCTCTTGGAAACGCCGTCGCCGTGAATATCTTTATGCAAGTTTTTCGCTTAAGTGATAAAATAATTGTCCGAAATGCAGTTCGGATTCCGGATGCAAATTTAACTGTCTTCGTCGTTAGTATCAGATTAATTCAAAATCTCAGCCAATTCGTTGTCACTGAGACTGACTTAAAATGATTTTTTGGCAAACCCACCACCATATGATTCTAAAATACACCATTTCATTCAGTTATATATTAATGTAAAATGGTGTATTTTATTCACTATATCACTAAATTCATATTAAAATCACTGAATTTTCCTACAAAATATCGTGTGACAATATAATTTCGGTAATTATATCGCTAATCAGTCGACACCGACGACCGGTGATGGGTCAATTAATATCCCTGATTGGTCTCATTCATCCCTCCCCCCTCCTCCCTCCCCGTCTCATACTGTCTCGTTAATTACGGAGAAGTATCACAAAAAATATTTATAGGGACGAGAAGCACGGTTTATTGACCTCATAATGTAGGGAGCAACATACCCAGTTATTACAATATTTGTTATGTATTTATTTTTGTATTATGTCAGATATTGTTTCTTATGTTTACGTGAATTTCACTCATTATAATGAAACAAGTTTTACGGATTTTATCGCGGCGACCATGGCCAAAAGTGTGCTTGTAACTATATATTTTTTTAACCCGCAATTAGATGTGACAACTACAACACCCAATTAAGGCTTCGGTAACCGGTATTAGCCTACATTTACACTTAATTTTAGTTACTGAATAACCATGAAACTGGATCTATGACCAACCTGAAGACGGCGATGTCTAAAGTTCAAGCATCACATATCCCATACCACAGTTAGCACCGGCAGCAAATCAGATTCAGAACAAACAATTTAATAGGTGTGCAAACTCATCTGTCGGAAGAATTGCTTGAACCCTCAAAACCGACCTGGTAACGGTTCGAATCTTCAGCGCCATGTCTCGTATGGAACCGTCGCGCGCGTCGTGTTTGTACGCTGAGAATACGATTGTACTTGTTGATATAACATTATAAAGTACTAGCTGTTGCCCGCAGATTCGCCTGCGTTAACTAAGATTTACAACGACATCTTAGTATGCGAAATAACATTTTTTACACCTTATGTCCGAAAAACCAAAATATCTTACGGAACCCTATTTTTATCAGAATAAAATTTAGCCTATGTTACTCGTGGATAATGTAACTTTCGAATGGTGAAAGAATTTTTTAAATCGGCACAATACTTTTTGAGCCAATTCATTACAAACATACAAAAATAGGTACAAATCTTTCCTCTTTATAATATTAGTGTAGATGATTTATTTCAAGCTTAAGAAATGTCTGCTTGGCACCAATATCTTTATCGAAATTAGGCGAGGTTAAAATTCCAGTTTATAGGCGTAAGTTCTTATTTACACTAAAAATCTTATTAGGGACTGAAACTTAAAAAAAAATGTTGTAATGGTTGAGTGTGGTTCACACACATTTAGATCAAGATCATAGCTGGTATTTTTTAAATATTATGACGAAGAAATTTTTACAGGTTTTATTGCGGTTTGTTGTGATTATTATATGCCTGACGTTCCTGATACTTTACAGCAACCAATGGTCACGAGAATAACTCACTAATGAATCTCTAATATTAATTAATATTTTTTTGTCTCTATATAGTTCAATCTTAAGCTTGTTCGACAAGTAGGGACTATTTATAATATTTATTATAATACTAGAAGACTCAACAGACGTTGTCCTTTAGATACTAAGCCATCCCACCGTTTAGTTGCAGTATAGATAAATATTCTAGACAGACGTACAGAAGAATTCTTATTAAGATGTTTATATAATATAATATGTATTTACGTCAAGATGTATTTGTACTTAATTTTTTAATTTGATCAATCGTCTCCCATCTAACACGTTGCACCAACATTACAGCTCCGGCAAAAGTAAACACAGCTTCGGCTATCTGATACTCAAACTCAAAGGGAATTCGCTAAGATATTGGTGGCGCAAACATGACAGCTGAACGTCGCATGTTGTAGTGTATCACCATCATCATCATCAGCCTTTTCCGTCCACAGCCTAACATAGGCCTCGTACAATGAACACCCATACGGCGGAATTTCATACGATGTGGTTCTATTAATATTGTTAATAGACTGCTACTCGTTTAAAATATTATTTAGGAGAAACATCTATTCTGTTTCTATTCGTTATTGTTGGCGCATCTTGATAGTAAATTGAATGTTGTGATGGTGACTGGCGTGACGCTGTCGTTACGTTGATGCATCCTCTACGTCACGGCTCTCAACTTGTTTATATGGACGGGCACATAGATTCCTGTATGGACATTTCTAAAGAATTTTATTTATTATGAATTTTCATATTAAAGTGCTTACCTGATGGGCGATCTAAAACGGCCAACTTTACCCAACTTTCTATGCGGATTGCTGTCAAAGAGATTAAGGCGCCTGAATTCATGTATTCCAAGTGAATTAAATGATTTATATTTTAATATGCATTGCATTGAATCGTTTTATAACCACGTTCTAGCGATGATAAAACAAGTACTCAGAGGACTTGCGCTCAAATAAATATTATTTTATATTCCGTAATAAAGGGTATTAGTATTATTTTTATTCTACCTATAATCATCACTCTGCTGCTGACTACCGACATAATTATATTAGCAGTCTCTTATATATATTCAAATATTCTATTTTCTATGATCCTTCTGCATTCAAACCTGATAGCTATTATATATTTCGCTTTCTCGGACGACATTCGGTGCATTCTTTATTATTTATTTTAAAGGAACAATAGTTTTGTAGAGCATTTGTGAGTACTGGATGGAGTGAGCAGGGGGAGGGAGTGGGGGGTATAGTGTGCGCTAACAAGACTGGTAATTTCGGTAAACAAGCCGTCTCCGAATGTTGCTTGACTTTGTGCGCTGATTGGTGCGCCCGGCTGTGAGTGCAGACGGTTTCAGAGTCGACCTCTTCTCGGAATATTCCTATTCTTGTGTATACACAATATTACTTTATTGTTTCTGACGGGAATACAAACTTATTATATTATCACTTGAAATGTATATGCATTGTATTATTTTATGTAGAAGCCTTACGGACAGTTCACTTGGTAGGTGAGTTGCCTTTCAAATATTCAATTAATAACTAAACCAAATATAATATTTTTGAAATAGAATTAATGAAGGCGCCACTTTACGGCGGCGCAGCGACAGGCTACGCTGTGTCATGACGTAGCATTTCTTTCAAAAAGCGTTTGAAGGCGCTCGCAGTGGTTTTAGTTTGGATAGGAGACAACCCAAGTATAAGTCCCACATAGATCCAGAAGCCTCACTCAAAGTAACTAAAGATGCATGCATTTCCCTTAGTTAACAAAAAAGACTAAGCCTACACATTCAAACGTAATATTGAGCACATTTTTGTTAAAATTATTTTTATTTTTACACGAAAGCCTGTTAATACGGTAACATCCTCCCTGCACTGTTGACAATATTTAAAAGCCGCACAGACTTGAAAGATGTAAATAAATATTTCACTATAAACTTACAATAAGCGGATTACGGAGGCGACTGTTTGTAATGCCGTTAGGAGATATAATATTAACGTGCAGACATTATTAAAGCCCGCGATGGTTGGAAGTTCTAAAAGCGGGTTATAGATGGGGAAGTGCTTCTGGGAATGTTTAATAAAAGTCTCCCGCACGGTTTACTTGCAAGGTAAGATACGCACTGTCTTTGATATTTGGTAGCTTTATGGAAGTATTTTAATTTGTACTTTTAATCTTTTATGTTTATGGGACGATTTTGGAATCTCTTTGACATATTTTTGTAATATTTTTATTATAATATTATGCTTACTTTCTATGTATTCTTATGATACTTTTATCTATATCCAAGCAATAAAAGCTACAGGGTTTGTATGTTTGTTTGAAAGCGTTAATTGCAGGACCTACCGTTCTTATTTTGGGAATTTTCTTTGTATTTTATAGAACAGTTATCATAAAAAGTTTGAAGGCTATGTTTTATTGCAAAAAGTATAAAAAGTATTTTTTTCAGTATATCATAAAATTTCATCATTATCATCCAGCATCTGACCGTAACTGGGCCTGGCTCTTTCGATGAACGTCAAGATTAACAACACCCTAAGCACGTATATTGGCCACTGCATGCAGCACCAACCTACGATTATGATTATGGTTGATTTTAAATACCCTAAGATATTCAATTTTTTTATTGACACTGAAAAGTATAAAATATAAAAAGTAATAAAATTATTGTGTTTCTTTCATTTATGTTTCAAGAGTTATATAAGTTGATCAAAACTTTTAAACACAAAAAAGATCTTTATCATCAGAATTTTTTAATTAATTAAACAGACAAACTGGCAGAACTTTCAGTAAACGACGTAGTTATACCCGAAAAAACTTAAAAAAACTTATGAATTGAGAACGTCTTCAATGAATCCTAACCCAATACAAAGTTTTCGACAAACATAATTAGTACAAATATAATTAATACCAAATTTTAGATAATTACATAATGTATTATAATTGCTACGAGTCATTGTTAATTAGCTCTGAGCTGTGTGATATCATCATCATCATCATCATCAGCTTTTATCCGTCCACTGGTGAACATAGGCCTCCCTCAATGAACGCTAAGACGACCTATCCCTTGCTACTTGCTGTGTGATTTAATATTTAAAATACTATGTTGGGTATTATATCACTAAATAATAATATTATAAAGCAAAGTCCTCCACCGCGCCAGTCTGTCTGTCTGCATGCGAACTCAAAAACTGCTGAATGGGTTTCCTTACTGTATTTACCAATGGATAAACTAGTTCTCTAGGTAAATTATAGAAAATACTTTATTAAGTTCTTGTCTACATTGGCTGAAATACTACATTTTATTGACGTGTCGAGGAAAATAGGCCGTCTGGCTGCTTTGAACGTTAATGCTGCCTAAAATAACTTAAGATATAACAAAATAGTTTAAAGTGGAATTGTGTATCTTAAATAGGAAAAATACGAATGTTATAATATATCTACATCTCAAAAATAACATACTATTTCCATTTTAACATTACAAAAATGGGAAATTTCATAACCTTAATTGAGTAGCTATATTTTATACAAATACGGCATTATTTACTATACAATAAATATATGTATACAATAAAGTCCCATGGCATCCGTGATCCGCAAAAATGATTATTAATTATTGCATACGTTTGTAAATCTAAGACGACACGGGCGAAAGAGCGAGTAAAATATAGTTTATAATATTTACTGACATATTCCCTACAGCTTAACTACCTGGCAGTTTGTCACCTGGCTTACAGTGTAAAGTGACTTCGACGTTCCGGATTTACTTCCACTTTGAAGTAACATGGAAATATTAACCTACTGGCGAAAAAACCACGTCCTCCAACGATGCTGTAGGTATTTGAAATGCAGCAACGTTCGTTATTTTTATTCATAATCCATCATAAAAGCTGGGCAATGCAAATGTGCTGATCTATATGAGTAAATAACTGTCAAGGTCAGTGGTTTGATGATGATGAAATCGCTATTGTCGATTATACATATAATAATAATAATAATAATAATAACAATATCTATGGACGCTTTTACACCGCGTCAATCTGTTTCCGTGCTAAGTTTCCGAAGAACTTGTGTTACGGGTACCAGACTATAAATTTAATACTTTTTTTATATTAATACATTTATTTAAGATTTTTATTATATACTACACATATTTAATACACATCCATGACCCAGGAACACAGAAACTTTTTTATTCTCTTCCGGGATTCGAACCCGCTACCTCCGGGCTTGAGCGCCAACGCGCTAACCATTGAACCACAGAGGTCTGAATTGAATTGGACTTTATCTAAGTAGTTGCTGCTTAAGCACTATTCCAGCGTTTGCTCTTTTTGGTTGAGAGACTCGCCTCCTATCTTTTAATTAAATGAGATGCGATCCCTAGGACTTCTCTAGAACGTTGAGTTCTTTGATTTCATTTAAAAAGTCATCTGTGATTACTGCAATTTAAGAAAACCGGCAATATTAAATTAATTAACTGAAGATATGACGCAAAATTATTAATTTCAAATTTCCAAATTATACTTTTAGTGACACCTTAACTGCATACTTTCCCAATAGGAGAGGATAATAATGTATTGACTATAATGCTTATATACTGGTGGGCTCTCGGCTGGATGGGTAACACAAGCAAGATACTTGTTTGTTGTTGTTAAATTTACTGTGTTTCGAAGGAAAGGACAATGTCATGTTCTCGAGTCTCGTAGACAATGTCGAAATATCGAGCTCCGCGGAATAATGCTAAAAACATGGTAAATATCCCGTTTTAAATAGTTTAAATAATGAAAATAACCATGTTAATTTAAAAATCCTATATAGGACAGGACAGGTAGTGTACTTAATGCAGGCAGACACACACATATATACAACTTAGACTGTCTTAGGATAGGCAACATAAGAATAAAATGCCCGGTCTAGTTTCAGGTAAACTACCAAATGCTCATTATAGACGACAACTTTATTACCATCAGGTTGCACGTCTGAAAGTTTACTTAGGGCCTGTTTCACAATCTCCAGTTAAGTTCCCAATAGGCTATCGGCAACATATTTGAGAGATATTTGACAGATACTCCATACTCTATCTGTCAAATATGTTGACGATAGCCTATTGGGAACTTAACTGGAGATTGTGAAACAGGCCCTTAGCCAACTTACATAAAAAAATATTCATAATAATATATTTGTGTCATAACCACAACACAATAAAGAATCACCATCAATATCCCTTTATTACGTCGAGGTAAGCCGACAAAATACACATAAACTATTACCCACAAAATGGTATTTAGCGTGTTGAAAACATAAAAACTAATTGTCAACCAACACAACCTGAACATAAATCTGATACGTAATTGTAATTATAAGCACAATCCTAGTGTTTATGAAATTCCTGCAGGTTCGTGTTAGCTGAACATTTGTCAGGGGTTCCAACCGCCCGGGCGAGGGTTGTACCCCCCCGGGCGAGGGTTATAACCCCCCCGGGCGAGGGTTGAAAGCCCCGCTGTCTCAACAAACCGGCTAATGCACTCGTCCGCCTTGAAACAATTCACTGAATAGCAATTATTTTAATCAGTTTTCACTTGAATTTATTAGGTGTAGATTGTGAGATTAAGATTTAGGCCTAAGGAAATATCCTATAAACTAGTTGAAAGCAGGCCTGAGATAGCATCGGTGGTGCTTAGTGGAACCTATTTTATTATGTGTGGATTTGTAAATCTGTATTTAATTCACAAGTAAAGTTTTTTCCTAAACCAATAAATCAGCGTCTATAGATGTGAAAAATTATGATGAAACTTCGTTGATAAACTTTTTTTTTGTTAAAGGGATAGATTCTAAGAGTAATTCCATGGTAAGAAAACAAGGATCTGATGATGGAATCCCAGAGAAATAGAGGGGAACTTTCAAAATCATACAGGCCGTGAATACGTCTGTAAATGTTTCCATTAAGAATTTTAAAAATCGCTATATTTTAATGATAGTCGGTCTAATGAGATGAAAAGATACAGTCGAGGGATCTACTCGATGATTTACATAAATTTACCTTATGTTTGGGCTTGATTAATTATAATACTTAAAATTTAAGTAATAACTTCTAAGGTTTCTCTTAAGTTAAACAATTGCAATTATTAAGTTGAACTTAAATAAGTTTTGGGCGAGACGTAATTAATCAAAATCGACTTCAAAAAAGTCGGTTCTTAATATAAGTAATATGTAATGAAAAACTAAAAAGTATGAAATGTTTTGTCTTACAACTTAAATTAAAAAAGAAAAATTTTACATTATTATTTGTTCAAAATAAGTTTTAAAGTATGTTTCAATTCAATAATATCGTGGTTACACAAGCAGAAGAGAATTATGTAGAAGTAATTAATTTAAATGTCATCAATAATATCATACAATTAACTGTAATATGAGAATAATTTGTCATTATTCATAAAATGAAAACTTTTAGGTAAATTGAAAAGTAAAAATATTTTTTAACTAAATTTCTGTAGAAATTCATCTCTAGTACTATTTCAAAAGTCTTTTATATCTTTACTTTACCTTTGAGAACTGGAAATTGGTTACAGAGGTTTTCATTTTGCGAGGAAACTTGAGGAGTAGGCGGCATCGTGTTTGGGGCTTCTGTGAGCCCCAGTGGGCCCCTTTGAGCCCCGCTAGTCCAAAGTGCCTCAGTGGGCCCCCACGTGGCCTTCAATAGAGTTCCGGCGACGTGGACTATTTCTATTTCCACCTGTACTTGCTTCCTATTACATATCGTACATTAAAAAGACGGATCAGATACGAGCGTTCAGATAAGGTTGTTCCGAGAAATATCGATATATCGAATTTAATTATTATCTCTTTGACAGTTATCTCCAACATGGAAATATAATTCATATCAAAATCAATATTTAATGATATTCGGAAATTTTGGTACAAAATTATTAAACCCGAACATGTCGCGTTTGTCTGTCACAAAACATTACATAATATATTTCAAACTGAAATAATAATAATTGTCGATGCTTGATAATCGTAAGGAAAGGAGGACCGTGTCGATTTAAGTTGATAACAATGATATTAAAAAAATATGATTAGCTGCCTACTTCTAACTAATAATTTCACAGAAATTTGAAATTTGAAATTTTACAGAAAATACGATTGCGATAGACGACAAAATATATTATATTTACTATATTTCTTTACTATAATTCATTTATATTTTTTCTCAGTGATTTTTATTAATTATGATGTTTTTTCTGTAAAGGCTAACTTTTTATTGCATCGATGGTAATATTATGTGCGGTGTCCCCTCACTAGTGCAGGTCAAGTCGGATGCTGGACAGAGACGAGATGCATCCGTGCCGGCCCGGAAACGACGTGTGCTGGAGTCTCAAAGAGCACTCATATTTACCTAATATAGTATATGGCAAAGCCCTGCCCGCGGGCTCGCCTTGATTTATTAAAAGTACAAAATATGTTTATTTTTTCGCATTTTTTTAACTTCACCTGTACGTATGAGAGAATAAGAAGAAACATGTTACTTGATATTTTAATATATAATATTTACTGCCCTGGCCTTGTCTCCAAAACACAGCAAATGTTTCACGGAAGAACAAAGAAAGATTGTTATGTCATCTCCCATGCAGATGAAAGCGAAGCAACGCCTTACTAGCAAAATAGTCCAGATATTACATTGGACTACAACTTGTGTCCTTGTTTAGTAAACATTTAGAATAATATATTTTTAGGCGGTATGCATGTGCAAAACTAATAAATTAATAGAGTAAAAATGAAATATGGCAGAGCAGTAAAAGCTTTGCCGCCCATTAGCAGTAAGTTACAGAAGACATTATTTACAGCACTAAAAGGTCTGTTAACTGCAAAATAACAGTTAGTTTATTGAAACCGAATAGCTTAGTGGTGAATGTGAACAATTCGTAAAGTCGTAGGTTTAAATTATGCAAGTTCATTAATATGAAACGGAGACATTTTTAATCGCCATAATGTATGAAAAACATACAATTTTTCTTAAAAACTCAAATGAATCATTTTTATACTTTATACATCGCCGATATAACCGTATTATTCCTAAATTACAATATAACGGAGGCCGTAATATCTCAGTGCCAGTCGTGTGTGTAAATAAAATATCGCTTCCAAACGTATATAATATTATTAATACCACACATATGATACGTTGGGCGGAAGCCAATTGCATCTTCAGTGGATATTATCTTCTTTACCATATTTTTGTCTTAAATACCAGCTTTAAAGTATTTTAAGTTATGACTTATAGGAGACAGCAAAATTATGGCTTCTTAACTATTATATAGTTCAAGGTAACATTTGTAGAGAAAATAAAAATGAACTATTATTTCATAAAATTTATTCAGAATCATTTTTATAGGCTAACAAACTAAACAAGTATTTTTATAATTACAATATTAGTATATAAAAAACTGGCAATAATAAATGTGTTTCATTTTGAATTAACTCTTAAATAACTGCGTTTTAGTGTACAAACAAATTTTTAATTGCTAATAAGATCAATATATTGTTATGGTCTTAAAACCTCGTAGTCAAAGTTGTAGCAACCTACGAATATACGTAGCAAGTTATAAAAACTCGTAGCAGTGTGTAAAATACGTAGCAGATTGTTCAAACTCAGAGCAGGTTGTAAAAATACGTAGCAGATCGTAGAAACTCATACGTTGGTAGACACACCAACTTCACGAAGCAAACTTTCGATCATATTTTGCTCGCGCTGCGCTAAATCGACACCGGGAACGGTCAAGTTGACTCACTTGGCAGTCAGGGATCTAATAAACGCCGTTGGTACCTTCAAACCATTGTTTAACAATTTGGACTGAATGATCGATATATATGGCCTTCGTCGAAGAAATCCTTTGTCCGGCAGATTGGATATAAACGGATAATAATACGCATGATGAAACGATAACGCCTTCATGGTTCTGTACCTAGTTAATTATTTAGGCATTTTGATTTACTAAATATAAAACTCAAATATTTTCAACCAATCCCAAACTGTCAAAGATCTAGTTCATAATCATCCAGTTCTCTTGTACTCATTTGGAGCATGGAATCTTTTCTCAGGTTTTTCACCCTAAACACAAGACCATCGTTCGCTCACCGGTGAAGGGCGAACATCGAAAAATCGTGACGAAACCCGCATGTCCGATGATATTGAAACACTTTGAAGATGTTTGAAGTTTACCAACCCACATTGGGCCAGCGGATTGGTGAACTATGGCCCAATAGCCTTCGCCTAATTCGAGGAGGAGACCCGTGCCCAGCAGCAAGACTGTGTACTCTACTTTTTATACATACTAAAACGGGTCGATTGTTTTTTGTAAAGGTTTTTGGTTATCGAATCAGTCTCCTGCATAGACTATTTTATAGTATAACGCTTCTTGTTTCACTGCATTAAAATTTTATGACGATTCAGCATAAAAACTGACGACACGAGAATATCTCCAAAAGGCAATTTCCATAAAATCGACTCCAAGAATAGTTTAATTCGGAGCCAATAATGCGTCGAATTAAATGCATTATTCAGCGGACGGTTATACCCCCCGTGTACCCCCCCTCGCCCGCACCCTCACCCCCGGTCACCCTGTTTATGGATGGCAGTAATAAAATCGCAACGCGCACATAAAATTGATAAAACTCACACCATGCACCAGCGAGCGGGATTTATCACCAGCAACGCCAGAGTGACCTACTGCTGAAATGAGGAGATATTCATCCTGCAGCGCGGGGTCAAAGAGAATAAGAAAATAATCCAAAGGTTTATACTCGGACTCCATGTTAAGACTTATTTTAACAAAATAAATACGATTATCTATCCTTTTCTATAAAGAAATCAAGATTTAAGTAACGCTGCTTAGAGAGAAAGTAATCTTGCCGTCTACCATATAGCCTTGTCACATCAGGAAAATGTTTTTTCCATCAAATAATATTTCAAGCTTTGCGGTCAGCAATTACCATGTCTGTTTCTTAAAAAAAAAACTACTCTGTACTCTAAATACGTAGAGATTTTTCTTCAAATTGTACTTGTAATAATATGGTAATATATATTAATTCTGGTCCATTAAAACTGATGCCGTCGCCCATCAGCCCCCGGTTGGTGTACGCGGCTAAGTAAGCCGTGTAACGGGAACCGACAGTGGTTCGTCCGCGGTCCAGGCGGGCCCAATTACAGCCTCCACGGGGTTAATCTTTTGCCAGCCGCAGATTATGGTTATCGATAAATACCTCCACCATATTTGAGTTTAATTATCGTATTAAATTATTTGCACTTTTTAATTTAATAATTCTTTTATGTTAATGTTTACTTCGGCTTTACAACAATACACTGCTTGTATTCGAATATTACAATACACGCTCTACTGTTCTTATTTCAACTGTGTAAATGAACGTCACGTAACGTCAACAAGTAACGTCAGCTCCGCAAATAATATCGTATTTTTAAATAATTAAATATCTCCCTAAGAATAATTTATGGCGCTATTGCTAAATAAGTATATAAACATCTAGTGACAGTGTTATCTTTATTAAATACGAACAATAAAGTGTAATAAACTTTAATTAATATCTACCTGTGACGGTGGTATCAGTGTTTTGTGAAAATAAACACATCTAGTGGCAGTGCTAATTCTTCATACAAAGTCGCTGTGACTGGCTACTCGCTAGTTGCCGGCGACACTCTTTAATTTTGCTATTTATATTTTTATTTCTGTTTATATTTTAGTTTCGTATGAATTTGACCTGACTAAGCGCTATATCAATACAAATAAGAGTATATTCGAACTAACCGTTGCCCGCAGCTTCGTCCGCGTAAATTGAACTTACAGGTACATTCGGATCTGTTCAGGAAACTAAATGAAAAGTGATGACAATCTCCATGCGAGTGTGTGGTGGTGAGGGTCAGCTCTCTCGGCGTTAGGCGAATGATCAACAGTCAGTAGACGCATGACAGCCTTTAACAGTATAATATGACGACATTAACTCACCAACAAACCAACACACAAGCAAATTTTTCAATTCTAACGAATAACCAACGATTTTTGACGATGATATCATTTGCTTTCGGTCTGAGTCTAAAATGAATGCACTAATATATCACCGGGGAGTATTCCGGCAAAAGCCAGTTAACTCAAGTTCAAACGGTTGTACATTAACTGGGAATCATTTGGCCATTAATTCGGCCTGTCCAATGGTTGTCACCGGGTTATATATGAGGCCGGCGCCGCTTGGCCCTGACAAGGCCAAGATATGATTGGTGGGATTAGCCTTCGATTATTATCAATTGATTTCTGAACAGGCTTTTACTAGGTCCACCTGTATCTACCCTTACAATTGTAATGGAATGCCAACCGAGATATTTCAAGTTATTCGCTGACTTCCCAATGTCTAAGATAATATCTAAGAACATTGAAATAATTTACATAAGTAAATTAATTAAAGAAGGAAACAATAGCAATAAAAACCACGGGACATAACATAACTTCAATTACGAAAAACCCGACAGCCATTTAATTGGAAAAAACACAATGGAATTGGTTTATTCAATTCGTTCCGAAGACTTTCGGAAAATAAATACAATTTGAGGGTCCCGCGGAGCCTCTAATTACCCTTGGCTGATATCGGCTCCGTGGGAGGACCCTTAATCATCCCTACACTGACGAAATGTCTGAAACCCTGGAGTGCCCGTTGTCTGTCACCAGTTAAATCGCAATTAAAATGGGATTACACTTTTCAGAGACACCCGAAGATCTTAAGGAAGAGTGTGTCTTATTCCTATTACTTGAACTGTAATTATTGCTCGTAATAATATCATAAGGATTGTTATTAGTTCCAATTGGAGGAGTCATTAAAATAGACATTTGTACAGTAGTGGACCGATTTTTTTGGTAATCGTGATTGTTATCCCAAATCTTATCTATATATTATAGTTATAGTAAGAGTTTCAGCAAATACAAACTCCGAAATAAGATCCCACCAATGTGGGATGAATTTGCGAAACATTAGTATTAGTAAATATTATAGCTAAATCATATTACGGTAAAATATAATGATGGCTATAGATTATCAAATACTCGATCGCGATTTTAAAAACGTCACTCGACTCCAAATACAGTAAGTACCTAAAAAGTAACTAATGCGTCAAAACTTTTTTGTAAGAAAAATCCCAACATTAAGTCATCATTTAGCTTAGAATGTGCGCGTATCGCAGTGTGAGTAAAACTTGCTTAAAGTAATTAGATGTACTTTATAATACAAAAAATAATAGCTTTCTATTTCGAGCTCTCCGTGTAATCTTTAAGTGTATCTTTTAAATTACTGCGTTTACGCGGTCCTCGTAAAACGCATTATAGATAACGTACGATTTGAGTATATATATATATACTTTCGTCTTCATAAGCTATTCTAGTTTTTTAAGAGCTGGTAAGAGCTGATCTTGAGTCGATATTTGTCCATAGGCGACTTTGACTTATCAGCTAATGGCTAAGCTTAAAATACAAAAAAAAAAACAAATCATACAATTTCATTGTAGGTAATTCATAATACGTATTATCTTTTTTGTTATTTCTATAAATAACAAGTAATCTGTTAAGTAAAGGCACATTGTTACTCACAATGAGCATTATGTTACAAGATATATCGCAGGAATTGTAATTTCGTTGAATTTCTTTTATTGTATTACTATACAATTTATTTTACTAAATAAATGTAATATATTATAAAGATTATATTATAGATATAGAAATTATGTTTTATGAAACTCGTTGCCAGCGGCTGTAGCTGGTTATAATCTCTTAAGATTTGTGTGGTATATTTATATTTAGCAAGCTCTATTATAAACACATATCTACTACTTACCATAATATTATATTATAGAATATTATAAAAGCGAAAGTTTACAAATATGTACGTTTATTAACTCACGTTTATTAACTCTTTCCAACAAAAAACTAAATTTGTAGGATGTTTTGGAAGCATATGTCTAGACTATCATCATCATCATCATCATCCTTTATTCGTCCACAGCTGAACATAGGCCTCTCTCAATGAACGACAAGACGACCGATCCCACGCCACTTGCATCCGATACGGATCAGCCAGTGCACGGAGATCACAATTCATTCCCACCATCCTATCATCCATCCCACCGCCAATCATGGGCGACTTTTTTTGACTGACAAATTTTTGAAAAAAAAGTAAAAAAAAAAAACACGATAACTCGAAATTTTTATGCTAGTCCATTGCGCTGAAGGTTAAAATTATCGCCTCTCGCCCTCTAAAATGTATACGTCATAATTAATACGAAATCGTATATCTGCAATAAACCCACAAATAAACCTATCTTTATATAAATAATTGATAACAAATCAATAAAGTAGATATTAGACCTCTTTTTTTGAATACTGTACACAATAGTCAGCGTGGCATCCTGCATCGCAGGCTAATAGTGATAAATCAATAAGCTAGCCACATCAGAGCCATTCTCGAAACACAGTTGCAAATAAAAGCGCATTCCCAAGTCCACTCAGAAGCCACATGCTCGCAAACATCGGTGTAAATTGTTCGGCTGGCGACCACGGGTCGAGTGGCTAACTCGCCCACAACGGGGTCAGGTATCGGCCGATACGGGTCGAGTGCCGGAGTAGCCGTGGAGAGTACGCTCAAATAAAAATTATCTTTATTTACCAATTAAAAATTCTAAATATTTATTTAATTTTAACAAAGTTATAAATTAAATTATAATTTGGGAGACCTCGGACATAATAATTTATAATCCGCCATTTCGTGGTGGCGGCCATATTGGATTGAAATTGTCAAATGTATATAATAATATTATTCTACTAGTCAAGTCCGTTCATTTGATATACTGAGAGCGTTGGGTTAGTCCTTTTTTACACCAAACATAGATAAAAACACTTCAGACTAATTCACCTTTCAAATAATAAAAATCAAAATCAGTACTTCCGTTCACGATTGCGAACCCGCAGTCAGCGTCGGGGTTACAAATATCAATTAAATTACAAAAATAAAGAAGATGAACGTGAAATGTATTATTTTTCTCGTTTCTTATTCTCTCGAGTTTCCTCATTTGCCAGAATAATATTGTCAAATTAATGCTATCGAAAATTTTACTAAAGAAAGAATGGGTAAATTCTGGTATATTTGGTTACAGGAAGCTAACATTTGTTATTTTTCATTAGTAAAGTATTTTATTATATTTCCCATTGCTGAGTGGGAGTTCCTCTTCGAAATCAGGCGAGATGGGTATAAGCCATGGGTAGCTAAAATGGCGATTCGTGAACTTCACACACCTTCAAGGATTTTAATCTCATCAGGGGGCTTAGTCAAAATGCCATTACGAAAACGACAGCGAAGTTCGTTCGTTCGTTCGAAGTTGTGATTGGCTAAATCACGTCGTCGATTGAACGATCGAGCGATCGACGACGAATCGACGACATGATTTAGCCAATCACAACTTCGAACGAACGAACGAACTTCGCTCTCGTTTTCGTAATGGCGATTTGACTAAGCGCCCAGGCTTGCAGGTTTCATGATGTTTTCTAATACTATAGTATTAGAAAACTTTAACACTTAGAATTTAGAAAAAGCCATGTCAAGGCACCGCAGCGGCCTGGATGGACCTATCACTCAAGAGCCCATACATACTAGACCATCGACGCAATATTTTTATTAATTAATTACATATTAATGCTAAAATTAACACGGATGTTTTATAAGCTGGTCGTTTTGTGGAGACCAACTTTTGAAGTGAAACTTTTTTGAACTGTTGTGATTTCAAACCCGATGAAACCAAAAATTAAGTCAAAGAGAGAGAGAGAGACAAACACGTAAACGTATAGACTTCAGAGAGTGAGAGAATGAGATAGAACACGTTAGACGTTCGGGGTGCCGGGGGGAGATATAGATGTAGCCATCTAGCGGCAAGAAGCTAAAGCTGGTGCACTACTACTGTCGGTAACAGTTCAGGTATATTTGTAAAGTGTCACTTGTAACTAATATTTTTTTTCAATACTTTTCAATAAGTATTTTTATTCAGGGACTTTTTAGGAGTTCACTTCTATCATGTGTGACTTGCACACTTCTTTGTTTTTACAGTAATTTCATATACATGCATCCCTTTTAATTTCTAACAAAATACTAGTTCTATCTACGTATATGTAATAAAATATGGGACAGGTATGTCGCAGATGGTACGTCACAAAGCGATCCAGTCGAATAGATTGTGCGTCAGTCCCGGGGGACGACACGGATAAACCGTTAGCCCTTTGTTGTTTTGTTGTTACATTACAACTCGTATAATCTGTTTACTCCCTTGTTATGGTGTTACATTACAACACGGATAACCTGTTTGCTCTGTTGTTATGGTATTTCACTACAACCCGGATAAACCTTCGCTTTGTTTTGATGGTGTTACACTACAACACGAGTATACTGTTTGCTCTGTTGTTATGGTGATACACTACAACCCGGATAAACCGTTTGCTTTGTTTTGATGGTGTTACACTACAACACGAGTATACTGTTTGCTCTGTTGTTATGGTGTTACACTACAACTCGAGTATACTGTTTGCTCTGTTGTTATGGTGTTACACTACAACACGGATAACTTGTTTGCTCTGTTGTTATGGTGTTTCACTACAACCCGGATAAACCGTTTGCTTTGTTTTGATGGTGTTACACTACAACACGAGTATACTGTTTGCTCTGTTGTTATGGTGTTACACTACAACACGGATAAACTGTTTGCTCTGCTGTTATGGTGTTACATTACAACACGGATAAATGGTGTTACATTATAATAATAATAATAATAATAATAATAATCATTTATTTCAGTATCTTTTCTTAGACTATACATAGATTGTAGATGCACTCCTTTTAAGTAAACAATACTTGTGACAGGAGGCACCGCTCTTCCCAATAGTATAACTAGTAGTGAAAAGATATGACAAACATAAAAATAACAAGTTTGATTAAATTAAATGCTAAAAACTTAAATTTACATTATATAAAATTAGGCATGCGAGTGCGTGTGTGTGTGTGTGTGTGTGTGTGTGTGTGTGTGTGTGTGTGTGTGTGTGTGTGTGTGTGTGTGTGTGTGTTAGAGTTAGTGTGTGTATTTTTATTTAGTGAAATAACTCCTCTATATCATTATAATTTTGCATTTTTAGCCATCTATTTATGGTAACTTTACAGTCATGGTAATTTAGAGTGTATATGCCAAGCTTTTTATTTAACTTATTATATAATACTGCACTTAATCTATTATACTGTCTTTTTGCAAAATTTGTTTTAACGACTGCAACCGCGACAACATTCCAATTTCTTCTCTTGCTAAATACATCGGGGTCGAATTTAAGGTTCTTGTGAATTCTTAAAATGATAGAAGATATGTATAGCTTTCTAACAGTCAAAAGGTCAACATATTCATAAAGATCTGTGGTAGGAAATCTTAGCGGCAGGAAGTACATAACTTTTAGCAGGGATCTTTGTGCTCTTTCCAACTCAAGGAACTTGGTTTTGTTCACTCCACCCCATACAGAAATGCAGTATCCTATTACACTCTCAGCTAGCGATTTGTAGACGTTATTAAGAAGATTTTTGTCAGCCACGTGTCGGAGTGTCTTGAAAACCCAAGTTAATTTTCTTATTCTGCCCATAACATGTTCAGTGTGAGCATGCCAGGACAGTCTATCATCAACTATAACACCTAGGTATTTTATACAGGAAACCTTTTTGATGAGGGGACAATTACAGTTCGATCCTAGTTGATCACATGTATGAATTTGAATCTTGAAGTCACTCTCTGGCTGCGTTCTAACATTTTTAGTAAAACAGACAAAGTTAGTTTTATAAGTGTTTAAGGTTAGCAGATTAGACGTGAGCCAGGCAGCTACTCTAGCCAATCCATTTTCAGCTTTCCTGTGAACATCTTCCCAAGAGGTACCACTAAATACAATTGCAGTATCATCAGCGTAGGAAAATAATTTCGCATGGGGGATTTTTAGTTTACACAGGCTATTAATATACAATAGGAACAATGTGGGCCCGAGCACGCTGCCTTGTGGTACTCCGAAAGTTATATTTTGTTTAGAACTAATGTAGTCACCAATTTTGACCATTTGTTGCCTATTATTTAAATAATCAGCAAAGAGTCTTAGTGGGACACCTCTTATTCCAATATTTTCTAACCTATGAATAAGAGTGGAAATGGATACGGTGTCGAACGCCTTTTTTAAATCTAAAAACACCCCTAGTGTTTTATTACCTTTATCAGTTTTACCGACAATTTCAGTGACAATTGCTGTAACCGCATCTATAGTTGAGAGATCTTGTCTAAACCCATACTGAGTATTCGCTAAGATATCGAAGTTATTTAAATAATTTACAAGTCTATAATTTAATATTTTTCAATAATTTTAGAAATCGATGTTAAAACAGATATTGGGCGGTAGTTGTCAACGTCATATCCATCTCCGCTCTTATGCACTGGGGTTATAACAGAAAGTTTTAAAGCTGCGGGAAAAATTCCTTGTGCAAAGCATAAAAAATAAATTTCAAAAATTCTGTGGGTATTTTGTCCCAACCTGGGGCACTGTGTGTATTAAGATTCATTAGAACATTGTATACTTCTTGACAGTTTGTATCAAGTAGAACAAATGATGTTGGTAAGGCTTCGTTTAGGCTGTCTCTAGAATATGTATATCGAGATGTATTAACTGGAATCTGCTCAGCAAGACTTTTTCCAATGTTCGCGAAATGTCTATTAACAAAATTAACTGAGTTTGTGGGTGTGGATTTCGAGTTTAGTAACTGGGTATTAAAGGAGGTTTGAGTTTTGTAGTTAGTTATATTGTTTATGCACTTCCATAATAATTTCGGATTTCCTTTAGATTTAGATAATTCGTTTCTATCAAATTTTCGTTTTAGCTTTCTAACTAGGTTATTTATATAATTCCGATATCTTATGTAAGTGATTTTAAGAATTCTATTGTTTGGGTCATTGCGTAAATCTTTTTGTAACTTATTTCTGTTTCGTATGCATCGCAATATTCCTGGGGTAATCCAGGGCTTTATTATGCGCCTAGATTTCGGAATGTTAACTGTAGTTGTGTTTTCTTTTAGCGCATTCTGTATGATATGTATTAAGTCATATGTAAGTTTATTAGGGTCGTCACATTTGAGCAGTTCCGTTAGTTTATCTTTATTTAGGTTATAGAGAGCTTTATTGTAGTCTATTTTAGTTTTAGTTTTTATTTTATTCCCAGGGTTGAGTGTACTTGATATATTTAAAAGTACCATTGCATGGTCAGTAACAGTTGTGTTCAGTACAGCAATAACAGCTTTCTTATCCCTATTATTTATTTTAAGTATAACATGATCAAGGCAGTTATTTTCTCTAGTAGGCAGAGTGTGACCCGAAAGTAATCCGTGCATTGACATCATATTAAGGTACATCAATCGGTTATTGCGGTCCTGTGAAGATTCAGTTGTTTTAGGTAACAGGTTTATATTAATATCTCCAGTGATAATAATATTTTTACACTTTTTAATACATGTAAGATGTGCACAAAGAGAATTAATAAATGTCTCTGCATTTTTGTTGGATGGTGACCTATATATACCTAAAACAATTGTATCCTTATATGTAATTTGTAAGCAAGAGGCATGTTCTATATGTATTTCTTTAACGTTTACATCTTGATAGTAATCTTTTACATAAACAACAACTCCATCACTTTGATTTAGATGATTTTCACTGGCAAACTGATTATAATGAGCAATTGAAGGTACTTTTTTGTTCAAATTTAGCCAGCATTCCGTTAAAATCATTAAATCAATATCTAAATTATATTTTATAAGATTAATTTGAAAGTCGTCGATATTATTGTAGATACTTCTTATATTTTGAGTTACAAGAGTGAAATCGTGACTTTTCTTTTGTAAGGTATATAATATATTCTTTTCATCACACATATAAGCTTGCGCAATATAGATTTTATCTATCTCATTAATATTTTTAAAATTGCTATTCATCATAAGATTTAATTATAACCAACCTGTTTATTACTATGTTACAACACTTGTACGTTTTACCATTGTAGTAATAAAGTGGGAGGAGTGCTAAATATTTTTTTGTAATAATGATAATGTGTTCGTTATATGTATTTTGTGTGTATATGTGTGTTTTTGTATATATGATTATATATTTACTGTTGATTGTATATGTGTTAGTATGTGTATATAAAATGTAAATGAGTGAGGTTAACTTGAAATGAGTAAGTAAATTATTAGTAGTGGAGCTATTCACCAGTGCAAACATTTTTACAGCTAACATAATAATTAGTATATTTAGTCATTTACTATGTAAGTCTTGAATCTGAGCTTCATTTGTAATTGAGATAATCGGAGAATTCTCGTTCTTTCTTAGGTATATGCGTCCGAAGCTGGTCCAGCAGAATCTGTATTCTCGTGATCTGGCTAGGTCACGCGCCAAAAAGAACAAGCGAGAGCCTTTGGATGTCAGTTGTTCGGAGACATAAATTGGAATATCCGGACTGTGCTTGATCCCTAAGTGTTTAGATGAAAGCTTTTGTTTGTTTGTGGAATTAAATAACTTACACTTACGTAAAAATTCATTCTTTTTAATAGTTGAGGATATTTCCACAATTATTGAAGTTTTGCTTTGTTCTTTTTTTGTTTTAGTTCTGTAAATATCTTTTATATCACCATATTCCAAGTTACATATTATTATTACAAGAATAAATTATTATCTTATGTTAAAAAAAATTAAGCTGTAAATTCATTTTGCTTATTATATCCACGTTTCCCGGGTAGGTTCCTGGACCCTATGTGAGACTTGCACTTGCAAGTCCCTTAGCTAAATCATCTGCGCCCTCCTTCAGACGCGTTTTGAGGGTCCTGGATCAGCAAGCAGCTGCGACAGGTTGACCCCGGGGATGGCCAGATCACCCTCCGTAAGAGGGAACTATCTGGTCACCACTAAGCAGTACCGTAGATGGCGTGCTTTGCTGATCCAAAATCCATGTTCTAGCCAATTGTACATAGTATATCTATTAATACTACTATAAATGTTTGTAAGCTTAGATGTAAGGTTTGTATTCCAAGTTACTGGTAGGACTTAAAAACTTCTCGAGGGTAAATACTTCGTTATCGTTGTGTGATTGTAAAACGGGGGAAGCTGCTTGATAATGATAATATTATCATTTTTGGCAAATTATTATATATAAAAAATATGAAGACAATTATTTTCACCGATCAAACGAATATTAATCTGATTCACTAAACAATAGATGAAGAATTCTATTTTCTTGTAATTGTGGGGCCGTGACAAACGCTGAAAAACTTTTATATTTATTTCCCTTTCAACAATACTGACGTCCATATTGAATGCATTCTCTTGTCAATAGGCTATTCGATTGCGTTTGTTCCAGTATTTATTTAGAACTTGCTAATACATCTATAGTTAAAAATATTGTGCTGTTATATTATTATCAACTCACGTTTTTATATTTAATATTGAATGATTTAAAATATATATTTTTGTATAATAAAGTGTGATTATAAATATTAGTATAAGTATAAATATTATTAATAGTATTAGGAATGTTTTTCAGCATCAGCAGCGTGCACTTCTCATTTTAGGCTTCCCAACAGAAACTCCAAGGCGAAGAGCTGGTCTATTAGGATTATGTGATTGTTTGGCTCACAAAATAATACATAATATTATAGGTAAAAACGTTTTTCATTATATTCTTTTAAAATTCCTTTCAACTACCAAACAAGCAATGACAAGATAGACAAATAACGTTTATTATTATACGGGATACAGAATCGACTGCGGCTTCTTCGCAATTCAGAGTCGGTCGCTTTTATTTTGTTTACTCTCAGCTCTCATTGCAAGTTTTTAAAAACACCAAAATATTCCCGGCATTTCGACAATGTTTTACATTGAAATGATCACGGGGAGACATTGAAAGGTATTCGAAATTTTGGGACCTCAATAACACCATGAACCCGGCGAGCACCCGAACAAATATATATTTAAGCTAGCTGTCGTCCGCTGCTTCGACTGCGTGAATTTAGATTTACAATGTGATTAGAGCGGGGAGTGTAGTGTGATGATGGATAATATATAGCCTTACTTGATAAATGGGCTATCTAACACTGAAATAATCATTCAAATCCGATCAATAGTTTCTGAGATTACGCGTTCAAACAAACAAACTCTTCAGTTTATGTAATGATGAGATGTTACAATAAATCACCAAAAAAGCTTTCCAGGTCACAAAATTTTCTGATTTCTACGGTGTTTAGCAACTTTTCCTTATTAGGCGCAGCTTGTTTACTTGACAAGACAGTGGGGGTGACCTCAGACGAGCTGTCACAAGTTCGTTTTGGAGACGAGGATATCTGTGATGGTAAAAAGTTTTAATAACTTTGTAAGATGATTTGTAACACTTTTATTGAAGATTTAAAATGAGGGCGTCCTCAATCAGCAGGCTTCGGTTGCCTATTTTGATCATCGAGCAAATCATGTCTAAATAGATCTGATGTTAGTCGGACATGCAAATGTGCAGCGATCTGCCAGCGGTCAACGACGTCAATGGACATAAAGAAGTTCACCTTGAACTAGCCCAGATTACACTGTCTCTGTCCAACAGCGTAGCTATTTCATGGTATAAAACAGCAATGGTAGTAGGTACCCATGCAGACGCTCACTGCACTGCACCGTCAGAATACTTGGAAAATATACTTACACGATAGTTGATTTCAGTTACTAGAAGTTTCTTCTGATTGTTTCATACTTCCACCCAATGTATACGTATGTATATTCTTTAAAAAAGAAATCAACGATGTAGGTGATCTGAAAAGTAGCTTATAACTATCATAACTGCCTTTTTTGACACACGATAATGCTTTTTTTGACCGGGTTTACTTGGGGTAAGTGGTTACCTATGTGGGTACTCGTAGTTGAAAGATCACGTGCGAGCGCCTTCAGCCTTTTTTTCAGGATCTCGAAATTGCAGGTACAGTAACGGTATACTAACTTATTCTTTTGAGTCATGTAGCCAAAAACGGATCTCTCAGCATTAAGCGTGCACCAATAAAACCGCATAACTTGACAGCAGAATACAGTCGCCGAGGCCGAAATTTGCGCACGTACACCTCCGACTGGTGTATACGGGGTGAAGACGTCTAATACAAGCAACGACCTCTCGACCCTCCAGTGACGAATGGCCGGCACAGGACCCGGCTGATTTACGGAGCGCCGTCCGGGACAACTAATATTGTTTCATTAACAGACGGCATTAGTTATACCAGCGAATACTACTAGTACTAATAACATTAAAAAATATAATAGAGAATAGGTGGCTTGTTTGTTTATTGTTTTCTTATGTTTACCTACGCGAATTTCACTCATTACAATGAAACAACTTTTACGGATTTTATCGCGGTGAAATACGTAAAAGTTGTTTTATTATATTTATTTATTTATTTATTCTTTATGTACACAAAAGATATTTAACGAAACAACATATTACAATAGTATTTATACACAGGTGTGCTTATCTCTTGTAGAGATTTCTACCAGCAGACCTAAAAACGTACGTGTAGAAAAATAAAATAATGCGGAGTAGTACATAAATAAGAATTAAAAGAGAAAAGGTAAAAATATTGAACTGTTAAAAGCTACATTTAAATGTCAACACAAATGACACTATCACAAACATACATAAGGTTCAATTTAAATTACAGATCTATAATACAAATACTTACATAATATATTCATACATATACAGTACATGCAATTTATATATATATATATATATATATATATATATATATATATATATATATATATATATATATATATATATATATATATATATATATATATATATACATACACATACCAATATATAAGATATAATTATATATTCTGATAAAGTAAACTTACATGACACAATAAATAAAAAAAATACATAATATTAAATAAGACTATTTCATGATGACAACAAATTGTTTTTTGTATTATAATGGTTTGTTTGTATATTTGAGCTTTGAACGATCAGTTAATTTGGAAATGTCGATTGCATATAAGCCTTTTAATTTTGAAGGAAAGTTACTTTCAATTTTAGAGCGAGTTCAAATAACTCTGTTTGTTTTCATGCTTAAAACGCTAATTAGATTGTAATAAAATTTGCGAATTACATAATATTATATAAAAATCATTTGGAATCATATTGTAACATTTATTTATATTACGAAATAGAACTGCACTAAATCGTCCCAATCAAACACATGCTACAGCTAGTCATAAGTTGGTTAGTCCAGTCGATGCACAAATTTGCATGAAATTTTGGACAATTTTGACTAACTCCTCCTGGATGTTAGAAATTTCTGTTCTATCATCATCAGGCCCGCCCTGTTTCCTGTAACCGATGGCTGATAGACACGGGCTACTTTATTTGAACTAACTTAAGTTGGAACTAAGCGCTAAAAATGACGCACGCGTGACGCGTGATTAGTGCATTTATGGTAAAGATATCTGGAGCTATACAAGTAGATAGGCCTGACGGGACGACCTGAACGTCGGTATGTAAAAGCGTCGCTCCAAAAAATATGGCAAATTTTACCCTAAGTAAAGAAAAGTAATTTCGCACAATAACAGTATTGAAACCTAATCTCTACAAATCGAATTCAAGCAACAACAGACACAACAAAATATCCGACCATTACGACGAAATGAAACACGCGCGAAAATGATGAAAACAGTTCAAGCTTATGAAAATGCTAACTCTGGTAATAGTGTAAAAATACGCCATTCAGAATTTCCAGCTTAAAAATGTTGCCGTTACGTGACGTGAATAGGAAACGTGAACGTTCCGAAGCGTTACGTGTACGTGAACGATCTGATCGAGGCGGTCCTGTAGGGCTATTCTGTGAGGTTATTTTCTAATCTCGAAAGCGGAATCTGCGGTGATAAGACGAATTTGACGTATTTGTATTACTTAAAACTCGATTCTCTATCTACATCAATAAAGTTCACTTTCGAAGTGAGCGTAAATTGAGCTCTATCACTCAGGTGAAGCTCGATATCGAAATGGTTTTTGCAGAATAGCACTACTGGTAGCAAAGATGACGCAAATTTGGGAGAATCATATTACAAAGCAACATCTTATTCATTATTACTATTTTGTTTAATATGTGAAATATCTATAAGCGTTTTTGCAGTAAAATAGACATAGATGTCGTGATAGCAAATGACATGACGCTGTTACACCAGCCTTGTATGGTGTTATAGACAGGCTGTATTTTTTTGAAACACCTTTCTGGAAATAAATGTAGGCTAGTATTAGCAATTGCTGGCACTACAATAAGAAATATTGTGGTTTATATGAATCCTGCTGTTTATACGCAATTTGTATTATTCTTAAATACTACAAACTAAAATAAATTGTACATAAAACTATACGAAACTACATTTCAAAGTCTATATCTAATATATAGTCTAAAAATAATAGTAATTTAATATTTTCCCGACTGGATCCAAAAGCACATTAAAAACTCGGCCTTGGGCGGGACTACAGGAGCCACGTGAATAATTCTATTTAAAAATTAACAAAAGTTCTTTCATTGGGGTCTCTTCGGCAGGTCTAAGCTGAGTGGGGGTGCGAGGGGCGGGGCGGCGCGGCGGGAGGGGGGCGCAGGATGCCCTGCAGAGCGCAATTTCCGTTTAACTCCATTGCGTTATTTTTACGTTCTACCGGAGACATTCAGCGGCTATAAAGTGAAATTTGTTTTGAAAAGAAAAATATACCTTTTTGCGACTGTTTCTTAAGCGCCTGTTAATTATAGATAAAGCCGCGCGCTGTATTAGTATTGTGCTAAAACATAAACACTTAAAAAGATAAGGGAACCTTTGTAGAGAATAATGGAACATAGATTACTAATAGTTGCCCGCGGCTTCGCCCGCGTGAACTTATATTTACAGAATATTCCGGATGAGAATGAGTAGGTAGGTATTTTTATACTTTTTTGCTATAACATCTCTAAAGGAAATAAGGAAGCGTTTACAATGCAAGCTCTTAAGCCTATTGTTTTTAATTATTAATTATCTAATTTATAAGTTTTATTAATTATTTAATTACCAAATTATGGAGAAACAAAAATGTCTGCCTGAAATTTTCATGAAAATTAACGTTCTTAAAACGATAATAATTAATGGTGATTCATATAACAGCTTTAAACGTTTTTATAACTGCCCATATTTTGGCATTAAAATGGATATAATATTATCTTATTGATAGAAGATAAGTAGATAGAAGACGAAGGACTTTTCTGTTGACTTATTTAAGATAAACTATTCCAACGTAAATTGTTTTATAACCTATATCTAAAAGGCTTTTTCGTTGGAATCATCCAAGCGACTCATTTTTTCAGACTGTCCCTGGGCTTTCGCTAGAGTTACCTTTCCCGTAGGGATTCCGGCATTAAAATTGCCCCTTCTCGGGTCTCAAGCTATCTTTGGACAAAATTTTAGCTACATTGGTCTAGTGGTTTAGACGTGAAGAAGAGAAAAACAAAGGTATCGAATTTATAATATTCAGCGATATCAACATGGACGCTTGTTGAGTGAAGGTCAAAAGTTGTTTTTGATGTTTAATCGCAGTACTAAAAGTTCCCTTTCATTAAGCCGGACATAACTCTAAAGGAATTTATGTTTCACATTGAAACAAAAATACAAAAGTACATTCCAGTTTGTGTGATTTAATTTCATTTCATTTTCTGAGGGCTTTTGAGGGCTGGTGAGGGCTGGGAGGGTTGCGGGGGGTTGCAGGGCTCGGGTCATATTTTATTTGATGATGGAACAAAAGATTCTGTACAGCCTTCAATTACAAAAGGTCCGCGAGATAGCGACTGGGGTGACCATACCCTGAAAATTGTTCGAGAGTATGCGGTTGAACACCTTAGTTCCAATTCGTACTAAGAGTTTTTTTTTATTGCCAGTCCAGGCATTATTAGGCGTATTGCTTACTGCATACTTATCCTAGCCGCAACGTTTCAGTCCCAGCTAACTCGCTTCTTCATTACTAATGTTGATTTAAGGCATAATAAGAAAGAGGGCAAAGAAAAATAGCATCGTATATCACATACGTAATACGAACGTAAATCTCGCTGATTTGTTTTTTTTTCTTAAGTTATAATAATAGTTTAGGTGGTTAATCGAGCCGAAGTCTCCAATTTGATGATTTTATGAGAAAAACTATTACTGGGAGGTTTCTGATTTGTATCTAAGTACATTTTCGAAAAAAAACGCGTAAAGAGTATTTGGTTTAAGGTCAGACAAAGAAAATCAATTTACCAAAGACATACTTACCAAAAACAAAAAAGAATATAGTGCAAATGCTCAGTCAACCAAGTAGGTATTATGTATGGTATTATCATAATCATTGTTGGTAATATATTAATTTTTTCAGGTATCAGAAATGTCCATAGAAAGCCAAACTCGTAGATACCCTAGGAAGTACATCGTACATTGTCCCGGACTTCCGTTCCATTTGCGGGTCTCCGCTGGGCCAAACCCAGATGTTTATCTCGCGGGCCATTCTGCTCACGTCCACCGAAGCCCACTGGCCCGTCAGCCTGTCGGCCATCGCCCCACCACCTGAGAACTCGTATTTAAACTCTTGTATGCAGTGAAGCCATCTCTCTTTATATATGATATTGAATACTTATTTAGGTAGCTAGCAATAAAAAAAGTTGGTCGTCTGTAAAGTCAGTTTACGGACGGTAGTTTGACGTGATAACGTTAAACATTATATGCAACACGAACCGAACTGAGCCGATCGTTCGAGCCGAGCATGCCTCTCTCTCGTTCTTACCGCACTCTCGCTTGCGGAACGCGACATGACGTAATCTTTTACGTACATGCTGCCCGTAATATCGAGTTATTATACGTTGTCACGTCAACAAAAGACCAAATATAACGATACAATTTAATTATGGATGACTGGTTTAAAAATACGGAGGATCGAGCAATCTCCAGATTTCTCATCAACTAGCTGAGACCGCAAAGACCATCCGCCGTGGGTTTCTTTCAAAACGGCCTATGTTTAGCAGCCAGCTTATAACTATGATGATGATGATGTATACCTGTCCATCATAGTTACATAATATATCACTCGATGACTCGACAAATCTTAGTATAATATAAGAGATGCATGATACAAGCAACACCCTCGGACAATCGATAGGGGTCCAGGCCCCCGAGATGGAGATCGCACAGTCATCTCACTAACGCCAGCCCCACCTGACCCCACCAACCTACGATCACTATTAGTATCGTATATTGCAAATCATTGCACCGCCACAACTATAGCTTAATAATTTTACTAATATATTTTCGTAGTTTTGGAAGGAATAAAAATGATCGTGGCCTGCCTCCATGAACACACTTTATGGGACAACACAATGTCATCATCATCATCATCATCATGTCAGCCAATCGACGCCCACTGCTATAAGGTAATAATACTGGTATAGACCTGCCCCAAGGATCTCCACAACACAATATATGTATAGGAATATATTTATGAACAGATTACGCGTTAGTAATCTTCTTCTAATATATAAAATTTCCCTGTCACAATGTTAGTTACCGTACTCCTCCGAAACGGCTTGACCGATCTTTATGAAATTTTATATGCATATTCAGTAGGTCTGAGAATCGGCCAACATCTATTTTTCATCCCCCTAAATGTTAGGGGTAGTCCACCCCTAAATTTTTTATTTTATTTTTTAGACAAAATTTTTAATTTCTTTTTTTTATGATACAACATACAGAAATACATACAACCCTAAATTTTCACCCCTCTACGATCAACCCCTATTTTTTAATAGCGATTTTAGCAGAACGAAGTCTGTCGGGACAGCTAGTATAACTATAAATTTTGAAGTTTAACCTGAATATTTTAAAGAACAAAATGCATGTTTAGATAGAGGTAAAGACCGGCGAATAACAATGACGGCGTCAGCAAAGACACCAAGTGATGATAGTAGTGATGACAAACAACTGTAGACGACACACACTAGGAGTTCAAAGTTTCATACAGTTCGCAAAATAGTCCGCGAAGATCATTTCGTGTATGCCGCTGAGGGGTGAGCGGTGACCCGCTATATCCGACGATAAAGCCTTTAGATTTTCATGTATTTTGATCGTCACGTAACGCAACGCACGTGACAGAGGAGCGTGACCAAACACATCCCGTGCCCATACTATCAATAAATATCCATCCATCTATAATATATTACTTTAACTTATCAAAAATACGCCGATAAGCTGACCTTCATTCGAGCAAATTTAACAATTTAATATCAAAACTACGTTTTGAATGTTTTATTTCGAAGTCTCGGATTCATTTATGAGGGATCTTTTCATAAAAAATTGGTAATTCATAGTTTTTAGTATTTAAAAACAAGTGACTGGAATCTAACCCCGTGGAACAAAAGTATATTATTTCTTTAAAATCGATCCTGGAGTTTTTTCGCATCAAAAGCCTCGATTCTTTATACCACACGCAACAAATTGCATTTTTAATAAATATAATATCAGATACATGCAATGAAATAATTCCGACGTTCAACTTTTATTTAACCTTTTATTAAATTACGTTATTCCGTAAATGTAATTTAATAAATCAACAAAGTGAATGAAACTGGTACTCGGATTCAGTAGTTTTATTTATGGGACTCACGGCGTTTACGAAATATAAATACAGTGACTATGAGAATTTCTGTTTTTTGAAAGTTTTATAAAGTATAAAGATTACAAAATATATTTCAAATTATTGTATGAAATATTTAGAAAAATATATTACATTAGATACTTATTATTTGCATTTAATATATCAAATCAAATCAAATCAAAAATATCTTTATTACGTAGGTACAACTTGTACACTTGAAATAAGTCAAAACATAAGTAGTCAATAAGTAGTAATAGTATATAAAAAAAAAAAAAAAAAAAAAAAAACTCGTTTGAGATGCAGGATCCCCTAAGAAAAACGAGAAAAAAACTTAGGGGTTGCTCTTTTGTCAATAAAATGAGTACATAATATTTTATAAATACAACATGTAACATCATATCTTAAGAGTGAGTGTCTTATTCCCAAGGTGTGGTATCTTCAATAAAATCTTTTATTTCGTAATAGGCTTTACCACACAAACGT
This sequence comes from Lycaena phlaeas, assembly GCA_905333005.2. Classification (NCBI taxonomy): domain Eukaryota; kingdom Metazoa; phylum Arthropoda; class Insecta; order Lepidoptera; family Lycaenidae; genus Lycaena; species Lycaena phlaeas. Next base: position 566,416 of record HG995171.1, read on the forward strand.
TCCTTAACAATTTTCTTAAATTTATTAATGGAAAGATTTTGAACGTTTTCTGGGATCCTATTGTAAAAACGTATACATTGTCCCATAAACGAAGTACTAACTTTATTCAGTCTAAAGAATGGAACATTTAATTTATTTTTGTTTCTGGTATTTATATTGTGGTTGTCGCATTTTTTTACAAATTCATTAATATTTTTACGGACATACATCACATTAGCAAATATGTATTGAGAAGCGACAGTCAAGATGGCAATTTCTTTAAATTTATCTCTCAATGATACACGGGGGCCTAAACAATATATGGCTCGAATAGCTCGCTTCTGCAACAAGAAGATCGTATTAATATCCGCGGCATTCCCCCACAGTAGAATGCCGTAAGACATAATACTGTGGAAATATGCATGATATACTAATCGCGCCGTATTTTCATCCGTTATGATTCTTATTTTCTTAACTGCAAAAGCTGCAGTACCGAGCCTACTTGCCAACGTGGCTATATGTGGCGCCCACTGTAGCTTAGTATCTATGGTAATTCCGAGAAATTTGGTTGAATCCACCAAGTCCATCACCTCTCCGTTAAGTGATACACTAGTTTGCACCTGCTTAACATTAGGGAGCTTAAATTTTATCAGTTTTGTTTTATTTGAGTTAAGCAATAAGTTATTGGCGCTAAACCAATGCACCATGTTCGAAAGAGCATTGTTTACCTCGTCAAAGACCATTTGCTGTCGTTTAATTTTAAAAATTACAGATGTATCATCAGCAAACAATACAATTTCATGTTTATCCTTCATGAGTGAAGCCAAGTCATTTATATAAACAAGGAAGAGAAATGGACCAAGAATGGATCCTTGAGGCACCCCCATTTTTATTTTGGTATCAGAGGAACTTTTACCATTTATAATTACTTTTTGAGTTCTATTATTTAAATAAGATGTCAATAGTTTAAGTTCAGCACCCCTGATACCATAGTGGTGCAATTTCCTGATCAACGTCGCATGTTCAACACAGTCGAAAGCTTTGGACAAATCACAGAATACACCTAGAGCATCCTGGGACTCCTCCCAAGCTGTAAATATATATTTTAGAAGATCAACTCCCGCATCTGTTGTAGATCTACCTTTAGTAAATCCGAATTGCTGTTTATGTAGTAACTCATGCTTATTAAAGAACAGTAAAAGTTGATTTAAAATAATTTTTTCGAATATTTTACTGAGAGTTGGAAGAATGGAAATTGGTCTGAAATTCGAAGGGTCTGTACTGCTACCCGATTTAAAAAGAGGTAATACTTTACTGTGTTTCATTAAGTCAGGAAATTCACCACAATCAATACACTCATTAAATATGATAGCTAAAGTCGGTGCAATGATATGCACAATGTGTCTTATAATTTTTACAGACATGCCCCACAAATCTGTAGTATTCTTAACATTAATTAGTTTAAAAGCACTGATAACATCTTTTGGGCAAATATATTGAAATTTAAATACATGTTTATTTTCTTTGACACATTTTTTCAGTAATGTCTCGGCGACGGTAGGAGAAGATATAAGATTTTTAGTTGTTGTCAGTGGAACATTAGCAAAAAAATCGTTAAAAATAGTTGCTACCTCTTTATCAGTATCTATTCGCTTATTATCAATATATAAGGAATATTCAGTATTTTTGTATTTATTTTTCCCAGTTTCTCTATTAATTATGCTCCACGTTGTTTTAATTTTACAATCCGATTTCGAAATAATGTTTTTAATATGTAAAGATTTAGCTTTAAGACATACCTTTTTAAATATTTTAGAGTATGTTTTTACATATTTCTTAAACGCTTCACTAGTGTTGTACGACCTCTCATCATAAAGTTCATACAATCTCTGCCTACTTCTATGAATTCCTAAAGTCGCCCATATAATTTATTCTGGTTTAAAATAAAACCTAAAAGTGTACTAAAAATTGAAAAAAAATGTTTAAATACTTTGAAAATAATTAATAAACATATTAAGACGTGGAAGAGGATAGTTTATGTAACAAAATTAATTTCATAGTTTCCGTTACCTAGAACGTCTGAAACTAATAGGAAAACGTTTTAAAAATATAATTCACACTTTTCCTTACACAAACGCGCTTCTTACAAGTCCATATTCATAGATTCTCAGAACTAGTATAACACTAGAGCAAGTGATTTCTCTAAATCATGACCGTTCCAGAAGAATACTCCACGAGTTTCCCGGCCAAACCGTTTATCAGCGGCAGCTCGGAGGCTGCATCACTGATACACGGACAGATTTACGATACTACCCCGCGCCTCCCTCGCTACTACCCTCTACCCGTCCTCGCTACCCGCTACTCGCTACCCGCTCCGATATTTTACGGCCGCAGTGGCAGCGGAATTTACTTCACGATAATTGTAAGAATGAGCTGGCAAAAGAAAGATAATAATTTTATTATGTTTGTTTGTTTGGTAATAAAAAAACCCCAACCTCGTTTAAGTTAAAGTACTGTTCACAACATTTATTAGTACAAATATTTTACACTCCGTTATAATACAAAAAAGTTTTGACGTAATGGTGGCATTTTATGAATATTTTTGTTTACTTGTCGATGTAATTTTCGTTTGTGTACAGACTTTTAAGAGTTTAAGAGATAAATGCTTGCGAATAAAATAAGTTTTTATTTAAAGTGTCAACCCTTATATGTCCCACTGCTGGGCACGGGTCTCCTTCTCGAAATCAGGCGAGGAGGGTAATGAGCCAATAGTTCACCGCGCTGGCCCAGTGCGAGTTGGTGAACTTCACAAACCTTCAAAGACTTTCAATCTCATCAGGCATGCAGGTTTCCTCACGATGTTTTCCTTCACCGGCGAGCGAACGATCGTCTCGTGTGCACTTAGAAATTTAGAAAAACTCATTTCAAGGCACACACGGACGGGTCAGAATCGAACCCGGAACCTCTTGCATAAGAGGCCGAGTCCGTACACCACTGGACCATCGTCGCTCAAGTTTTTATTTAGATATAATTAATTACAAAATAAATATTAAAAGCTTTTCTCTGAAAAGTCTTGCTATTGCAGTTCTATTGTTTTTCCCATCATTCGACCAAACAAATCTTCATAATCATTAATTTTTATTCGTGAGATACACGTCCGGCGTCCTTTGACATTTTGATCCTACAGAGCGGCCCAATTAAGGTGTGTGTGAAGACAAGGTTTCCATTGTATAATCATTCTGAGCTTCTACATCATTCTGATTGGCACTGAATTCAAACCTGTCAAAGGTAATCAATGATTTGCACAAAAGGTGTATTAAATGAAATATTTATTAGGTTATTTTACAGTTTCTAGATTTTGAACATACTTTTTATTTTATTTTAGCATGATTATCATCATTAATCATAAAGTATATAACAGACAACAGTTTCCAAAGATTTTTGTCAGTGACCTCAACTAGAAGGAAAAGGGAAACGACTTTCGTTTTTTCTTACTTGTTATAGATCTTTCATTTGGTAAGTTTTTTGTTTTTTACTAGTATTTGTAAAATTTGCAAATGCTAGATACCCTATATTATGTTTCAAGACATGACTGTATCAACTGAGTCCAGCAATTTAAACAACGAGTTGCCGAAGTTAACTGGCCCTTTAAAAATATAAAAGCTTCAATTTTAAACATTAAAATATTTTAAATAATGACCATACGAAATACGGGCTCCAAACGAAAAACACAATGTTCAGTATTTCAGTGGTATTCGGCGTTCGGCGTCAAGCATTTCTCGGAATTGCATTCTCTTTTTTAAAATATGAATATGTATCGTTATAAAAGTTATATTTTATTCGTGTGAAAATTCTTTTTTTAAGTCATCATCATCATCATCGTCATTAACATCATCTCTATCCATCAACTGCTGAACATAGCCCTCCCCAATGGGCATCAAGACGGCCAGTCCCTTGCCACTCGCATCCAATACGGATTAAGACATCGGGAAGTGTTGCCAGTATTTTAATGTTCTCACAATGAATGTTTTAAATGCTTCCCGGAGAAGATAGGCCAAATTGGACAATAATTGACGTTATATTCTAAGATTTCCTATGCACAAGTGTATAAATAATATATAAAAATCACTACTTTTTAGTTTAAGATATAGATCACCTTTTTTGTGTTCTGTGCATAAAAGAAACGAATATTACTATAAGGTTATGATAATAAAAAATGCACAGATTAACACATATTCTTCCTTCCTTCCTTCATCCAATTTTTCGCAGTTGTAATATTTTATGAAACTACTGACATATTAGATTCACTAGATAAAATCAAAATGTATTCTTGGTCCTGTGATATGGAATTGGCTGCAAATAGCAACCATCATTCATACAAGCAAGTAACCCCTTGCCTGAAAATCACTCTGTTAAAAATTTTCATTGATTGTACATCATACATGTGTGAGGGGTTTGTACCGGTCGATACCAACCATCTTGCTCATGTGTCCTGTCAAACAGCTATCCTGTGATTTGGACAGAACGGCAGAACAGGCACTGTAAATTACTGGCACTGAGTCTTAACATCTTATATCTCAGGAAAAGTAACACATAAATGACTTGCGTGGCCTTATTCATGGCTGACGTCGGTCACTTACCATTTAAGTCAAAGTCAAAGTAAAAAAAAAAATTCAAAATAGTACAATCAAAGTATCTTTTTGAGCGTCAATTGAGTCTATCTATCTATTAGGCAGCACGTCTGCCTTTTCGCCGATCCAACTATCATAAAAAACACCAATAAATCAAAACACGCTATCAGTGAGTCCCCAACCTTATCCTCAGACATTACCAAGTCAAGTCCTTGATTGATGAAACATTTGGTATTTACTAAAGCGTTTGACAACATCCAACAAATCCCATTCCGTGAAACGACCCCACCCCGTCTCTGGTAAACATCAGCTACGGGCAACAGGGCGCCAACTCAAATTGAATTATAACACTGGCGAGAAAAATAATAAGGAAATGGCTCAGCTTCATGCCCACGTGGTTGGTGAGCAACCAATATTTTTATTGTTAAGTACAACGCTTTACTGACAAGTCAAGTGGCGACTGGCAGGAATCGCTAGTTTTGGCGTTTATTGAGAGGTAAATATTTCAAAGGGGATTAAAATTGATGAAGGTATAAGCTGTTTAAGGATAAAAATTCAAAAAAGGGGAAAAAATCTAACAACAATACACCTCTAAATGGTCTTAACGAGGATAATGCAATTTCATGAACTTCAACCAAACTATCTATATTATCTTCTTATCCGAAAATGATACCTACTTTAGTTTTATAACTGCAAAAATATTTAAACAATCAGTCCCATTTTTTTATACTTTCGAACATCCCCAAAATAACTCACGTCAATTTCACGAACACAAAAAACAAGAGCCCCGCGACTCTGGTCGTAAATTTTCATTTATAGGACGGAACATCTTCGATAATCGGATTGGAACTTTAGTTTTTGGAAGCTGCGAGTATTAAATCAAAGTAAGACGACCATTACCGAACTAGTTTCTGTTAACTAGCCCATTTACCCAATTTATTAACTCCAACTATGCGGTCCGTGCTTACTTCACATTTGTCAATTTGAACGCTATTGGGTACTGCTTTTATGATGGCGTACGATCTGGAAAGTCAATTTCGGGTGGTGCGTTCCGCTGATTATTATTAACACGTCTTGCTATTGCTATAATCTTAAGTTTGTTCAACTGCCTGATGTTTTACAAAATCTTATTACTATTATTTAAATTTGTTGGATGTTTTAAAAGAAAGCGTGCTATTTAATTAATATTTACTAGACTTTGGCGATTATGTATTAATTAAATATAATTTACTAGAAGCACCCCGCATACTTCCCATTCCCCAGCCCATAGCCCATGTGTTATTCTGATATATTTAAACTATATTATTGTAAAGTTTTATCAAAATCCATTTAGTAGTTTTTACGTGAAAGAGTAACAAACATCCATCTATCCTTCTATCTATACTTACAATTGATGAATGCCTAATTTTAATTAAAAATAAAATTAGTAAACGAGAAAGAAAATATTACAATGATTTTAAATAGATTTACAAAAATGATTCGCCTAGTAAAAAGTATTAACTCGTCGTGTAGTACGTTTATTTACGAACGTTAAAGTCCGTTTTCGTCACATTAAAAGGTTTAGAGTTTGAATTGCAATCGCGGTAACCGCGACGTTTACGTTTAGACAAAGGCGGCTCGGCGTCGCCGTCCGCTTTGATGCGGCGTCATTAAACTATGTCCCCCCCCCCTAGCCTGCCTTCCCGTCCCCCGCGCCCAGCCCGCGCCCCGTCACGTACACGCTACATGAACCGCTTTTGTGTTACGTCACATAATTCCAAGCGAGCCAAATATTCCTCATAATACTGCTTTGGGATAAATCTTTGCAACCTTCATCGTTTGTTTTAGCGGTAGATTAAAGAATGTATTTTAAACGTATCTCCATTGTCGCAAATGAGAATTTTATACTGTCTGCCTTCTTTTATGTCTGTTAAAAGAAATGAAAAGAAGAATTCCGATTAGTTCATCTCATCTAAAATCATTATCTGAATCATCATATTCTGAAAATAATTTTATCGTTGTCCCATTAGAAAGACCCGCTTTAAATTAGGGTTTAGTTAAGTAAGTCAACAAATTTCAAATCATATATTTATTAATACCATTAATACTTTAAAGTTGAAAGCTAATCATAAAATATTAAAGTAGTGAGGATTAATATTTAGTTTTAGACGTCCTCTGCGTGTATTTAGTGGTGAGGGCACTCATAACAAATGTACTATTCAAATCTCACTCTAAGTTTGTGGAGGGATGAAAAGTAATTATAATTTCAAACAGAACAATAAAACTGCCAACCGATCTCTAGCTACCCACACATTAATAACTACATTCGCTCGAGTTGGCTGTATCATCATAAACTAACAAAATAATCTCAAAACAGGCTACGTCTTTACGAACGTTTAATATTGTTTGATGCTTATTGGTGTCTGGCGTCTGCATTCCCCGAGTTTCTATTTTAACAACACCTTTAATATTTCTAGTTATATCTGAACTGCAATAAGACATGTTATTTATGCTAGTTTAAATATAATATCGAATAATTCAACTGTAAAGGAGGAAAAAAACTCTAAAGGTTATTTATTATATTATAATTTTCAAAATCGTGGCGTGTATTTGAAGCTTATGTTCAGAAATACATGTTTAAATGCTCACGATGACGATGAAATCTCTTCTTTGGTTGCATTAAAATTTCCAAACAACAAGAAAACAACATTAGAAGGATGTTTTTAAATTAATCCTATTATATAAGCCGTGATGGTAAGAAACATAACACACCTAAAACTGAATCTATATTGTGGCCGTTTTATAAATTTTTGCTTTTATACTTGATGCTTCAAGTATTTCGATATAAAACGGCATTTAATCAATATAAAACTATAAGTGATGTCATGAATTTATCCGATACTAAACTAGAAACTCACTACTAGATCGTTTTAAAATGAACCACAAGAGAACAATTTGGAGCCAATATAAAACTAATAAATAATCCATTACCCGACGTTGCTAAAATGTTAAGCATGAGCGTATATTTCAAAGCACTCAGCTCATAGCATCATTTAATTATCGACGATCATAAAACGGCCCGCTGGGATAACGAGGATCCGGCAGGTGGAAATGGGCTAATTAAAAATAATGTATTCGATTTAAGGCTCTCACGTTCTGCAAATTCACCTCGTGGATCTCGTGAATGGAAAACTCCAAATGGAAAAACATAGATTAGATTACTTGATTGGCTAGTCTTTGATATTGTACTAAATTTGAAAATAGCCATCTACTCTTTGGAACGAAATTAATTTAATTAAAATGATTATCACATCAAGAATCTCTAATAGGGACACAAAGTTAGTAATACTTTTAAAAGAAATCCAGAAGTACAGAAGTGCTCAAAGAAAAGTGTATGACTAGAAACTGAATGTAGAACGAAAGCATTGTTCAATAGTTTTACGTTTGCGATGGACACAATAGCGCTGCTGAGGGAATGCAAATCTCCGAGTTCCAATAAAATCTATCCAGTTATACTTGCATTGAAATGCAAAATATCAAAGGACTTAATCGAAGAAAACTAAAGAAAAAGTATCGGACATAAAAATAGTAAACAGGAACAAGCGAGCGTTTCTTTATTCTGAATTTTATTTCTCATTTCCTTGCAGTACAAGCGGCGAGGGAATTCTAAACAATTATTAAATTCCTGCAATCATGTCGATGTATAATATTCCCTAGGCATCACATTCAGGCAATAGTTATGATTATTATTTACTCTGTGTAGTTTATGTTTTATTCTGGAAGAGCAAAAAATGTGATTTTTGTAACGTTTGGATTAAATTTAATTTATTCTATCGATTGGCGTCTAATAGAGAACGATGAATCATCATGCACTTTGAAAAAATGTGAATTATTTTGTAGGCAAAAGAGTTAGAAGAAATTGAACCAATTAAATTAACAATCTTACTGGGTTTTTGGTCTTACCATAAACTTGGTCAAATTATCTGAGACTATGAGGGTTAAATCAAAGCGTTGTCTTCTTGAAGATATACGAGTCCAAAATAAGTGGGAGCTTATTCGGTATAAGGGAGGGTTGGTCTATATTTAATTAGATGGGTTGATTCTCCCGGCATCCAGAAGTATACTCGCTGGAAGTTATTTAGAATTAGGATCTTCAATAGGTGTTATTGAATCCGTTTTATTAAAAACAACGTTCTAGAACTCCCATAACGTATTTATATATTATGATTTGCGGTTTTTTTTTTATATTTTACTTAGCACTTTCGAGTCGGTGTTCTACTAGAGCATACATATTTTTCTACAGAAACTGAATTTAGCAAGAGTCGGAGGAGGATAATACTACTACTGCAGCTATACAAACTATCTTCACTTCAGATGTGAAATGCTTTCGGTCCGTAATACCAAATAGAAAAGTTTGCAGCTTTAAAACAAAAGTTTGGCTTAACGATATTTTGGTAAATTCTGCTTAGTGTTCAGCGTGTGCGTTATGAAATGCTGAAAATAGAAGTGGAAACAATATTCATACCGACAAGTGTTATTTATGTTCCTGCATCTGTGAAATGGATTATTGAAGCAAAGCAACATAACGCATATGCAAAACTATAACTTATTGTATATTATACGTTTTGTACAGATAGGCAGACAAACATTCAAGGAGCTGACATTCAAATTCACCTGAAGATAATGATGTTAAATATTATATATAAAAATTAAATTTAAAAAATCTACATAATAAATTAACCACCTTCGCCATATTAACGCCCTAACAATAAAAAAAAAAACAAAATACAATAGAAGATTCTAAGCAAGCATTGGTTAAGGAGTAATTACACAGACCATTACGCCTTGCCAGACTTTCTATAAACAGAATATGATACTCCGGGCGCGGCTTAGCTGATGAATATGCATGCCAGATTATCATAAACAAATACTCGTAAGAACTCGACTGGAGATTATGCGAGGTGCTGCCTGCAACATCCTACGAGCTTGTAAAGGGAAGAACACATCCTCACTAGGGGGAGAGCACTCCAAAATAATCGTGACAGATTATTCTCACTTTGGAACAAAGTTTAGTGTGATGTGGAATATTAAATTTTAAACGTCGAAAGTTTAAGAATGTGTATTTGGTTTTTTTTTTGTTTTGATTTTCTGTAATGTTTTTTTGTAATGATAACCCAAAGTGACTGCGTGAAGTAATATATTAATATAGTCTCAATAAAACGACTTTGTATAAAAATATTTTTCTCAATCCCTATAAGTTCTTTAGAGCGTTTAAATAAAATCAGCATTTCAATATTAGTATTGATATTGATTCTGGCATGAAGTGAAATTGCGGCCTTAGCGTTTCATTATGGACTTAAATGAAAAAGTTTTCGTATCTTGTGACTTGTTTCGATCCTACTTCGCAAAATGAAATTTATATAATACGTAAATTAGTCACAAGACCCACATTATTTAATTATTGAGACGGTCGCCGGTAATGAAATATCTTGAAGTGGTAATGGTCATGTACATCGAAGATGGACTGATAGAGTTTTAGAGCAGACACGTTCGGGATAGAGGTTCATAGAGGTTCGGTTTACCTTCGACTGATGAGATGATGATCTCCGTCAGGTGGCTGATGTTGGTTGAGTGTGGCAAGGGCTTGACTGCTCAGGCTCTCATTGTTAACAATGAAATCGCTCTAAAGGCAGAATGGGGAAAGCAAAAATATAGAAGTTGCTAATTTCTGGTGAAATGAAGTCTCAGACTTCTTAAAAAAGTTAAAGTAGATATTCTTTGTTTAAAAATTCTATTATGAGTAGCAAGAAGCAAAATGCGCGTGATGTAAGAAAACGATAAGAAAATATTTGAAACTTTCTCAATAAAAATGGAAAAAACTTAAGTTTTAGAAAGTGCACATGCATTGTTTGAAGACCTCGCCGATACGTCTACTTCACTTCGGATGACTCGCGATAAAACTAAACAGATTTTTTCTCTTTATTTTAAAGTATACAATTTTCTAGATGAACTTTTAGTGGCTTCATTTTCAATTAAATGATGACTATTATGAATAGAGGCTGCTGCTTGTGCAATTTCACAAAATGGATAGCATTGCGGCTTTTTGGTAGCGTCAAATAATTTTAAATTTCAGATATTACTAGTTGTTTTATTTAACGAACATTTTTTTAATCGCCAAATTTCACCTAACTTAAAAATTGCAAAATACTTTTCTCTCGTGGTTGCAAAACTTTGATTTTATAATGCTACATGATTTTTTCGACTTGGACTGATTATTCCGTTGATAATCCGGTATCCGGATCATTTGAACAAAACATATATTTAAAAGGTTTGTCTCAAATTTCGAGCAGGACGTGAGTGATGTATTTTTAAGTCTATCTTGTCGAAAAATTACCTTAATGTGCACTCAGCCCAAGGACGTTCGTTTTTCATTCTCCCGCGTCGCATACAAATTGTTAGTAAACATCCAGGGATTTCATAAGATACCGGCTAACTTGTGGAACTTCTTTCCCGCGGGAATTTCGGGAAATCCTTTAAGATGGCTACGAGGCGTAGAAAATGTTTCTCCCAAACTTCAAGTTATTCGGTGGCACTCTCGAGCGGCGACAAAGTCTTGTTTGTTTTGGTTCCGTTTACTTTGTATAAAACAACACAATTATGAGAAAAAGCCTATAAATATTTATAATATAAAAATTGATACAAATTATGAAATCTACCAAACGTATGTACGTAAACGATGGTAAATGTCGATCCAAGATGTACATGAACTAGTTCAGTTCGGCCGCGGCAACTGTTTCCCGTGTTGCCAACCCGAAACGTTAAATGCTCTCGATGCCAGTAAGGACTACACGACACCGCCAGTCTTTCTTCCCGAACCAGAGCAAATCTATTTCACGGATAAAATAAGCAAAATTATTGTGGTACTCCAGACGGATGCGACGTACAAGCACATTACTTCTAGATCACTATCATTATCATTATCAATGTTGGTTCATTCACTGCTGCACATAGGTCTCCTCTAGTGAACACCACGACACCCAATCCCACGCCACGTGCTTCATTAACTTACTTTATAATGACACGCACCACTATAAAGTACGCCTTTAACGATTAAGTTAATATTAGCAAGTAAAACTGAAAGTCCTATCATAAACGAAAAGTCATTTTCATCGAAGTGTTTTATTTGCTCTTACGTCAAGTTTCCTGAAGAAATATTGCCAACTAGTTTTATTGGATGTGTCAGGCGTCCGCAGCCACGCCCCCTCCCCCGGACCTCGCCAACTTTGCGGACGTCATCATCATCATTATATTATGACTGTGATTCGTCAACATGAGGAATATGAGCGATATCATAAGGGTCATTAATCTCTACAGCTGGTCCAAAAAAATTAAGACACGGATGGTTCATTTATATTGAAGGGAAATAGATGCATCTTGATCCTAATCATCGCATGTTTTCATGATATTTTTGATCATTTTGACATGATGGCTGTTTTAAAAAAACATTGTATCTGTTTTTACCACCGTAAATTTTGTGTAGTTATTTTTATGTTTTTTTTTTTATATTTATGAACAGGCGTATTTGCGGCGTACTCCCTTCTCACTCCCAAAGCATTCAACTCCAGCCACTGCAATCCTCAGTACTTATCAGCATCCCCCATTCTTTCAATTTTCAGCCCTTATGTAAAGAATCCTCACAAACAATTCATTTGTCACCCCCTCATAACCCTTCTTTAAACCGACACTGTAAGTGCGAAAACTTTACCATTACACGGAGTACTCCTATCGCTGAGACCATAAACCACCGCTAAAACGCATTTTAAGGGCCAGAGGACCCGTCCAACCCTCCGCCAGTCCTTATCACTGTGTGGTAGGGTTCACATTGGTAAGTAATGTTGCTTTTTGATTTAGAAATTGACAGACATGATGGAAAAGGGGGTGATAATAATCTTCTTGTTATATTTTTATTACGGTGTACTTTAATGCTCGTGAGTTGGAGCTTGTGATTGAAAAGCCTACGTACACAGTTGCTGTCTAGCGAGTTGCGAGTGTTTTCACTGAAAAATCTAAGATTGAATCTTAAACGGTAATAAAATAACTGAATCACTGTCACATTGCAATATATTACGTGTTGTAACGTGGTCCGCAAACAGCACATCCACCATTTACTGTCTAGTTTTGATCAAACAAAACCAATGACGATAATATTCATTTTCCTGAATTTATAATGTATCTTGTTTCATCCTAATCCAATCAGCTGAATTAGAAATGACAGGCAGTTGCAGTTGCTTACGCATTTATTTCATTAAGGAGAGGCCTCCATAATATGGACATTCGTGTCCGCTCGTAGGGCCATTAGATTCGAGTGAGTATTTTTACCGTTACACTAAACGTAAGTACAATATATTATGCAATCGACACGGTATGCCCTTAATTCTTCTAATATTATAAACTGAAAAGTTTTTAAGTTTATATGAATGTATGTTTCTTAATCTTTAAAAACATTACAATTAGGTATATAGGTCATACATGTGATTAATACATAGTTAATAATTTATCCCCGTACTCCCCTTACTCCGAATGGGAAGTACGAATAAAATCACAGGGCACTGCTAGTGTGTTTATGACTTAAATTTTTTTAGAACGTCGAATTGGATCACATTAAAAACGCGCTATCAAAGTCTCTCGCGCAATTAAAGTGGATCTTATCTTTCAAATATTTTATAGTTTATAATAATGAATAATGACAGTACCAGCGAAGCGCCTTGTTGGCAAGGGTATGCGGTCAAAGGTCAAGGCAACTGCTGTTGATCCTGGCTTTACAGGCCTCAGTAGTAGAGTAAGCCCTCAAAACAGGCCCTAGTAACAAAAGTATAACAAACAGCAGTAATTAGCACTCTGCCCCGTCCCGGCTGCGATGAGGCCAGTTCACACCGACTGGTTCCAATCACCGCAATCATTGTGGTCTCCGGCTAGTACCTACCAAAGATATTAGACGGTTGGTGGGTTTAATATTAACAAAGCCCTACTAAAACATATGTTAATTTTTGTAATGCAACTGAAGAAAAAATCTTTTGCTTTTAATACTCTCGTCGTCAAGCAAGATTTCGTATTAAATAAATAATAGTTTAAAAAAACTAAAAACACGCTTTTTATAGAAACCCAAACTAAAAAATAGAAAATAAATTTTAATATATTTAAATTAAGAATAGTGTTAAAAATTTCAATAACTATAAATTAATAATAGTGTAAATAAAAAAAAATATTTTATTTAAAAAAAAGCGTGGGGTGCTTTTTAAGATATTATCAAAATGATAATCACTCTACTCATATCTGTCAATAAAATATTTATAACTATATTAACACCATGCACCCCACGCTTTTTTTAAAATAAAATAATTTTTTTTTTGTTTACACTATTATTAATTTATAGTTATTGAAATTTTTAACACTATTCTTAATTTAAATTTATTAAAATTTATTTTCTATTTTTTAGTTTGGGTTTCTATAAAAAGCGTGTTTTTAGTTTTTTTAACTATTATTTATTTTTTACTTTTTAGTAATTATTTATAAATATTATAAATACGGGGAATCAGAGTTCGATTTCGGAGAGGGAGCCTGAGAAACGGCTACCGGTACCAAGGAAGGCCGCAGGCGCGCAGATTACCCACGGAGAGTTACATACTGACATACTGAGGTCCGTTTCTTTTTTTAGTTTATATAAATGATTTAACATATCTGGTTAAAGACAATCAAGAGATAGTGTTATTTGCTGATGATACTTCACTGATTTTTAAAATAAATCGAAAATTAGACATACATTATGACGAAGTAAACTACACTCTCTCTAGGATGTTACATTGGTTCAGCGTTAATAATCTACTTTTGAATAGTAACAAAACAAAATGTATAAAATTTTCCTTGACAAAAATTAAGCAAATGCAAACCAATGTACTTTTAGACAATGAGAACTTGGAATTGGTAGACTCTACAGTTTTTCTAGGCATAACTTTAGATCGTAAGTTACAGTGGGGACCCCATATAGCTAAACTAGCGAACAGACTCAGTTCAGCTGCATATGCAGTGAGAAAAATAAGACAGCTAACTGATGAAGATACGGCACGAATAGTTTATTTTATATAGTAAAGGATATTACAAAGTAAAAGACTTCATTGAAGATACCACACCTTGGGAATAGGGCGTTCCTCCCAGGCATGCAGATAAAAAAGTGTATTTTAAGACTAATTAATAATTATTATTTCGATGACACGAACTCTTGGGATTGTATTGCTCTTTTATCAATTGTCTATCTAGATTGTGGGTAAACTTTGAGCCTGCAGTATTTTTAAGTAAACTTGTGTAAAGGTGAAACGTATGACATGTCATGCTCGCTTATGCCATTGCAGTGGTGGCGTTGTGGGATGGGTCTTTCACTTCCCTCTAATATGTGGAAGAGGTTGATGCTGGCTCACGCGTCCTGGCCTGTGTGGAGGTGCTGCTGTGGTGGCTGGTCGTGTTATGCGATTTCTACCTAGCTGATTTTCTTTTTTTTTTTTTTATTAACATCCTCTGGTTTGTTTTGGATGCTGCGGGGTCTAAATTTACCTACTCATTAATCTTAGGCTAGTGTGCAATTATTTTTAAATATTTTGTATTTTAAAAAAGAGCAACCCAGCAGAGTTTCTCACTATACTAATAAAGTATTATGTATTTTATTTTTTGTATGAAAATATGAAAAGATTAGTTCCACTGAGTTTGTTTCGCCGGTTCTTCTCAGTGGGCTTGCTTTGGAACCGGTGGTAGACTCAATTGACTTTCAAAAAGATACTTTGATTGTACTATTTTGAATAAAAAATTTGACTTTGACTTTGACTTTGACTCTGACATACTGACAAACTGACAAACTGACAAACTGACATACAAGTGAAGCTAATAAAAACCGTGTAAAAAAAGAGTATTTTTGTGCGTAACATATTATAGTGTATCTAAGTATATCATTCATTATCATCAGTCTTTATTCGTCCACTGCTGAACATAGGCTTCCCTCAATGAAAGTCCAAAAAGATTCCAGCAACCTTTTTGAAAAACTCAGAAATTTTCGGTTCTATGTCATGTTTGGATATAATCTCTACTACGTAAACAGTAAACATCAAAGTTGTCTACTTATGCTCTTGTCTATTTGAGAAAGAGCGCGTTCTTCCAGTACTGCCTCTTTAACTAGGACTAACTTCATGTAATACTACAAAGGAACATCACTTTTGAAACGGTAGTAATAAGTAACAAGGCAGCGTGTTATGTATAATATTATGTAATATTTATCTCAGCACCGTTGCTACAAGTGTAGTGTAAGTTAAACATGCAAACTAGTATTGCACAAGTGAATGTACGACCGGCGAGGCCCCGGCGCTGCAGTCGAAGAGAACTGAGAACTTAATATCGTTTCATATAAAACGTAGGGTGGGTCGCGAATTAAGGTCTATTCTTAAGTCTTTCGTTTTTAATATAACTATTCATCATCATAAAAAATTTTCGTCACCTGTGATGTTTTTAGTCCGTCTTTGCACTCATTAAAAGAGGCTTAGTAATTGTTCTGTATTCTAAAGTTTAATATTTTTTTTCTTATCTATAACTATACTATAGTAGTAGTACTCGTATTTGTTTGGATACGCTAAGACCAGCCTCCCCGATTATTGCAGAAGGTTAAACGCAAAACCGAGTTAACCAGTCATATACGAACAACAAACATAATATAAAGCAGGATACTTGACACAACAAACAATAAGGCATATTCATCCCACAAGACGCCCGCGTGCCCCGGCGCCCCCGGCCTGCGCCCCCGGCCTGCGCCCCCGCCTGCGCCCCCGCCCGGGGCCCACAATTAGACGCACGCATGCACGATAGTGTTTCAGCATTTCTGCAGTACAATAGATAAGAGAGAATATTTTTTATAAAATGCGGTCGGATTGTGTTTCAAAAGGAAGCTGGCGATCGCTGGTGGCGATACAAGTTTACAATTTTTATACAGTTCTGAGCTACAACAGTTATAATACAGATATATTTTTCATATAAAGTTGTGGGCACGAGTCTCCGCTTCTAAGCTGCGCTTTATGAAAAATAAACTATATTTGTAATGAAATTAATACCATTAGAATTGAAAGCCTAAAATACCAACCATTTAAAGCAATGAATGTTCATTAAAAGTAGCCTTGTCATGCGACAACACTACTTTCACGCCACTAGTTTCACGCCATAAACGAAGCATGCCCACGCCACACAAATCCACCGCCGCCGTAAAAGCCTCACGACTCATGATGACATAAAGTAATGCAGATGACCGCCGGGTGAAAAAATTCACATTTAAATGAGAGCCAGCGCCGGCGAGCGTATCGTGTAAATATTATTTAAAAATTTGGACCCACTAAAACTCGGTTTTAACTTTTAAATAACGCTGTTTGCTTATTCATACTTTTTACAAGCTTTTATTTAGATTGCTCCGTATAAAGTACCAGTTTTTTGTACTTTAACTACCGTACAGCGCTAATTCCACTTCCTTTGTAAATGACTCATCGGGTCAACATTACAGCTATTTAGGATTACGTTCTATGTTTTTAAGTTTTTTCTAGAACTTGATATTTCTTCTCGGAGAGATACGCTTGTGCAACGCCTTGGAATTCTTCCGGCAAGCAGTTTCGATGTACTAAAGAAGAAGATACTGTCGTATAGCATTAGCAACTAGATTTTTCTTTATTTTAATAGGATAAGCAAACTACCAGACAGAGACAGACAGATTATATAATTCACTGAGACATAAGATGCCGAGTGTTGGTGTCAATAACTACACCGCCTGTCTTGCCCTTGACTTCGAAACACAGCACAGCTGTATCCCTGATTAAATAAGCGCATCCGGCCCTCCTGCAGTTCTCTGCACTCTGTACTTCCGGCTGAAATTTTTTGGGAGAGTGGCTTGTCTTCATAACAAATACAGTAAGCAATCAAACAACGTTCTATTATTGTATGATCATCGCCATTGGTTAAGGGCATTATATAATGCTCCCCACCATGGCTCAGGCCTTGCCGTGGCGGTGGGGCTCAGTAGCCCAGGGTGACCCCAACACCTTGGGCGAAGCGAATTAAGCTAAGGGGGCTCTTTGTACCCATCTTATAAGAAAAGGGAGCAAAAGAGCAGGGGGCAAGGGGCGAAGACGGGAACCTGGTCTCATTGTACTGTCCCGACGTTGGGAGGGGTTGTGCTGTGGTGGGGGGCAACCTCTCTCTGAGGTGGCGTCGGTCCCCTAAGGGACTGACTAGCCGTCGAGGTGCCCTGTTGTTTGTAAATCCGGTGGCACCTCTTCAAAGGCGGCATTGGTGGCACTCGCCGGGTTTTGGTGGGTAGAGCTGCGTCCACTTACCAGCTTTCGGGCGCAGCGAGTCCCACATACCCGCCTGGGGAGACCCACTCTCCCGCGGGATGCCTAAGCGCATTTCCCGGCGTTAAAGAAAAAAAGGGCATTATTCAAGGCTAAGATTGCGTAAGACGAAGAGCCTACTGGATAATACAAGTGCAGTATTGCCGGAGTTATGACAAGATCAAGCCATCAATAGGCACTGCAATGCTATTCATACTGAGGATACTAATAACAGTATATTTTCTATTGAAACTATTAAAATCCAAATAGTCACGTCATTAGGATTTTAAAAAATTGTCCCATATTAAACAGCTCGAATATTAAAATAACCAATGTATCAGTTTTTAATTCTAAATAGTTTCATCTAATACCGAATGAAGATCGGATCACAGAGATGCTGCTAATCTTTTAAAAGGTTTGTGAACATTCGTATTGGTTATCTCTGGGTGCTGCTTCAGGTCAATGTCAAAGGCTTTCGGCTTTAGCCGTCAACACTGATCATATTCATAATTTTACAAATATGCAGAAAACACATGGAAGTTCATATTTGCATTTCTATATATACTGCACTATAACGTTGTTCGCCTGCGACCAATGAAACAGCACTATTTTAATGAAATTTTAATTCTGCGGTTTGGTCGAAATTCGTCGTCAGGACTTGGACACGATAGGCGGCGCTGTAGACCAATATTTAAAAACATTTTAAAGTTTTGTTTCGGTATAAATAATTAATTATTGAATTGGTAAGAGAAATCAACTTAAGGAAAAATGCATGCTCGATTAGATTAAATCTTGACGGGGTGTGATATTCAATAATCTGCATCGCATAGTTAACCATGGTCTTACGTCATAAACATAAATATTATAATTTTGACGACCTCCGCGACTCAATTGTTAGTGCGCTGACGCTCAAGCCCGGAGGTAGCGGGTTCGAATATTTCGGCCACGGAACAAATTAGTTTCTGTGTTCCTGGATCGTGGAGAAATATAAAAATTATTAAATATACTTACATATTATGTATTTCGGTTGACTGGTACCCGTAACGCAAATTCTTCGAGAACTTAGCACGGAACAAGATTGACGTGGTGCAAAAGCGTCCATAGATATTATTATTATTATACTAACTTATATAGTGTAAGCCCCCATGTAGTTATAGATCATTTTGTAAATCATTGAATATGCACCTAATGAACTAGTAACAGCACCGGACGGGACACGGGTGACACTCGAGCGCTCCGGGCGGGAACATAAGCATGTCGTTGTTTATTAGTTTTCCGGCACCATCAGGGTACAAGTCCGGTGTACCAGTTTGGTACCAGTGAAACACCACTTTGGTACCATAAATCTTAGCTGCGGACGCAACGAAATGAACGATGATATAGGTGACCCAGTTTTGAAAAAATTGGCAAACACCTATTATCGACACAATTTTTGGCGAGAGTGTGGTGGTGGAGTAACGCTATGTTACCGTTATTTTCTTGTTGTAAAGGTACATGGACACTGTAGACTGGTAAAACTTAAAATTAAAATCGACACGCTGTCTGTTTAGAAGTGCTTATCTCCAGAACTACTAGTTTCGTTTGTTCCAAATCTGTTTCTATCATTTAATAGGCAAATCATTGAGAAAATCAAAATAATTTGTCGTTATCAAATAACGTTAAATGAATCTACCACCGGTTCCAAGTCTAGGTAAGTAGTAAGTAGTCTACGTATATTTTTTAATATTCTATAACAAATTTTACATATTGTTATCCTGAATATCCTGAAATGCCAAAGAGGATGGTCCTATTCCTAAAGTTGTATTATCTTTCATGAAATTTTTTACTTTACAATATTATCACCACACACGCTATCTAATAACTTTTTTAAGGGATAGATTAGGGATGTTTTCTGGGATCCTATTGTAGTCCAGGCTGTCTATTGCGTATATCAATACTGTATTATGGCATTTTTCTTACAATATTAATTCATATTTTTAGCCCCCAATGCAAAAAGGGGGAAATAATAGGCTTGACGTCGATGTCTGTCTGTCTGGTGTGTCAGCTCTCAAACGGATGGACCTATTTCAATGCAGTTCATTTAGAGAAAAAATGAAAATATAACTTGTTTACTGATCATTATAATATTGTTAAGACAATAGATTTCAAAATAATATTTCAGATGACAAAACGGCCCAAAATATTGATTGTTTTTTAATATTTTATCATTTAGGCGTTTAAGTACCAATTATACCTTCCCTAAGTTTCATCAAGTTTATTTTTGACATTTATTACATTACCAGTGAAACATATATTTCCAAGAGTTAATAGGTACTAAATTATTATTTATTTGATAGGAAACTTTGCGTCTAATCTAGTTACAATATGAACTAAATAAACCTTCAACTTTATAATATTGGTTTGCCTTATATCTGCGTTGTGGCTTGTGTTTATAACCGCCGTGGAAATGGGAAAAGTATGTCAGTTGGAAAAATGCGATCGTAATCGATGTGACGGTGGGGAACGGGGTTAATGTGCACGGACCATGCACTCGTGCACGTAGGGGCTGTGCATATGCATGCAGCCACCGGCCCCGGCACACTGCAACTTATTAACGCACACCTTCTGCATATATATACCTATATAAGTAGATGTATATGATATAAATGTGATGTGCATCCTGCATATGCATGCATAAGTGCCAACTTTGACAGCTTATTACGGCACGCGCATGTATTTTTATTACTAGATTAGAATATGGCGATATTTGACACATATCAACTTTAACAGTAGACAGTAGTACTGCAATATATTTTTTGTCCAGGATTAAAGCAGGAACCACAAAATGACCCTTTCATGCTATCTCAGGATGCCCGAGATATACGCCACCAACTGTTACCAACCAACCAAATTAAATCAGAAGAATTCAGGAGGAGTTGTATGATTGTTGTCGCCTGTAATAGGTACACTGAATGGCACTCACCGTTCTGTTGCCGAGGTTGCGCACGCGGCAGCTGAGGTAGGCGGACTTGCCCACCAGAGCCGTGACGTTCCGCGGGGTGGCCGCGTCGAAGGAGGGCGCCAGCCGGCCGCCGCCCGCGGGCAGCGCGTTCACCGACCCCGCGCCGCCCGCCACGTCGCATGCACCTGCGCACACACACCATGGGTCACTTTCAAATAGAGAACGCGTCTGTACACGGAGACCCCAAAAACATCCCCAACAACCCCATGGGGGTATAATAGACCAGATGCATGAAAAGGTTGGATTCAATTTGTTTGCACGTATCGACGATGAGTAGGTTAAAAAGTACTCTGTGGTCGATGACCAATGAAAGTGTATCATAAGTTCTTTCTTTATTTCTTAGTGCATGTAAGCTGATAACATCACCCGCTCACTGGTCATTGAAAAATATTTACCTGGTGGTGAATAGTAAGCTAAATGTGGTGTTGGGTGTAAGTACCCGTTAGCTCTTATCTCTATTAAATCTAATCAGTTAATTTTTCTCATATTTATATTCTTAATTCTCATTATGTAAATAATCATAATTATTTACATAAGCCAAGAACGAAATAATGAGTAGATACGGCATTCAGTCTTTAAAATTAATATACTATTGGTTTTCGAACTAGAGTCGGCGCCACTTTAGAAGTCCGATAGACGCGGCGCTGCGGTCTCATAACTCAATGATGCCAATTTATAGTATAATGATTTTCCAACAAGTCTAGTACAATAAAAAAATTAAATAATTATAGGGCCTATGTTCAGTAGTGGATTGATAAAGACTGATGATGATAATAATGACAAAAATAATTATAGCAGCCAAATAAAAATATCCCTGCCAGGTTTTAGTAAAATAAAACATTTTTTCTTAATATTTCGTTTGTATTTTTTACGTATAACCGATTAGTAGAATTCATCTAAAACAAGCTTTTTCGGCTGTGTTCGGCTTTTGCCAGGAGTGACGATTTTCTCAGAAGTAATTGCTGCCATTGTTATTTATTTTGTTATTCGATTTTTTTTACAGAAACACCTAAAAATATAATAATTCATCTGAGCAAGGTTTAATTCTTTTACCTTGTATTTATATTCATATAAAATATCATAAGATAAATCTAGGTATAGAGTATGTATAACCATAAATTAGGCAAAAATTTGTGACACTGATATCTCTAAAATTTACCCGTCACGGCAGTGACATTTATAAACATATTATTCAACGGGGTTAATTGATGTTTATTTTTACTTTCTAATTCACAAAATTATTTCACTTTAACGATAATTATACGGCCTTCAATTTTTACACCTTACTTTAAATTATATGCTCCATATTTCACGTAAAACAATTTAAAATATCACAACTTCTTACTCCAGACATATGTCAAGATGTCAATCTTGACAAATTTAGTTCGGGCATTAGTCGCAGGACTACAAAAGTGGCGCGGACTATATTTAAGCGTTAAAATCTGGCGTTGGCTCTAGTTGCGAATTCATCATGCTCAACTTGATTTAACGTCCAACACTCAACGTCTTAAATGCAACAGCACTTGACAATAAACTGCGGGTAAAAAACGCGTTTGTGATCAAATACATTTGTATCCATCTGTCTCACTCAAACGTTTTTTATCGCTCTATAGCTTGACATATTGTGTCTTACGCTCACACCACAGACATACGAAGTAAGACCTACCATCTCGCCGTTCCATGAAATATATTCACATGAAGACGATATATATTATGAGGGCCCACGCCGCTTTCAAGGAGGCTACACTAATAAATATAATATGCCATGTATACATATATTTTATACGAAATCACAGGCCTTCCATTTCTTTGTACCAAAAAGTTATTCAACTATTTCCACAATGGTGCTACGATGTATTCTTGTAAATCTCCTATTCTGCAGGAGACAATCTAAATACGGGGATTCGCAGTCGAGTGAGAGGAGCCCAACAAAGACGGCCCTGCCAGACCTGGCCCCGACTATTGTCTCCGATTGTTTCATTTATATTTGTACTGAAAAGACATTACTTCGGAATATGATTTAAGGACACCGGATTAGTTCTCCGATCCTAATTTACATGCCCTTTAATTAGTATACGGGAATATATTATGTTTGGCGGCCTTGGAACAGTCTGCTTGTCTCGGTCGCGTCCGCGCAACGAAGACTATTTACCACAACAGTAGATGCCGTTTTTCGTATCAATATAAATATATTGATACAAAAATACATTTCGTGTGCAAAAAAAATGCGTGAGAGCTATTTGTGGTGTCTGGTATTTGGAAAGCTGCAGACCGTTATTTAAAAAACTACGCCTGTTACCACTAGCCTGTATGTATATACGAGAACTATGTATATTTGTTAAAAAACATCCAGAATACTTTAAATTGAATTCGGAGGAGGGACGGAAAAATATGAGATACAAATTTAAACTTTATCGCCCCTGGTGTAATTTAAACATCTACAAAAATAACGCATACATACAGGCTATAGATGTATTTAATCAGTTGCCCAATACATTCAAAGAATTACCATTTAATAAGTTCCAAAGAAACTTGACATTATGGCTAATGGAAAATTGTTTTTATGACATGAATGAATATTGTATGTTATGTATGAAGCAACGACTTTTATGTTAATAACTATTTATTATAAATATTTGACATGCGACTATTATTATTATTATTATTATTTTTAAATATCGATTAATAATTATTATTATTTTAACGAAATTTTTGACTGCGTATTGTTTATTATTGTTATGATTTTACATATAATATAATTGATGATTTTAATCGCTTAAAATAATTGAATATTTATCATGACAATGTAACATTTTGGACAATGGTCTTATAATCTTTATATTAACATTGAAATTGACTAATAATATACATATACGTAACTGAATATGTAATTTCTATGTTAAATAATCATAATAACTTGCACACATTGACATATTCACACACCATTGTTATGGTAGGATGTGTAAGAACTAATTAACCTATTGTATCCATCATTGTTAACCACATTCTGTGAAATAAATGACTTATGACTTATATATTATAATATTTTTTTTTTTTTGACATAAAATATGCTTTTATGGGAAAAAGCAAATGCGATATGAATTATAAAATTATGATTGCTTAATTACGTAAAGAGGTCGGACAGCGTGTGTAGTGGGTGCTTCATTAGCGCAATATTTCATCATTAAAATTCATCATCATCGTGCATTTTATAACAATGCACTATACTCTATAATAGTCATATAAAGTCAGATAACATTATGGTTACCGCCCCGTGACTTCATTCGCGTACTTCCTATACCCTTGGGAGTAGGGGAGTAAATTATAGCCTATGTTGTTCAGACATGTATGCTATAGTGTTATAAAGTTTCATCAAAATCCGTTCAGTAGTTTTTGGGTGAAAGAGTTACAAGTACTCATCCTGTATCAATACAATTTTATAATTTTTTGTATTTATAATATTAGCATGATTATTTATTAGTATGATAATATCACGCAAGTTTCACTCATTACAATGAAAAACTACTTTCGATTCTTACCTGACCATTACTTTACTGCAACCATGGTCACGGGAGGACTCATCAAAACCTTCCACATAACTGTACTCATTGTAGGTATAGAATTTAAGATTTATACAATTTAAACAATTAATTTGCTTCTTGCACTTATATAGCATAACAGTATTTATAATAAAGGAGCAAATGAAAAAATATATTTTTGTAAAAATCGTGTGACTCTTGTAAATATTTCATAAGCACGGTTCCTTTATGTAGGATTTGTATTAAAACATGGCACAAAGCACCCCACGCTTATTTTACAACGATATAAAATTTCGTCTCTTACTTTATTCTCATACTAAAAATAGGTTCCAATTTTAAGTTTCATTTGGTACGTGTGTTTTTCAATTTTTCATACATCTTTGATAGCTGAAAATAATAAAAACGTATTGTTAATTTCACTATAATTATTAGGTATTCAACGAAACACAGTACTCAACGAAAACGAAGTATCTTGTCTAACGCCCGGTTTCCGAAAGGCTGATCAACGCAAGAATTAACAAATCAACTATCTAGTCTCTTGTTAAGTGTCAAAGTAATTGCTAGAAGCATGGTTAAATTAATTAATTAAATCAGCCTGTCATACTTGACTCTAGAATCATAATATGTTAACCGCCTTTAACATGTTAATTGACATACACTTTTCACAACGTATCATAAACCGGGAGTAAGTCTTGTGGGGACAACAAACAAACGTAATCGTTATAACCATTTTATTTTAAAACTGATATTACAAAGTTTCCACCAGTACCACCTTATACAACATGACGCGTTCTGGCGCAAGGTCGCATGGTTATCACTTTGGTGGCGTGAAAAGGAAGAAGTAGATAGTTCGTGCTATGTGTCAGTTTTGTATTTTGAACCGACTTTAAAAAAGAACGACTTGCTATGTCTATGTACGTTACGTTGGAGAACGTATTGTATAAAGTTTCTGTTGTATTTTATTCCCTTTGTATTGGTACCAAAAAACATACAAGTAAAGTTTAGCTATTGTTTCGTAATGTTTACGCGAGTTTCATTTTCGCCGCTGGTATTTGTAGTTTGTCTTTAACGGTTCCTGTAAAGATACGAAAAGACGGAAATTAAAAAAAAACATTAAGCCGCGATAAAATCCGTAAACAGATATGGTTTTAACTATATTTCTATTGACACCACTACATGACATACTTTATAATATTATTCTCTGATTTAAAAAGGTTACGTTAAGCACAAGACCATCGCTCGCTCACCGGTGAAGGAAAACATGCCAACCTGCATGCCTGATGAGATTAAAAATCTTTGAAGGTGTGTGAAGTTCACCAACCCGCATTGGGCTCTATGAACTATGACCCGTTTACCTTCTTGCCTGGTTTTAAGGGGGCGACCTATGCCCAGCAGTGGGACATAATATATAAGTTGCTACTTTACTTTCACTTTACTAACAATCAAATATCTTTTATTCATCCCGTCACTAGATGGCGCTTTTAACCAAAATATCAAGAGCCGTATACTAAAGTAATATTACTTTATTTTAACAAAACAAACGTATTTTTTGTTAATATTCCTATTGTATTATAATGGTACGGAACCCTTCGCTCGCTGGCCCAACTCGTACTTGGCGATTTTTTCTTACTTATTGATTAACTCTGTATTACAACTAAGATAATAATTAATTGATAGTAAATCAAGGTTACATAATCTATTATGATAAGAGCTTAGTACAACTATCCAAATACTTGAACATCGAACGCTGCGAGGATATTAATAGGATTAGCCGGAAAATGTCACTAATGGAGCGCTTGCGGATACCAGGTCATCTACATCCACTAGAGTCTAGTGCTTTAGTACGTTCCTGGCACATGAAACGCCATATGCAAGAGGTTTCTAGGATATTAGCGCAAGGAACAGTAATTCTCGTTAATACACTCCACCCGCAACCATTATGAACTTCATTAACAAAACACTTTGCTTAAAATTATGCCTTACACGGGAATATTTTGCTTAAAGGCCTGTTTCTAAGATTTGAAAATTCTAGCAAAAGTTTGTTCAAATTATGCACTTAATATAATGAGAGAACTGTACGTGGATGTGCATAGCAAGAGCCATCTTGACGTTTATCAAGATACCTTTCTTCAGCAGGGGATGGATAATGAAATATAATGACGAAGAAACTATTTATGATTCTATGGCCATCCTTGATTCATTGCGAAGTGTTTGACTAAACCAGTGTCATATTTGGCTCGGATCCATCAAAAATATCAGGCTTGGAAATATCACTTTAAGAGGTTTAATATCACCACAAAAAATCACTTATAAGTCGAATGGACCTCAAAGTGTCATCTAAGTGTTAGGTAAAAGTATTCCTCGTCTCTTCCAAGTTCGTGTGCAGTAACAGTGAAGGTTACAGAGATACTAACAAGATCATAACAAGAGGAGAAAATATCAAAAGCATTTGAAACATTAAAATTATGCTAAAATAATAATGTGTCGATAAGTCTTCTTGACGTTCATTTGTTTATTTCGGCATACGGTTCATCATCATCATCAGCCTTTATCCGTCCACTGCTAAATTAAGGCCTCCCTTAATAAACGCCAAGACGACCAATCCCTTGCTACTCGCATCCAATGCGAACGTGCTGCACACATAAATACGGTTAACAGTTTATAATGATGACGAAGATAGAAGAAGGTACGAAAGGAGATGCGAAATATTATAACCGGTAGTAGGTGATGATGATCCATTGAAACACGTACCAATGTTTGTTGGGAGTGCGTCATGTTCAGAGTGCGTGATTGGTGGTTACCAAATAAACAATGTACACGTTTTGATTATGAGAAAATACAAACAGGCTGTACACACGCGGCTTGTTGATTTAATTACCTATTTATTTCGCCAACATTTCAGCGCTCAGCCTGGATTAGCACTTAACTACTGGATCACCCGGTTTGAGGTATTTCATCAAAATTTACTGCACGATACTGATCAGTAATAACAATGATAGAAAATAGCAAAAGGACGCTCTTATTGCAATATTATCTGAGTTTTTATTTTTAATTGTTCGACATGTAAACGTCTAGATAATCAGCTTCAATATGAAGTATCGTTACAAGAAGAAACACAAAAAGGAACTCGTGGTACTCGTGTAGGAATAGGGCAGGAAAGAGCGCAGTACAAGCATATTTGTTGTACCAATAAATAATAATATAAAGCTTATTCTATATTTTTAATCACATAAGCCCTTAGATTAATTCATCTATGCGACCATTTTCTACGTTATTTACATTAATGAAAACTAAGATATATTGAAAAAAAAAACTTTTGTGATACTAAGTAATTATTTTTGCAAAAATTAAATTTTATCCATTTTAAAGTAGGTGAGAATAACGTTCAAAAATCTATTCCCGATCTGGCAGTTTGTCCGTCCGTTACAACTTTATGTCGACATATTTTACTAATTCAAGTCACATTTTTTAAGGAAACTGTATAATATAAAGGTTGCTTTTATATAAAATTGTTGCCAAAATTAACAGTAAAAAATAACACATCCCCCCCCCCCCCCTCACCATCATCACAAAAGCTACAAGACTACTTTCAAATAACCTAAGAAGGATTTCTTATAACATTTTCTAGCATTGGCAACGCATATAACCGTTCCCCTGAACTGAAAGGTTTAATGTTACTGATTAACTTTTACTATCTGAAAAGGTCTAATGGCCTCTCAATAAAACCTTTCAATGCATTCGAGAACAATCGTTGGAAACAACCTAA
The DNA here is from genome assembly GCA_905333005.2 of Lycaena phlaeas. Lineage (NCBI taxonomy): Eukaryota > Metazoa > Arthropoda > Insecta > Lepidoptera > Lycaenidae > Lycaena > Lycaena phlaeas. Next base: position 594,717 of record HG995171.1, read on the forward strand.
TATTGTGCTCGGCGGAAATTTAACTGTTCCATTTCGGCAATAATTAGAGAAAAGTATGGTGCCATTTTCTCTATTTAAACATTTTTTTAAAATAAACTATTTACAAGTGTTACTTCAAAGTTCAACGTATTTCTTAAGTCTGCACTAGTATTATTACATGATAATAATTTTAGCAATAGGTATGTATTATGTGTTTTATATATATATTTTATAAAGTGTTTGACCTTTCGAAGAAGAAGAACTGCTTAACCTAGTTAGAGCCTTGATATTTTGGTCTAGCCAATTTATTACCTAGACTGAATACAACTTGAGACAAAGATTAAAAGTTGAGAGTCTCTAAATGAAACTCATTTATAACAGGCATTTATTTTGCTTTACATTTCTAGCACAATTTTATAATTATTGTACTAAAAATATGAAGCAAATTGTGTTGTGCCCTTTTGAATTTATACCCCGAAGAGCACAACGTCACGATTTTCACGATTTTGTTCTCAAAGACTTTAATTCATATTTTTGATTACAGAGATGCAGACAATATATACGTGTTTTTCTCGTATTTATAATTTAAGGTCGTCTTGGCATTCATTGATGCCTATGTTCAGCAGTGGACGGATAAAGGCTGATAATGATGATGATGATGATAAAGTGTAAAAATCAGTAGATGGCTACCCAGAATTAGGAATATCTGAAGAAGAGTCAAATTTTTCAACAAATATTATTTCCTATTTGGTAAATATAAAACGGGAAATTACTTAGTAATTAAAGCATCTAATTTCTCAATCAATCTTGGAGGCTCCCAAAAAATTACACATTACCAACTTAATCAATCGCCTATCAGTGACCGACGTTTGATCGATGTCTCCTTAATTGGCCCGAACGTATCAATTCCAAGGAAATACCATCCTTTAGCCGCGGCAATAAGAACTAAAGTAGAATGTGTTGATTTTGATAGTACCTACAATGGTAACCATGCAGGAAATTTAGGGGATAGTGAAACTTATGTACGTGCATGAAGGGATGAACTGAAGGGCAAAGAAACTGCGAGGACAGATTGAAGACAAGAACAAGGAAATAAGAGTGATAAAGCGACCACGAGTGACGGGCTCGGGGTCAAGTCGCCCGAAAAAACGATTAAACGGAGCATGGACACTACAATAAATCCTGGGAGAAAAATTGCTGCGTAATACGAACAGTTGTGTGTGGTCGATAGAAATAGTTAAGGTAACGCGCCATCAGATTCTTTGGAAGAAGTACTTTCCTGCTTGCTTTGCACTATACTACTTTTTACTATTAAACCTCTTTATTTTATTACCCTGAGCTGTATATCCAGGATTGCCTATGTACGAGTCTCATTAAAATACATTAAAAGTACTTAAGAAGGATTGCATGATATTAATGTCATTTAGAAAAATGTTTGCCAAAACGCCATAAACAAAGCCGCCGTAACTTATTTTGCTTGTTAAGACAACATTGTTAGGGGACTTCCAAGCTTGAGAGGTTTTTAACTCCATCAGAGAATTGGGACGGTTTGGTTTGATCGATCTCCGTAAAGCCACAGGGATTGATTTAGGGCATGTCGTGTCTCCGATAAATACCTAGATCCAGGTCTTGTTTCATCGCCGGGAACAAGCTCCTTGTGGGATATTCATTACGGACGGCACATGTTTTAGTGTACATGTACTTTGTTGTAACCATTATTTTGATATTGTACCTACTACGCTGACTCCTTCGTCATTATTTTTCTTTTCTTTATCGTCATCACTCTTATAATTCTTATATATCTTCTTTCTTTTATTTTCTTCATTATTCGTCACCAATAAGGCTTTAGAAATAGTTTATTTATTACGTTCACGTATATTTAATTAAGTATTTTCAAGTTTTTGTAAAAACTTTAACAAAAATAATACAGTCCTTAAACGCCTTTAAAACAAGCTAACGGGTGCGGATTGCAAATCAGAATCATTAAGTTTACATCTAAATCATAAGATTCTTATGATCTAGAGTATTCTGAGGAAGGCTATGCAAATAATCGTCATGATTTCTTTTAATTATAAAGAAGTAAAATAACCGTGATAATTGAATATTGCTCTTCAATAAAACTTTCGCAATAACTAACTCTGTTTACCTCCTCCCAGAATTAATATTCTTCCTTAGTTTAGTGGATTAATTTATTATTGAAGAACTTGAATAATTAGCGCAGCATTATTTATGTTCCACATACACCTCAGTCGCGGCTGATTACACCCAATTACAAGTTGCCCTCCGTAATTATTTAGTGTCAAATTACGTTATACAAGCTAAAATGGCACACGTTCACAGCTCTTATGTAAAATGTTAAAAACCTTGTCCTGATGACAAACAACACAATATAAAAGTATTATGGAATTAGGTGCAGTAGCTCTGAAGTAATGTTCGTACATGTATTTTGGAGATTCGTTTTTATTTTTATAAATATCTATTACATTACATTTTAAGATTACGCATCACATAAACGTGGATGTGTATTCGAGATCAAATATCAATAATATTATTTCTTTGAGCAATGTATATGCATATTATAAACTAGGAACATTAAAGTGACATGAAATTGGTTCGGATGAGTGTAATTTTAAAGATAATTGTGAAACAAACACTGACAATCACAGTGGTACAACATGGGTACAACTAGCATTAGTTGATTGTGAAGAAAGTTTGAAAAGTGTGTCAGTAATATAAAAGTTTCGAGTAACTTTGTTGGTCAAGACGTGCTAAGCAATGAATGTTATAAAGAAAAGTGGAGAGAAGACAATAAGAAATGTAAAATCTTGAATGCGAATAAAGGGATAGCAAAACAAATTGAGTAGAAAAATTTAAGAAATAATAATTAATTTAATAATGCTCTTAAAAGCGTTGTATTCAAAAATGTTGTTGAACGTGAGACATAATTTCTGAATAAGATAGAGGTTTTTAGATGTAAAAATATTATATTAGACTTTATGGAAAAATGTTAAGAAAGGATTTCCGAATACTGGATTAAGACCAGATAAAAACTGGTTTGAGAACCGAAGAGGAAATCTGATTGGTCACCTGATACGACATGACTTGTTTATAAAAAATATCATAGAGGGAAAGATTGATGGAAAAAGAGGAAGAGGTAGACCGAGAAGGAGTTATATGCAACAAATAAAGGAGAAGGTACAGGTTATGTCGTATCAGGAGGTGAAGGTGTTGGCGGAGAGGAGGAATGAGTGGCGAATACTCCACCGACAAGAGCAAAGCTCTTAAATAGAGAGAGAGACCAGATAAAAGATATACTCTTAATCGTTCTACTTTTAGAATTATAGTTGAATACCGCATAGACTTTACCCTCGGCGAGAATTAGCATTTTTCACATTACATGTTAATTAAAATGTAAATGAAATAACCGCACGTAATCAATAGCCCGATCGAGTTACAGCCTGTAACAGATCGAGTCACCGTCCCGACCGCCGCTTCGTTTATAAAACAGCCTTTATAAACGGTTTATCTGTTACCGGTACATATTCTTATTCGATTCCCTTTATATTTTTCTAAAGAAAATTGTTCACTTATTTACGGTAATAAAATTCTATATTGGATCCCTAAGAGCTTGAAATAAAGAAACTAACAAATAACCATTTTCATATAAGTAACATCTAGTATGTTTTTATTAAATTACCAAGTTCGTTATCTGGAAAATCTTATTCTAATATTGCTTATTCAAAATGAAAAAGCTTAGATAATGTTGGAGCACGTAAAAATCAAAATGCTTTTGTAATATGTAAACTGGCTTGTCAATTACTTTATAATGATTAACCGGTTCATCTAGGACTATCCAAAGCCGCTTATTACGATTTTGAACCTGAGATGATAAAAGATGGGAGATGGTTTGACTCCATGCCAGTAATTAATTGCATTGCCTATTCTGCCTGCTGCTATATAATATTATAACAGTCAGGGTATGGTAACTCTCCGGTACTCCACTGGTAAAATTTATTTATATTTCTTTCAAACGTCTCCATTCGTCGACATTTAAATTGGCGATCATAAGGAAGATGCATCCTTCCTTATGATCCTTTTACTTACATGATTCTAGACATATGTTATTTGTTACCATGAAAAAAACAAGCAGAAATATAGCAGTTGTCTGTTAACTGCGATATGTATCATGTCAAAAATTTCAATCCTATTAAAGTAAGTCACTCAAACAAAACAAAAATACACATTCGAGGAATGTTTAAAAAATTAGACATTCGAAGAAGCAGTAAATCATATGCTAACAGCGGGCAGTAAAACTGTCGGCGCACGCATCACCCATGCGTTTGCACCGGGTGGATGGTGATGGCACTTCCCAGTCATGAAATGAGGACGGATTTATTGAGTCGGTCCCATTACGGACAGTTTATTGTTATGTTAAGATAATTTTATTACAGATGATCTCGATTTTTATCAAATAATATCTTTTAACCTCCACTAGAATTTGAAATTACACCTTTTACATGTGCTGTTAAATAAAATACTTTAGAAACATGCTTCTGAAGTATTTTGGTTTGGATTATTCGGATGTACATACAAACACACGTACAGAAGTATATTATATTGTGTATTGAGCGGCGCTGCGGTGTAACAAACGCTTGAGATATTATGTCTCGACCGCTGCCCTGACGATCAACCGTCTCATTGTTTTGGTCGTTTTGCGCGAACACTAACTCTCTGTATTGTTCGAAAACGTTTCAAAACACACCCCTTCCCCGTGTAAAATAAGCAACGGAAACACTTTACGGCTATATAATATTATAACACAAGACGAAAATAAATGTTGATAAATAAATTGTGATAAATGATAACAGTTTAAGAAGGTACGCGATGTAGTAGTGGCTAAGCCAGACACATTTGAGCTGCCGACTAGAAGATGACCAGGAGACTAATGAGTTTGTTTCGCTGATGCTTTCTTTAAAAACCAATGATAGGTTCATTATATGCCCAAAAAGATGTTTTTGGTACAAGTTTTAAACTTTTTTAGTCCTTTTTTATCTTATTGAGTGCATCAAAAACAACATAATATTCAGTATAGTCGTGGAAGACCCTCACAGATCTGCGACGTTAAAGTCCTGAACCTGCCATGTAAGTTCCCCCAGGATCATCTCGAGAGTTCAGGGACGACGGACACCACATAATATTGACTCATTTCATCCGCGTCAAATAAAATAAATAAAGATTATTATCGCCACATTAATATTAACTTTAATATTAAAACTGGACATTTCAACTGATCATATATTTGAACCGTCACGACCTCCCATTATCTGAAACATGTGATATTCATATTAATGAATTGGTTTTAAATATGAATGTTATTGTAAGCTACGAGGGTTGGTTTTTCAACAGACGGACTGGATATACTATAATTTAATTATAATGACTTAAATTCCCACAGTACATGTATATACATTTGTCTTATGTGACACACGAAAATAGCGCCCTAAGAATAAAGCCGGCCAAGTGCAAGCTGGACTCGTGCAAAAATTTTTTATTTTCTGGAATTTTTTCTTTATTTGTACTGTAAGACCATTATTAAAACCATCTTACTGCACACAAGCGAGGAAATTACCAGGGTGGTTCCTGACCCTATGCAGGACTTACATTACCACAGTGCATACCCAAACTAAAGCCTCTGCGAACTCCTTCAGTCGTTCTTTGAGGGTCCCGGATATGCAGGCCACAGGCCACATAATCCTCCTACGCACTCCCGTTCGTTGCTTCCCTCAACCGCACCTAGGTCTCCTTCCAGAACATTACTCCCTCGCAAAAGGAGACAATCGCAGACTAAGACTCATCGGCCAGGGCAAAGCGATGATGATGCTCGACAAAGACATTCCCTCTGATGACCAATGTCAGACCGACGCACCGCCGCGCAGCCTCGGCTAGACCACTGGGCCAAGACACCAGTCCACCGCCGCGCCACAATCATACCCAATCATGACATATTGTCTGGTGGGCCGTCCCGAACAGTAGCTCACCACGCATTTGTGCTCACGACGGACATAATATTGTGGAAGCTTGCCTTCATAATAAATTTTTAAAAATGTAATTGTATTTCAATTTTGAACAGCGAAAATGTCATGTGAGACATTAATCTTCGTTAAGATCACTTTTTATGATCCTAGACTATTATGCTCAGAGAATCAGTGAGCGCTGTTGACCCATTTGGCCATGTCTAATCAGTGTCTTTATTTTAAGAAAATGCGCAAAAAAATAAATACTACTACTAACTACTGTTGTCAACCTAGAGAATTTTAAAAAGACGTAGGTCTTTCTTAAAGGATTTGAAGTACACACAGATGTACTGTCGATCGTCGTTTATGAATACCTGTATAATAACATGAACAGGTTCAATTAAGTCCTGTGACCTACTATAAGATTTTACTGTCTTTTCTTCTGAAACTAAGCAGTTGAACTGCTGGGCGGCACAAAACAAGCCTCGTACAAGCTTTGACCTCATCAAATACTAAGCACGCTGAGCGCACATTTAACAACATAAAGCCGAAGCGCAAATTGCATCAAAAACTAGTTAAAATCCCAGAGCACACAAATTTCGGACAGTTAAAATGTATTCATAAACGCTCCCGTTAAACATTATGAAGCGAAAGCTTAGTAACACACGAGCTTTTAATAGGATTAAAGAGAAAGTTTTGATGAATGCCTATGACTCCCCCTCGCCCCTCCGCCCGCACCCCGCGCCCCGCCGCCCTCCCCCCGGTAACAATCGGAACACTCCGCTCATAACTGACACTTATAATTTGCAGACGAACGGAACATGTTTATAAATGGTTTCGAAATATCCTTTCAAAGGGCTCTATGTTGATGATACAAATATTTGCAATTTTCGATTTCTATATATTATATAGAAGGTTTTTTAAGTCTCTTTATACATATAAAATCGAGACTTAAGGTGCGGTTTAAATGACACAGATTTGCTTTAGGACGCGGCTTTATTAGCTTCACTAAGCGTAGATGCTGAGATAGATACAATAAATGTCGACGTATCTACAAAAAGAAGTATGAATAATTATTGTAACAGGCGTCACACGTCTTATTTGATTACTAGCTGTTGCCCGCGGCTTCGCTCGCGTTAAATTTGGAGTAGCGCAGTTCCCCTTTCCTGATTTAGAATGCTACATACAATTGTCAATTAGAAAAATTGTCATTACATAGTCTCTGGGCATCTAAATTTCGCATGAGCATGACTGGGACACCTAGTTTTAATTTAAGCTTTTGTGAGGGTACATCTGACAGCTCAAGCAAATTTAGAAACTCTACGGGATATGATATGCTCTTTTCTGCACCATAACTGTGTCTATTGATAGATACTCTGTTGTACCTGTCCTGGTACTTTACTATATATGTCTGGATTTACTTAGGTGATAATATCATTTTTAGGTGCTAAAATTGCTCTTTCACATAAATATTGATTTTCTTGTATATTGTTTTGTAAGTCTGGGTAAAAACACTTGCAACTTATTCCAACTCACTGTGTACTGATTGAATCAGCCCTCTACATTAGTTTCTAGCCGACCATCTCCTATTTTAAATAGTGTTTCGGCATGGTTACCAGCATTCGTGACATCATATTTGTAGTCAAACTGAACTTCCTTACGGTGGCCCATATAGTAAACGACTTGAGACATGCTTTAATTTCGTCTGCAAGTGTCCCCTTCTGAATGACTGCTAACGTTTGGCGGAAATCACCAGCCGATCACTCAAAAACCACCATCTCTCCCATAAATAAAAATAAAAATTTAAATAACATAGGTACTTTTGCGCAAATCCTAGAGCGTTCAATTTAGTGCTTCTACACTTTTTTGTGCGCTATAGTACTTTCATCCCACACCAAGATTTTGCACTGACGTGCAATAGCATGCCATGTGCTATTTTTACTAAAATTACAGATAGGTGAATCTTCCTGGGTGAGATCAAAGAGTAGCGCGCCATTCCCAGGTTCTGTTAGCTGCAACACTTCGTCAAATACTCGTTTTTGTTCTGGTAGTAATTTCGGTATCAATTCAGCTACTTGCTGCTGCAAAGCTGGTATGTCATAGTTTGTTTCTCGTACAATATCATCTGATAGTTCATTTTCGTTCGCTCTCCGAGGGCTAATCATTCCAAATTCATTTAAACGCTTACCCACTATAGCCATTACACTGTCTTAAATTTTTCCAGGGGCTTCGTTATGCTGATCATGATAAATGTGTTCATTGTATATCATGTCCGTGTGTGTTTACGCAAGTCTGTAGCCTACGCAAAATGTCTTCCGCCATGTACTCTTTATATTTGTTCCATAATTCATTAGGATAAGATACCCCGCAAGATGATAATATTATGAGGGTTGCATAAAGGTCTCTGATTTTGGCTGGTGATTTGCACTGGACAGCTTCATCTCAGTGTTTATCATTCTCTAACAGACCCAGAGTTTCACATGCTTCTCTATATGTTCCGAATTCCTGGCCGTTAACAATTTTAAGATCACTATAGCTTATAAGACCCTGAATTTGGTGTAGTAGCAAACGTAAACAGAAACATTCAAAATTAGTATCGTGGACGGTGTACACATGACCAAGGGCATCAGACGATTTCACTTTGGGCCAATTTTCAACAGACATTGAAAACTGTTGTGTTTCAGGTATAATAACGGGGGATTTTAGCACAGAAACACGTTTTGGCAAAGGAATCGCCCTGACAAAGATGGAAAAAGGCTGTTAATGTTGTTTTGGGCGGTGTAGATACTTTTTCTTGGAAATTGTTCTCGGTAAAATATATGGGCTCTCTATTTTCTAAGTGTACAGCAAGATAGGTTACTGTTGGATGTCTTTCAGGCAAGAGGAAGCTAAGGAGCCGCCACGCTACCTTATTACTGCTGACGTAACGTCCTGCTTGAAAGATTTGCACTTCATTCAAATGTGCTCCACCTTCATTCCTGAGATTAAATATAGCCTGTCAATTCCTTTGTTTATATATTTGTATATTTGTTTGCGCGGACAGAGCTACAGGCGTCTATATGAGCATTGAAAATTTTATATAAAATAGGCAAATACGGGACGATGCAACTGTTGTCTAAGGTTTCGTTCGCTCCAGATCGAGTCTTAATTGTAACTGTTCGGCCATCGTCTTCGGGCGCTGTGCGCCTGTACATCGGGTAGCCATTGTCATTTGGCACAGTTTCTTTTATCAATTGATTAGAGAAAATCCTTGTGCATTTTCCAATGTTCATGTATTGCGAGGCTGAATTTCTAACACCACATGGACCGTGTACCATGTTTTGGATAATAGTGTCATACAATTTTTTATCTTGCACAGGATCAGGAATCCCGGCGCTAATTAGCCCATCTATTTGGATGGGCCGCATCTTCTTTTTTAAGCTTTATTAGAACGTGCACATGTGGCAGTCCCCTTTTTTTCCATTCAATAACATATAGTTAAATACAAATAACAATACATAAAACATTGTATTTCGCCGAATATATTAAGAACATTAACGAAAGCAAAATTATATGAACAAATCGAATTTGTTACAGCTGAAAAATGCCCTCACGTGTCTGACTGTTCGGGTAGCAATATAGCGACACTACGTCGCACTGCGCCAACGCAGATTATTTTTTTTAACTACCCTGGAAACTTTCATCTCCTATGTAATGCTCATATAGGCGAAAACCTTAAAAACGGTGGAACAATTAATTAATCATGGTTATTTAATTCTTATTAAGTGCCTAAATACAAAGTTTTAAGGCGTCATCTTCTATGTATAATAACGAACTTCCATACAAACTTTTATCCCCTATTCAAACCCCCCTAAGCTTTTTTTGGGATAAAAAAGCCTATGTCCTTTCCCAAGCTCTAATTTATCTCTGTACCAAATTTCATCAAAATCGGTTAAGTGGTTTAGGCGTGAAAGCGTAATAGCCAGACAAACAGACAGAGTTACTTTCTCATTTATAATATTAGTAAGGATTACTATTCCTTTCCAACGTTTTAAGGTTTTAACAAAATATAATAACAAATTCGTTTAACTTAACAAATAGGATCAGATACATGTAACGCCATCTGTTGACAACCTACATACCTACTTATAAGTCGATAAGTCGTGAATAAGTCGGTACTATAACGGCGGCTTTAAATATCCTATCTTAAAATTTTCTTATGTATCTTAAAATTTTGACAGATTTTCTAAGAAAATGTTTTAACATTTCAAGATAGATAAGAAAATTTTATGATAGATAGGATATTGAAAGCCGCCGTAAATCGTCAATAGATGGCGTTGATCTGATCCTATTTGTTAAGTATCTTATTTAGCTACATTTCAAATACATATATCTTTTGATAGAGTGAAGCGATTGCGATGAAACAAAAACTAAATGTTACTCTAAGTTACGCCAAATTTTTATGGATAAAATTTATTTACACTGGTTTTGTTGTTTTCACGTGATGCGTGCACAACTAAACAGACAAACAGACAAAAATTCCAAAAATGCTGGAAATGGATTCTGTTAGTAATCCTTTAACACCCAGGCTATTCATTTTTTAAATATTTTCAATGTACAGAAACGACTCCTCTACAAATTTATTATATGTATAGAAGACTTGGCCATCTGTCACACAATTTAAACAACACCAACTAGTCGAAAGAACAAATTAATGACAATATTAAAATTACGGGATCAAATAATCGAGTTTTCTAAAGCAGTAACCCCTCCGTCCGTTAAATCAAAAAGAAGCTACATACAATAATAACCTGGCGCTGGTGGCAGACACAAATATCACGTAAAACATTATCCACCGAATTAGCAACATTATGTACACGGGCAAAGACCGCCTGGACTAACAAACAAAAACATATCAAAAAACCGTTAACCTAAAAATTTCCAAACACAAGCAAAATAATCACCTGAACGGAGCTGTGGGCTGGTAAAAAACATTCGGAAGCAAAACTAGCACTTATGTCCCAAACCTAAAGGTCCAGAACACAAAGTCCCGGTGCAAAGTTTGAAACTGCAAAATCAACAAAACCGTAATGGCAGGAGTGCTCGGTGGGTTTTTTCTGGTGGTTTTTAGCGATATTAAGTAACGTGGGTGGTTCGTGGTGAATGCACGGACTAAATGGTGTGCACAATATGTCTAATTGGCTGTATCAGATTCCGAGGTAGCATATAAAGTGGTAATTGGAGTGTAATAAGAATATGCTTCTGCTGGCATGCTCTCATCTGACACCTACCAGTAATATATTCTATACATATAATAAATCTGTACGAGTAGTTTCTGTATATTGAAAATATAAAAAAAAATAGCAAAGCTGTTTGAAGATACTAAACAGAATACATTTCCAGCATTTTTGGAGTATTTCTGTGTTTGTTGAGGTGTACACGCATCACGTAGAAAGTACCAAGAAAACTAATGTAAATTTTCATACATAAAAAATGAGTTTATGTTTCATAGCAATCGCTTCACTCTATCACGCGGGGAACTGCTAGTATTATCATATTATCGTACTATATACAAAATGAGTGATTTAACCAGCTTACCTATACCAAAAAAAATGCAGTATTAGCAGCAACATACGCATGATAATAATGATTGGTAGCTGTTACTACCAATCATTATTATCACCACTGTCATAATTGATTGTTGTCCTGCAAGTCAATCAATGACGTTACGTAACATTACTAGATCTAATGTCGCTCGGAATAGGAGGACAGACAGCAGTATCTAGCCGTCCACTGCTGAATATAGGCCTCCCTCAGTGAACGCCGAGATGACCGATCGCCGCCACTCCCATCCAACACGGAAGGACACTGAGCGGTAATAGTCTTCTCATCTAGTCACTTCAACAAGCGTATTCTTTGCGTGATATCGGTAATATTAGTTCTCTTGCGGAGGTCATCGTTTCGCCCATCCGGCAAAGAAACACCCAGCATATTACGCATAAACATATAATTTAATAATCATAATAACGACTTTATTGAAGTGAAACTTCTTTAGATTCGTTGTGATTTCAAACCGGATGCAACGTAAAAAACGACAGGTAAGAGAACAAATATAAAGGAGCGAGAGAGCAAATGTCGGTGTGTATGTATATTGCACACTGTTTAATACTTGCTTGTATTTGAGCATTTAACGTGTGTTTCACTTCTATCGTGTGTGAATCGCACACACATCTTTTCATTTTTTTCATTATCATACATACATATTTTTTTATGGCATGATGATCTTTAGGTATGATATGGTTTTTGTAATCATTATATTCGACCATAAACGTTCTTGACTCGACACGCTCTCAAACACAGATCGCTCCACATCCCACCGCCGATGACGGATTCAAATCAGATCCACGGCACTCTGGTGGTATATTTAGACCCCAACCCATCCATCATTGTCAGCGCGTCGGCGGCACGCCTCTCGCCTCTCGCCTCGCGCGCCGTTACATCCATTAACATCTAAAAAACGCCGTTTAATTACTCGAGAGCTAATCGCGGGGTGATGTTTTGTTTTACGCAGATGTTTTATTTTTACATCCGCTTTTAAAGTTCCCCAACCGTGTAAGGGGGTTGTGTTGAAATTTTATACGTCCAGATGAAACCCTTATCACGAATTAAAACGTGTACTTTTTATGAGCATTAGATAAAAAATATAAATGCTACAAATCAAAGGAGAGTTTTAGGTCATTTAGCCTATGTGTTATTATAATGTGAGATAACGAAATAACCGAGCGAATTCTAGTGCTAGTTGGAAGGAACATAAGAATACTACCAATATCAAGGATTTCTCAAGATTTTCTTATTTAGGTTCATTAGTCAGTTAGTTGGTCCTAAATGACAAGGGATTTTTAATTGACTTTTAAATTAAAAAATAATGAAATATTTAATGAGATAAGAGCATGAAGTGCAATTTTATTCGCTTAAATTTCTTGTCGTAACAAAAAACATTCTCGCTAACAAAAACTTTCGATGAAAATTCATTTAGGTATAACTCATTATGAGTTTCTGTATTCCAAATAACAGATACAAAAAAACTGAAACTGCTGAACACATTGGGTGCTCTTGGTTTGTTTTAGTATATTTGACGGTGGGCTGATCATTTGGTCAGGCTACGGGACAGTAAGGGGTGGCCGTGGGTTCAATGCCACCAATCGCATCCACATGTCATGGATATTATCTGTTTGTTGTCTGTATTATATTATCTGTGGCCCAATACCTCCATCTTCCGTATTGTGACTCATTATTATGTATCATCGTGCCGTCTGTTCATTATAATATATCCTCATTTCAATGAGCTCACTAGCTAAGGGCCTACTCCATACAAGCTATTGATGCGACATTCTATCAATCCCATCCTTGAATCTATGGTGTGTGTGTGTGTGTGTGTGGGGGTGTGGGTGTGGGTGGGTGTGTGGGTGTGGGTGTGTGTGTGTGAGGGGGTGTTTTGTGTGTGTGTGTGTGTTGTGTGTGTGTGTGTGTGTATGTGTGTGTGTGTGTGTGTGTGTGTGTGTGTGTGTGTGTGTGTGTGTGTGTGTGTGTGTGTGTGTGTGTTTACGTCATGTCTAGACGGATGTCAATAGTAACTGGAGGCGAAACATCGGTAAACAACCGTCGAACTTTTGTTTGTATAATGGAGGCAATATAATATGAATTAATTGACCACTCTCATAATTAGTAAACTATTGGTTACCCGTGGTTTGAGCATGTGCTTGAAACAATAACGGGAAACAATATCACTTACCGTAGGTTGCTTGTGAACTAAGAAAATATAATTAAAAAAAATATTATATATAAAAGTCCATTAAATAGCGATCATGTTTGAAAAGGTTGACGTTTTTTCATTTTATTGGTCAGCGTCTCCCGTTAACTTAAGGTCACCTAGGACTTATCCAGGCCACTCATTTAAGTATTACCTATCCTGGGGGCTGAGACATTAAGATGTCGAGTCCCGATGCCAGCCATTAGTCTAGCCCTTTCCGCAGGACACGGCTAAGCCGTTTCACGGGAGAAAAAGCAGATCGATGGTAAATAGATATTTTTTTATAAATCATGATGTCTGAAGAACTACTAAGCTAGAGATACCCATATTTCAAAATTCATTTCAAGAAGAATGAAATAAAAACAACATTTTCAGAGTCCGCGTTCATCTTTAATCTGTCTTACACTTTAATAATATGAAGTGAACAAACAAACAAACAAACACCCAAACGCATATATTAACCACATGAAAGTATTTTAAAGCGAACACCCCTCGAGGAGGGGGGTAAGGTTTTATCATCCTCTAAAACTTGTCAAATTCAAGTAAAAAACTCGGGATCTCGACAAAGCCGTCAGACAAAAGTCGAAGAAATCAAATAAACATATTTGTCGAAATCCTCTTTACGTCGATTCCGACAAACGGCTGTAAATAAGAAGTGCGTACATAAATTATAGGGTAAGGGTAGATAGTTTGTTTTTGCGTGGAGCTCGTAAAGCCAGGAATAAAGGAAATATATTAGTGGAGCCACATGAAAGGTACACTATAATGAAAGTGTTTGTTTGTATGTTTGCTATGCTCTTACTCGTACATGATTTATGAGCGTTTTTGGAAATTGTTGTTTTTACACATTACATCCTGTCAAGCCACATCCCTTACAAAATATGAAGTAAATTATAATACGTGAACGTTCTCAGTTTGCATCAGTATGTCTTCAGTTACTCCAGTTAATAGTATCAAGTGTGTTTTGTTGTATTTAGGGATAGATAGCCCACTAGCATTTTAATTATAATAACAGTTTTATAATGAAAATGCTAGTTATTACGGCAGCAGTTTCCACGAATCGTTTCAGCTTGCTGAGATCATGTTAATGGTTTATTTGGTTTTTGCTGTCAATCTCGATTACAGGAGTAGCAGCAGTGGGGACAGGTGGTGTCCTGTTTTTTTTTTACTTTATTTCAAGGTCATCCACCACAAGGATAATTATTACCTACCTACTCCAAAATATTAAGTTAAAATTATTATGAAACAACTGTTACGGATTTTATCGCGGATTATTATTATTATTTTCAGGAGGGCAGTCCTCCCGTGTCCATGGTTGCTGTAAGGTATTCGAAATGCCCGGCTTGTAAAAAACTTAATAAACCGTAAACTTAATAAACATTATAAACATTACTTACATTAATAATATTACTTACATTAACATTACTTACATTATTAACATTATAAACATTATTATTAACATAATAAACATTATAAATCCTTAAATTTGTTTCATTATAATAAGCGATATAATATTATTAGCGTACGCATTAAAATTAATCCTTGTATGTCACACACAAAGTAAGGTAAAGCAAAACACCTTTGTGGTTTAGGAGTCTCATTTTTTTTGATGAGCTCTTTTTTGTGTTTATGTTTATTTTAGGTATTTAAACCGTTTAATATTTGTCTTGTTTTTCGTTTTTATTTCGCTGAAGTCGATTTGTCGTCATTGTCCACGAATGCCATGTTCCCGGGAGTGCGGAGCTTCGACAAATAAAATTAAGGACCGTGGTAAACATTACGTTTTAATCTGTATTAAGTTTTATTACGTAATATAAAACAAAGTCTTCCACCGAGTTTATCTGTCTGTCTGAATGCAATAAACTCAAAAACCACTGAATTGATTTCATTTCATGCTATTAGATGCTAGACTGGGCCAAGCTAGTCTTAAAAAAATATTGTAACGATTCTAACAAACAATAAGGGAAAATATTATTATTTAATATTTATCTCCAAATAAAATCTCTTTGGGTGTCCCCGGATTTTGTTTCAAAGGCGAGAGGGCGCTGCGACCTCTAAAGTATACCTCTAGCTTTAATGTTTTTACAAATCTAGATATATTCATCATCATCATCATCAGCCTTTATCCGTCCACTGCTGAACATAGGCCTCCCTCAAAGAACGCCAAGACGACCGATCCCTTTCCATCCACATCCAACACGGACCACTGCTCAGAGATCGTCTTTTCATCTGGTTAATCTTTCTATGCATCATATTGGTCTCCTCGAAGTGGAACCATTGTGTTGATGAACTTTATTTTTTTATGGTTTCCGATATTTACCGTTTTCTTAATATAAGTTTTATAAAGTTAAGTAAATATTGAGATAAAAATAAAAACTCCGTACTTATAATATATAAGTGTGTATGATATATAGGTAAAACCATGTGATTAGAACTCTCTTCTGCGACCACTCCACATACTGTTACTGATGTGTGATATGGGGAAAATGTTTGGTTACAATTCGAATAACATTGACGTTACTACGTGATTACGGTAACTGAAGATCAGGATATCTCTTTAAAGAATGTTACTGCGAAAAAGTACTGTATTGATCATAGTCGGAGGATAATAGACACGTTGGTTTTTATGTTTATAACATTAGTTATATATTAATTAATTGAAGTTAATTTACTATTTTAATATTAAAGTATTTTAACCTGTCAAAGTCAAAAATTTAATACAAAATAAGTAATTCTTTGACTTTGACGAGATTAATCATAAATGTATAATTATTTAGAGCATCATTAATAATTCACATCGCCGAGAGACGAGAGTCCGCGGGGATTATTTTAAATTAATCTAATGAGATAGTTATGACGAGTCGAGACGAGTAACCGACAATGGATTTTGGCCGTAAATTACAAGTTCACTGAAGACCAGCCCTTATTGGACTTCCTCATATCATACCTATACGGTCCAACCAGAGACGCATATCCATATAGTATGCACACAACTTACCTATCCTTCTTTCCAGACAAGTCGCTTTGTCGATGGTGGTAGATGGTACCAATCTGGGCTATCGCTCAGATATTAAGGTCGAGGTTAAGTCTAGGAGTTTGTAAAATCTAGTTATTTGACATTTGGCAAACCTACCTATGTACCTACAATCATTGTTAGTCAATTTTGTCCACCTACACCTAAATCAATACATAACATATTTAATATGGGTGTTATTTAAATGACTAGCATAATATTCATATTTTTGTGAGCAGAAAAATATAATCTGGTAGCAGAAATAACTAATTGAGCGGCAACTTATGTTCAGCAAACATTTTAAAATCAAACAACAATTTTGTGTCATTCTGGATGGCTGTAATTATTTTCGGATGGCATATTAATTGAATGAGGGGCAATGTGCTGTCCCCGTTTAATAAAATTTTGGTAAGCACTCAAAGAGCAAGCAAATAAAATCATTTTGTGCTGCATATATAAGTAGCATGAATATAACTTCCAGCAAATTTCTTTTTCATTCAATTCTGCGTTACAGTAATCCCAGTCTACAGGATTTAGCGTCATGATTTGAATTAATTCCCTAGTCCTTTATTAAAAATGATGATATAATTTATTAATTTCTTCTTTAATTTTTATAATTTGTTCACAATATTTTAGTTTGTAAATCTTATTTGTAATTGTAATACCAAAAAATATTATTTAAAAATGTATAAACAAACAAAAGAAAAAAGTCAACCTAATGCTAACGGTATATGAAGGATTTGAACTTACGAACGATAGCGTACGGCTTGAACCGAGCGGAAAGTATTAACCATTGAGCTACGCATCTAGTTACTATTATGTTTAAAATTGTGGATCCATTCTTGCGTAATTTTGAACCGTTAAAATTGACCGTTAAAATGTTTTGATTTAATTTTTGTACGTAATGATTGAATTGAATATTGCAAGTTTTGAACTGCTTGTTTATTTTACACACCACCTACAATTTTTATTATCAGCATAATCTATCTACTATCTACATAAATCTACGAATCTGAAAGAAAATAAAATCTTAAGAAAAAAAAATCATCATCATATCAGCCTTTAGTGGACGGACCACTGATGAACACAGGATTTGTCGACGTCATGACCTGAATTAATTCACTAGTCTTTTATTAAGAATGATAACAAGTATAATATATATTATTAACAATTATATTATTATAGTATTAATTTCTTCTTCAATTTTTATAATTTTGTTCAATAACATACATAAACATAAATGGTGCCGCTAGATGGTGTTGTAAGTATAAAACCTGGTGTAGGTTTGCGCCATTTGCCGCTAGATGGTGTGAACCAGGACATGAAATATAATGCAATCAAATTGCATATAGGTAACTTCACTCGCTTCTAGTTCGTTCTACGTTAAAAGTCATAATTTTTTTGTAGTCGTTTCGTTATAAATATAAAATATACATGTGCAAAGAAAGTAAATAAAGCATTCATTGAAAAGTACTTTTGTCCTCAACAAATAGGAAAGAGTAGATCCTCAATTATTTTTTATACAATATTTTAGTTTGTAAATCGTATTTGTAATTGTAATACCAAAAAATATTATTTAAAAATGTATATAAATAAACAAACAAAAGAAAAAAGTCGTCTGCAGCTACATATATATTGCTCATCATGATTTTAATAGGCACACCAATCAAATATACTGCTTGTAGACATGTTTTTCTACCGAGCAATATTTAAATCTTGCCCTTCAAGTAGTTATTTTGCCAGGCGAATGTTTATTATGCGAGCTCATAATATTGTAAGCTGCTTATTTATGATTTAATTTTTGACCAGTATCAAAATTATTTGCGGAACAAGAATTGCTACCACATTTATTTTATTACGTACAAAATCTTTGTATGCCAACAAAATTATTTAAATGCCAATTTTTTTTGGCCCTGCAAAATTTATTATTGCCGTTCATTTAATTACTTCCCATTTAATATTCTCATGCTATCGGTCCGTAAGAATAAAACGTGAATTCTGTAACGCGATCGGAAAGGGTCTAAGACTGTCACGCCCGGCCCTGACGAGACCAAGTGGATTAGCCCCGAGAGGCGACGGCGGCCCCGCTAATGCACCACTTATTGGGTATTCCAGTCGAGCTAACTAGTTTATTAAATTGACACTGGAAGGTTACAAGAATTCCAACTAATTTTACCTTCACTATGAGTGCCAGAATAGATATATTATATATGTATATCAAACAAATCCTAAATATCTTTTTGGCAATGGGTGCTGGAAGTGGCAAGGGATCGCTCGTCTCGTCGTTCTTTAAGGGAGGCTTATCTTCAGTAGTGGACGTATAAAGACTGATGATGATGACGGATAGAAATAACAACTCCCCGTATTCAAACTTACCTACTTCATTCGTTTCTTTGCTATAGGCTTTTGCATGCATAAATAAGTATGGCCACCTGATAAGCGCTGTCGCGGGTACCAGATAGTTCTAAAAGAGGGACCAGATTCGCCCAGGGTCCTCGAGTCTCCCGGGTCCACGCTACGTCGTTTGTTACGACCTTTATTGTAATTTAATTTACTTTCAGTTTGTTGTTCTTGTAATTAATTTATTTTAATGGAGCTTAATTAGGGATACACAAAAAATCTAATGAGAATTATCTAGCTCAAGCAAGATGTTAAGTTGGAAGTTGCGGGTTTGAATCCTACCAGAATTATTTTGACTTCAGTCTCTAACGAGTGTAGGAATCGTCTCAGAGGCCGCCGTTGTCTTCTTTGTTCCTTCCAGTCGCTCGGCCAGGACCAGCCACTGCTTATCATCATCGTAAACCTTTTCCATCAAACAATAATTTCCTCTTTCTTCTCTTACAACAAATGAATTAAACGAGTTCAATAAAGCTCTTTAAACTAAAACATGTCCCACTGTAAGTTAATATCTCTCAATAAACAACGGCTATAGAATATAAGTGGTTCAGTTCAGTGGTTCAGTCCTTTAACCTCGCCTCCATATTCATTAGACCCCGGGTTCAAAGCCGTGGAAGATTTATGCCACCCTCCGCTAATTCTCGTATTGTGTCTGTTAAATTTTTATGTGGGCACATTTATCACAGAATCGTGTAGATTCCTATATCGTATGTCTTTATGGTGAAAAAGTGAACGTCTGTGGGGATCTTCTAAAAAATTAAGTTTTGCGTTTTGACATAAATACTCTAGTAAAAAGTTATGATAATAAAGGAAATATGCTAATAAGCACTGAAGTAACATAATATAATGATAATAATTATAATGATGATGATGATGAATGATTCATGAGTTCTAGCGAGAAAAGTATTTACAAACTTGATATAATTTATCTTAATATTATGTTCTTTACATTTCCTGGAAGAGGGGGCACACGTACACGGTACAATAGGTTCACCTATTGGTGAACCAGAAAACCAAGCAAAAAGAAGATTAGCAGGTACCTGGTCTTTCATATTTGAGTATGCGTTTTTGTAGCGTACATATCAGATACAGTAAGTAGTATTGTGCTATGTATTCTATATTATGTTAATGTTGCAATATGTAGTGCTGTTGTTGAACTTTTATTTAATTAATAAGTAATTGATAGTATATTTTATTCTGATTTTTTCATTTTCATTTGATTCATTTTATTCGCTCGACAGATGAAAGTACTATGAGCATAGTAATAATTACAAAATAAAAACCGCAAATCCATCCCATCAAACATTGCTTCAAATTACATAATTTTTTTACTGAACTTATTTCCTTTTCATTAAAAGCTTCAGTTTGTAATTGAATAAGAGTATTGGTATTGTAAATAATTACAACCTTTGAAAGAATGAAGGAGGCTTTCATCCCAGGATATTCCGAACCTCCTCCCCCTCCCTCCCCAACAGGGAGGGGCCCAGCGTTAATTAGTTATTTTTTCCTTTAATTTATTTCAACAAAAACATGAATTAAGGTTCGCGAGTAATTATGACGTTATTTAATATGATTTATGGAGGATGAGAGACGTTGTATTAAATTGATGTCGGTCTGTTTCTTCGGTAATTCATTTAGTTGATTTTTTTGGACAGATCGTTAGTAATTATCATTACCATGGTTTTTAGCGTGGCAAATTTTAGAGGTCCATATATATGTCATATACATGACAAAACGAATAGTTATAGGATTTGTGTAAAGAATTCTCAGTACGCGCGTCAGATGCGCTTGTCTGGTGTTTTGTATACTCATTTACATTTTAAATGTGCACATAGTAAAAAACCTAAAATGGACACTATCATTTCCAACATAAACTTATGCAAATAACTAAAAGCTCTCGCGAACCGGGTTAAGTCCAGGCGCGTTAATTATCACCGACTCCCGCTCATTACCCTTTCATCTCCACGAATAAAAACATCCAAACAAACCCACCTCGTGTTTCGGAGGTGTAATTACCAAACAGGCTAGTATCATACATCGTTTGTCCTTTGTAATGTGAACTATTTTTGTGACCAAAATATTTCAGGATAAGGAATTTTGCAAGGTATGTTAAAACTGGAATTAGTGACGTATATACAGCATGTAAGCATACGTTTACAAGAATTCGATTATCATGCGAGGATCACACAAAGGATGATGAAAGAAATAATTGGCTTTCAAAAATCGAATGTTCAATTCTATGTATCCGATCTTGAGAATAATAAAACAAAGAAACAAATATTTAAATGAGAAGAAAACAAAGAAACAAGAACTGAGGAGGCGTGACACATGAATAAAATATATTTGGTAGAAGATCTTATTATTCGTTCGAACAGGGCACACGGGGTATAATTTAAGATATAGCTGCGTTCGACAAGATAAGCCTTGTAAGCCTGAAGGTAGTAAATTTGAGTTTGGTGTCTAAGGAAGGTTAGATGTTAGTAACAACATAATAGATCTAACTACAACTTCTACTGTTACTTAGATTGAGGATTATTAAAGGTGCGACACTGGCAGTAAAAACTCTACTTCTGTAGAGTGAGTGAGTGATATATTTTCAAGGGGCGAGTGTTGAACATTTATTGATAATTTGAATCAATCTCAGAAAAAATAATAATATAAACATCAAAGGTTCTAGAATTAGCAGCAGCAATAATTGGATCATCTCTTACATACGCAGCAAACAATATTAAAAAATAATAACAGAACGCGAATTTCTAAATTAAATGATAAAAAACACTCACATATCAAATCTGCAACTAAAAATGAAGACAATGATGATATAAAACAATAATAACACAGACAGCAAATACTAAACAGGTGAAGAATAAAAAGTATCGAGTAGCAAAGCTAACGATTGCCATTCATTAATCTTATTAGCGGTACAGCGTGCAGCGGTACAGCGGTCGACATCTGCTCGATGCCCGGGACAATCGCGTGTTTTTATTTCTTATTCGTAATGGACGATAATGGCCTCGGTTTCTCGGTTTCTGTTTTCAATTGATTGTACGTATTGTTCGTTTGATGAATCAATTATATTCTATTGTAAATCCTCAAATAATTAA
Organism: Lycaena phlaeas; assembly: GCA_905333005.2. NCBI lineage: Eukaryota > Metazoa > Arthropoda > Insecta > Lepidoptera > Lycaenidae > Lycaena > Lycaena phlaeas. Next base: position 617,013 of record HG995171.1, read on the forward strand.
TTCTCTTATTCTGTACATCACTTAATTGAATTTTTAAATATCAACAATGTTGAATGTAGATATGAAAAATAATTACTGTTATAAATTGGCTTCTTTAGGCTCCCCTGTCACGAGAAATCGGGCATATGAGACGGTTGATGCATATGATATGAAAAAAATAACTGAGCAGTTGCCATCATAATATGTGATGGCAGCAGCGACGGCTGTATGGTTGGCATCTTCATTGTTCATCTTTACAGGTATAGCAGCAGAGGAGACTTGCAGAGTCGGTGTTGTTTACTAAGCCTTCCTTGGCACCTTCGAGACCCTCCCGAAACCACTTCGCTCGCTCAGCGCTCATGCGTCAACATGGGTCAAATCACAGCACTTTTTGTTCAATCGAATCCATAGTTCTAAATAAACTATTCAAATACACACGAGCGTTACGGCGATATCACTAATTAGGAAAGAGTTTCGTTATTCTGCGCAGTGCCCCTTCCTCGCAGCATCTCCCGGCCTCGATGCAAATTTAAGGTAATAGCAGCGAGCTAACTAAGCTGAGCTAAACAATGATAGCTGGTGTAGTTATTAATGTCAGACGACATCGGTCTAACCATTGCAGCATTTCCGACATGGTTTCACGACAAAATATAATATGCATTGGTTGATTGTGTTATAAAATTATCAACAAATTCTACTGTAAGTAAGATTCGAAAAAAAAATACTACATTTCCGCTTAAAATTCTAAATTAATTTGAGGGGGTGAACCAATGGAAGTGCGGGACGATTCGCTCTCGGAAGTCACTATCCCATTACGTATAAATTAAAGAGAAGCAAAAAGACGCCGCGATGGGACGATATTTCGCTCGAAAAGCTTGAGTTAGCATTTGAATGTTATTTATCATTCCTCACAAATATTTTATTTCAATCGATAACTAAAAATAACAGTTCCCCTTTCTAAAGTTTATCAATTTCTCAAGATTTATTAATAAATAATAAAAGAATGTTTATTTTTGTTGTAGCTTTATGATTTTTCGAAAATTCGTTTTGACCACAATAATCGAGATTGACATAGTTATATTTTTCTTGTTCTTATATTATAAACATTGCCCTAAAAATGTTTAATTAGAATTTTTCCACCATGCACAGCGCCTTAAGCATTCTAACTTGAATAATCGAATATTGCTATCTGAAATCTCGTAACAAGCGTATACAAATAATCGGCTAAACCCGGGCATCTCAATACCGCTGTATCATGTTAAGTTATTGAATAACTCGGAGCCGTGCGCCCAAACCGCAAGGGCGAAAGAGCCGAAACTTGCAAATAGTTGCGACTAAAGCGCCCCGTTACACTCGTACCTACAATAACGTCACATGCATGCGGGGGACAAGCTGGTACAAATACACTCCACTGCGACTTGGGATCGTTCAAGCTAAAAGTTAGAGCGATTCCATTTTTAATGGCGCATTTTAAATCGATACTTGGCCAATTTAGGCACGCGTTCAAATTAATCTAGGTTGGTAAATTTTTGAAGTGAAACTTCTTTAGAATCGTTGTGATTTTAAACCGGATGCAACGGAAAAAACGACAGGTAAGAGACACAAATACGAAAGAGCGAGAGAGCAAATGTTGGTGTGTATGTATATTGCACACTGTTTAATACTTGCTTGTGTTTGAGTATTTAACGTGTGTTTCACTTCTATCGTGTGTGAATCGCACACACATCTTTTTATTTATATAATTTCATATCACTGGCTTCTCCTAGGTCATAGTGATGGTCTCCAAAACTTACTTAAGGGTATTGGTCGTATAAATTTGGTTTAGTGGTGCTGTCATGTACTAAGTGGTCTGTGCTAAAGTGGTATTCAATTCGAATGGTGTAAGCAAAGGACAACTTATTGTCTTCATCATCATCATCAGCCTTTATCCGTCCACTGGTGAATGAATACCAAGACAGCTGATTGTTTAACACTTGCATCCAACACGGACTGGTCACTGTTCAGATATCGACGTCCCACCTGGTTAATGTCTGACCAACACTTCGCTTACCTAAACACGGCTCTTAAACCTTAATGGCCCAGCGGCCATTCGTTCTTTATTGTCTTACCTATCATTATCTCATACGATTTTCAAACATTGAATGTCATATTTATTTATATCAAATCAAACATCTAAAATATAAGTTCAACCTTCTACATTTAAAAATAACAATACTTAAATAGAACATTTCAAAACTTTTTCTCATTAAAAAGTAGCCTATATTATTTTTCGGACCTCAAACTGTCTTTGTGCCAAATTTTATTCAAATCATATCAGTGGATTTTTCGTAGAGACAGAAAGACAGAGTTACTCTCTTATTAACTTACTCTTTGAAACCAAAATTCCTCTGATACTTTAAGTACAGTTCTAAAAGCATTGTCAAAAAGATACTTTGATGGTACTACTTTGAATATATTTTTTTGATTTTGATTGGGTTCAAGCAACAATAGCCAATGAACTAAACTCATAATAGTCGCATTGAATAGTTACTTTCAAGTAAGGTAAGAAAAAATCTTCGCAAGCTATGTTGGCAAGCGTAGTTTAAGACTTGCAGTATCTCATAACTTAGACTCAGCAAGAGATTAAAGACGGTCGCCTTCGCAAACTTGAACACGGGACGGTCACTGCAGAATTTATTATACTCAGCTGCTACAACTGCTACAAGCTATATTTATGAATAATCTAGGCACACTGCGCCAACTCGCAAGAAATGGAAAGAGCTGTCATAAAGAACGTGTCTCCGGACGGCGAGCTCCACTACATCCCTTTCAGCATAAAGTCACATACATGGCTGTCTTAAGTTTCCAACAAGCTTTTTGAACAAGTTTTCCTTTGATAATAATTTCGGTAATTATGTATATTCTGCTTAATTAAAATTCTGAGTACCCGGCTTCGTGTTTAATTTTAAAGACTGCGTCATCTAACGACTGGTGTAGCAAAGTTGAGGAGGTTTATTTTGCAAGATATACGGCATCATATCTCACAGCTAGTAAAATGTTACTTGGATTCTTCTGCTATAAATACCCTAAAATTACGTGGCTTGTTATGAGCTTTGTTTAGAATACTAATTAATGAAACATTACTATGCTACTAGCTGTTGCCCGCGGCTTCGCTCGCGTTCAATTCGGAGTAGCGCAAATCCTTACGTACGTATAGTAAACACAGACAGATTTTTTTTGACCTACCCTGCGAACTTTCATCTCCTATTTCATGCCCATTTAGGTAAAAACCTTAAAAACGGTGGAATAATAAATATTAATGGTTATTTAATTCTTATCAAGTGCCTAAATGCAAAGTTTCATGGCGTCATCTTCTATGTATAATGACGAACTTCTATACAAACTTTCATCCCCTATTTAAACCCCCCTAAGTTTTTTTCGCAACAAAAAGTAGTCTATGTCCTTTCCCAAGTTCTAATCTATCTCTGTCCCAAGTTTCATCAAAATCGGTTCAGTGGTTTAGGTGTGAAAGCGTAACAGACAGACAGACAGACAGAGTTACTTTCGCATTTATAATATTAGTAATAGTAAGGATTAGTAAGGATTACATTGTCAATTTCCTCTTTTGGTAAATCACTTTAAACTTTATAAAAAGTAATTTATTTATTTTGTTATAAAAAATTAAGATTTCCGACCTTTGATGAGTATCCTCAAACTACAATAGTTAGCGAACCAGACTGGTCGTAGCAATTCCCCTTAAACGAGCTAACTCCGCTTGTCAAAACTTCGTTGACATGTCTCGGAAAGCTGCTAAGCTAAGTAAAATATTAATACGAGATGCCATAGATCGTTATCAAGGTCCCCCAATTCTGTATATAATAATATAATGCAATAACAGGCAACTTATACATATGTGTTGACGTAACGCCGTTACCAGTCAGTTGTTATACCGAGCCGAGATAATCCCTGCCTCTTGTAATTTAATTAACTGGGAGTCATGTCGCTAATCCCTTAAGGACTGTTACAAGGCAATACGACAACGGCCTTGGAGATGAAATATCATTCATTACTTTAGTGATGGTTTAGCTGCTTTCACGATTCAATGCCTCTGCCTGTTTTTGATGCTCACTGCGAAACTGCTGCAAGATTTGTAACTTCTTTCTATTGCCATTATTCTATTTGGGCTTGGTTTTTTTCTTTTTCCATTTCTCTCTATATTCTATTATTGCTTTTTTTTACTTTTTTGTTATCTTCTCTTTACTTTGTTTTAGTTTTATGAAATTTGTTTAGACATTGTCAGCAGGTATTCTTAATAATAAAAGTTTTATTAATTAATTTTAAAATAACAATATCAATTTAGCGTGATTGATTTGTATCGATTAGTTATGTCTATTACAAAATACAGTCTAGCTTCTGAGACAAATTAAATCGAGTCTTACGTTTCAATTCGTCAAAATTACCGTATTCGAAATTGAATTTATAGCCGCAGCTCGTTTAAAATGTACAATCGTATCAGACTGAATAAAAATACCAACATTAAATATGTCTGAGGCGAGTGCACTGTGAAACTCGGTTGAAATGCTAGATACAACAAAATTCATATAAAATGCAAGTTGGCACGCCTCTAATTTCGTTACTGGCCCATTTTTTGCGCGCCTCGTAGATTACGCCGATGTTGCCGGAGGCGTAATTTAAATTAACTGCAAAAATTTGCTTTAGACGTTACATTTTCTGCTTCTACATTTATGCTTTAGTGGATCGGACCAATTCTGCATTTATTAAGTACATGGTGATGAATATTTTGAGTTTAGTTATAAGTTCCTTTCCTAGGTAAGTAAAAAGTTTTTGTAGCCTCCATATGCGAAGACCATAATATTGTTGTGTATTTGTATACTTGTTTCGTGATCAATTTTCCGATGACATTACTAATAACTTTGAAATCGGCTTCTTCCACGTTTTGATTTATTTGGGATAGAAGTACTCTTTTGGGCCATGCTAATCTGTTGCAGTATACAACTCATGAGCTCTTGCAACTCCTGCACGTTCACTAACCTTTACAATATTCTAAAAACAAAATGTTGTTCAAAAATGAAACTCGTTAAAAAATAACAAAATAGACCTACGGTAACTGTACAAGTGCTGTGCCAGTTTTTATTTTATTGTGGCGAGGATCCAGTTAGCGCACGAAATAAAAAACCAGCCGCTGTCAATTTTGGGCCGTGGCTTAAGCATTTGACCGCTCAATCATCGGATTGTTTACAAACCTGACACGACCTGCCTCGCGACTAATTGATAGAACTAACAATTTGAAAAATAGAAATTAATATGTTGAAAAAATGATAGTTTTGAAATGTGTTTTGAACGTGCAGTACTATTCGTTAAGATAATCACTCAAACCGCAGTACAACACATAGCACACACAGCACAATAAGATGACGATCTCCGAGCAGTGGTCGGTCCGTGTTGAATGCGAGTGGCATCGGTTTGACATATTTGGCTTTCAATGAGGAAGGCCCATGTTAAGCAGTAGACTGATGTGGCGGGCCAATCACAGCGCCACAATCATGAATCGCGCTATCAGAATTCCAGCGCCCGGTCGCTATATATACGACATCTGACACGCTAGCTAGTGGGCTTCGGCCTGGCCAAGCATTGCACCTCGCTCGGTCGGAGATCTCCCTTTGGGGCCAACCACCATATTACCACACGGATAAAGGCTGATGACGATGATAATAATGATTACGAGAATAGCAATTTGCATGCAAAGAAATACAAGCAATCAAACAAATTAAACGAAGTGCATAGATAAAGAAACACTCGAAATGACAAAAGAAAATTCTTAAATAAACATTATTCTGAATACAATTATATAACATCTAAACCTAGAGAAACTAGAGGCTATCTATTAAATATACCTGGGATATACAGGAGTTCCCAGAAATACAATCGACAATTACCCGGACTCGAATATCTCGGCCGCTAGTTACCAAATACCAGCCCGCACATGTTTCGTAACATCTTCATTCATTCGACTGCAATACTAATTATACATATATGTTACGAGCCGTTGTTAAAATTATAGCCGTTATGTAAATCATCAAATTTTTATAAGACAAGGAATGTACGATCCACCAACGCTAAAAAAATCTAGAGTAACACCATAATAATCTAAAACGAACGCCAAAACAATCTACACTGAAGATAAAACAAACTAATGAAACGCCAAAACAACGGACGCTAAAACGCCAAAAATTAGGGGCTACGATTAAGTATTTTATACCTATACATGTGTTTTTTTTTCTGATGTCACGTGACGTCGACGATTTATATCACGATGATTTATAGCTGTCATTAGTGTGAAATGACGACTATGAATTTGCTCTCTTTTAATTCTCTTCACAAAATGTGCAATTACAGTTCACGTACCATACAATACAATATAGTGCTAAAACAATATTGTAATAACAGCACAAGTTGTTTGAAGATAACATAAACGTGGTAAAATAGTATATATTTCATTACAAGTGTGGAAAGCCTGTATGGGCATAGTTCCCTTTGCCTACTCAGAATGGGCGAAGAAATAAAAATCTCTGCCTTTATTCTTTTACGTTCGGCGCCATTTTGTGTTTTTATTATTTTATTAAATTACTTCATTTTTTCGCAACTGTATTAAAAATAGTCGTTCATTACACGTGCGGGACCGTCCTTGCAACTTGTTTCGACTGTCAACGTCTCGCGCCTCGGCTCGGGTCGATATTTGTCGAAACTCGTTACAATGACAGGCTTTCCGCACTTATAACGAAATATACTATTTCTCATCATCATCATCATCAACCTTTTTCCATCCAACGCTCGATAAAATGTTTTCATCCCTCTTTTAACAACCGCCAAAACTGCCAAACCTTGCATCCAATTACGACCCACCAATGCACAGATGACGATTTTAGCGTAGGTTAAATTCATACATATTTTATACTTTTAATTTTAAGGATTTTTATTTTGTTACACGTTTGACTAAAACCTATGTTAAATAATAAAACAGTAAAATTTTGACCAGCTTATACTAAAGGTCATTTGAAACGTTAGGATAAGCATTGAGTGACATTTGGACAGAGAGGATTGCTAATGGACACGAAACAAATATTTACACTAAATTGCTTTTAGGTCCAACCGGTTAGACTTAGGCGGCCTAAACTAGATCAGGAGAGCTTATGAAAATGATCCCTGTAATATGGTTTACCAAATTCTCGTGAACGCAAAAAGCTTTATCTTTTAATAGTAATACCTCAGTATATTTTAATATATTTCGGTATTTTCTACATAATAAGATATTAAATATAAAATTGCTTTGTAGATATCATTATAAACTATATTTTGATAAAAGGTACTAAATAAGCTTTGTTTATGTATTTATCTATCGTATTTATTATTTATTGTACATCATTTTGTTTAACTCTGGCTATGCCTACGTCTTGCCTATTAACACATATTCCTTATTAATTGTTTTTAAGATTTATAATGAACATTTTTAAAGGCTTTTTGGTTTATCGGGATATTTCATCGTGATAATTTTTAAAGAGTTATTACTATTAGCAATAAAGGCGAGAATGGCTCGTTATAACATTTATAATATTTGTGTAGATAAGACTGGTTTATCTCTTTTTCTCTCTGGTACTGGCATCTTTAACGGTAACAATTAATAAAATAAGTACTAATTTTTTGCATGTATGTCTTCCACATTAGCTTCTCATCGGCCCTGCCGACACCTACACCACTTTACCCCGGATATACTGACGGAATAGCTACATACAAAGTAGGACGAGTCAACACAACGTCTTTAGCAAGATTTATTTATTGGACAAACAGACATCAGACAAACAACACTCGGCCATTTGTAACTCTACACGGCATTGACACAACCTCGGTTATACAATTGTGAATTGATACATGACATACGCGAGTAATATATTATGTAGTATGTCATATATACACATCTGAATATAATGTGTTTATTGCATAATATGATCGGGTTGCTAACTTAAACATACTTTTACACACAGTATTTTCATTCAGTTTCATTATAATATTATGTATCAGTGTTTAACTGTATAAGAGCTTTATATATCTAAGTGGTTTATTGTTCGCTTGTTATGGCAAATTATCACTTAGGGCTCTGACATAGGTGTTACTTTTACATATCCTACCGTCTTGTGGTTAGTATAATAACGAACATATTATACGCTTACGTTAATTTTGCGCTTTAGATAGATATCAAATAAACGTAATTAGGATTCGTAAGAGTTTCGATGGTATGAATATAATATAGGTATCGGCTGACGTGGCTGTCGTTAACAAAATAGATTTGTACTGATAAAACTATATGATAGCAAGCACATTCTACCTATGACAGTAACATTAATTAATCCAATGCGGTTTTTTCTAATACATATAATATCGTATACAGTATGATTTTTTAAATAACGGACATATTCAAGAAGCGTATAGAGCTAACGATTCTCATTCCAAAAATATATCATAAGTGGAGTCTTAATTTTTTTTTTAATTATCCTTCACAGTTGAATTAAAGTAGACACAGTATTATGATATAGGTAAAATACGATACATCAAATACGCCGACGTTCCAGCACGAGCCATACCTAAGGCGCGTTCACACGAGAGATTATTTTATACCTACCACTAACGTCTGTCTAAATTTAGCGCACAAAGTGCACGTGAAAACATAATAGGGTAAAGAGGTAGTGCCACTGCTTTGCAGCCGATTTGGGCCGGCATGACCGGCGTGGTACCTCTCGCTCACATAATATCGGCGTAAAGTGACAGTTATGCTGTCGCATTTCGTGCGGTATGTGAGTTTCCGGTGGCCCATTGGGGGGACAGGGAAAAGGAGGGCAACACAACAACAGCATAACCTTTGGTTGTCCAGATCCAACAACGCATTACATACATTTGTCTATATTTTGTTATTCATGTGGTTTTTTTTTGGTGAATATAATTTTCTTTGATTGGTGAAACAAAGTTATATCACGTCCCTGAATATGTCCGTTCTTCAAAAAATCACCCGGTATATCGTTAATATCTTATACAAAATTGGTTATAATAAACCATTACTCAGATTTACCAGTGCCATATATTAATAAGCTTCATAGCTTAAATTCCTAGAGGATCATTGAGATACATCACTCGAGAAATATGGCCTTAAACACCATTAAGATATTGTCTGCTCATAAAAACTACATTCACCCCGGCACCAGTAAATCTCCCATTAGTTTGAGTCACGGCTTGCCCCGTGAGTTGGAACCCCGCCAGGGAGACAAAAAATATTGTAGAATTTTTGGGAGTATTTTATTGTACGTGTGAGAGTTATCATGGATTGTCTATTCGTATGTAGATATAGTGAAAGCCTTTTTGAAATGAGAATAGTGATTCTTGATTTAGTAAATCCTAATGCTATTCAACGGTTTAAAGTTCTTTTTTCATATCACAGAATTCATCTTGTTTAATAATTTCTTTAAAAGTTTCTAATATCTATCTGTTTTATATTGCCTGATTTTAAAGAATCCCTTCCCTAAATTTACATTAATTAATAACGCTACTGTACACATAGCTTATACAATATTTATTTTTATGACAAACAGACGGATAGATGGGATGAATGAAATAGTTCAATCTCACTATAGCCATTTGGTGTTTTATGGCTGCGAAATTTTTAAAACTAAATCCGGTCCTGGAATCCCGTTTTATGTATCCTTCTAGAGAACACGGAGAGAAATACCTACATCTAATCCCTTTTATTGCTAAATAATAAATTGAATAATGTTTGTACTTACACCATAATCATCATTAGCTGATGTGTTATGTCGCTTGGGAGGGCCGTAGCTGGTTGCGAGTGATGGGGCTCGACAATATTGGCGATATTTGATTTGTAGCGGACCAATCAGCCCCACAATCCTGAATCGCTCTATCGGTATTTCACAACTCACGCGCTATAATATATATTACTAACTGTTGCCCGCAACTTTGCCTGCGTTAACTATGATTTACAACGGGAACTTAGTACGCAAAATAAGTAACTTTTCTGGTTGATTTTAAACACCTTGTGGCCGAAAAACCCAAATATTTTTTTCCAGAATAAAATATAGCCTATGTTACTCGTGGATAATGTAGCTTTCAAATGGTGAAAGAATTATTGAAATCGGTCCAGTTCTTTTTGAGCCTATTCATTACAACCAAACAAACAAACAAAGTTTTCCCCTTTATAATATTAGTATAGAGGTGTAGATGTAGATAACACCTCACACCATAGCAAGTAGGCTTCGGCCTGGCCGAGCATAGCAGTTCGCTCGGTCGGAGATCTCCCTTTAGGGCCTTTCACCATGATGCCCACAGATTATATTGGATGAGGCGTAAGTCCTGTAGCAGATCGTCAGTTGATACTGATGATGAGTATAATCTAATTGGCGATTGTCTACATATTCAGCAATTTTGATAACTTAATAGCAAATTTTTCTTACATAAAAAACATTTTCCTAAACGATTACCTTTATGGATTAAGCCCGTCACAGACTTAGCTATAATATATATTATTAATATTTTTATAGCTAGGCATATTACTATATATTTTCTATACTAATTTTCGCGTGACTGCACACTCAGCTATAATATAATATTTCCGTGACGTCACCAAGCGATACCGTAATGAGTATAGAAAATATATATGCCTAGCTATAAAAATATTAATAATATATATTATAGCTAAGTCTGTGACGGGCTTTAGACTAAGTCAGCAAAAAAAAATTAATTCGTGAATTGTTTTTGCCATGTCTAGTTTCTTATTTGAATTACTATAATCGATATCGATCGTATTATTTTATGGTCTTGATTTTGTAATGAGTAATAATTTTAAAAGTAAGCACATTATAATTATAATAAAACAAAATCGTAAACGTAAGAAAACAATGCGTAAACATAAGAAAACAATAAGTAAGCACATTACTTTTTTACTTAATTCTAAAACTTGCATACTATTGGAAATCAATAAGATTGATGTACTTTATTGGATGTACTTTATTGGAGTAAAACTATTATGCTTGAAACTTATTCCTTAGGAGTATATGCACATGTATTTCAAGTAAACTTCAACGTTATGTTCCTTGGAGGAACTAAAGATGGGGCAAAGTAATAAGTCCCTGTAAGTTGTTCCATAATATATCGGACCGGGACCGCTTCACGATACAGTTTATCTTCTAGTTCTTAGGACATGTAACGTTGAATATTTGTGGTTTGACGTATAGACGTTTTTATGTCAAACATTATGATGTTGGCTTTCGAGTGAAATTATTATATACTTAGACCGAAAAGCTTACCACTTAAGACTTCAACTTGAACAGCCAAAGTCTTAAGTCTAAGTTATTGCAAGCCACTTTGCTTCAATACTTGTCCATAATAAGGGAGTAAGTTAGCAATCACCGATTCTCTTTCAAAGCATGTAAAATATGATAATGTCAGTGGGTGGATCTGCACGGATATCACTACCATGATTGTCCAAAGTCATTCCTGAGTTCTGTGTGATGGGCACTAGAGCACTTTACTACTTGGCGTGACTTCTAGGAACTCTGGAGATGTAAGATATCTACTAGTGATTCTTACAAAAACAAGATACAAGAACTAGAAATTACTTTTACACTCTTTGAAAAAAGTTAAAACAATGGCAGAAAAGAGAAGAGGCCTAGAATAGAGATGCAAACATAAAACCCTAGTAGTCATACGACAGAAACACTGAAAATTATATATTTAGTATTTTATCGCCTCTCACGTAATTGCTCATAAAACACTCATAACCTAAGAAAAACGTGTAAAAATTAAAAAATCCATTTTTTATCCTAAAATGTCTATTAAAATCCTTGCTATTTAGCGTGTACCGGTGTATTGTGTAACCATTTTTCACGTGGACGAGCTTTTACCGTGATTGGTAAATGAGGGGGAATCCCCACAGAGACTATTAATATTTTATGAGCACTCTACTCGTATAGATGATTTACTAACAATATTTTATTTGGTCACCGTAAACCTTGATTTAGGGCCTTCTTGTAGTAGGTACACTAATGTAACTTTAAACTTTTTTATACAACATATATTTGATAATATTACCAGGCTGGGCTTAGCCAGGATCTACTATTCTACGACATGGCTGTCTGGTACGATTCCGGTGCCCAGGGGATACATCAAGACTGCCCTGGGGCCCACTACACAATCAAAATATATCGTAATATACAAGACAGTAAGCAATTATTACCATAGGTCAAGTAATAACCCGAGCCAAGTGAAGAGCAGTTGCGAAACATTTTTACAATAGTTAAAAAGTGATCAAACAATATTAATTCAAACATTACTTGCAAAAACTAAATTTCGACGAGTTATGTTTTTATTCGATTTAAAAGTTTTACTCAGGTTTCATTTATGCATTTTAAAATTGAAATTTTATGTCGTTAATAAGACAAGTTCAAAATAATGCTCCATCCAGATTCACGAAAACATGGAAAATATCAGTTTTAAATAGATTTAATAGTGAAATTAAAGTTTCATGATAACATATTCCTGGAACATGGACTGCTGTTGGATTAGGTTTGAGTCTAAACCTAGACACGTAAAATTAGTTGGTATATTCGCAGTATTTATTCGAGCGTGGCCTCAGAAGACACCTCAAAGGGCTCTGATGTTGTGGTCGGTCTCTTTGTTCGGTGGTTGTGTAACGCGCTATTGTTCATGATAAGCCAATTCGTCACGGGCATTTGCTTCATAAACTCTAAGCATTTGATTGTTATTGCTGTATATAATATGATGGTATCGCTATTGTCATAAATCTTAGCCGGTTCATCGCTTAATATAGAGCTTCTGATATTTCATCAACAATCTGTTTTTTGCGAATTTCGAATGTAATCCTAACATCAAAACACTCCCATACTAGCAAGGTGATGTTTCGCATGTTTCGAAAAAAACGCAAAGCATATTTTTGGTCCGATTGATACTACCTCAGATTATAAGAATAAAATAAGTTAAAATACCATCTATCTGCAATTGGAGGATATAATATATTATAGACTTATATGGTAGGGATGTCCAAACCTCCCCCTTCCCCTTCCCCTCCTCCTCTGAGAGAGATATTTGATATTAGCTCCGACACCGGTAGCCCATTCAACCCCGAGCATTGTCCGCCGCACGACTCGCTGTGACTCCGGCTGACAGCTAATCGCTGAGGTAATTGGTTCGAATCACGACGCTCGTTTGTATGTCTCCCGGCAGACAATAGAGTTTAGAATACTCGTCTCGTATTACCAGTTACCATGCAGGAAATTTAGCTAATGTGAGTATCGCTTTAGTAGATAGAGGTAGTCTTGGATGTTTGTGTTAACGCTAAAAAATAATGTGCTCCACTGAAAAATATATTGCTCTTTTTAAAAAAAAATAAAGTCCTTGTTAATAAAAGGCTTGCTCACTTGTCAACGTGTTACTTTAAAAGCCCTCAGAAAGTTTATCAAATTATGGTCTAATACCAGGTTCATCTAGTTTTGAGGATCAGACGTTTATTGACGTATAAGTACTAATGTGAAAAAAATATTAACTAAAATAAATTAAAAATACATCCGACCAATTACTTTTAAATAACAATTCAGACTTATCAGAATTCAAACCGCAAAATCTTGTAACCCTTTGACCTTATTTTTTTACATATTCGTCGTAGGACTTACTTCTTAAAGCCATAAATCTCATACGTCATAAAAAGAGTTTAAAAAGTTTTCAGTATTCAAAATATCTTTTTTTGCGACGATCGAAGCTGGTTCGGCTCTAAAAAGAAAGATTTAATGTATAAATGTTTTAAAGAATTAGTAGAATAAGATTAAATATGTAATCATTTTAACAACAATATTAATTTAATTTAAATTTTCATGTGACGCGTCTTCTCTATGAAATAAGACTAGAAATTTACTTAGTTTGTTTTGCCAGTTATTCTCAGTGGATTAGTTTCACATATTCTATAAGATGCTTAAAAGAACGAACATTGAAATAAAAATATTTTTATTTTATTTTAACAAGGTTCGTTACCTACATTCCTCGCAAGCCTATTACATTAAATACTGTATGTTGACCGCGATATAATGTCAAATACTTTTCAATACAACGTTTTCGTTCATTCTTCACAAAAGAAGAGGCAATGGAGAAGTGGAGTAACTTACAAGTACCTTCTAGTACCATCCTTAGTAAATATGCCATTATTTTCAATGTACAGAATTTAAACTCGTACAATTTTATTGTGAGTATAGATAAAGGATATCGTTACACCAAGGGAGAGATACCAAATAACACATTTTAGTGCGATATATCAGCATACGAATTACTGCTCGCCGCTCGGCGCTAGCTCAACGTATTTACGACGCGCGCGATTGTGTGACCGCAGCATTACACTGACGCACTCGATAAACTGTATCAATGATTTGTCACTAACATGTTTATGTGAACTTACCCAGCAACAAATCCGAAGGGTTGAGATTTCAAGTATTCCCTAAAGTTACTACAGTAATGCTAATATGGTTTAATAGGCAAAAAATTAGCCGAGTTCTTAAAGTTGAGGCATCTTTTAATATTATATAGGACGACGATCGCCATGGATCTCCACTCAGCAGTTCATGGCTGGTCGTCCGTCTTTATTTGTCTTTGTTCTTTAAAAAAGATAATGTCAGCAGATGGAAGAAGGCTTATGATGATGGCTAGAATAGAAATAAACAAAGCATTGCTTTGCATTTGAAACACACACTTTGTATTTAAGTCAGTCTCAGGGCAAACTTAAGACGTTAAAATGGAAATCACATTGTTTATTGTTTTCGTATAGTAACGCGAAATACGCCCGTATACTTTACAAAACAATAAAATATCGGGAATTTCTGGATATACGCTAGAATGTTCTTTCCAAAGATTTTTTTTTATATCTAAGTATGAGTTGGAGCCCCATGGTAACTACTGACGCCTGACATAGTACGTCATTATGTAAATTACGAAAATATTCTTACTTCATGTTACAAAAAATAAACGGTTAACACTACAACAGATCATAATGAAACAACTTTTATGGATTTTATCGCGGTTCGTAAAGATTTTGACATGGTCGACGTTTTGAATACTTTACGGCAAACACAGTCATGGAAGGATTTCTCCCACACTGCCCTTACATGAAAAAAACTTAATAAACCGCGATAAAATCCGTAAAAGTTGTTTCATTATAATGAGTGGAATTCGCGTAAACAACAAACAACATAATACAACAGATTTTGAAAATTGTAAAATTATAAGTATCTACATTTTACGGGATAAATAAAAGGTATGCCTATTTCATAATCATGTTGGCGTTAATCATAAGGCTTATATTAATCTCAGCAAACATTATATATTCTTTTACGCCTTTGACATAAAAAACGTGATCTAAACCAACGCCATGCTCCAGTGTAGTGGCAATTAAGGGTATTATGCTGCACCGTCCAGGCTCCTCTCTTCGGCTGCAGCACTAATAGCCTATTAGCCCACCTGAACGGGACTACTTTACAATAATCTCAAAGGTGGCTTGTGTTCTAAATAATCAATAGCTATTTTTTTTTTTTTTTTTATTCTTTTATTTTAAAGGCCATACATCATAAGATTAAGCCAGCCCTAAACGAAATATTAACAAACTTAAATTAGGTCTAGATCTCTTAAATATAACGAATGTATAACAAAACTTATAAATCTATCGCTGTTTTCTATTTTGAAATCAGAACTTGCAACATTATGTATAAAAAAAAAGAAGTCTAATTTACTGCATTGGGTGTCCAAAATAAGTTCATGTCTCAGAAACTCATTTCTGGCACATTCCACGAGAACGTGATATAAATCTTCGTATCGATCACATACTGTACAATTGGGGCTGTTATTTTTTCCCATCAGAAAAAGAAAATTATTTAAGGGCATATGATTGGCACGAATACGAAAACAAACGGACAAATCTCTCTTCTTTAGTCTTACATTCAAAAACCAAGGTTTTTTCGGTGGCTTACTCACAATGGTTCTGTACCAAATCCCTGAGCTTAGTGACTTTTGTTGGAAGTACTGATCCCATTCATCATAGCAAGTATTTTTTATCAGCTTAAAATAATCTTTAAAATATGACGTAACATTAATTAAGGTACCCTCGGTTCGTGCTGCATTTGCTAAAAAGTCAGCTGTCTCGTTGCCAAAAATACCAACATGTGACGGTACCCATTGCAAACGAACATTAACCCCATTACGTATTAATTTATAAATACTTTCAATAATGAGGAAAGCCTCGTTCCTGCCCATGTTACCCTTTGCACAAGATATCAGATGATGAAGACTACTTTGAGAGTCTGTTACAATAACTACGTTTTGGTAATAATAATCCGAGTTCTCTATATATGTCAATGCCTTTAGTATGGCTATTAATTCTATACTCATGATGGGAATATCCTCATTATCAATCAGAAATTGAGATTTTATTTTACGTCGTGAATCATAAAAGGCGCAACCCCCATAACCTAACGACTTTGAACCATCAGTATATATACGAACATAATCAATATATTTGGTGGCCAAAAGTTCTTCACTAGCAATTTTGAGTTCAAATGAAGACATAGTCTCTTTACTTCTGTGAAATTTATTAATAGCTGGAATATTCGTAAAACATATGTCTTCCAATGGTATTTCAAAACATTGTATGGAAATATTATAAGCAGGCCAAATATTGTAGTGTGAAATTCGTATATGTTTAAGGTATTTGTAGCTATTAAAAAGATAAAAATGACTATGTTTATTCCAGTAACGTGTACCTGATTGAATAATATTCTCAAATTGAATGATAGCTTTTAATAAGTAGTCATTATGTCTTGAAAAAAATTTCAAAAAAAACTTGTCTGATAAATATTTCCTTCTAACATTTAATGGGGGTATGCATAGTTCATTCTCCATCACGTGTATTGGAGTAGATTTAATGAAACTACCGCACAGTCTGAGTGATTGGTTTTGAATATAATCTAGTTTTTTGAGAACATTTGGACTGGCATTAGCAAATACAGCACTTCCGTAGTCCAACCTACTTCTTATTAAACTAATATACATCCTTCTCAAATGAAGAGGATGAACCCCCCACTTATAACTGCTAACACAACTTAGTATATTAATGTATTTTGAACATTTTTGATAAGTTTCATTTACATGTTTGTTCCAACTTAACCTGTAATCAAACCATACCCCTAAAAATTTAACATCTTTTACGACCTCTAGGGAGACATCATTTATTTTAATTTCAATACTAGGAATGCGATACTTTCGTGTAAAAATACATAACTTAGTTTTACTTAAAGCTAGCTGTAAACCTATATCGTTTAAAAACAATTCAAAGTCTTTTAGTGTGTTCTGCATGAGTGAAATACATTCATTAATTTCTCTTTTCCTACAGTAAAATACAAAGTCGTCAGCGTATTGGATAATCCTTATGTTAGGTGAAACTAATCTACTTATTTTTAGGGTTACAATATTAAATAATATTGGAGACATCGGATCGCCCTGTGCCAAACCATCACGACAAGTTCTACAAATTTCTCTCCCACTCGAACACACAAAAACAATGGTTCTAAAGTGAAGAAATTCCCTTATATATTTACAAATGCGTATATCGACACCGTATTGAATAAGACGTTCAGTGAGTACTTCCACGGAAACGCCATTATACGCGTCCTTTATATCCGTGAAAGCACATAAAGTATATTCTTTTTTAGTTAAACTTAATTCTACATCCATAGACAGACGGGAGAGCCCATCCTCACAAGATTTTCCACGCCGAAAGCCTATCATATATTCAGGAAAAAGTGTACTTTTTTCGAAAAAGTATTCTAACCTTCTAGTAATGATTTTATTATAAATTTTGCAAAAACAGTTTATGAGCGAAATAGGACGATGTTTAATTACAGAACCATTTCGTTTAAGAATAGCTATCACTTTGATTTTTCGCCATTGGAAAGGTATTGTAGAAGTAACATAAATTAAATTATAAATTTTTAATAACACTTTTTTAGCGCTAGCTGGTAGATGATGAATCATAGAGTAAACTATACCATCAATACCTGGAGATGTGTCTTTATGTTTAATCGCAGAAGTTAATTCAGCCAAAGTTATAGGTATATGATCGTTTTCATGGTTAGGAAATGAATCCTCCCTAAAAGGTGGATAGGCGACACCATCAGGACTCAAACTAGTGAGTAACTGATTAGCATCCCCTTCCCTTAATACATAAGGTCTATTTGGGTGGCCTTTAACCCAGCGAAGCTTGCGCCACATATCACTACTGGTAGTTTTCGGGTCAATACTATCGCAAAAACTTTGCCATGATTTGAATTTGGCCTGTCTAATTAGTTTCCGAACAGCTACTACTTTATCTTTTAAAAATTGGTAATTTTCCACTGTACGATTTTTCCTAAGTTTTTTAAGTGCAAGCCTTCTTTCTGCTACTGCTTTGGATAATTCTTGATTCCACCAAGGCTTTGGTTGGAATCTGGATGCTGTTCTGTTATTAATCTTGGTGTTGGGAATAAATTTGTCGGCTGAGTGATTAACGATTTCAAGAAATCTGTCATAGTTATCTTGTACATTGTGATTATTAATTAAAAAAATATTGAATTTAGTGTCCATATCATTTTGATATCCTATCCAGTTAGCTTGTTTAATATTACGTTTAATAACAGGTTTCTGGATAGACACAGATTTAATTTTTATACATATGAGTAAATGATCACTACTTAAATTTTCATTCGTTACGGACCAAGAACAGCAAAGAAATAAATCAGGACTTGCAAAAGTAATATCAGGAGACGAAAATATAATACTGTCATTGAGTTTTGCAATACGAATGGGGCTACCATCATTCAAAAAAGAATAATTATAATCTGAGCAACTTTCTGTAATTAATTGACCACTTCTATCAGTAGTGTATGACCAGGACGCATGATGAGCATTAAAGTCACCTAATATTAAAGTTTTACTTTTAAAGAGAGAAAACAACTCGTCATAATCGCGCTTTCTTATTCCCACACCACTAGCACAATATACACCGACAACATATTGAAGCCTTGATTGGTTAAAAACTTCAATACATATAATATCCAATTTATCTCCTGTTAATTGTATGTCAATCATGTTAGCTGAAAGAGATTTATGCACGAGAACGACCAATCCCCCAAAACCATCATCTCGATCTTTCCTATAGCAACAGTATCCAGATATATTTAAAGACTTATCCGGTGATAACCAAGTTTCAGAACAAACACATATATGTACACTTTCTCTGAACAAAAATGTTTCTAAATCAATCCTTTTCGGAATAATACTGCGACAGTTCCATTGTATGATTTTAAGATTCATCAAAATTATGAGTTTGAACTAAGTTTTTTAATTATTCTTGTCAAACGACTTTTAAGTTTACGCGCTGAAATTTTAGGTATAATATCCTTAAACATTCTTATCAAATTATCTATGTCTTCTGTGTAACTATGGCTTATTTGTATTATATTTTCTTTACCATATGATTCTTCTAAAAAGTTGATGAACTCGGAGATGGACATTGGGTAGTCACTTCTTTCTATTATTTTTTTAATCTCTTCTATTTCTGTTGGTTGTAACTCTACTGTAGGTATTCTTTTTTGTTTTTTAATGCCTCGTTTATTCTTTTTAACTGACAATGTATTCACCGAGCAATCGGTTGAAATTTCACCCGATTCAGCGTCACTTATTGAAATTTCTTCTGAATCTGAAGTATCAGTTGGTATAACAATACTTTGGGAAGACTCAGTTGTAGGTGGATGAGGTCTTTTGAAGGTGGTGAGAGGCTGAAAATCCGGTGCTGTACTCAATGGGTCATAGATATCATTAGTTATAGTTTTGTTGGCGGTATTTAAATTGTCTGGGCATTTGTTCGCTATATGTCCCTCTTTTTTGCATATAAAGCAGGTCATAATATCCGAGGAGACGTATATCCAGTACATGCTGCCGTCAAAGTCTATTTGCATGCGATCGGGTATCTTTTTTAAATCTTCCGGAGATATGTAGGCTTGACGTCGGAAACTTAAAATATGATTGAAGCCGGGTTCACTAATACCTGCCTTAATAAAATTAACTGGAGAAACTAATTTTATTTCTAATTCCGCTAATTTGTTTTCTAGTACACTGTGTGGTATAATTGGACAAACGTTAGAAAAAATTATCCGTTTGTTTCTGGTAATAAGCGGCCGAATAGGTATTTTGTTGTTATTTACGACAATACATTGATGTTTATCTATTAATTCGTCAGCAATTTCTTTCGTAGATACAAACACGCAGATTCTATTATTCGACATTCTACTGAGGAATCTAATCTGTGTGGAATCAATTATTTTACCAAAAGCATAAGCATAATCCTTGATTGGGGTGTCATCAATTGCATCTATAATAACGGCTTGCTCTTTTGTGGGGAAGGCGACAGCTTGGGTAACTGATGAATAACTAAGTTTAGGTTCCATCGTCCCTGTAGTCAGAAACGACGGAGGTATTTATAATCGTAGATAACACTCGCACTGCCGCGCGCAAGCGCAGGCGCACTCCACTGCAATAGGTACTCACAAATACACGTAGTCGATATAATAATGAAAGGACGTGCAAACCTAACGGCGCACCGATACCGACTGTAATCAATAGCTATATTTGCGGACAAAATACACGCGGTATGATCCTGAAATAAATAGATTTTAGGTTAAAAAAGTTATAAAATTATATATTAACTAGCTGTCCCGACAGACTTCGTTCTGCTAAAATCGCTATTAAAAAATAGGGGTTGATCGTAGAGGGGTGAAAATTTAGGGTTGTATGTATTTCTGTATGTTGTATCATAAAAAATAGAAATTAAAAATTTTGTCTAAAAAATAAAAAAATAAATTTAGGGGTGGACTACCCCTAACATTTAGGGGGATGAAAAATAGATGTTGGCCGATTCTCAGACCTACTGAATATGCATATAATATTTCATAAAGATCGGTCAAGCCGTTTCGGAGGAGTACGGTAACTAACATTGTGACAGGGAAATTTTATATATTAGATTATCAATATCCCGTGAACCATGCAGTCTTTTCACTAGTCAGATTTTATCGCAGTTTATTAAGTTTTTTTCATGTAAGGGCTGTGACAGAGCAGGCCTTCTACGACCACGGTTGACGTGAAGTATCCGAAACGTCGGCCTTGTAAAAATCTTAACGAACCGCGATAAAATCCGTAAAAGTAGTTCCA
Organism: Lycaena phlaeas; assembly: GCA_905333005.2. Taxonomy (NCBI): domain Eukaryota; kingdom Metazoa; phylum Arthropoda; class Insecta; order Lepidoptera; family Lycaenidae; genus Lycaena; species Lycaena phlaeas. The sequence continues at coordinate 638,340 of HG995171.1, forward strand.
TTATGATCGGCTGTAGTGTTAATCGTTTGTTTTTGTAACATGAAGTAAGAATATTTTCGTAATTTACGTGACGACAGGTGTCGGTGGTCACTGTGGGGTTTCGACCCCTACTTATGATATTAAAAAAAAACTGCATTCGTTCGAAAATGGATTTCCGCAAAGTAACGCCCGATTCTATTAACTAGATTTTATGTTATTTGGATAGGTAGACTGGCAAACATGCCACTACATTACTATATTCATACAATGTTTTCTTGAGATACGCTTAGGCTTTTTACGGTGATAATAAATTATACCAAATAACATTAGCGTATATCATCCAGTTAATCCACTCCCGATGAAACCGCCGTCTGATACCCGAAGCCTGCTGCTATTGCTCCTCTATTATTATTATAACAAACGTCTCCACAACGTCGTTAACGACGCCTTATTGCTAACGAGATTATTAAATTCTCAATTGAGTACTAATTTGCGAGACTCTAATTCACAAATATTTTACAATTTAAGGGAGCCGTCTTTATTAAACTTCATTGCAAAAACGATTTATTTATTGGCCGAGGTAAGAAAAGAGCATTTGACTTACGAAATGGCAAGAGAACCACGCTTATATACTATAACCTATAACTGCTTTCATGCTGAAAAGTTCGAGATCCAGAAAAAAGCATAATAATATTTGCCACTTTCACGCTTTTTATGGCTGGTAATGATGAAGGTTTGACTCGGTGGACACTTCCTGCCTAAGCGTAAAATATTTTCTGCCTTTGCCTCTTAATTAACTTAGGCACCTATGTTCATTGACCAAAAATGTTAAATTGTTCGGCGTTACGTAACTTTTGGGCATGGGCTCATCAACATGGCTGCCCTTCACATGGATATTCTCAATACTTGGTGTATGTGATTGATCATTAAAATATCCTCTTTGGCTGGCACCGACTCCAAAAATACCCGATTTTAAATAGTATACGTCTTCTACTTCACTTCGAAGTATTTCAATATTATTTTAAAAATTTTAGTTGTACATTAATTAAGGTATGGTTTTGAAGTCGGTTTTTGGTTTCTTATTTAAAATTAATGTTTTTGGTAGTATACTAGTGTTTTTTATAAACAATCCTCTGGAATCTAGATCATATCCCCAAAATCCTCACCAGCCGGCATGCGCGTCACGACAACCTATCCCCTTTGTCTATTCCTATTCTCGTGTTATATCGTTCTACAGTAGCTAAATTTCGTGCACGCAATACTCTTCGCTTTACATCAAAAGAAGAGATAGCAGGATATTAGTAATCTTCGTAGTGTGCATGTTAGAGTAATCGAGAACAGAGAAGACTTGCACACTAGCCCGGCTGGACATCATTGGAGTGGACAACGAATGCAGCGTGCCTTTATAATATTATGTCTAAGTCTAACCTCTCCAGATTCAGACAAACAACAGATGGAGTTGTTATATTTTTGGCACAAGGTCGGTCTCATTGACCTCAAACCCTGCGGCACTCGGCAGCACTCGGTGGCACTCGGCGGCACTCGGCGTGCTAATTGGTGGCATAGTACATAAGTGACTATTGAGATGTTTGTTAGCGTATGCTATGCGCAATCCGCCGATACTTTAGGGGCGAATGGAATAAGTATTAGTATTGCACAGCTGGAAATATAATCGGTGTGCTTTCATTAGGCTTATGTACAGCATTGGACGGGGGTAGCATTGTTAAATGTTAATAATGAGGATAAAGTATTGTTTCTTGCTAATTATGATAAAACAAAAAAAGCCAATTAACACCAAGCTTACATGAAATCTATGTTCGGCATTACATTTTTAAAAGGGCTAAGTCGGCCATTCGTTGTTGATGTTACTCCAGAGAAGTCCAGACTGACAGCGGTAGCCACCAAACAACCGTTTGATAAGATCTGAAGAAGCCCAAGGGACATGTTAAAGCCTTGGAACTCGCAACGAGTTTAATAAGGACAATTCAAGGGAAGTTGATAACAATTTAGGGGTTATTCATGTATTTAGTCTACTAAACGACTGTCTGGTCTGGTGACACGCTGTGGCTGTTGAGAACGTTCGAGCGGACGAGGATCTATCAACCACCATCCAGATGGGATGGTGTCTCGGCTGTGGCTGCTGCAAATTGAGTAGCGGACACCATTATGTTATATACATTGATGTGATCAATATTGGTCGCCCTCATCTTCTAGTGGCCTGGTGAACCAACTGGCTCTTGCCTAATGTTCTATTATGAATTATAATAATAATAATAAAGTGGTTATTATCATTACAATGGTGTCGAATGAGCTCTTATGAAAGATTAACAAATTAGTACAATAACAAGTGAGAACTCGGTATCCACCACACACAAACTGATCACAGCCAAATAAACCACCAATACTAGTTTAACAGTATTACTGTCTAAAGTGTAATAGAACAAATAAGTTCTCGCACAAACAACACACCTCGAAAGCAATTAACGTCGACATTTCCGTCGAGTTGTCCGAGTTGTGTTGAGTTGTCGGAGTTGCTCCACGGTGCCAGGTGAAGAACACGTTTGCTTTGATCACATTACAATTGGTACTTCACAGCCTAAGCAAAAAAACTTGTTTAATTAAATTACAGATTTAAATTATTAATTACCTGAGTGGTGGCGATAGAAAATAAAATGAATTAATTTAATTAATTTATTATTAAATAGCAGCGCCCCGCGGTTTCACCCGCGTACTTTCTATTCCCGTGGGAGTACGGTGATAAATTATAGCCTATGTGTTATTCTGATGTATAAGCGAAGTATATTATTGTAAATTTTCGTCAAAATCCATTCAGTAGTTTTTGCGTGAAAGAGTAACAAACATACATACTTATTTACAAACTTTCGCGTTTATAATATTACATAGTAGGAACGTAGGATAATAATTATTTCATCCGATAACACAGCTGAGCGCATCTGTACCGCCGGTAAAATTATAATATCCATCGAAAAATTAACCTATCTAAAACGATGACGTTATATAGGCTAATGATCACATCATGCTAACGTATAATGCTAACAATTTATAATTACAGTAGGTAGGTACTCGAGTCTGATGATAATATGACGTATCCAACAGTGGGGTACATTGCCCACAACGGTTCAGGCCTTGTCGTGGCGGCTCCCCAAGATGTTGGGTTCACACTGGGCTCAGTAGCCCAGTGTGAACCCAACATCTTGGGTGAAACGAATTGATCCGAGGGGGCTCTTTGTACCCTTCTTATAAGAAGAGGGGGCAAAAGAGCAGAGGGCAAGGGGTGAGGATGGGAACCTCACCTCATCGTGCTGTCCAGATGTTGGGAGTGGTTGTTCTGTGGTGCGGGGCAACCCCTCTGTGGACGTAGCGTTGATCTCCTGAGGTACTGACTAGCCATCGAGGTGCTCTGTTGCTTGTAGATCCGGGGCACCTCACCAAAGGCACTCGGCGGGTTTTTGTGGGTTGAGCTGGGTCCATTTAGCATCTTTCGGGCGCAGCGAGTTCCACATACCTGCTTGGGGTGACCCACTCCCCGCGGGATGCCTAAGCGCATTTCACGGCGTTAAAACAAACAAAATAGTGGGGTAAATTATGCGGGCTGTGATCACGCGGGATGATGATGATGAGCCGAGCAGAGCCAGCTCCTGTCTCTATTTAATATCCTGTCTTAATTTATTCACAGTAATGTATTATGTAGAGAAGGATTAACTGTACGAGCGAGCAGACATTAACTCTAACCAAAACCACCCAAACCTGTGTTGTTATATAAGTAGGAATATTATTAAGGAAATTATAATATATGGCTTATAGCTGTGATGCTTAAGCTGATGCGGCTCGGTGGGGCGGGTTATCAGGGAGGTATGAGAGAGGATACAACGTAATGTAGGTACTCCAGTGATGACCTAAACCTAGCTCTTATCGAGTTTATACCTGAGATAATTAAATTAATAACATTCTTTATGATCCACAGAGAGATTGAAACTTGAAAACGGCAATGTTAAATATCTTATATAATATTTTTTTCAGTGTATATTGTTGGGGATATGAGTGGCAAAGGATCGGTGGTCTTGTCATACATTGAGGGAGGCCTATGTTCAGCAGTGGACGGATAAAAGCCTATGATCATTACGATATATGCAAAGTAAAGTACTGGTATATTAATGAAAACCCAAAAAGACGTCTGGAGGTTCAATTGCATAGGCTAGGGAATCATACCCGCCTAAAATTATTGAAATAATCTTGTTTGTTTGAATCAAACTTTATGTTATAAATAAATAAGTTTAAAAACCATACAAGAATCGCAGCCTACGAAAATCAAATATCTAAATTAGCTTCTATTTAATTTCCCAGGGTATTTAGTGCAACATTTATTATGATATTATTACCAATAACGTGTTTCTAAATGAAACACATAAATTTAGCGTTGGCTACAAACAGCCGCGCGTGCCCAATACATAATAAAGCAATCCTGTCAAAAATGTTCTCAATTTGATTGTGAATTTAATAAGGGTTATAAATTGAATGTTAGTATACTAAAAATGAAATAACAAGCGTAATGTGCAATCGTACCGGAGATATCTGGAAGATAGGTTTCTAAAGTGTCTTATGGTTCGAGAGGAGTGCAATATGTTATAGGGAGATAAATCAAGTTGATAAAACTAAACGGCGAACTCTTAACATGGCAAAACTGCAGTTGAAAAAGCTTTGACTTATTCATATTAGTGAGTGGGTCCTTAAAAATTCTTAGTTAGTTCATTGTATTACATGTCTTTCCTGAAGATCGAAACCAAAAAATATGCTTCGGAAATTTTTTTTTAGTCTTACACTAGGGTGCGAAACAAGCGTATTTATACCATTGACATAGTTATAAATCTTGATATTAATAACATAACGTTACTATGTTCATACAGTTTGATAGTACCTAGTATTAAACGTTTATACCATCTTAATCACGTTAAAACAACTCCACTTCCGCACACTCCACCTAATTGAAGCTCGTTCAGATTGAACCATCGAACTGCATGCATTCCGCCCTTCCGCCAACGTCGGATCACAATATCCGCCACTTGAGGATGTTGCCGCATAACGCCGAGCCGCAATCGTGCAATCCAAACTCGATTAACTCAAACTATCCTAATGACTGTATTAAATTTTAGCATACAGCTGAATCCAGTAATGACTGGAAATTCCTAGATTGAAAATCGACGAGGATTTCATCAGTTGAACGCTAACATCACTATTGATAAGGACATGATTTACATTGATTCGTAAGTCCCACTAACACTGCCGAATGGAAATTCGACGAATAATATAGATCGAAGTTGCCAATATCCTCGCAAATCTATTCCAATCGCACGCCAGAACACCTCACGTAGACTATAGCCTTTGAGAACGACCTCTACCCTAAAGGTCCCGTAGTACTTGCTCGGCTCGACATATTTCTCAGAAGATGAGGTCAAACCGCGAATCAAAGTGTTTGCACTCAACTATGCCCATCTATTTGTAACAAGAGCTGACGGTTTCAACCTTCTGAGAATATCTTTTGACTTGTATACCTTTAATCTTTAAAGCGAAGAAAATAGAGCAAACCAAATAACACGATACATATTAATATGTTTTTATGAATTTCTTGGAACCCTATTGATTCACAACACCTATCAGGACCATATTTTGAGATTAAGATTAAATTATTTTTCACTATAATATTGTAACTGTTTAGTATGGAATATTCGCAATGTTTCTTTTCGAATGTCGAATTTTTGTTTGTCGCAGACGAAGCGTTGCTGAAACATCGGGCTCTGGGAAATTTGAGTGATGTACGTGGTGGATATCCCGATTTAATAGTAATTATAAAGTCCTTAAAGTCCTGCTTGAGAAATGAGGTATGTCGTAATACGGTCCAGTGTGTGGTGATGAGAGCTAATATTTTAAATTATAATCATTCTCAGTCCGTCAAAATATCAACATATCTAGGTCTCCGGGCTCTATGGTCTGTAATTTTTTCATCTATATTAATATTATAATATAATTTTACTGAAGTAATATAAGACACATTTTAAAAACAGCTTTTACGGGCAACAGCTATATTACAACTCCTACACTAACTATTACAACAGCAATATATTTGACGATATTTTTAAGTTTTATGACCTTATTTTAAAATATCGACTACATTGGAAATATTATATCTAAACAATGGAGTGAGTTTCGTTTGAGACTTATGAAAATAGTTTTACCGATCGATGCCACATAAGCATTGCAATGAAAATATATTTTCTAATACAAATGTATTAGAAAATATATTTTATAGCATTAAAAAAAATTTTTGGCAGGCATATTTTCATGTTGTTTGTTGGATCTGCACTGGGTAAAGGATCCGTGCAAAAGTGTATATATATTTTATGTAAATCGAGCAAACATTAGGACTAGCATATAGAAAAAAATGTATTAATTTTACTGCCAGAAAATTGTTTGTAATGGATAATTATATTTGGCAACACTTCAACACCTAAAACAATCCATAAATTCATCCAATAAACCAATAGGTAAAATAGTAATAAAGGCAAAATGTTGATGTATATGATTTACAAATACCTATGTTGTGGATGCAGAAGATAGGATTATCTCGTGTAATTCGTTCGGACCGTGTTCCTTTATTCCCTGGTCCAGACAATCGCTACATCATATGCAATAGTGCAGCGTGCAGTAGTAAGCAACACTTACTTCGAAAACATATTGTTCTTGCACAATTTCTAAACATTTTTTAAGAATAAAATCTATACCTACCTATTTTATATAAAAAATGCGTAAGAACTAGGGTACACAGATCAAATGAATATTTTCTACTATTGACCTGTAAAATAACAGAAGACTTAGTAAGCGCAATTAACGAAATGAAGGGACAAAAAGTACCAATTAACAAATGAACAAGAAGTATAAAGGTCGCACGAGAATAATAAGTACAGTCAAAAGCTAAACCAAATTATTTAAAACGTTCTAAACGTCTATTTCTACGTCTTCTATTTTCCAACTTAAACGCTTTGTAGTTGAAAGAACCGCAATAGTTTTATGGGATTTAAACTGAAGAGCTCCTGGCTTAAACCGCTAAACCACGCAGTTAAGGAGTTAAAAAGAAAAAATCTCCGGTAAAGAATAATTCCGGCTCTTTGTGGTAATTTGCGACTTTAGTTAGCGAAACCGGAGTTTACGTTTATATTTAAATAACAAATCAATTTTATTTTGAATAACGAACCAATAAAATGAGAACGACTGGTTTGCTTCACTAAGTATATTCATTAAAGGTATATTATAGGTTGTTTAGCGTCACAAAATACCTACATTATGTTATATTTAAGTAAGTAATAGTAAACACAAAACAAGTCATTACTTATATACCCTACATAGTACAAAATCTATCCGCTTTCGCTGTTCCTCTGGTCGAATATATTTTACGCTCAAATCTGTTAAATTATCCAAGTTACCCAACTCCGCGTTGCTTTGTGGAATTGTTACATGGGTATCTGATTTGTCTAATTCAAACGCTTTTTAACGCTCGTTAATAAAGATATTATTAAGATCACAATCAATATACAGAGTTATCAAAAACTACATTTCATACGTCTAGTTACATGAAACAAACAAACAGACGAACAGGACTCAACCACAACACTCCCCCCGCTGAAATATAATTAAATGAATAAGGGATTTTTGACATTAACTTTGCCCGGGAAATGTCCCGAAGGGTTTATTTGTTTATTTTTATAGACGTAAGGGCCGGCAATGAATAACTTAAACAATCTTCACAAGTACAGCGCAGAGATCAGCGCCGCTTTATGGGACGTAAAAAACGCAACTTTTTGTTCTCCCTTATCCCTAAAGTTATCCCTCTTATCAGGCATCGTTAGTGTCCGGCCCCGGGATCCCAACTTATCCCATTAATAAAACATAGACAATGATAATTCTAGTTTGGGATGACATAAGGTCCGTGTGACCCGCAGTTCACCGGGAGATCATTATCAACTCATACTCTAGCGCATTTAGTGGATCATTACTCCAAAAACTTGATAATAATAATTGAGTTAGGTTATACATTGTAGAGTTTTTCAATGTGTATCAATCGCTTAGTGTCGTAAAAAAATATTTTTTAGAAGAAGGCTATTATGCGATACATTAAAATAATTTTGGGTTTCTTCAAATTGGTCATGTTTAAAAGAGTAGAGAGAATATAATCGAAGAAGATTATTTTTAAGTGGACTTTTTTACAATTGACCAGTGCAAGCGTAAGGTTTTTTTTAACATTATTTATAGCCTATTAGTAACTTACTTTTTCGGTATCGGGATAGGGTTATTTACTCGTATAACATATATAAAGATTATTTAAAAAACAATTTAAATTCATGGAACGGTAGGTAAAACGGTCTGTGAAAATTCCAAACTAGTTTTATTTAAGAAACTCACACTGCACATTTAATCTTACAAAAATAATAATAAAAAGCGCTCATTTGAGTTTCAGAACACACGCACGCATACAGGTTGTGTTGACGCGGGCTTTAACGTTCACATACGCTCGATTGATCAAAATATAACCTGATGTGAAGTGCTCAATAAGCCCCGGCAATGACGGATCACCTTTAAGATAACATCGCGCACGAGACTATTTAACCTGTTTATTTGTCGATAGTCGTCTATGTATAGTCCAACTAAAAGATCGTTTTCCTTGTAATAGTCCCGTACACCTGCAGCCTCATAACCGTTACAGTGCAGTATCGTAGTTCACGAACATTGGCCGTGCCGTTTTCTAATGTTTACGCGAATTTAACTCCACAGTTTGTGTAAAGTATCCAAAACGTCGGGCAAACAAATGTAACAAATTAATACATCGCGATATCAAAGCTATTCATATTATAATTGGCCATATTAATAATAGTGTACCACTTACGGATATATAAGTATTTTACGGTATATATTAAAGGCACATACAGTCAGTTGCAAGAAAGCTTCATTAAATTTAAAACCAAGATTAGACACAATATAATGCTCCATTAAATTCCTTTTTTCGTTGCAAGAAGCCTAATTTAATGTAAGTTTTAATTGTCCATTAAAAATAATTTTTGAACTGTCAAACTCTACATTAACCAAAATAATAAAATAAGTAAAACAACATGTAAAATGAACAATATCAAACTTGACACGAAACGTAAGATTTCATTCGTATCATTCACTTAAGGGCATCATTATTTAATGAACAACAGTCTATACCTTAATGTGTGTTCATGCAACGCGCCTTAAACTAATGGCTTCTTTAAATTTAATGGGTTATTAACTAATAGAATGCTATTGATGAGCTTCTTGCAACTGACTGTTAGTATTATATGTATAATATTAATTGATTAATTTTGATGTAGGAGAAAATCTATGAAAAGACAGGGAAAATATTGGTAAAAAAGATGCGTATTGCGTGGAAGTCTAGTAACATTGAAGGTCCCCCCGTCCTCCACAGGAAATAACGAGCGCCACAGACTACGACTACTAGCATATTTGCCACCCGTCTCGAATAAATTTTGTCCACTTAAACTAGATGGCATCTTATACTCGATAAAAAATACCATAAGTTTAATGACACTTTAGACACGTTAACATTTTATTACTTATCGCAAACGTGGGCTTTAGTGTCAGTAATTACTTCCTTTCCTGACCCTGTTTCTAAAACATAGCAAAACTGATTCATAAAAAAGAACGATTGCTTAGCATAAATCGTTGAGTAGTAACCGGTAGAAACCGGACTAATATCGAATGATGATAAACTGGATTTATAAAACAATAGTCAAGAATAGTCGAATGCCACCTCAGACCGAGGAGCTTGTATTTTAGACCCGCCCAGACGGGGGCATGTCGAGAATTTAATAATGTAAGAGGCAGGGCTGAACTACAGAATTCACAAAAACAACGAATATACGAAAAACTTTCATACAGGTACCTTCATTTTACTGAGGTCCCGAAACCTTGAGTTGTACCAGACCATTTCACCGACAAAATAACCTTGTAATTTGAATATATTATTTAAATTTGTATTAGTTTGAACATAGCGGAGCTCTTGTCTCATACACACACTGTATAAATGTATTATAATCTTGCTATCATCCATGCTAATGAACATATGAAAGTAACTCTATCACCCTTTTACGTCTAACTGTTTTTTGAACACGATAGACCACTTACTACTCATCAATATGGCGGTTATTATAATCAATAGCAACATCTTTACGATATTCTTTTACAGTATGTCATGGGTATACTTTGTCTACCGCGATGCTCGGTAAGGGGTCCTGTTTTAGTTTTGCAAGGCAGGAACGTCCCAGAAGGACACTGAAGAGCAGGTAAAAGAAGAGGCTGCCGTTGGGAGACAACAGTGCGTAAAGGGCACTAATGCGCCTCCTGTAACTCCCCTATGCTCGTCCGCTGCAGGCAGGGTGCCGCGGGGACTGTTTTATGACAGTCTCAATATTAGTCGATTTAAGATAGTGGCGCTAATAAGCCTACTAAAATCCTGTCCGGATCTAAATTATATATATCGTTTTAGAAGCCCACGCGCGTCACCTAAATAAATGTAAAATTATATCTTCTACGTCATAAAGGGGGGTATGTTTTGTATTAACAGTGATGTAATATAAATAAGACAGGGCATAACATACGCCCTGCCTTACCTGGGTTGATACTGGTTAGCATGTCATAAAAAAAAATTACAATATGTATGAAATATTGAAGTGGGCAATTGTCAATAACTTCATCTCACGAAATTTCATATTATAATATACACAGGATATAACATTATCAATAATCCGAGAACATAATCCCGCTCGCTAGCAGGTAAATATTAGTTATGGGCTAATAAATCTGCGGCCGGAGTTCAGTTTAATATCCTGCTGCGGGCCCCCGCCTGCGTTGGTAGTAGTTAGCGTCCTGCGTCGGTGCACGATGAGTTAACAACCTGCGTCAGTGTGCCAGTGGTGAACCTGCGTCAGTGTGCCAGCAGTGTGCATCCTGCGTTACGGCCCGCGATGAGATTTACGTGACTATATAAATTACACTAAATGATAGAATTAGCGATAAATTCGCTCGACGCGTTTCATTTGGAAATAGATGCTGACAGATGACTTTAGTATTATCGGAGGGTTGCCAGAACAAAGCAGATAAGCACTGTCGTTTCGTTACCAAAAAAATGTAGTGTAACTTTTCCACAGCGATATACGCACGCGATGAAAATTAATTACATAATTGGAAATTTCAGAGCGAAAACTAATAAACAGACAGCAAGAAGGCGGAGGTTCCTCTCAAACTTGTAAGATATAATGTTACCAGGTAAACATTATTCGCTCTCTAAACATCTTTTTAGGCGTCTATTCAAATAGAAGTAAGATGGTGTAAATAGCACTCTACTTCATAGCGTCTTCACCTTTCTCGCCTTCACCTTGACTACATCCAAAAATTGACTACTCCTTATTCCATTAGTTACTGTTACATTCGACTGTTTAACCGTTTGATAATTTTGATAAATGCGTATAAGTTGTATCTAACGTAAAACGTGACAGGATGATAATATCACGGCCCGCCATATGGCGCCGGATATTCCACTCACGAAATGCTATTTTGTTTAAATAAAGGCCTTTTCTTATTTGAAGGTTATACGGCTAAGGAAAGCTACTGTCGTGTAAGAACAGATGGAGTAAGAATTCGAAGCGAAGGAAGATGGCGTAAGATATTTTTAAGACTAAACTTTGGTTTCGTGTAAAATACTGTGATCGTATATTTTGACGATATCCGATACCAGCCTTTCTATTCTTCACTTATCTAGCCCTCTTCTTAGTCAATAATTTTACGGAAAATAGACAAGTAAACACTTTAATGACAGAATCCTACTTCCTACTAATGTTATTAACGTGAAAGTTTGTAAGTATGGATGTTTGTTACTCTTTCACGTAAACACCACTGAATTGATTTTAATGAAACTTTACAATAATACAGTTTATACGCCAGAACACATAGGCTATGATTTATCCCTGTACTTCCACGGGTATGAAAAGTACGCGGGTGAGCCCGGGGGGCGCTGCTAATAACTTATATTTGACCGATGGTTCCGCTGTGCCACGTCCCCGTCTTGGCTCATCCTTTAAACAGAACTACACTGTTTTCTTGGAAAAAAGGACAAGACTAGCAGTGTTACTGTCACTAATCTCTTAAAAAAGACAGCACATGAATGAGTTGCCCGGGCTGGTCCCAGATTAATGATTTTATGGGCGACGCTGACCACTTACCTAATAGTTTAAAGTAAAGTAAAAGATCAACCCTTTATGTCCCACTGCTGGACACGGGTCTCCTCCTCAAAATCAGGCGAGGAGGGTAATAGGCCAATAGCTTACCGCGCTGGCCCAGTGCGAGTTGGTGAACTTCACATACCTTTATTTATTTATTTTATTTATTTATTTCGGCATATCAACAATATAAACACGATACATTATTATTTCATTTGTCAAACGATAGATAGTGCTTACATTTATTACAGACATGCACAACATTATTCTTAATACCGCGACATAACAAGTCCATGAAATGACAAATAGTTGATTTTATTATAAAATTACAAATTATTGATGAAATAACAACATTACAATAATAGTCCTAAGTTAATAAATATGTAATACCTAAGTCAAGTCAAGTAAGAGTGTCAAGTCAACAGTCAATTGGTTTATTATTTTACGGAAAATTAGAAAAGACAAGTACATACACATGTTAATCTTAAGTTGCCAGAATTTTTTTCCTGAATGATGTTGAGTGGTCATGGAATATATCAAGATTAAACAATTTGCAATAGTTATTGTAGGTGGTAATAAGCCTTACAATGGGACTATTTTTACCAAGATTGGTCTTGTATTTGGGGACATTGAAAACCGATTTGCATTTAATGCGTGCATTTACTTTAGGGACACAGATTTCTATGCGCTCTAAGAGATCCGGGCATGATGAAGTTCCCCCAACAAGCTTCCGGAGAAACACCAGGTCCAACATTTTTCTACGCTGCGACAGAGAATTCATGCCAAATATCCTTAATCTCTCATCGTATGAACATCTGTTATTGATGTTAGGGGTGACAATTGCTAAATGTCTTGTGAATGACCGCTGTAGGGACTCGATTCGTTGAGAATGAACTGCGTAGTCAGGATTCCAAATGACACTACCAAATTCCAATATGCTGCGTACACAATTTTTATATAAAAGTATCTTAGCTTCGACAGATTTGAACTCCTTTGTATTACGCCTAATGAAACCCATTACATTAGCAGCTTTATTGATCATATAGTTATAATGCGGTACAAAGCTTAGTTGAGAGTCCAATACAACACCTAGATCACGTATCTTCGGAGCAAGTGAAATTTTAATACCGTCTACGAAATATTGAGTTATTAATACCTTTCTCTTTTTCGTAAATTGGATATGTTGACATTTAGCAGCATTCAGTTTCATTTTATTTTTAAGACACCATATAGAAATACGATCAAGATCCGATTGCAATAGAAGTGAGTCATTCAGTGTATTAATTTGTCGCGATATCTTCATATCATCGGCAAAGAGAGAACAGTTACAATGATGCACACTTTTCACGATATCGTTTATGAACAGTAAGAATAATATAGGCCCCAAATGAGAGCCCTGGGGCACCCCCGAAGCTGCTGTGTATTCTTTAGATTCGTATCCATTCACAACTACAAATTGCTTTCGTTCACTGAGATATGATGCCAGCCATTTCAGCTGCTTATCACATATTCCATACTGGTCATGTAACTTTTGAATTAAAATTTGGTGGTCAACCATATCAAAAGCACTTGCAAAGTCAGTGTAGACTGCATCTATCTGCTGCTTATTGTCAATTCCATGCAAAATAGGGGTAAGGTAGGAAATTAGGTTTGTTGTGACCGATTTTTTCTCTTGGAAGCCGTGCTGTTGGGTGCAAATCAAGGACCTCGTATGATTTGTTAATATCGCACAAACAACTGACTCAAATATCTTTGCGAAAGAAGATAGTATTGATATTGGTCTATAGTTACTAACGTCGCCATTATCTCCTTTTTTTAGGATTGGCACTATTCGTGCTCTTTTCCAAACATCTGGGAAAACACCAGTTTCCAAAGACATGTTAAATATAATTTTAAGTGGATAAGCAAGTGTTGAGGCGCACCTTTTTATAAATAGAGGCGGTATGTTGTCAGGGCCAGCACCTTTATTGGGATTCATTTTTCTTAATTTAATAAGTATATTTGTCTCGGTGAGAGTTATACGAAACAATTTACAAGAATACTGGCCCTCAGAGCTATGTGAATTAGGATCTCTGGTGTCAAATACATTTATATTAGTTTTATACACCGAGCTAAAATGGGATGCGAATAAGTTTGCGATGTTTTCACCACCTGTTACTGTTATGTGATCACATTTCATCGTTGAAGGTACAGTGTGTGAGGCACTTTTTTTGCTTTTAATGTAACTCCAAAAAACTCGAGGATTGTTTTTAATGCTGCTCTCAACAGTTTCGATATACTTTCTTTTACAAATTTTAAGGAGCTTCCCACAACGGTTTCGTATGATTTCAAATTCATATCGATCACGGGGGTTATTAAATTTGAGAAATTTTTGTCTTAACCTCTCTTTTTCTTTTAAAAGGCGTATTAGGTCTGAAGAAAACCATACAGGATATGTCATGGTTCGTAACTTACGTCTAGGCACATGCTCACTTATCACCTTGTTCAATACATTATAAAATGTTCCTACCATGTCGTTTACGTTATTGCAATTTTTAAAACGACCTAACCAGTCAACATCACTCAATGAGGACTTAATACTACAATAGTCGGCTTTGTAAAAGTTGTAATCAGTCCGTGGCAATTTATCTGTCAAAGGGTTTGATGACTTACTCAACACTATGTCGAGCGGTGGATGGTATGGGTCCAGTTTGCTGATGCAACTAGCTTCAGAAACTTGACACGAAATATTAGTCAATACTAAATCAAGAACTTTGTTATCCTTATTTGGAATGCCATTTACTTGATGTAATCCAGTTAACGAAATAAAGTCAGCCAAAGCATATCCCAATCCGTTTTGGTAGTTTTCTGCAACGAGACCCGCACCATCCTCGGCTCGACGCCATTTTAAGAAACTCATATTAAAATCTCCTACTATAAGCACGTCGTCTAGGTCGTTAACCACATCAGCAGAGTTCTTGAGAAACATGGAAAGTTCTTTTAATTTAAGGGGCGAGGATGTACAGAGTGTATATACAACGCATATACCAATGCTCTTGGAAATGTTATTCTCTCGCAGACTTATTAGGATCCACAAATCGTCACATCCACTCTCCAAATGATTCAAGCGACAGCTAGTTATTGATTTCTTTACCGCTATCAGAAGCCCCCCACCACCAGTTTTAGTATAAAATTCCGAAGTAGTACGGTCACGCCGATAAACACAATATCTGTCATCAACGAGTTCAGCATCCGTGATGCTGGGACTTAGCCAGGTTTCAGTGAATATGATGACATCATAGTTGAATTGGAGAACATTGTTGTATATGTCATTAGTTTTTGTTCTCATGCCGCGCAGATTTTGGTAATAAAGCTGAAGCATTGTGATGGTTATAAATTACGGTTTCGTGATATTGAACCTTAAGGTTACTGCAGGCTATTTAGAGAAGTCATACTAGTTATTACTTTTGATGGAGTGTTGTCGGTTTTTCGGACAAATATTTTCCCGTTTCGGACCCATACATACTTGTAAGATAACTCTTTGGCTTTGATTCGCGTGGCGGCATGAAGGGACTTCTTTTCTGGAGTCAAGTGTTCACTCAAGTAAATGTACCTCTTATCTCCTCCAATGCCGATTAGGCCGGTATTAAGTCGTTCCTGGTTATTTTTATTGAATTTCTGCGTAGCAGCAAGAATAGAGTCACGACACCGAGTATTACGAAGTTTGACTACAACAGTTCTTGCACGATTGCTGTTGGCATTTAATTTAGCCACACGAAAACATGATTGAATATCGTCATTTGATATCGGTTGAGATACAACTTTGCCTATCTGCGTAACCACTTGAGCTAGATTTTCTGTTTTAAATTCTGGAAGGTTATGTATCTCAATATTTGACTCGCGACTATGCTGTTCAAGATTCGACAATCGAGAGGAGAGTTCCGTCACTGACTTTGTAAGATTACAATTTTGATCTTTGAGATATTTGATTTCTTCTTCTCGAGATTTCAGTATGCCACTGATACCTTCAAAGACTTTCAAAGGTGCACTTAGAAATTTAGAAAAACCCATTTCGAGGCACACACGGAGGGGGGGGGGGTTAGGATCGTACCCGGAACCTCTCGCATAAGAGGCCGAGTCCATCCACCACTGGACCATCGTCGCTCTACCTTATATTTAACTACGAGTGAAAATTAGATCAGTTATGGAAACGGTCTACTTGTTCGTTTTACAGTTTAACAGCACTGAATTAGTTTTTCAATTAATCAAACAATAGTATTAGGAAAACCGTATTTTGAACAAAAAATATTATTATGTTTAACAAGCATAAAAGTGAGCATAAATATTTTTGTTCTCGAATATTAAAACAAAACAAAAAAGGCGGATAAAAAGTTTTGCGAAACATTTAGTACGTTAATACATTCATGAAATGTATGAAAATATTTTTCAAAACAAATTCAACTCTGCTAAAATGAATTGTGAAAAATCTTTTGTTGCGTGGGGTTGGAATGCCTTAAATTAGATAAAAGCTGTTGAAGATGAAGAATAATAATAAAGACTGTTAATTATAAACATGTACAATTAAACAAATGCTCGTTCCTACTCTACTACTTGTAATATATTTTGCCTATTTTGAAGAGAAGTAAAATTAAAAAGAAAATTGAGGTATGAAATATAAAAATCAACGAACCAGTAACGAAGTGATTGAAACCAATGCATTAAATTCAATTAAGTAATTAAGATAGTGACACCCACGTTAATACAAACTTACGTGGACTGATAAAACGATAACGCCTGCTTTCGGCTTCATTGACTGATAAAAAGGTTAATATTAGACCTAGTTATGTTAGATCATAAAATAAGTCCAAAGACAGAGTGTAATATAGCACTGGAAATGCTAATAGTAGAAATATAACCATTAATATAAAATAGATAAACGAACGAACGAACAAGTTTCTTTTAGCTTCGTTTCTACGATTCTTGTTCAATTACTTCAACTTTAATTCTCTCTCGGTTTTCGGTCTCCGATGGTATGGAGCTATTTTATTTTCAATGTTTTTCTCGCAATTGATTAAAGTATTAATTAATACAGCTTGCGTTCGACACGGCGAAAGGGTGACTTTCCACTAGAGGGGATGACGAAACGAAAAATAGCAGTACGCAACAGTAAATATTACTAGAAACTTCTTCTGGTCGCTAAACAATTTCCTAACAAAAATGTACACCTGCCTTTAGAACAGCAAACTGGAATCGCCCGGGGCCGGCGAGTATCGGCAAACAAAGTTTATTATAAATACACCAACTTTACCAATTTATAGCTAAACAATCAGAACATTCTGATATTTAACTTAAATAACACGCAACGATCGAATCAAACTAATCTTATCTTTCCTAATAAGCAGGTTTAGTAGGTTTAACTCCATATCATTATAACTATCACCACTATCATTATCTTCGCCTACTGCTTCTGCTAAATAAATGCCAATACTCTGGGATACTACTAAGTACTAATCTCTATACTCTACTCGACCAGTCTAACCGCGGGGTACTGTTATATCGCAAGTCGCATGGTTGCATATGTTTAGTAAAACTGCTGAGTTTCCCATTGCATTATTCCTAATGCAATAGGAAACCTCTATTTTTCTCTTTGATAATTCAAATTGTTTTTTCAATTAGATTGAATTGGACTTCCGTCGGGTGCAGGTCTATTTTAAGTTATCTTTTTTCATAATATATTTTAGTGTTGAAATAAAGAATAGTTTTTTTAAAAAAGCAAATCCTGAACCGCTCCGTAATAGTGGTGTCAGAAGTGGGATTCCAGTGTTGAAAAGCCGTATTCGTTCCACTGGAATTCCATAACGGTTCGCGAAAAATAAAAATAAAAGAACTGAACTGTGAAAAATAAAATATATTATACAAACTCTATAAGCCAATTCATCTCCGGAGTGTGATCGTGATCTTAAACAAAAGGCAAACTATTTTAATATCCACTTCGTCAAACTCTATACTGTGTCTCGACAGTCAGCCTTACTCGTAAGCCTGCGGAGCAGTCCAAGTACATCCTGCACCCCACATCTCGCTTGTGCAAAACACGCACAGCCGCCGTTCCTGTTGCCGTTCTGCCGCCGTTCCTGCCGTCGTTCCTGCCGTGGCTCTGCTGCCACTCTGCCGCCGTTCCTGCTGTCGTTCCTGCCGCTGTTCCTGTGTTTCCTGACGCAGTCGCGTTTGTGGAAACGCGCTGCCGCTGCCTGCTGCCAACTCATCGTTGCTGTGATGCCGTTCAAGTCCCTGGTGATCCTGTCTCTGTGAGTAAAACATATTATTATCTGTTACTGCTACATTTCAGCTAATCTAATTTAATTGAGTGTCTTTCAATATACTTACCTATTTCCTTACCCATCTTTAGTCCTCACGTGAAAAAATATATAAGTAATTAGTAAATTATATACACACATATTATCGTTTTTATATAGTTGTACTTTAATTTTCTCTTACAATGTCGACTGAAAGCAAAAAGACAGAAGTTTTATTAACCGAACAATTTCCTATTAATGTTTTATGTAATTTTATTAGTCCTTATAAAGGAGATCGTGAAACACTAACCGCTTTTCTTACCAATTGCCAAAACGCCTTAGATTTAGCATCAATATCTCAAAAAACATTATTAAATAAGTATATCTTATCGCGTTTAGAAGGTAAAGCTCAAATTGCTTGTTCCAATAAAATTTTTGAAGATTTTAACCAATTAAAATGTTTTCTTAAGCAAAATTTTGGTCAGACAAAGCATTACAATCATTTATTATTAGATCTGCAATCGTGTAAACAACAAATAAACGAATCCGTTTCACAATTCGCACTTCGTATTGAAAGTTGTCTTACTGATTTACAGTCCGAAATCTATAATTCAGAATCTTTAAAAAAGGATATTCCCGGTAGAATCGCTATGACAGAGGACTTAGCGTTATTTTCTTTTTCTCTTGGGCTTCAGCCACGAATTAGTAACAACGTAAGATGCAGAAATCCTAAAAATCTTAATGATGCAATTAATATCGCTCTCGAAGAGGAAAAAATTCAAAACCTCTTACATAAAACTACCAAATCTAAGTGTGACACCTGTGGGAAAATGGGACATGCGACATCGGAATGTTACAGTTTACAGAGGCGCTCAAATCCACGACATAATTTTTCGAAACACCAAAATGAAACATATTCAAATAATAATAAATTCAATTCCCACGTTTTCTGTCGATACTGCAAAATAGGTGGTCACGACATATCAGAATGTCGTAAAAGGAAATATGATTATGAAAAACGCAATTCGTATAATAAATCTAATAATTATAATAAATCTGAGAACGCGCATCATATAACATACGAGCCGCCGTCGCCGCCGTCGCCGCCGTCACCGTCACCTTATCATATTCCGTGTGAAAATGTCGGCAACAATGATTTAAACTAGGTGGTCGGATTACGAAAAAGTGCCGCCGTTTTCCGAATAATTCAGGCACACGAAAACTTAATAAAAAATCAATTATTTCTAAATTTCCTAAATCTAATCATGAATCAATTAATGACTCTTCTTCGGTATCGGTAAATCAAAATCAAAAATTGTCAGACATCGCCACGGGTAACCAGTCCCAAATATGTCTCCAAAATAGAAAATTGTCGGACATCGCCACGGGTAACCAGCCCCAAATATGTGTCCAAAATCAAAAATCATCGGACATCGCCACGGGTAACCAGCCCCAAATATGTGTCCAAAATCAAAAATCATCGGACATCGCCACGGGTAACCAGCCCCAAATATGTGTCCAAAATCAAAAATCATCGGACATCGCCACGGGTAACCAGCCCCAAATATGTGTCCAATCTTTTAAAAAATCTACGAAAAATTCCACCGATACTAAAAATGAAATTGACTCTAATTCTGAAATTCAAATATACGAGATAAATTCATTCAGTACAAAAATATCACTACCTTATATTGAATTAAAAATCGAATATTCTACGCGTCTTTTAAGATTTCTTATAGATACCGGTGCGACTATAAGTCTTATTAAAAAATCTAGTTTAGACATCGATAAATATATCTTATCCCGCGAAATTGTAAAAATAAAAGGGATTAATAATTTTGAACATTGCTCCGAATCTATAGGTACATCTCAGATTAATTTTTATATATTTAATAACATTTATAATTATAAATTTCATATATTTAATGATGATGTACGTCTAGAGTATGATGGAATCATTGGTAGTGACTTTTTAGGTTATTTTAAAGCTAGCATTAACTATGACTCCAAATCAATTAATATTTGCGGGCAAACCATAGATATGAACTATGTTCAGCCAACTTATACAATTCCTGCTCGTTCCGAGGCCGTCATCGAGTGCGCAGTGTCAAATTACTCACCTGAGCGTTTTCCGAATAACCAAGGATTATTATTAGATCATACTTTAATTGATGGCATTTATTTTGCTAATTGTATTGTCACAATAAAATCGAATAAGAGAATTAACGTATCAATTTTAAATACCACTGACTCGCCTATCGAAATCAAAAATCACGCTGTAGAGTTAACTCCTTATGATTCACAAAATACTTCTAATATTAAATCGTCACAAATCGTTAATACTATTTCTTATTCTTGTACAAATAGAGTACAAAAAGTACTTGCTCTTATTCGCTGTTCACACTTAAATCAAGAAGAGAAAGAATCTCTCTTGGAATGTTGTTCACATTACACCGATATATTTCATATGGAAGGTGAACCTCTATCCTTCACGAGCGCGCTTGAACACAGTATAGATTCAGGAGACGCGCCTCCTATTCATGTAAAATCATATCGTTTCCCTGAATGTCATAAGGAAGAGGTCGATTCACAAATCCGAAAAATGCTCAATCAAAATATTATACGTCCATCTATCTCACCTTGGAGCGCCCCAGTATGGGTCGTCCCCAAGAAAATGGACGCCTCAGGTAAAAAGAAGTGGCGTATCGTTATAGACTACCGTAAATTAAATGACGTCACTGTGTCAGAGAGTTATCCTTTACCTCTTATAACCGATATTTTAGACCAATTAGGACATAGCAAATATTTCAGCACCCTCGATTTGTCAAGTGGTTTCCATCAACTTAAGATGAATCCAAAAGATGCCCCCAAAACGGGATTTACTATAAATACAAATTCTGACGTTTCTGGGCACTACGAATTCATAAGAATGCCCTTTGGGTTGAAAAATGCCCCTTCCACATTCCAGAGGCTGATGAATACGGTTCTCTCTGGTCTTCAAGGTCTTCATGCCTATATTTATCTTGACGATGCCATAATATATAGCCACGATCTTCCTAGTCATATTTCAAAACTTAAATTAGTCTTTGACCGGCTACGAAAATTTAATTTAAAGTTACAGCCGGATAAATGCGAGTTTCTAAGACGTGAAGTCGCTTACCTAGGCCATATGATTACTGACAAAGGTGTCCGTCCAAATCCTGATAAAATCAAGGCCGTAACTCAATTCCCGATACCTAAAAATCCAAAAGATATAAAATCCTTCTTGGGCCTAGTCGGCTATTATCGACGTTTTATTAATAACTTTTCACAAATCACAAAACCATTGACATCTCTTTTAAAAAAGGATGCAATATTTCAATGGTCTCATGAACAAGATCGAGCATTCGCGATTCTAAAGGATAAATTAACGTCAGCACCTTTACTCCAATATCCAGATTTTAATCAACCTTTCTTATTAACCACCGACGCCTCTAACTACGCGGTAGGTGCCGTATTATCACAAGGAGAAATAGGCAAAGATAAACCTATCTCATATGCGTCACGAACGCTTAATAATGCCGAAGGTAACTACTCTACCATAGAAAAAGAACTCTTAGCTATTTTATTTGGGGTAAAAACATTTCGCCCTTATTTATATGGTCGTAAATTTAAAATCATAACAGACCACAAGCCGCTAGTGTGGTTGTTTAGTGTTAAAGACCCCGGTTCGAGGCTCATTAGATGGCGTCTTAAATTAGAGGAATATGATTACGAAATTGTGTATAAAAAAGGAAAATTGAACGCAAACGCCGACGCCTTATCTCGCTATCCAATTCTCGCCCTAGACGATAAAAGTGATAATTCAATAATATGTAATCCTACACCGTCACCCGGAAGTGACGTCGACTCTCATAATCTTCCGTCAATATCCGAAACTTACGAACAATTTTTACAAATCTCAAAACAACCTGGTGTCATCTTCGATACCGTTATTCAAGAACACAACGAAAGTTTACTAAAAACTAAAATAAAATTGATCGCATATCCAACGTCAATTGATCTAGACGAATCCATTCCGTATTGTAGTGATATCATAGAAGCATCCACAAGCGACCCTAATATCCGAAATGTCGAACGCGAGCTCCATACCTACTATTCAACCTCTAACGATAATCATGTCTTCACACATTTGTTCATTAAATTAAATCATTTTGATGAAATGACTTATAAAGATATATTCAATGTACTTCGCGAATACCGAGAAATGATAAAATACTGGTATTCCGATGAGAAAGAGATAGCATTATCAGATTTTACAGATCCTTTTTCTAAACTTTCATTTACAAAAATATATAATATTATTGCGTTTCTTTTTCATACAACCAATATAAAAATTCATATTTATCATAATTGTATTAAATATCCGACACCGAGCGAAACCAAACAAATCTTAAGAGATAATCATGACTCACCTGTCGCTGGGCATCCAGGCATCTCTCGTATGCTAGAAAGAATCAAGTCACAATTTTGGTGGAAAAACATGAGACAAGACATCGAAGATTATGTAAAAAATTGTCGCTCGTGTCAAATAAACAAACCTCTACGACAAACCAATAAGGCACCGATGATAATAACTTCCACAGCGTCGCGACCCAACGAGAAAATCTATTTAGATCTGGTTGGTCCACTTCCTGAAACATATGAATATAAATATAAATTTTTACTTACCGTTCAGGATGATCTCACCAAATATTCGCAAGCTTATCCTATGCAATCGTGTTCGGCTGAAGAAACAGCTAGAACATTCGTTAATTATATTTCACACATAGGAATACCTAAAATGATCATCTCCGACCAAGGCACAAACTTTTGTTCAGACCTTTTTAAGCAGCTAGGAAAATTATTTAATATTAAACATATTTTCGCTTCTCCATATCATCCCCAAACATGTGGCGCTCTAGAAAGGAGCCACTCTACCCTCAAGGAATATTTGAGGTCTTATATAGGCGAAAATCAAAACACTTGGGACCTTTACATCCCAAGCGCTATGATAGCCTACAATTCAAACGTACATAGTACCACAGGCTACAGCCCACTAGAACTATTATTTGGCTTTAAGCCCTATCTACCGTCTAGCATAGACGTTCTCGATAATAACACATATACAGATTATATTCGTGCACTTAATCATCGTCTTTATTACAGCCGTCAAAAGGCTCAACAAAATATTCAAATGTCTAAGGAAAAATCTAAAAAGTATTATGATTCTCGAACAAAGCCTATTATATACAATGCTGGCGATATGGTATATGTCCGTTGCCACCATAAGCAAAATAAGGCCTTATCTCCGGTGTGGAAAGGTCCATATAAAATTATAAAACTAAGTGGTAACCATACCGCAACGTTATTAATTAATCGTAAGCATGTACGTCACCATTTCGATGAAATTAAGCCAGCAAGTGACGACACAACATAGTGTCCTAGGTCAGTAAGTTAGTAGTAACAATAGTAAACATAATAATATAATCGTAACATAAGTCTTTTCATTCTATTTCAGATGCGCGCTGTCGCCGCTAACTATATCAGATTACGTATCGCCCATAATTAGTAGTCCGGGCCTTTATTTTGATAAGCTCCTAGATCTTAAGTTTACTAATAATGACTGGAAAGTCGTATCATATATAGATATAAGTCATATTCAACCTAATCTAGATAAAATAGAGTTTTTATTACAAAAGTTAAATGTGTTTTGTGATTCTCTTATGTCATCAAAGATACAGTCGGATTGTATTAATTCGCTTTCAGCACTAAAAAATCAGCATCTCATAAATGTGAATAAGTTTTCTTCCGTTTCATATTTGTTACGTAGTGATAAAAGTAAAGATCGTATTAAAAGAGGTCTCATTGATTTAGGAGGCTCTTTCTTAAAAACTATTCTCGGTACTTTGGACGCCGAAGATGCTGTCAGATTTTCGGAAGCAATCAATACTGTACAGACAGATGAAAAACATCTCGCTCATCTTATGAAGGACAATATTCATGTTATACAGTCCACTATTTCGTCATTTAATAATTCCATGTCTAAAGTTAACTTAAACGAAAAACATCTTTTAGAAAATATGTTAACAATACATAAAATATTAGACACAATCTCTAACACGAATGACAAGCTGACATTAAAAAATCAAATTAATTCCTTATCAAATTCATTGGAAGCCATAATCCTGACATCATCTTTTGGCATCGACGACATCAATAACGCCATATTATTCGCAAAGCTCAACGTTCTACATCCTACTATACTGAGTCCTTATCAATTGTATAATGAACTAGATAAACACAGAAGTAAACTTCCTAGCCATTATGATTTGCCTGTACCATTAACGCTACAAAACATACAAGAATTAATAGATATTTCTAAATTAGTTTCTTATTATCATCAAAATAAAATCATATTTGTCCTTCACATTCCTCTAGTCTTACCTCAAACCTATAATCTTTATAATATAATACCATTACCAGTTCCTTACAATATATTGAAACCAGACACTTACATTTTAATCGAGCCAACTAGCTCATATGTGGCAGTAACAGCTGATCGCATGTTCTACTCGCTAATAAGTGACATAGACAAATGTAAATTAATCAGTGAAAAGTGTTATGTGTGTGTGCTCGTCGACTCGTTTTCAGCTATTGCCAACCCTACGTGTGAAACAACTCTGTTAAGTGAAGTGGTAACTAAACTCCCTGATTCCTGTGTAGCTAAAATTATTCATGGTTCTATAGATGTATTCCATAAACTTAGTTTTAATCGTTGGATTTTTGTTCAGTCTGAGCCAGGTAAATGTCATATCACGTGTGAGAAATCTGACGTAAATAAAGATGTTATTTTATTTGGAACTGGCATCCTGACCTTGCCTAAATATTGTAAAGCATTTTATAAAACCTTACAGTTTACCGCAGTTGGCGAAACGTCACTCGGCAACGTAACAAATGTGGTGTCAAATTTTAACATTTTACTAGACGATTGTTGTGAACACTCAAAAATTAATAAAACATTTGCTAAGCTTCCACACTCTAGTTTAAAAAATATTGGAAATCTTGACTCACTACTACATGCAAGCATCCATCTCCATACAATGGAAGATGAATTATATAAATTAGAAAATCCATCTCATTTAGATACATATGGAATTCATTATTTGTCTATTAGTTTGTTAAGTAGTATTATATTCATAATATATCTAATGTTTAAATGTCGAAGAAATGTAACATGTAAAAAATCGCCTTGCTGTATTCAGATTTTCAATCAGTGTCATAATTCAAAATCTCGCACAGATCACCCGACATCTCTTGTTGTCCTTAAAGATAGTAATATTAAAAATGATTCTGTAATGGAGGAAACATCCATCAACACGCCAACTCCTTTAAAAAGAAATGTTATGTTAACTAATATAATAAAAGATCATGAAATGTAAATTTAATGTTAAACAATTTAAATCTGAAAGTTATAATAATGAGAATGATAATTGTAACTGGTTCTTAAGTTCTAATATAATATTATATAAACAATAAATATAACTAATGACTTAGAAATCCTATTATATAAATGCTATAATAGTAATTTTGTGTTAATTTAGAATTTAGAATAAAAAAAAGGTTTTGATAAAATCTTAGTAAATAATATTGTTTTTGTAATTTCGCAATTATTTGTATACTCCAAACGAAAGTCCAATCTCCGCGTTAATCTAAGTTAATCTCTCATCACTTTCAGATGTGATGATCGATCTTAACGGGGGGGTTGTTATATCGCAAGTCGCATGGTTGCATATGTATAGTAAAACTGCTGAGTTTCCCATTGCATTATTCCTAATGCAATAGGAAACCTCTATTTTTCTCTTTGATAATTCAAATTGTTTTTTCAATTAGATTGAATTGGACTTCCGTCGGGTGCAGGTCTATTTTAAGTTATCTTTTTTCATAATATATTTTAGTGTTGAAATAAAGAATAGTTTTTTTAAAAAGCAAATCCTGAACCGCTCCGTAATAGTACCGTAACCCAGTTACTGGGTTGTGGAGGTCCGACAGCGGTCGCTCCATGTAAGATACTGGTATTCAGCTGAATCCGGTTAGACTGGAAGCCGACCCCAATATATAGTTGGGAAAAGGCTAGGCAGATAATGGCTCCGGGATACTACTTCGGCACATTTTCAATGCCACTGTAACATGATTGTATCTTTGATTCGCATTAAACCGCCATTAAGACCATTTAGTACAAATCCGGCTCGCACCTGGTTTATTGTGTTGGTAGATTTGATTTAGGTTAACACAAAACAAAAGTCAGATTTCTATGCGTAGCTTTTCTTTAGTAAATTGCTTTTTAAATTGGTTCAATTCATTAAATATGTAGGTATATAATAGAGATCTTTCAATTAACACACACACAAATATACTTTACCGGTTTTGTTTTTTTGAATTATGTTAATTATTTATCACAATTTAATATTATAAACGCGAAAGTGTGTACGTATGGATGTTTGTTACTCTTTCATGATTATATTATTATTTTTAGTACTAGGAGCGACTCGCGGTTTCACCCGCGTAATTCCCATTCCCGTGGGAGTACGGGGATAATAATATAATAAAAAGTTTCACTAAAATCCATTCAGTAGGATTTTAGTGAAACTTTACTTGCTTACTACTAGCTTATACATCAGAATAACACATAGGCTATTATTATCCCCGTACTCCCACGGGAATGGGAATTACGCAGGTGAAACCGCGAGGCGCTCCTAGTACTTAATAATATTAAAAATGTGAAATTAGGGATGTTTGTTACGCTTTCACGCGAAAACTACTCAACCGATCATCATGAAACTTTGTACACATAGTTTCGGTACTAGAAGTAACAAAGAAACATTAAAAAATAGAAATATTTTTTTTTAACGCGGGCGATGCCGTGGGCGACAGCTATTACCTTATAATATTAGAGAAAGAAGAGAGAGAGATGAGATGAGATTATTGTTTCCTCAGATAATAACATACCTAGTGTACCTGGAACTCAGGCAACTTATTATTGAGTCGTCTATTCTGAGACGTAGGATGTTAAGTTCCGATGCCAGTTATATTAACACTACCTGTCTTGCCCTTCTCTACGGCATACAGCAAAGCTGTTTGCCGTAGAGAAGGGCAATGGGCAAGGGCAAAGGGTAATGGGCGTCAATCACGGGAGAAACACGTAAGATATTGAAAGTGTACTTACCTAAACCGTAGACATGAATGGTATAAGTATTTGCTATTCCTTTCCGTTTATTTTGAGTTATATACTCTTCAGTCGGAAGACTAAAGTATATATTAGAGGAATAATATACGAAAAATTGGTTACAGGTATGCCAAAAAGGCTCAGTGACAGCCACGTTATAAACTAAATATCGGTTTACTTTCAACAGCATGACAATCTCAACGCAGTAGTCTTAATTACGAGTAAGCAGTCCGAGTAAGAAAGGCTAGGTCAAATTCATTGAAACCTGGTGGCGTAAGTTGAGCCTCTGATCGTGGGGTACACAGAGGAGACGTGCAAAGCAATTTGGTGGAGGACGGCAGTTTTAAACTGCTATCAGCTTCATATCCTTCAACTCTACCCCTACCAACAACCAACTTTTCAACCCCTATGCTTTTTCTTAGGGGATCTCGTTTTTTTCCATTCTTTAGACTGAATAAAGTTAGTACTTCGTTTATGGGACAATGTATACGTTTTTACAATAGGATCCCAGAAAACGTTCAAAATCTTTCCATTAATAAATTTAAGAAAATTGTTAAGGAACGTTTGTGTGGTAAAGCCTATTACGAAATAAAAGATTTTATTGAAGATACCACACCTTGGGAATAAGACACTCACTCTTAAGATATGATGTTACATGTTGTATTTATAAAATATTATGTACTCATTTTATTGACAAAAGAGCAACCCCTAAGTTTTTTTCTCGTTTTTCTTAGGGGATCCTGCATCTCAAACGAGTTTTTTTTTTTTTTTTTTTTTTTATATAGTATTACTACTTATTGACTACTTATGTTTTGACTTATTTCAAGTGTACAAGTTGTACCTACGTAATAAAGATATTTTTGATTTGATTTTTGATTTGATTTGATCTTAGGGGATGCTGCATCTCAAACGATTTTTTTATTTTTTTTATTTATTACTATTACTTATTATTGACTACTTTTTTGACTTATTTCAAGTGTACAAGTTGTACCTACGCAATAAAGATATTTTTGATTTGATATATGCAGGGTTTTAAGTAGGTAAAAATGATGCCTAACCCGGTATTTTCAGAAACCGTGTACCTTTTGAAGATTTCGCCTGCGTTAAAAAAAATTTTACTTATAGTAAGGACGGGTGTAGTATAACGATATGATGTTTGAATAGATAAGAGATGTTTTTGTAATAGATAAGTGAAGAAGTTTTACGGAGATAACAGTCGAGTCTCATTTCACGGAACAGCGCGTATGGCGGCGCTCAACGTGTCCGCCTTACAGTCAATTTCTTTATCGTTTATTACTCGCACAACCTTTTATCCGCTGACTATGAAATGTCAGTGCTAGCTCATCCAAATACTGATTGATATGGAACTATGACTAGAAAAGGGTGATTTTAGGTGTCTTTTTTATTTATTTGTTATAATGAAACAACTTTTACGAATTTTTATATGCCCGACGTTTCGGATACTTTACAGCAACCATGGTCACGTAACACTGAGGTGTTACTGTTACAAAGTTATTCGAAACTACCCTATGATACATCAATATTTTATTTAGTCCTATCTACGCAGGAAGTGCTAACTGAATCTTTAAAGACTGTTAAATCCGTAAAAGTCATTTCATTATAATGAGTGAAATTCGCGTTAATATAGGAAAATAATATTATATTTATTTGTTTTTAGGTATGCCCCACGCCCCTAATCTATATGTCCGATTTTAATTATTGATTAAAATCGGGTATGTCAGTATGTTTGTTATTTAAAGTCCAATATAGGATAGATAGGATGACATAAGGTATCATAATATTCTAAAGTATATTTTGAGCTGAAATTACTATTCTAGTTACAGTAGAGTAAAACCAGTCATTGCTACGTCACCATTTCATTATTTCAACATTTTAATAGTCAAATTATTTGATTTTTTTCTTCCGTCGCATATAGTAGTTAGTGGATTAGATCGACTAACAGCTACAGCTTTAACAACATAAAAAATAGCTGTTACTATCTTGAAAATTTCATACGTTCACTCTACTTGTATAAGACTTAGGTATAAACTGACCGACCACTGCATGGAGATCAACATATCATGGCTCACTTAAACAGAACGAGCAGTCCTTCAGCTTATACAATCGAACAACTATTAATTCAATAACCAATAGCCTTACTACGAATGTATTTCTAAGGAATAATGTTACATAGCGCGCCGTGTTACTGACAGCCAAACCTGCCTTTAAGGCTCTAAGTATTGCCACTGTAAATTAACAATCAGGTGGAACGGATACAACAAAACAATTGCCGTGAAATACCTCTCGATTTTAATGAAGCAATCGGCGTAAAAATACATGTGAATTGAAAATATCTGAATGTTTCACAGCTTTATTTATTCACGTCATCAACAACGTTTCATCCTCTGTTGAACATACTTTTTCCCTTTAACGATCGGCTGTGAGCTTGTAATAAATGGGTCATTTGCTATTGGTACCATTAGCCCTTGTGGAGTTTTTCTCTTAAAACTATCTTGATCATTGCGTAGGATTTATTTCTTTCATCATTCTTTTTTATCGCATCTTCCTTCTTTCGAATGTGTTGCAGAATTTTATTAAGTCTCCTCATATGTTATAGTTCCAGCTGAAGAAGCGATGACTTGACGTAGTAACTTGCTAACTCGCTAATTTATTATTATAATATTTTTTTATCTTTTTCGTAGTCCCGTATTTATGTTCTTTTTATAAATATTCTTATTATTAATAATAATATATGATATAAATATATGGTATTTCTAATTATAAATATCAATTTCATCTATCTTGATATTATAATATCTGTTTTTAATTCACTTCCCGATGAGCTACATATTTGTAATTGCAACTTTACACCCAAAAGTATACAGTCATGTATAATCAGTGTATGTATGAACATAATATCATAAAAAACAGAAAAAAAAGTATTTCATGTCATAAAAACATTGTACATTTTAATGCCTTAATTAATTTTAAGTCTTAAAAAATTCTAGTGAGAAGACTATAATAGTTTCTTATTTTCAAATATGAACCTGGTTCTTTGTGCCTTGAAAAATTGTACTTAATTTTCCCAAATGCTTAATGTAGGTTATATTTAAACTGTTCCGATTCAGCTCGCAGCCGCGATTCCCGAACGACCAGCGATCTTACCCTTACCCCAGCTTCTTGTGTGTTCAACTTAAAAGCCACTCTCGTGTAGTTGTGGATGAAATTGCTTTGCATTTTATATATGAATTGAAATATTTCAAGAATTACCTACGGTTTGGCGACGTACCATACCATTGGTGAAATACTTTAAATGGCCAATATAATATAAATATATAATATTGACATACCTTAATTAACTATTTCCTCAGATATTGTAAAAATTAACTCATTATATCTATTATTTTTATTTCACTATTGTTATTTTTACTTTCAGAAACGCTTGATATTGATTGTAATTTGATTATGATTAATTCTATCAGAATTATAGTAAAATCTTAAAAGATTAATATTCAAAAAATTCAAAAAAAAGAATTAAAAAACTAAAACTTAAGTACGCAAATAAGCAATTTCCTGGCACTTACTATTTCTACAATTTGGCAAAACAAACGCTTTTCATAGCGTAGGGTATAATAAATATGAACAGGTGCGAGTTATTATAACAGTCTCTATGTTATGTCTTTTGCTCTTTATTCCAAGCTATTTGGGTTTTATAGTTCCATATTTCAAAGATTAATTTTTCTAATGTTCTGTTCGCCGGCGATGTTGTCTTAAACGATTTTGCCAACATATTGTCTGACTTGCTGATCCGGTAAGGATCAGCAAGCATAATTTTTGTAAGTGAATAAATTTACAAACACAAAAGTGCCAAAGTCAATCCTAAAATAAATGAGTTGTCACTCCACGATAAAGTCGCAATTTTTCCAAAGTCTGAACTCGAAAAAGTTTCCAACTCCAGAAACGTTACGATCGAACTGAAATCGCTGTAAATTCATCCCCAAACTGAGCATCCTAATACTGGCCCCGAACCCAACTTTTACGAGTGCAAAATTTTTTATTGAGTTTAGTTATTCATAACATCAAACCTTTCCGCGTTGGAAAGCTTTTCAATTTGAATACGACCAAAGAACTTTCGAGATGTACAATTTTTGTCTGGTCGGGCGGGTATTTTTATTGACCTTTGAGCCCTCGGATTGAAAACAGATAGTCCTTTACAAAAACCCTCGATATTTTAGCGATTTGGGTACAATTAGCTCGTCATTGAAGATTCTCAAGGGCCCGTGTATTGAAGGTAACACTTTAGGCACTTCACCTGTCCCTTTAGTGTATTATAACGAAGCTGTCACTCGGTATTTGAAAATATATTAATTTTAACCAATATTTTGAGTAAGGATTATAATATCGCATCTGTCAGATGAATTAATCAATAACACTTAAAATAATTAATGGAAGATGAATTAAATATGAAATATTTCAAGTTTCAGTAACGATAAATTCGATATTGCGTTTATACAGTGAGTATAATACGTAATATTTCTCAGACAATTAAAACTATATTTTCTCACTTCAAGTATCAACGTTCAGCCCGCTGCGCGAAACGAATATGCCTCTTTTCACCGTCGTCGAGCAGAAACATGTAACCACACCATGGAAAGTAAAAGAGAAAGCCTCAAATCACATGCTCATTTTAGATCCCAGATCTCAGATGATCTCGGCTTCGCGTTGGTGCAGCATGAGCAGCAGGAACAGTGAGCAACAGGAATAGTGCTGTCGATAGAGGCAGAGGAATCAGTGGACACTGACCTGGCAGCGAGCGGTGCAGCAGCAGCAGTAGGAGCGCGAGGCGCGGGGCGGCGGTGCGCGCGCGCTGCATCACTCGCGCTAGCGGCGCGTGGGCCCCCCGCTCCGCATTACCCCCCACACCCGCACACCCCCGCACAACACTCGCGTACGCGCCACAGCCGGCCCACCAGTATTATAACCTGAAACAAACAAACATCATATCACATATTGTCTCCTCCATCTATGTATCTTTTGCCTCTGAGAAAAGAGTGCTCTTAACGTTTTTACTATTCTTTATGAAACCTCTATTAAATCTCAGACATCAGTAGGTATTTGTGAGACCTGGATATACACCCCTCGATCACCTATGATAGAATTATGGATTATCATCATCATCATCAGCCTCTATCCGTCCATTGCTGATACAACTGAACATAGGCATGATTCAATGCTAATAATTTTCGGATTTCAAATTCCACTTTGTTGCTGTTCATATTCTGCTCCGCAATTAGATTAAGCTAATAAATGGCAGCAGTATTCCTTGATCGCTAAGAAGTGGAAGCGTCGTAACGCGGAGCCCATCGTCACCTTTACTGCCCACTTTACTGCCCACTTTAGTGTCTCCGTTACGTCCCAGATAAAATTCGTACGTTTACATCGTGTCTGCTGGATATCCTTCGTATGTATAAAATTGATCGTTGGTAGTAAATAAGCTTCCGGAAATTTATAAAAGCTATTGCCGGTTAATTCGTCCAGCTCGTGATTCAGGGAAAACCAGTCTTCCCCTAATTCTGAATTTCAAAAGTTATTATTGCCCAGGTATCACATTTCTGTGTGTATGCTCCTTTTGCCTGTAATTTATTGAGAGATATAATTGCTACGCTGAGCAGGCGGATTAGAAATCGCAGAGGATGATAAAAATTCGGCCGCGTGCTGCCTCCCACATCCAATTGATGCGGGAGGCATGAGACTGCAATATGTTCGGCAATAGACGGAAAAATATGGACGCTGATTATGATGATGATGATAATTTAGTAGCACTGGGACTTAACACCTTATATATAAGATTAGACAGCACGTGATGAGCCTGAGCTAATCCTAGGTGGAATTTCAATTCTTTCAGCCGGTTACTTTTGTCCTTCCCTTCCAATCCTTTTATCCGTTTCGTACTCTTATTCTTTTTATCTCGGGTGATATTATGAATTATGAACATCATTTTTAATATTTTTCTAAGGAAATTAGAATAAAATTTTGCGTGGGATATCAGCCCAAGGGTATTATTCTCATAAAGAAAAAGGTTTCAAAAAATATTCAGGTAACTTAGTCTTTACATAAATCCATATTCATAACTAAACTAAACAGTAATTCATATTCATTATCAAAATATTTGCCCTTGGCTTTTGAATCTGATCCACAGACGGTGATCAGATGAACATTATCAAAGGGACCAGATCAATCAAGTTTGTTAGTTAAATTGACTTGTTTCCGTTACATTATAAATGTGCAAATTACTTATTGTGTTCCTTTTGCTAACCAAAATCAAGGATAATTTTCGCTCAAATTTCTAATGTAATTTATGGTCTACTAGCGGACAGATTTCGTTCTGTCAAAAAGATGTATATAGCAGTTTTTTTTGTTCCTACCTATTTTATCTCAAATTCAAGAAATAAACTATCCTATATTTTAAGTTGGAAAAAGCACACATTTGAAAAGAAAAATCATTAAAATTGGTTTAGAAGTTTCGGAGTTCATCCCGGACAAATATCGTGACACTGGATTTATATAATATAATAGATTTTTATATATAAGCTGGTGAGTAAGCTGCCAGACAAAAACATCTTATTCATATGTTGTAGATTCTATAATGTAAATGAAATGGTATACGAAAATGGTAAGCCACCGTTACAGCCATAGATTATACATATTAAATGTGTTACAGCAGTCAAACTGTCGATACAGCTATTTTTTACAAAACAATGTAAAGCTATTTTACGGACAAAATAAACAAGCTGGTGATGGTTTTAGTTTAGACTATCTGCCATTTTGGAGTTCTCCTCGACCGATTGAAGTTAATATAAAGCTATTGTATAATACATCACAAGTGACTTTGTGACAAGTTATTATTAATCCTCCCAATTTAATATAGCTTCAGCGTGACTGAAACCCGCCAGATGTAATGGAAGTGTGGCGAACGTAGCGGGATCCAATACTGAATGTATCACCAAACAGGAAAATCAATCAAAAAACAAAACTTCTGTTTTACCATTTCACTTGAAAACTACACAAATAAAAATATTCAAGATAAAAAGAAAGGAAGGAAGAATTTGGGTTAGAAACACTAATCGTCTTTATCCTCCAAAAGCAAATTTGGCGTAGTCATCAGGATTTAAGTAGTAGTAGTTATAGTAGGTGCGCTATAAAGTTTAGTAGTAAATCGGAGTTCGGCTCCTAATGAAATTCCTTCATCAGTCAAACTAGACCCCCCCCCCCCAGAAAACACCTGAAACATCTCGCAAGTTTGAAACTAATATGCCTCATAGTACATGGAAATTGCATTTTATATGCCCGTGTAACAGAAATAATTTTACGACTTCTAACCATGGACTTGTTTAATACGATTTACGGTAACAGGTTTGAAGACTGATTTGAATTCCATCCATGATTAGTACCATAGCGCAAGTGACTCTTTCTTTATTTACATCTGACTTCACAGAGTAGGGATCTGTGGTCACTAGAAAAATATATCTAAAACATTATTTGAAGTATTAAGTTTTAGTGCTCCTATACCATTTTCAGTTCCATTATCTACACTCCCAATCTAATGCCTACGTTCCGTTTGACACAACCTTAAGATATCTTATTATCTATCTATTACAGCTCTTGTGTTCGCAAGATATGTCTTGAAGTTTCTCCAGCGGTCTCAAGCATATCTTATCACATTACGGAGAAGTACACTACCTAGTTTTTAATGATAATATCTCCAATCTCCATATAGTCCTAAACTGTTCTTTATTAGAAGACTGAGTGGTTTTTTTTTTCCCCCCTAGTTACAAAAAATATTTATTTTACTTTATAAAATGAAAGATAACAGTGCTTTGCTTACAATTCAAGCAATAGATTAAGCTGAAAATAACACGCGGCAAAACCAAAACCAACAAACAATATTTCATATCGCACAAACACTGGAATTTTAATTAATATTTTTGTTTTCGTATTGTTCTATCCTGTTCAAATGAATACGCGCAAACAGAGCCAAATTGTGTTTCTGGCTAGATAGGTGCAGGCCGTTGGTATTGATAAACACTGTCAAGTGGCCGCCCTCATTCCCGCCCATGTCACCCATTGTGACGGGACAAAAGGCCTCCACACTGCATATGGTGTAATCACTGCGACTGTGTTTATTGAGTCGGGCGAATTAACTTGTGACTGTTTGGAGCTTTCCTAGGAATCCAGGTTACACGAAAATCATCATGGACCTATGCAAAAGCTCAAAAATGGCAAACCAATTTTAAAAGATTTTTTAAGCAGAACCAAAATGCTTTGTAGAAATATTTAATTTTGTATGGTATGAAATAATCTAGTGCTCGAATGGATCGTTTTGCATGAGCCTGCATAATTCCAAAACACCTCACTACGCATGCACGCGCATAAATAACTTAAATTTAAAACACGCAACATGTTTTTGGTAACGTATGTGATTTATTTTAGTATTTTATAATACTATATTTTAGCCAATACCATGTAAATTAAATATAAAAGTTAAGAATTAAAATGCCGAAAAGTGTTAAATGTAGATATTTGATAGCAGAAAATCATAAGAAAATATGAAAATATAGACTTAATAAAATCATAAACTTCACCGCTCGACAACGTTTCTATTAAAATATAATAAATTAAAATTTAACAAGAATCCATTTTTAATC
Source organism: Lycaena phlaeas (assembly GCA_905333005.2). Lineage (NCBI taxonomy): Eukaryota > Metazoa > Arthropoda > Insecta > Lepidoptera > Lycaenidae > Lycaena > Lycaena phlaeas. The sequence continues at coordinate 674,863 of HG995171.1, forward strand.
CTCCAAATCCTTAATCCAACAGCGAAATTTTAAAAAGTTTTCATATTTTAATAATTAATACCAAAATTTTACACAAAATCACTTACAAGGTGAAGATTGCTAACAGACAACCCAAGCTATATCTCGAGTGCTCAGTATTAATAAATTTAACGCCGTAAAGACTCTCCAACCCTCTTCTTTTCATAACGAAGGGTTCTCAAAAGGCGCGCGAGTATTTCATTTTTAAGTTCAACAACTGAGCCGAAATAATGATGTGTTTGAAGTCCAAATACTCTTTTTTGTGATATAACAATGTTTTTTTAATAATCTGTAACAACAAACGCACTTTTGCGTGTAATTTGGACGCTCTCATGTACAAAGTTAGTCAAGAGTTTGAAAGAATAAGAAACAAAGGGAACGAAGGATCATCAAAAAACGTTAGAACACAAAACAAATGACAAAGGAAAAGCGAAGACAGTTGAAAATAATTAGAACTAGCTTAAAGAAGTAAAGACGGGTTAATTAAAAGAAGATAATATGGAAGATATTAAAAAGGCAGAACCGAAAACAAAGACAAAAACCTAAAAGAAACAATGTTAGGTATATTAAGCTTATCAAAAGAGCCAAAACCGAATCATTAGACTAATTTTTAATCAAAAAATCATCGACTGAGGGACAACTAAACGTAAACAGAAAATCAGTACAATAAAAGTAACAATAACATACAGAGAGCATCTAGTTATGTTGTATACAGCTACTTTTTTATTTTTTGAAATGAATTTTTGAATCTAAATTGCAATTGGAGTATATTGATGCAATTTTTCTAAATCCACGTAGCATTTTCTGAGATAATCACGCTCAGACAGAAAGAATTAGAGAGGCCTAAACTGACATTCAAAATTCATTAATTTAGTCACATCGCGAAGACGTCGTCGCTTTCTCTATCAGTCCAACGTACTAATTATTTGGGTTTAAGTCTAGAATGTTCTTAAATCACTCGTCTGTAAAACTTCGTTTCATCTCAGCCAGTCAACCGTAGCGTCTACACAGCGTGTTGAGCGCAAAATCTTCAAACATAAAAAATACATCACGAAATTTGTACTTGTCCATTGCTTGTCAAATAAAACTTAAAACTTTCTTTCAGTAATTATTTTATTACCTTCTGTATTATTAGAAACAGGTCGCCTTCTCTAAGATCAAATCGCCAATGTCAAGTATTAATATTAATATTGTTTTCTAATGTCTACTCGACTTTCACTTATTTACAACTTTTACGAATTTTATCTCAGCTTATTAAGATTCTTACATGTCCGACGTTTTGGATACTTTACGGGAGGTCTCCTCCACCTTCATATTCTTTCAGTGTATCGTGTGACAGCTTAAGAAGAGTATGATATTATGTATTAATACAGTCGACGAAAAAATGATAAACCGTTCATAATATTAGCAAAAGTAACCATGACAATAATAGAATTAAATGCGTATAACATCATCCAGTACTACACACCTTTGCTAAGTCTCGGTAGGAAGGGCAGGACAACTCCTGTCACAGAGACTTTCCACCTTTTGTCTCAGGACAGACGACGCATAAATGAGTTGCTCGTACTAACCCAACTATTCTTGCTTACAGGCAAAGCTGACTTGCCATCTTATAGCTCGTCTACCTGTCTATCCGATTAACTTAAAAGTTAACATTACACAAATAGCCATTAAAATCAATTATCTAATAACGAAAAAAGAATTCCTGATCACAAAGTTATTAAGTAATTCCATCCACCGTCCATCAAGTTACATTAACATAAGACCGGACGCGGCTGAAGCGTTCCTAACTTTGGACTTTTTAACTTTGCCAACCGCCTCGGGGTCCCCGGGCTAACACACTTGTAAAAATGTTTCAAAATAAACTGGAGAGGCGCGCGGCGGTTGGAAGTCGATTTGTTACTCGTTTGAATAGACTCTTTAAATGACGGTCTTCCGTTATGAAATCTACGCTTTCCTGATATGAATGTGCTTTAAATTATCAAATTATATAATATTGTCTATTAATATAAAAGGTATTATTTATATGTATTTGTAAAAATGGAAAATCTTTTCATGGTGAGTTCACAATATATTTTATAAGCCTCAACTAGTCCTAATCGACTTGGTACTTCTTGTACTATATTTTGAAAATCAGTATTGCCTAGATAAGATATTTTTGAAGTGAAATGAAGTTTCGCATTACCGACATGCTTATGAAATATCATGATGTTATTAAGAAATTTCAATTTTTTTTGTAAACATTTAAATTGTAAATTTCATAACTATATCATTTTTCTAAGTTATAAGTTTTCACTTGTATCAGCAGACTGCTAATTTTGAATATTATTTGGATACTTTAAAAGTATTATTTTGATATTGAATGTTGAGTTCTAGTAATTAACCTATACAAACAGCAAAAGGCAGTCTCTTTATAACTGGTTTGCATTAATATTACCCCTCTTTATCATATTTTACTACTAATGCTACTACTTTTCTTCAGGCAAACATTAACACTAACTATTTATAACAAATATTCCATAATTTTCCCTTAATCCTCAAATAGGAAGCAATAATCGAGACAATCGTAACAGCATTGACATCCCACAGCGGCCAGCGTCCACGGCTGCCTGTCAAAACGCCAGCGCCATTAGAAGCGTTTTCCTCATAGCTGACAAAGTGATATCTGTCGATGAACCGAGCTGTGACATTTGATCGTATCAAACTGTTTTACATTATTGCTGTTTGTTTGTGATGGCGGAAGTTTATTGCGAATGGGGATAGAAAGACTGACAATAATAACAGAAAGTAACATTTACATATCCTTCTTACGTTAGTCGGTTGCTATTGACTATATTATCTGTTCCGGCTTTTTATGGTTTAGTAGAAATAAACAGTGGTACACGTAAATACTCACAACATAAAGCGCGTGCGGTGTGCAAGTAGTTTTATAGCATTAACTATTTTAGTGTCGACAAACGGTATTGTACAATTCCCAATATAAACACTCCGTTTACATATAAAAAAGGGATATAATTAATGATAGACTAACGCCCGGTTTCCGAAAGGCTGGTTAACGCAAAAATTAACAAATCAACTGTCAAATCTCTTATTAAGTGTCAAATGAGTTGCTAGAGTCATCGCCACTTTAGAAGTCCGATAGACGCGGCGCTGCGATCCAATTGCGTTGCCAATTTCTATTGTAATGATTTTCCACCAAGTCTAGTACAATAAAAAATTTAAATAATTATAGGGCCCTAGGTCAGGTCAGGTAGGTCAATAGTGCATTGATAAAGACTGATGATGATAATAATGACAAAAATAATTATAGCAGCAAAATATAAATCTCCCTGCCAGGTTTTAGTAAAATAAAACATTTTTTGTAAATATTTCATTCGTATTTTTTACGTATAACCGATTAGTAGAATTCGTCTAAAACAAGCTTCTTCGGATGTGTTCGGCTTTTGCCAGGAGTGACGATTTTCTCAGAAGTAATTGCTGCCATTATTACTTCTTTTGTTATTCGACCTTTTTTACAGAAACACCTGAAAATATAATTCCTCTAAGCAAGGATTTAATTATTTTATCTTGTATTTATATTCATATAAAATATCATAAGATAAATGTAGGTATAGAGTTAATGATAATATTTTAACCATAAATTAGGCAAAAATAAGTGACTCTGGCATCTCTAAAATTTACCTGTCATGTTAGTGACATTTATAAACATATAATTCAACGGGGTTAATTGTTGTTTATTTTTACTTTCTAATTCACAAAATTATTTCAGTTTAATGATCATTATACGGCCTTCACTTTTTACACCTCACTTTATATTATATGCTCCATATTTCACGTAAAACAATTTAAAATATCACAACTTCTTACTCCAGACAGATGTCAAGATGTCAAATTTAGTTCAGGCATTAGTCGCAGGACTTTAAAAGTGGCGAGGACTATAGAAGCATGGTTAGATTACTTAACAATGAAAAGCTGTCAAATTTGACTCTAAAATCGTATGTTAACCGCCATTTACAGCGATGTTAGTTGACATACACTTTGACAAACGTTTCAGAAACCGGGCGTAAGGTTTTTAAATTAATCAATATTATAACAAAATTAATGTAATAAACTTAAACGTTTTGCCAAATTTCTCCTGGACTTAAAATAGAAGTAAATACATAACGTAAGCCGTTTAAATTTGTAGGCTGGATGTCTTTTTGCCCTTATTGAGTACGGCCATAAACTTAGTTAACGAGCAATACTAAGGTCTACACAGACTCTTACTTTACATTTAATTAAAACTCATTATAGAATGAGCTGAACTCAATAAGGACTGGCCCATTGTGGTAATGCGACACCTGCGATTAGACAAGCCAAGTTTTTTTTATATCGATAATAACTAGCCAGGTATATTAATTAAAGAAAATTATTATATTAATATTGTGTTTTAAAATTAATGCATGTGATTTCTAAACTATTTTTTTTAAGTTAAAGCTTCGTTTAGCTGTTGAACACATTTTTTTTGTACAAAAACTATGGAATTCGTGAAATCTTCCATCATGCTCCTGTCTGATCGGAACTCTCATTGCATTTGCTAACGTTAAGTCTCTGATTTTTAGAACCGTCAATTGGCTGTCGTAAAAGTTGCGAGAAAATAAAACAATGGCAACCCGCTCTTGATATCAAAAATATATTTTACATTTAACAAAATATTTCTTATTTCAAAAAGAATATTTTATGTTATTTCTAATACGACTATGTGTACAAAGTTTCAAGATGATTGGTTAAGTAGTTTTCGCTTGAACAACAAAAAACTTACATTGCCTTTATAATATTAGTACGATTTGATCATCTTTGCGGCGTATCGCAGTTTTCCAAACATCAAGATGAAAATATTCAATGGCCTTTAGTAATTCAGAGTTATTTTGTCGGTCGTTTGCGATATATTTGACTAGTCTCTCGTCTGCGCAGCCCTTTGCTCTCGTCCTCAGAGTTACGACCAGCGAACTGATGTATGACTTAACGCACACATACATCCCCTGTGTGTTCACGTGTACGTATGAGTGTGGGAGGTTTAATTTAGGGAATCTTTACTGAATGAAATGAGATCAACGAAACATCACTTCAGAGTAAAATAATCACCTAATAAAGTTTAACTTTCAAGATATCTGCTCCGTTTGTCTTGTAGTATAGTAAATACGAGTAGGTACTGTAAATACGAGTAGGTAATTAAGAGTTTCTAAGTTATTACCACATGAGTGGGGTATCTATGTTTGTAACCGATTCCTTTAGGCGCGATTTTGGTCCACTTTAAACGGCCAGTTTTCGATCAAACGTTGTAAATCTATCGACGACTGATGACAATACTTTTTCGATAAGTAGTAATTCGATAAGATTATTCCATTTTTCAATTTTCAAAAGCAAAACTGTGTATTTTTTTTTTTGAACTATTAACTAAGATTCCGAGGAATAGTTTCGAAGATCACCTCTCACATGCAAAGAAACTACTTCTATTATGTCGTAGTAGGTATAGATTGAATTTAATACAGCGTTGGAGCGCAAGAAACGATTACGAACCAAACTTCATTATGATATACCCGATGATACATGGAATCGCGAAATCGCATTTATAAAACAGTGAGATTCAATTAATTCCATCTCCATCACATCGACGGGCTCGTGTCGCGTCCCATTGTTCCTCGAATCATTTCGACCAGATCGAACGGAAGCTACAAATAAAATTAATCACACCAAATTGCTTTATTTGACGAAAGTCGATTGTTCAAATAGATTCAACGGCCCCGTTTAATTCCACCTGTAGGCTGGGACGCGTTTCGAAGATATTGTCTGTCACACCGAATATGGTGACTTTAATTTAATAGAAATGGAAACGACACTTTCTACAGATTTATGTTTGTTGTTGCATACTCAATATTTCTGACGCTTTGCTTTCAGTTTGTTTTTGGGTATGAAATATCTGTAAAAATATAATAAATAATTTTTGCTTATGTATACTGGAAACTAAATAGACATTCATAATACGAAGATGGGATAGATGTGCCGTGTTTCTCTCCAGACTGTGTCGATACCGTCACACATCTTACTTCCGTGTAATAAGTTAACGGGTTTTGGGCTTCTAATTACTGGCACAGATTTAGTGTTTCACTTCTCAAAATGGCCAATGCACGAATGTGTTGGCTGAAGTAGATACAGATAAACACGTTCACGGGATGGACGACGCTTACCATCAGGTGGCAAATATCATAATAAGACTTATGATAGGTATGATTAGATTTAATTCTGTTTTAACAATATCATCCATATCGCATTGTTCCTGTTACTCATTAGACACACAATAATTAATATAAGTACATTAAATATCCATGTTTTTTTATTATAGAATTATGTTCTATACCAATAAAATCATATTCGTACAGTAGGTATATCGCAGCGTTACTGTTCTGTCCACTTAGTTAATATAATGCAATCGACCTGCGAGCTGGCAGTTATTTTAACTGCTCAGTAGGCACTCATCTCGTACCTCTGTCACTGACATCAAACATAATTTACCGAAACATTATTTACTTAGTAATGCACTCAGTTGGCAAACTACGAAATATGGCTCCTTCCCGATGTGCCTTCGGGGCCGCTGGTGTTTTACTGTTCACATCAGGTAGTCATTCTTATACATACTTTGAAATTTCAATAATGTACATGCTTACTAAAGAACGTGTGAAGTCGAAGTCTTTTTTTTCAATCATTATTAATTGTGACTTATGAAAGACTGAAGACTTGACACTGAGAATTTGGCTTTGTATATTTGAAGCCCTAAAAACAGCCTTATTAATACATGTACAAAAATTGTAAGTAGGTATGTAGACATGTTGTTGATAATGCAGCTTTCAATTTTTAAAATAATTCTTTAAATAACTTTAGTAGTTTACGCATGAAAGCGTAACAAACAAGCAATCAAACATTCACTTTTATTACATTAGTTAAATTGCTTTAGCTAGTTGTCTCATCCATTGACGCTTCGTGTAAACGCTATTATTGATGAGTTAATATTAAATTATTCTATACTGTAGATATAAGTAATTGGCTCTTATAATAGTAAGTAATTCTGAGCCATACTATTTTGATATTACAGTCGTAAGTCGAATGGTTATGTATTATCTTATTATTACTACATTTTATGTTATTACTATAATAACAGAGCTGTAATGAACTGAAAACATTTCACATTTATGGATCAGATGTAATTTGGATTGATAGTTATCGGAAAGGTAATTTTGAAATGGGTTTTTTAAAACGATAATGTTTACTCTCCGTTTTCACTTAATCAAATGAATTTTATCGCACCATTTATTCTGTATAGTTCAACTGCCTGTATACTGATTCCAGCTTACATTATCCCATGCGCTTTTCTTGATCAAGACACGTCCATACTAATTTAATGACGATGAAGTGTGTTTATTTGAGCGCGCACATCTCCAAAACATGTTCGATTTTTTTTTAATTTCGTTTCAAAAATTATTTTAGCATTTCATAAACTAACAGAAAAGAAAAAAAAGAAAAATTGAATACAGTTTAACTCTACGGATTATTTTTTACGGAGAAAAGTAGAGTTTTCTATTTCGGGACGAGTGAAACAAACAGTTTCCATATTTTTCGTGTACCTATAGGACTGTTGTCATCTAAATGGTAAGTGACACTTTTATCTGTGGTGGGACGACGACGTGAAAACTAAGTATTAATATTTATTATACTACTCAAAGCTGAGAAAAAGTCAAAGAATAAGTTGAAATTTCCTTTAATATCAAAATACGCTTTGTTGAAGAAATAAGCGAATATCGCACTGAGATATTTTTAATTGAAATGTTCAAAAATATTTCCCCGGGTCCGGGAACCGGGAGTCGACATGCGGGAGTCCGGGAGTCGGGGAGCCTACACGGGAACTCTATCTAATGAAACGCCTGCGATGCGAGGTGAGAAGATCTCATCGCACACAACATACTCAAATATTAAAAGCATTTATATGATCATCATTACCCACCCTCTCACTCACATTGTGACCAATATGTCTAACGTCCATGACTCTGGGACCATTTAGCTTCGGTGTACTCTGAAACTTTTGTTTGGTAGAGATAAGTCATATAAAAATTAAGACAAATTTTAATTCAAATGAGATTATTTCTAGCGTTTAAAGAATACGATCCGATAATGATGATGAAATACGAGCTGAAAACTTAAGATAATAATAACGAAGAAGCTTTTTACAACATATTATACTCACACACGTGTAAGTATAAAAACAAATAAGTTGATATAATTATGACAGAAATGTGTTTTGGTCCTAAAATATGGATTTCTGAGTGTACACGGCTTAGAGACAAAGAAAATGTCTTTATTGTATTGAGCGGCAGAGTCTGATTGTGTTTTGTTTTTTGGGACTGCCGAGTATTAGTATTGGTACTTAAAGATATATTTTGTACTTTATGTTTATTTTTATTTTGCAACTGAAAGTCGGATACTTTATAGCCCTTACGTATTGAAATGATTCATTATTTTAATCTATACTGATCTGATTTTTTTCAATAAGGCGTGGGCGCAGATCACTTATTATTGTATATTAATATTTAAATCATGTATTAAGATATTTGCCAGCGCCGTAATAATGTATAGTAACAAGTAATCGTACATAAGCTCCATAATATTATGACCCTGGTGAAGTCTTAAGATACTTTTAATATGTTAGTTGTATATAGGGAAACTGTCAAACGAACCTTGAACATTGAAAGTAGTTGACGTTGCCCCGGCAACTCATTTACGTGTTGTCAATCCTGAGACAGGTATTCAGTGTCTAAATTAGTAGTAACACTGCCTGTCTTGCCATCCCTTTAAATTGCAGCAAAGCTGTCTCATGGAGAAACTCCCAGCCCAGCCCAGCCAGAAGCGCGGCACAGTGTATCCCTCGCACCCATCACTACCTCACAGTGTGTTTTTCGTTAATATTAATTAAATCATTTATTTCATGTAGGTTAGCTTATATTACTAGTATTATAATGAAAATGTGTTAAAGGCCAAAGACCCCTGTAACCTCGCTCATACAAATAGACCTCATACCGCAAGACGCGAGCACAAAGAATGTAATACGAGGGCGGCACTGAAAATTTCGGGAATCATGGAAGTGACACAACATTACAATTTAAAAATTTATTTATTGCTTTTCGAAGTATTCTCCGCGAAATTTGACACATTTTCCCATACGATGGAACCAATCATTGAAGCAACCATTCCATTCGGAAGTTGGGGTCTCCAAAATGGCCGTTTTGTAGGCGTCCATAGCTTCTTCAGGTGATGAAAAACTCTGACCACGCAATTTATTCTTTATTTTAGGGAAAGTATAGAAATCATTAGGGCTTAGGTCGGGGCTGTATGGCGGATGATCTAATAATTCTATGTTTTCTTGCTCTAAAAACTCTTTTGTTCTGTGCGCGGTGTGAGAACTCGCATTGTCGTGATGGAGGATGATGCGGCGGTTGCAGTTCTCTTTACGGAGTTCAGAAACGACCTGTGGCAAACAAATGGTAGCATACCATTCTGCATTAACCGTTCTTTGTCCCTCAAGAGGAATAGTCACAACATGGCTGGTTTTGGAGACAAATGTGGCCACCATTTTTTTGCAACACTCCGTGAACGAACAATTTTGGTTGGCTTTAACTCATTTTCGAACACCCAAACTCGTGACTGGTTTTTTGTTTCGGGTTCGTACGCGTATATCCAGGATTCGTCACCTGATACGATGTTGTATACAGCATTTGAGGATCCTGCGTGGAATCTTTCGAGAGTTCTGACGCACCAAGTAACGCGAGCCGCTTTTTGCTCTTCACAGAGCAAATGCGGTATCCATCGGGAAAACAACTTTTTTACACCTAATTGTTCATGCAAGATTATTTGTATTTAACTCATGCCAATGTCTAAGGTTGCCTGAATTTCGCGGTATGTCACATGTCGATCTTCCTCAATCAGCTTACGCACAGCATCAACGTTTTCTTGGGTGACTGCAGTTTTTGGACGACCTTGACGGGGATCGTCACTGAGCTTGACACGTCCACGTTGAAATTCAGCAAACCAGCGATAAACTGTGGTTTTGGATGGGGCTTCATCACCAAATGCAAAAATCATCCGGTCAACACACTGTTTTTGTGTTAAACCACTTCGAAAGTCGTAATAAATCATCGCTCTAGAATTTTCTCAAGTCAATTCCATTTTCTCAACGACTAAACAAGTTTGACAAGACCTTGTGAAAAGACCGAGAATCTTTTTTTAAATAAATAAATGGTATTCGATTTTCAAAACCAAGGAGTTTTTAATTAAAAAGATTTTAATTTGACAGGAATAGTGAAAATATTCCATTCCCGATACTTTCAGTGCAGCCTATGTATGTATTCGCTAAGGATTTTAGATTAAGCATCATACGACGCTTAATATAAACTTTATTAAAATGTGTCATAATCAATGTCTTATAGACATGTTGCGGTATTTTTTTTTTCCTTTGCAATAACTTTCCATAAACGCCAACTGCACCCCACTCCACTGAGATAGAACTACAACCAGTCACACGGAGAGAGAAATCTATCCGCCGACCTTTGTTAGCAAACACTGATAATGCAAATGGCGATGAAGTAAATCAAGTTCGATAAAATATCCAAATTAGCACATCCCAGTAGGTCTCTTTATGTCATTAATGTCTATAATCATTATAATAATAAAAAAAAATATTAAGATAATATATTATTATAAAGAGATAAAGTTTGTGAGGTTGTAGGGGATAATCACTAGATCTACTAAATTGATTTTGTTTTTTTTTTTAATAGAAGGCTATGTTATTTGATTTTAGCTGGTGCTAAGTGCTTCGCTATGACTAGTTTATCTGGGATTAGCCCTGGCAAATGTACTGCCTATTCCGACACGTAAGGCGTTAAATCTCTGTGGCAGCAGGTTAGTAGACTATCCTGTCCCCCATCCGAAACACAGCGCATCTGTTTCACGGGCGAAACCAGCAAGATGATAGATACGTCGTTGATACGCTCAAATGATCCCACACTGGTACACACTCATGTCTTTTTTTCTTGAATTAAAATAATAAGTTATTATTTAAAAATGAATAATAAATAAACGTTATCCAATGACATCACGTTAACCTAGTCCCGTCGTAAGCTCGTAAGAATTTGTGTTACGCGTACTTGAAATGGAAATAAATTCAATTTTAAATGAATACATATTATTCATTCTTGACCGGATGCAGACATCTATATTTATCATGCCGATTATCTGCTGTAGGTGGGAATCGAACCAGCTGCATAAAGTGACCATCTCGCAAGCCGACCGCCGTAATAATACATAAATTAATATTATAATTCATATAAATAAACAATTTAAACAATATAAAAATATTCCCATTTGGTTATTTGATTCGAATTCACGACCCTTCATAACAATAGCATATAACCACAGTAGCGTTTACAATTATTAACATTAACCAAATGAGTTCACATTCCGAGCCGCCTCACAAACAAACAGCTTGACGCACAACACAACTAACACAACCATAATTACACAAAGCGGACTCAAGTATGTTCAAAATGAACTCAAAATTAATGATGTATAGACGGGCGCTATTTATGCTGAAATAGCTTAAAGTATAATTAAGGAATTTAGTGCTTTTGAAATTACATTTGATGTGTTGGGTCATATTTAAAATACATTAACATCAGTAGCATGTTAAATTTTTTTTCGGATGGAGCTATGCTAATATAGCCCTAATGCTTCGTCGGTAATGGGGTGAGCCGGTTGGTATCAGTGATATAGTAAGTGGGGGGTTGCTCCCCGCCAGCCGTGGAGTGTGACTTCCACGACTTCATGGCGTCGGGTTTGTACCTGTGGTGGATCTCTGCCTCACCACCGTCGGATGAACTGAACCCCAGGCGGACTACCCCCACCGTGGTTTAGAGTAGAAGGTTTCCGTCTCTTTTTGGATATTGAGTTTATTTTAGTCTAGTCCCAGAAATTTTTGACGTTTCGGATACTTTACACAAACCGTGAGGAAAAGGAAAGCAAAATAATCGCCAACATTAAAAAACAATATTACAATCAGCGGCTTATATACGAGTACCTTACTCACATAAAAAACTCGAAAAGCCCGAAAGCCATTTTATTTTCACCACGCTGAAACCCCGATACTAAGAGATGTAATTCTAAATTGTACTCGTCCAATCGAACCCGTATTGTTACGCAACGCTCCGGCCAGGACGCGGCGGCCATCCATCTCCCGGGGAAGTGAACCAGAGCGAATTGATGGGTCAGGTATCCAAATAAACTACTATTACTACTCTAGGGCAGGAGAAATTTAATTACCTTGCACATTGCATGTTTATGGTATGTAATATGTATAATATATTGCAATAGAATATTTAAATAAAATTGAAGAAATCTGTTTATAACAGTTCAACGAAGCTTATGTCATGGGATAAGAGACTAGAAAGTAGGGATAGATTAAAGGATATCTTCTTATAGCCGCAAAAGATATATGTATTGTAAACTGCATAACTAAAAATAGATATATTTTTTAATGGATTTCCGCAAAGTAACGTCTGATTCTATTAACTAACTGCATAACTGACAAAAACATTATGCCAATAATATACAAAGTCTATGACAAAAAAAATCAACAACCTTATTGGGAATAAATTAATAAGCCTTTACAACTAATAAATAAAAGGAAAACTATAATAAAAGGTTTTCCGAAGTTCCAGTCGGTCAAACAATATTCTTTATTCAGGTCATAACTGTTAAAATATGCGTAACGACAGACAAACTATGTTTTCATTGCCCAATCGGCAATAGAGGCTAGACCAAACCAGACGTAATATTTAGACGTTTCATTTATTTCATCGCCCATTTCACAATCTATTTCTTTGATTTACATAAACACAAAGAAATGCGCGGCGTGACAAAAAGCGAATGGAACGTCAGAAGCGGGCGGCGCGATCTCGCTCATAATGAGCTCTATAAATCAACGGGACAGCGGGACGGGGGGACAGCGGGACGGGGGCGGGACGCAGCGTGACGGACAGGAATACGCGACGTGATTAATACAAAACATTGAGGCAATAACGCGAGTATTTTTATCGCGGCTTTTGTTTATTACAAGAGTCAACTCTAGACACCTGTATTGCATGAGGATGATCTGCCCCTCTAGACAAGTGGCAAACGCTCGATTCTATTCCTTTGCGTTTTCTCGCTAACTCCATAGGGTTGCTGCAAAATTTTTGAAGAACGTTTATTAAGATGTATTAAAACGAACATTATTATTATAATATTTCTTGAATTTTTTTAAATGTCGTAAGCTAGTGTGATTCCCATGCAATAAGTATTATTTTCTATTGTATTCGTTTAGCGTTTTTGCCACTCTTCTAGGGGGGACGGATTAGATACGTTTTTAGACGTTTTTACAAACAAAACCATAATATACTTTGTCTTAATAAGCGTTCTTCAAAAATTATGCAGCAACCCTATGAGTTAGCGAGTAAACACAAAGGAATAGAATCGGCGCGTATGCCACTTGTCTAATTTTTGAAAATTTGGTTTATATTGAGTGGAAAAATCAAACAAAATATTAACCACTTTTAGTTCGCCAAAGTTATCCAGTAAACTTAGGTCTAGACCAAAACAATGAGAGAGGTTTATTAACACGATTCAATCTATTTTCTAATATATCCTAAATATCCCTACTAATATTATAATGTAAATGTAAGTTTGTTTGTTACGCTTTCACGCGAAAACTACTTAACCGATCATCGTGAAACTTTGTACATAATACTTGAAGGTATTAAAAGTACTCTTGAAACTATTTGAAAAAAAATTATTTTGGTAACACAGGCAAAGCAGTGGATACGTGGATAGTGGATACAATCATTAATAATTAATAATAATATCAACCCTAAAAATAATAATATGTAATGCTGCTTTTTTTAATGATAAAAGGTGTTTTAAGAACTTATATTCTCTCGTATCGCTTCGAAGAATAATATCTCAACTTACCGATACAGCTTCCTTGTTTTATTTGTATAGACGTTGCCATTATTCAACTGCTGCTCAGTTACCAATGAAGGCACGCTAGTAGAAGTAGTTACGGATGCTGCGCTTCTAATCCTACCCCAGATAACTCGCGTGTTCTAATTGCACCTCCCAGGGGTTGGTAAGCCGCCCGACGAGCGCCTCGTAACTCGGAATAAGCCCGGGTAAGTCCGGGTAAGTGTATTTTTACTGTAATTCCACGTTGTTTACTAACTATATAATCTAAATGTAGTTTTTTTTTTTTTTTAATTTTGTCTTTTACTTTTTATGTTGATAAATGATGAATTTCCAGTCAACAGTGATATTTTACCACTTCTATTATATGAGTGTAATATGTATCTATCGGCGCGCCTTGGCAGTAAAATTGACTCAATGCCATGACCAAAAATGGCAAGACACTCTCATGCCTCGGTACGTTATAGATTCCCTCGTAGGTTGTTGAAATGAAAACTTATTTAAGCTGCTAAGCATTTTTTTTTTTGGGTGTACGAAATTCATAGGATTCGTGAAATCGTCCGGTCATGGTCGCGTCTGATTGGAGCTCTCATTGCATTTGCCAACGTCAAGCGTGTCTGATTGGTTACGTGTGATTTGTATAGTTTTAGTATCGTCCATTAGCTATCATAAAAGTTGCCACTAAAATAAATCGATTGCAAGTTTCCTGCTATTTTCAAAGCAAATTTGCGTTCCGAAACACGATTTATTTATTTCGTGAAAATATTAAAGAAATAAAGTATGAAATGTAATCTTTTTTTGTAAAATAATAATAATAATAATGGTGTACGATGGCTCTATAAATGAAGATTAAATTTCTCCTTATTTTACCATAATATAGTTAGATTTTTCGTTATTTATTTCATTATGATTATATTCATATAATATGTACTAATCAACGTGATATTGCGAGGGTCAACTTCTTTTTAGGCTATACTCGTAGTGGTAAAGCTTCTAATACCTAAGTAATTACTGACTTACGAAACTGAACATTTTATTAAATTTGAACCTGATTCTATTTATATAAATAACAACATATTATACAAATAAAAAACAATAACTTTTTTAAATTCATTAAAAAATTAATAAAAATGTGAAAAAAAACTTAATGTTCCATTTTTGTCAAAATAAATAAAAATATTTTCAAATAAATATATATTATCCATACAAAACAGACCTTTTCGTTTTTTATCAGTGCAAATAAATTGTGATGGTACCAAGTCTTTGGCGTTCGTTATTAATTATTTGTATTTTGTCGTTACCGGCCACGAGCCGGACTTCAGAGGCTCGACAACAATGTAATCAAAAAGGAATGTAGCGCGGCCATACACCATTGTCTACTCTCCCAAAGGAACCGGCTCCGCCACTAAACAGCCTTAATAGCTCCTGCTGATATCCCGGGAAAAATTAATCTATTCGCTGCTTTATGACTAGCTATGGTCCGCTACTTCACCCGTGTTAGTTGATACATTTTACAGGCGTATCCGGTTTGTTGATGATTTTATCGGAGAATTATTATTTCGAAAAAATATTCAAATCAGTCCAGTAGTTTTTGAGTTTATTCGTCACTAGCGATGCGTCCCGGCTTCACGCGGATAAATACTTCATAGTGCTTACCCGCTGATAGCGTGGCTTTCCATAGTTGAAAGACTTTTCAAATCGGTCTAGTAGTTGTGTATCCTATTTATTGCCAACAAACAAACAATGAAACCTTTCATTTTGTAAAGTATTTTTTTTATGTGGTGAGTTTTGCGTATTTTACATAGACCTCTATAGTTACTAATAATAATCATGAGAAATGGAACAAACATAAGAAAACAATAATTAATGAACTAACAGTGCTGTCAACCGAATTATAATAGATCTACATACACGTTATATTCACAATTGCAAATTACACATATACAATAAAAAGAGTGAAATAAAAACTGATAAATACAGAGCGTGTGCTGAACAATCTCACGGAGGCATGTATGATGTAACTCAGCTCGACTGATCTTCAGTTACGGATGCTGTGATTTACACTGAATAAACACCTTTAGGAAATTGTACGTATTATTTAAGGCTTTCACGCGTACGTCTGACACCTCTGTTCTGCTGTCACTAGCTGGAGTCGCTGACTAGAATACACATACGCTGTACACTTTGATTTATTGTATTATGTACTACTTATATTATTATGTACTTATTATACTTTAAATGTATGTGCCTAGTTTATGGAATACTTGTTAAGATGTTATCACATGGAGCACTGACATAGGTCGTAGAACATGGCCTATCGCCATGAGCTGTTGTTGAAATGTAAACACTAAAGCACATCAGACGTCCCAACTTACATTACATGCATTAGTAAAGTTCATATTTTGTTTTTAAATATTCTTGCTCCAAAGTAAAACTATACTATTGGCCAGTAGCACAGACTATATTTTATTCTCGTATTCCCGCAGGAAGAAGTGAGAAGAGAAGAAGAAGAAGAGAAGTGCTCTACAGTATAATGTATACTAGAATTATATTTAGTTCTAAACAATCATCCTCACATAACACTTTTTAATATGATTAGACAGCATTAGATCAGGTCGATGATTATAATTGGCAATTTTCTCGTAACGGATGGAGAGCAATCTCTCGGCTGCCTCGCGCCATAAACATCAACGCTTTGATCAGAGTTAAGTAGGGCGCTACCGAACAGTTTCAACGCTTGTTCTTTTGTTATGTAAACCGCTAAATATTTAGGATGTGTAACGCCCCAGATAAGCTACAAAGAAATGATATAAGAATTGTTTGACGTGTGTTTACTTGACACAGATTACCGGATGGGAGGGTTGCATCGCGTCCGCATGTTCGACCTTCCTGCTTCGTACTGGGGAAATACATTGCTTGCGCAACATCTAACAGCCGGACGGTCGAGTGGTCGGGCTACTGCACTCTTATTAAGTTTACCATCACGGGCTAAGTTAACGTGGTATGGCTGTTGGATAATATTGTATTGCTGCGGTTCGGAAAACAAACAAACAAACGAATATGATGCCTGTAATAGCAACAAACGAATACGATGCATGTAAGAGTAGAAGTTAGTATTAATTTACATGCGACGCTCACCACGTAACTTCAGTTATCGTCTGTTCATTTGCCTGTCTGACAAAATGGCACACCGTTTACATTATCTAAATTGTAGAGTTTGAGATTTTAGAAAGGTGGACCTTTAGCGAATCCTTCATTGATTTTGATGACGTATGAGAGTATAAGATTGTGTTTATATGTACTATAAAAGAAGGAATAAAAATAACGAAACTCATCAACTAAGTAAAATCATCATTAGTCACTATAATAAAACTTTATATACACTTTTTCCACTATTTATTATTATAGATTATAGATATATTATAGATATATTTATAAATAGTGGAAAAAGTGTATATAAAGTTTCATTATAGTGTCTATAGAATGAATTTCCATCAAGGACCGACAGTACATTCTATCAATTCTATCAAAATCATCTTTATCATCATCATCATCATCATAATCATCAGCCCTTATCCGTCCACTGCTGAACATAGGCCTCTTTCAATGAACGCCAAGACAACCAATCCCTTGCCACTCGCACCCAACACGGACCTGCCACTGTACGGAGATCGTCTACTCATCTGGTTAATGGCCGACCAACACTTCGTTTACCCAAACGCGGCTTTCACTCTTGAACCTAAGTACATATGACATAATTCTCTTTAGAATTACAATTTAAATTTTAACAAAAATGAGAAGCAGCCATTATTTTAGAAATCGAATGTCGATATCTTTCTGTCTGAGGAGCAGCGTCTGACTGTCACTGAACATATTCTGATGACTTTTAGTATCGCAACCAATCACCAGAAAGCTATTAACACTTTATTGACCATAATATTCACTTTAATACCAGAGCGGTACAGCCGCACAGATTGATCCGGGATAAGAGTGTAATAAGATTAAAAGCCCTGAGCATCGGGATGAAAAGGGACAAGTGAAGGGAGAAGGGAGAAGACGAGCCGCACTCACTATTACTATGATAAACTAAAATATACGAAAATAACTAAACCCAAACAGAAATGTCACGGTTCAGTACAACGATGTATTTTAGTGGATTATCTTTAGTAATGTTATGAATGTAGTAAGTGTACGCAAAACTACTCAACTGATTAACTAGAAACTTTGAACACTATATTCTTGGTCTACTAAGTAACATAACATACATTTTTTTTTGTGAATGCGGCCGAAGCTAAAATAGTTTGTTTTTACATTTTTTTGCCGAAAATTAATGGATACGTAATTCATCATCATCATTATCAGCCTGTGCTGCACGGCATTGGCATCTTATTAACGCTCGCATCTCTACATTTATTCGAATTTTAATAAAGTTTGATTTTAGATAAGTTTGAATAAATAAGTTCCAAAAATACTTATTATAATATTATTTCACTTCGCTTAATATTATTTTTAAATTTATTATGCGCCATAAGCCCGTATATGGCAGAGAGGCCTTAGATCTGGTTTATCTAGCCGCCGCACATCGCATCATCTTGTTATTCACGAAACGCGGCCTGTATCGCGTGTGATAAGCTGTATAAATAAATAATCCAGATTATCTATAAAATGTGTTGTTGCGGGGCCCTCGGGGTAACGGGGCCCAGGTGACGAGAGGCACTGCGAAGGAGCCCTGAGGGTAATTGAGCCCCAGACTCGGGGCGCGAAAGAGCCCCGATATCAATGGGGCCCTGGGTGCGAGATGTCTGCGAAGTGCCCCGGGCGCGGGTAGAGCACGTACGCAGATCGGATAAATTTACTTATCTCTCAGTCATATCCGAAATGGTGGGGAATTTTCTTACCGAGCCGCGCGCCGCGTTGATATTCTCGCATATTTGATATCAACGTCTTTTGTTGGGTTCGAATCGGCGTAATGGGTGCCCGAATAAAAATCCTAATATTAGAGATGAGGTTTACGCGTGACGGTGGCTGGGGGGAGCGGGGGGGTGGCTTTTGTGCGATATAAGAATCGTTTGATTGAATACGCTGAGAAATGCCTCCTCGTCATCCAGGTGTCAAAGCCGTCCATAATAATGCATCGTGGATCGGCCGTTTCAAACTGACCTCTTTTGTGATTATTTAGCATTTACCAATATTAAGGAATACCTATTATAACATAAATAGTAATATTAAAAAAAATGTAAATAAGAAAATAAAATAATAATATAAAGTAAAATATGTTTGTATGTTAATTTGGCATTCTAAAGCCGATTTTTCTTTTTGCCTCTTTATAGTTGAATCAGAAAATAAAATAAGTCGAATTTACCAATTCTTGAGTTACATTTAGATATATCCCGCCAGAACTAAATAATATTTATTGCACTATCGATGATAAAAAAGTAATATTATGTATTTAATTTTAATATTAATTATTATTTGTACAAAAATATATTATATTTCAAGAATATATATAAATAGTATTTTATTGCTGACGCTACAGCTTGAAATAATTAAATCGATTGGTCTAACTTTAAGATACTCTATTATAAACCTCGAAATAAAATAAATTATTACATAATGAATAGATTTCGCTAAAATATGCGTTGGGTTTTAAAACCTGGCATTGCAGAATTAATTGCTCAAATCTTGTAAAAGTCACACTCTGCAAATTTCATCAGACTTCTTGTTAGTACGATTGTATTTGTGAATCATTTGAGGTCGCAATTTTAAAAGACGGCGAATACAATATTATTATAAACTTTGTAAAATCTCATCTTATTCCCTACATTTACAAATATATATAAGAAAATATATTATTCAGTGAATCATGAAAAGGGGGTTTTTATACTTTAATGAAAAAAAAACGTAAAGTTTAGGATTTTTTATACTTTTTATCCAATAAAATTTACAGGCACTATTGATACAAGAAAAATTGATAGACAAGGAGTCTTTTTGGCATATAATAATGTAAATTTATAATAATAAAAAAAGAAAAAGAATAAAAAACTTTGTACCATTGTTTATTTTCGCCGTTTCGCTGTATTTGTTTCTCAGTGTACAGAAATTATTAAATAATATAAATAAATAAGAAAATTGAGGACTAAGTCGCCAAGGCACATGTTTGCAATACCTAAATCAAACTAATTCTTTGTTATTGGTTGAATAACAAACATTAAAACACTGTACCTGTAAACGTGAGACGGTATCTATTAAAGAAGCTAGTTTCTAATTTCCATACTGTTGACAAGCGGAAGAAAACATTTGTATGTTATTAAGCTATTCATTGAAAACTTTCATTTACTTCCCTGGCATAAAACTAAATACATACTAAAAACAAAGTTCTATTAATATACATTATTTACCTGTTAAATAATAATAGTGATTTCTCACACGAATCGCATGTCAAGTAAAATGAACTGCGATTACTCGTTTAGCTAATTATTGTAAGTTGTATGTAACAATAAAATGTGTTATCATGAAATTAGTCTTTAGATTAATTTTACTAATTTGATAACGTTTTATTAAGATAATTATTTTGTGGCATTAATATAAGCGAGTTGCAAGTGGGTCAGTGGGATAACCATTTGACATCGTTTAAGGCTGGCATGGATTTACAGTTGCTCTTAAAATAAAAAACACGGACACTTCCTCGAAATAGAGCGAGAAAGGTGTTTGGCCCAATAACATATTAATATACAAAATACAAGGTAAATGCTATTATTATTATTTAAATAAGGTCATAATTAGTTATGGTTAAGCTGTCTGTACATAAATTAATATGCAGTGCTGTTTATCTCCCTAAAAAATCCAAATATAATCACCATTAATCTTGAGCAAACGAACAAGCATGTAAAGTCAGATGACGAAATGGGATTTAATTTAAAAAATATTTTAGATAATCCACATGTCATGAAATATATAAATAATACAAATAATTTTAAAGTAAATTAGAAAAAATAATATTAAACCGAATATTTTGTTATACTTTTATAATTATAGTTTATCATAGACGAAGGGGCCAACAGGCAGTCGATCCCCGAACTAGGAATCATAACCCAAGTATTTATGATACTAGTTTGTTTCAGTTTTATAACAATATAACGACTCATAAAGTCCTATGATGGGCCCTATCATCGATACGACGTCTTTATCTCCGAGGGTGTCTTTAACACGACGCTCAATTGGACAATCTGGATTAATACACATTGCTATCTATACTAATCTAATAAAGCTGAGGAATTTTTTGATTGAGCCGAGCGTGGAAGCGAGAGAGTGTAACAAGCGATAGAGAGGCACGATCGGCCTAAGCGTTCGGTTTGTGACACATTTTGACGTTATCACGTAAAATAATTATCGTCTATTAAAAGAATTTCAAACAAGACAGTATTTTAATCAATAATAGTAAATGCCAGTTTTAAAAAGCGTTATTAATTTAATAATCGATTTTTTAGTGGTAAACAAAGGTTAAAGAACCGTAACCTAGGTGAACAGCTAAGACAGATGTGTATTTGGAAGAGGTAGGGCCATGTTGCCTTGCAGCCGAGACGGGCATGATCGAGTACCTCTTACTTACATGATACCGGTGTAAAGTGATAGCTATGCTGTCGCGTCTTGTGTGGCTTGTGTTTCCGTTGGCTCATCAGAAGGATAGGGAAGGAGCACCATAAGCCTCCGACTGTCCTCGCCTCCTTATGACATAAAAAAATCAAATACAAGCCTAAAAATAAACACGTTCAGGCCAGTCATCGAAAACACCCCTGATTTCGAATAATTCCTATCATCCGTTGGATATGAATGGCTTTTCCACCTCATTATTTGTGTAATAGAGCACATTATTCCATTTAGCCTATCAAAACTATTATTAAAACGAAACCTGCACCATGTTTTTCACTTTATTTCGCGAAGCGCTACATCTTGGCATCTCAAACGGTTCGCCTTCTTCGAGAGACTCGTAAATAATGAAATCAACATATTTAACATCCAGATATTGGTTAAATAATATGTTAAACTCGTAGATGAGCTACAGCTAAAGTTTAATTGGTCGTGGTTTAATGAGTATTAGCGTACAATGTTGTAATGTAATGTTAAACCATGACTTTGTCGGCTGCATATTGCCGTTCGTTTATGGGCAGTAAAATGTAACTCGATTATTCTGTGTGGTCGTTAAGATATCATGTATGAATTAAAATTTGTCATTCTAGAATTTTGTAATGACAATAATACATCATCATCATCAGCCTTTATCCGTCCACTGCTGAAAATGGGCCTTCCCCAATGAACGTCAAGACGACCGATTCCTTGCTACTCTCATCCAACGCGGACCTGCCACTGCACGGAGATCGTCTTCCCATCTGCTTAGTATAATAATAAAATAATACATAGCTTTTTATAAAAACGTTATTTTGCAAAGTGTAATGTGATGATGCAAATCTAAATTTTGGCCGAATGTCTGAATATTACTATATTAGTTAAATAATACCATTAGTTATTAGTTATTATAGATTATAGTTAATAAAAGACTGCTAACAAGATGTTATTAAGTTATTTCGAATACCAAACCCTATAGACAAGTAGACAAGACAAAACCATATAAAAAACATACCAAAGCTAATTCACCGGAGCAAACAGGTAGTCTGTTCTGTAGTCAAGGTAATGATGATAATGTGTGGAGACAATCACACACGGCTAGCTGATCTTAAATTTGTTAGAGCCTATAATATGACAACCAGACAACTGATACATATTTCTGAATACATAAGTATTGTTCACAAATTACGCCCAGACACAGAACCAATTGATCATGCTCATCACACAAACATTGGTCCTGGATGGGAATCGAACCCACTAATATCTGGTTTAGCAATCAGGGTCACTAGCCACTACACCGACAGGCCCGGCAGCAAGCGGACAGCCAGACTAGAGGAATATCAGATGGATGTGGTGTCTTTCCAAAATGAGCATGTTCTTAAAATTAGGTTAGGTTATTCAAAGGTGCTTAAAATTAGTGTAAATTATTTAGTTTACTAAAATTTAATAAACAGTTAATCACATAATTAATTTGCAATAGTCCGCGATTCCACGCTCGAGTTCAATGACCTGAATGATCCGGGTGTTCATTAGATGGGTGCTGGTGTTTACCAAAATTATGCGCCGGATCCCGGAACGGGGGATTAGATATCAATTGATATTAGAATTGAATTTCAAATGTTTTGCGTATCAGCCTACGAGGATTAGGCATACAGCAAACTGATTAAAATACTAATAACAATAATATAATTGTAGAGTAATATTATGACGTGAAATAAATAAATAAATATTATTTAGCCTGTGATAGATTCGTAAAGATAAAAAAATTCGCAAAGATTCGCAAAGGAAATAAATCTGATAAATACATACATATGTCACTGGTACGGTTCCTATCATGAGCAGGTTTTTATTATGCTTAAAAATACCTGGGCCGGGTCATCGGCGTGTATACATTCGAGGCATACACTTGTTATATTTTAACGGTATCCCAGATTACATTTATCCATCATCATCATCAGCCTCTATCCGTCCACTGCTGAACATAGGTCTCCCTCAACGAACGCCAAGATGACCATTTATCCATAAGGATAGCTACTCCCCGCGAATTAATACTTTCCCTAAATAAATAGCCGATACCGCAATCATTGCACTCTCAAATGCAAAAAATATTTTTCCGACGTACTTTAAACTAAATTATGAAAATACTTCAGATAAACGCGTTCAACCAAACAAACAAAAGAACACTTTCAAGAATACAAATTCTTCAAATTCGTCGTATCACCGCGGATTCCGCTTTTAAGATTCGAAAACGACCTTACAGAATAGCCCTACTGTACTGATAAGAAACGCAAGCCCTGTTATTATCACTAGCTCTCATCTGGATGAGGTGAGAGTTATACTCTGTTTGCCAGAGCACGGGTTGATGATGTTTAGGTTATTTCAGGTTACTCTACTAAAACACAGTAGCTTTATTTATTATCCGTCCTCATATAACTTAGTGTGGAATATTTTTCATCGTATCCTTACGCAGCTTGAAGTTTTTATGAAACGATAACACTTCCTCTCCGGAAACAATAAATAATTGATATTCTTAGAGAAGTATAAGGTAGATTGCGAAGTATAATATTAATAAATACACTATGCAAATATGTATTTTCTTTATGTGTAACAAATACTTCGTATCGCGTTCTTTGACTGCGTATAGTCTAACAGCTTTACCGGTATCAATGAAATCTCTAGCGAGTGCACTTCGGTCCAGTTCGAGGAATGTCATAGAAGGCCGCGATGGGTAGGTATATCCGTGGAAAGACGTCTGCTTGGGCTAGTCATATTAAAAAACTTAGTCGTGTGGAATGTTTCGTATATTATATTATATGATATTCTTTCTTTATTTCTTTTTTTATACCTTCCCACAATGTATTATCTGCCGTATTATCCTCCCGCCATAATAGTTGCTGTAAAGTATAGGAAACATCGGGCTTGTAAAGAACTCAATAAACCGCGATAAACTCCGTAAAAGTTGTTTTATTATTATGATTAACATATATAATTCAGACAAATAGGATCAGTAGTCGAATTTGAGCCACAAAAAAAATTGAAATTAATAAATTAAAAGAAACTTTAAAACCGTGTACAACTTAATTTTAATGTAATCAACCAACCTTGTACCATACTATGGACCCCTCAATCAAAACAAGTTGGCTAAGTCTTAATCAAAAGTTATACTAAGTTAAATTAGTGAACGACCAATTTCAAATGTGCAAAGCCGTGATAACTTGTATCTAAAATAAACAGCCCATTTACTTTGGGCACTGTACTGTCTTCCTTAAAAACAAATGAAGTCTTAGAGTATGGCAAATTACACACCCAAAAACTTATTTTTGCTTAAACTCGTGATATTTTGTAGCAAAGCTTCTGTACGGTGGGAATACGGCCGGGCCTCTCGCCGCGCAGCCACTCTATACGAGCTAACGCCCGGTTTCTGAAACGTTGGTCAAAGTGTATGTCAACTAACATGGCTGTTAATGGCGGTTAACATACGCTTCTAGAGACAAATTTGAAAGCTTTTCATTGTAGTTGTTATGTCAACTAACAGACCGATCTAATTAAGTAATTTAACCATGCTTGTAACAACTATTTATTAATTTTAATATTTGTTAATTTTTGCGTTATCATATCAGCCTTTCGAAAACCGGGCGTAAGTGTCAGATTTGACCGTGCCATTAAACGCGTGCGGTATTTTAACGCTTTGTGCTACAAAGCTTCGCTTCTGTTTTAATGTGAATGTTCATATAATATTAACAAACAGGAACATACTCAACACAACTTTCCAGTGCATTAGTCTGACTTGAATGAAAACAGCTTTGAGTGGTTTGAGCATCTAAAAACTAGTCCATCATGCAATGGTATCTATACTGATAAAATAAAACTAGAGTATCAGTTGGTTCAAACACACTTTTTTCCACGTCCATCTAATTTAAAAAAAAAACATCCACGCGCAATGGAACCTGTTATTATGGGTATTTCTTTAGCATATGGGATTCGAAACGTGTACCTCCGCCAGAGAACTTTAGTTTCCAATATACCACGAAGAATAAGCTCGTTAAAGTTGTTGTGTGCTGGTCACACACTCAGGAGCGTTGGTCGGCCAACCTAACAAGGTGTGAATACGATCTCCGTGCAGTAGCTGGTCCGTGTTGTAATGCCGTGACAGCATATGTCACGACGCTGTCATTACTTTATTTTACTCTAAAGTCTAAATTATAACATAGATGAATCAAATGTTCCGTTCGTCCTGAGACGGTTTGCTATTGTAGTATTGGGCAGATAATGAAACCAGTAAAAAATATTATGTAACATTAGTGTGTTCAGTAATATCAATACAACCCCACTCGGCATATACATAATATAAACCCGCACAACTTACGTCCGCGACGTTCCAATCTCCGTGAGTGAGTGTCCTACAATATTTATAATACCGGCGACTGCTGTATTACTTTTATGCTGTGGGATTTATATTTTCTTTTACCTGCTTTGAAAAAGGCTTCCTTTAATATCACTTGAAGCGAAGTACAAAAATAAAATAATAAGGTCAGAAAGTCAAGACAATTAATATTATAATCAACTAGCGGCGCCTTGCGGTTTCACACGCGTACTTGGCATTCCCGAGGGTATACATTGAAAAATAGCCTATGTTAACGCCTTTTACTGGACAAAGAATTTTCAAAATGGGTTCAGTAGATTCAAAGATTATGCCGGTATTATGTGAGCGAGAGAGTCGGCTCGATTCGGCTACTATGCCACTACCTCTTACTAAAACAATAAATACAAACATATTATAACTTGTACAATTTTTTGACGAAAAAAATGCGTATAATCGTTCAAATTAAGTTCGGATGTATACTCGTGTAGTCAATTCGGGACTCGCGGGAGGGCCCCGTCATCTATCAACCGGTGCCCCCTGGTGCCCCCTAGCTCCTCGGTGCTCCAGTACCCAGGGCGGTGTTGATGGATCGCGGAGGGCGGGAGTTTTTAATTCGGGGAATCCCGGCTAATTCGTGTTCATTAATGTCGTTTAGGGTATTCCCCCTTTGCGAGTCAATGTAATAAGACTCATTATTTTTGTTGTTTATAATCGAAATTGGATGTTCAAAAATTATATTTCAAAGACTCAATCAAAGTCAAAGTCATTTTTTTTAATTTAAAATAATACAATCAAAATATCTTTTTGAAAGTCAATTGAGTCTACCACCGATTCCAAAGCAAGCCTACTGAGAAGAACCGGCGAAACAAACTCAGTGGAACTAATCTTTTCAATGACTTAAACAAATCTGTAAATATTTGAAGTATAAACATTTATTCTACTGATTCAGTAACCAATGATCCTGATCCTGATATTTAAAATTATAAACTTAAACTGAACTGCACATTGTGCAAAATTTTGTGGAAATCATTTTAGGAGTGAATCAAACGAACGACGCGACACAGAAACCTTACAGCGATGTATGAACTGCGGACTTTTAAGTTTTTAAGTGAAGAAATGCGGTGAGTGTATTTCGCGAGTCATAAACTCTTTAATGGCGTCAATAAATTCTTCTTACTGTCATGTCACAATGTACGTGCTGGGACAGAAGCTGAGCTTGGTTGTTAAGTGGAAGTCTGCGGTGCCTAAAATGAAAAAGCACTTTCATACATCATTAAGAATAGTGTAGCTAAGGCTAAGTTATTATCATAAAGTAGCAACACATACATGTCTCACTGCTGGGCATGGGTCTCCTCGAAGTCAGGCGAGGAGGGTATCGGGACATAGTTCACCGAAGCGCTGGTCTAATTCAGGCTGGTGAACTTTACACACCTTCAAAGACTTATAATCGCTTCAGGCATACAGGTTTTCCTTCACTGATTAGCGAGCGATGGCCTCGTGTTCAGGGTGCACTTAGATATTTAGAAAAACCCGTTTGGAGGCACAGCGAGGGGGGAGGCCAGGATCGAACCCGGACCCATAATCATAGCTATTAGTCGGTTATTATCAAAACCAACACATCATATGGACACGTGATCTTGGCATAAGTCAATTAATAAACATAATATTATACAACCTTACACATAAATCTCTCTTACTATTTAATCAATCGCTTAGCGACTGATTAATTAGTGAAAACTTCATTTATTAACACTATTTAGTAAAATTTTAACACTGCCAAGACATGGTTTAACTCTCGCTAAGAGGCGAGACGGTGGATTTTATTTTGTTTGCCGGTTTATTGATAACAGATCATAATACTCACATTTGTATGTGATATTTTTTTCTCGTTTTCTGTTTGTTTCTGAACTAAGTAAACTACTAACTACTCAATGTTTATACGTAAACATAAGTTAACCATTCGTTTATAAATAATGCATTAAAAAGATTAGACTAGCTAAGAGTTGACTAACTAAGAGGTGGCTGACTAAGTATTACTTAAGGATTTCTTATAAGTGAGACCGATACATAATTTACTACCAATTAGTCTTATACGTCTCGTAAGAACCTAATGTCTGTGGTATTACGGGTAACAAAAACGAAAATAAATTTAATACATTTATTTGTACAGCGGTCGGTCCGTGTTGGATGCGATTTGCAAAACATCGTCTCGGCTTTCATCGAGGGAGGCTTATGTTCAGCGGTGGACGGACAAGGACTGACGACTATATTCATGTATTAGATGGCGTGATATATATGTAAAATCGTGTAATAGGTTAGTGAAATATCATTTACGCCGATTTGACAAGGACTTTCAACTTACTTGAGAATGTAGTATGGCTATTACGGTCGATGGCTCGTATGACCATAAACTAGTTAAGCTGGAACTAGCCCAGGCAACTCATGTGTGTGTATGAGATGTGTGACGGTAATCGACCCAGTAATCCCACTGTATGACCTGCTGCGTTTCTGATGTTTATTTCTAATAATTTGCTGGTCAGCGATATAGACAAACTAATGCCACAAAAAAGTAAAGTATCAACCCTTATATCACCCACTACTGGGCAAGGGTCTCCTCCTCGATACCTCGATGGTAATGGACGATGCGCTTTCACCGATGCGCTGACCCAATGCGGGTTGGTGCACTTCACATGCCTTCAAAGACTTTCAAACTCATCAGGCATGCAGGTTTCTTCACGATGTTTTCCTTCACCGGTGAGCGAACGATGATCTCGTGTTTTAGTGAGCACTTAGAAAATTCGGATAAACCCATTTCAAGGCACACACGGACTGGTCAGGATCGAACCCGGAACCATTCGCATAAGAGGCCAAGTCCACTCACCACCGAACCATCGTCGCATAATAACAAAAAAACTAATGCCCTGTCATGCGGATGTAAAAGGTATCAACTACCATAAAAATAGCAATCGAATCCGAGCCGCTAAAATGGAGCGTACTCTACGCACTAAAGCAGACGCGCTAAAGGGATCAGGTGGGGGCGGAGGGGGGCTAGGGTGTCTGGTGGATGGCAGGTCAGCTGGAAGCGATTACCACGGCCTGCTGGTCAAAGCTGCGAACAGACGACCTCCGCAATCCACCAGTGTATTAGAGAAGGGAACCTTTTAAGGTTAACAGTTGAAAATTATAGTTATAATAGACATTTTATTGTATAGATTATTAAAAAAATATGAATATTAATTAACTATACCGCGTTAGCTTAGTCAAGTACTAGTGACAATTTGTGCTACTGTAACAAGGAACCGTAAAAATTAAGAGACTATATCTATATATATATATATATATATATATATACATAACATTTTATATTAACTTTACATGACAGGTTCATCTTACAAAACCTGACTGAAGCCCCGACCACTAAGTGAAGTCTAGTCACTCGCAGCGAGTAGAGTAAGGAGAGAATTCATGACACCTAAACGAACTAAAATTGTTATGAACTTATCTGAATAATCTATGTTTCTATATCACTAACTTTCATTAAAATTCATTTTTCTTCATATTTTCAATAATAGTAGAATTTAACGATTAACAGTCAAAAATATGAACCTTAGAAAGTAATTTCTAATTAACTTAACGCTGTATCGTTAACCAGTGCCAAGCATAAAACAGTCGTGAACCGAAAGGTTTTATCATGAATCTTTATACCTTTACTAATAATATTCTATTCACATTTATTATCATAAATGCCGCCAGGGAAGATTTAATGTTTACATAGAGTTGTCAAAATAACTTGGACGCCTGTCAGATTCCACCACAACCAAGGGGGCACCCCCTTTAAGCGGGGGACACGGCCTTTGTGCGGGGAGTGGGGGGTAGGCTCTATCTACTTTATGTAAGACATAACTCGCCCGTTATCGCCAAAGATGGCTTATATTTATGAAATTAACGAAATTGTTCAGACACGCCGGCTCACCACACTGCCGCCTAATTGAGGATAATTATAATAATATATTGTAACTAGCTTTCAATACAATTTTTATTAACTGTTTAATTTAATTTATTTCTAAATTTAATTAAAATTATATCATACTATATTATACTACTTTGTTCAGCAAAATAAACTAGAAGCCAAATAAAATACCTTTGTATCAGTATTTATTTTTACTATTTAACTCTATGTGTTTTTCAGTGTACAAAAATTATTAAATAAATAAATAAAACCGTTTCACACTGACCACCAGACTTTTCACCGTCATTTAATTGTTTTTTATTTGTCTTTTTTTATGTACAGTGTTTAAAATTTGTTAAATAGGCACATCATAACTTGGATTTGCAAAGTAATCTTCCGAAAAAGAAGTATTTTGCGCGTACATTAAGTTATTTTTATTTTTCTTAAGAAGGATTTGTATTCCAAAAGAGTTTTTTTGTTTACCTAGTACATTTTTATTGACTTGTTATTTCAAGTATAACACATTACAACAAGTTGTTACCAACGAAGAAGCGATATTTCGAATTGGATTTGAATTTGAATTCGGTAAATTCGGCTATTCCGGGGCTGTCCCCGCGGGCGGCGGCAGCGTGGCGACACTAGCCGTTAGCCCGCGGTGAACGTAACGGCGCTAATTTTAATTAACTATTCGAGTGTTAGGAATGACTGCGGCGGGTAATAAAGGTTTATTCGTTAGTTACAGCCGGCGGTTATGGACGCCCCAATTCATGACAGGTTTTTATTATGATATACTAAATGTGTCATGGTCAAAATTAACGAACTTAATAAACTCAAAAGGCTTTCTGAACACCGAGACGGCCGATATCCTACAGACGAGTACAAGTACAAAAACGAGTTTTCAATCGAACATTCAATATTTAACTCGAATTAATTTTCATTTTGCTTGATTAAAAAGTGAGTGCACTTATTTTAATTGTGAAGTCGGAATCGTCGGATCAAACCTCTCCCTTTGAAACTCAATTATGAGTCCGGCCGCGACGCGCGACGTTGACCCATCGAATCATACGCTACACGCCTTTATTATGACCATATATTATAGTGGTCTCATCTCGTGAGTGGACAAATCATGAATTATCATCAAGCTTCGTATGTTTCTCCCAATAGTTAGTTGATAATAACATTTAAAAAGTACGAGCGCTGAGTGACAACTCACACACGGCCATATTCTGATCCCAAACTAAGTAAGCCTGTTCTTATGGTAATCAGACAGCTGATACATTACTTATGTATTACTAAGCATATACATATTATAGATAAATTACGCCCAGACACAGAACAAATGATCATGATCATCACACAAACATTTGTCCTCGGTGGGAATTAAACCCATCCTGGGTGGGAATCAAATCGATTTTTTACATAACTTAGACATTTGCAAGATATAGAGAGAATAAGAAACCTAATTGTGTCCGTCTTGGCATTGGCTTTAGTGAAGGAAAACATCGCGAGAAATCTTGTCTGATTAGATTAATAGTCGTCTAGGATGTGACAGTCTACGGGTTAGAGATACATTTAATACCCTCCTCGCTGGATATCCACTGTCACGTGTGTCTAATAAAGGATTGCTTATACTTGTGCTAAGCTATATGGTTATATGGTTTCTTGAAGATGCGAAATGCCAACTGGCACGAGACATTGTGTTACGACTCAGGGAGTACGAGCGAGCAACACAATAATGCGTTCGCTGGACTAGTCAACTCGTTTACGTTGTGGCAACTTTGACATCTTACCATCGAGTATATCAACTAGCTTAGCCATCATCATCATCATCAACCTTTATCCGTCCACTGCTAAACATAGGCCTCCCTCAATGAACGCCAAGACGACCGATCCCTTGCTACTCGCATCCAACGCGGACCTGCCACTGCACCAGTTTAGCCATCATAAACATAAAAATGTTTGTATGTGAGTTGCAACCGTTGTTTCCTTTAAATAAATAAAAAGTATATGAACACGTCAATATATTTCCTGATAATTAACAGTTACAATGAAACAATAAATAAATAATTAAATCCTGATATGAAATATCAATTTAATCTCCATTGCCAATGGTACTCGTAATTAATTTTCACGTTTCATTCAAACTTTTATAAATAACTCTTTCGATCTGAAATTATTCGGTTTGGTAGGGTGCTCCAAAAACTCTTCGTCGTATTAAGTGTAGATGTTTAGGGCGCAATTACCCGCGGTACCTTAAGGGTTTTCCGTATTTCAGACCACATTAAGCATAACAATGAATGAGACCACAACCATTTTTTCACGTCAACCCTTCTCTCACGTTTTGACTTTTTTATTACGTGAGCCTTAAGTTGTTTAGTATGGAATTGAATGGATGGTATAATGTTGTGCTCGCTTTTCATTATCCTTAATGGGTGAATGAAGTTAAAATAAGTGTAAAGTTTAAATTGTATTTACAATTATAATACGTGCTACGTGTCAAGTGGTTTGTCCGCGATTTATGAATGATCTATTGAAGTGATTCTAATAAAATCGAAATTGAGTTTAGCAAAGTTTCAAGGTGCGCCGCCATATACAACCGCTATAATCATATCAAATTGGCTTCTGCCTGGCCGAGTGAGTATCACTCGATCGGAGATGGCCTACTGGGGCATTCCACCATACATCCCATAAGTCCGCGGCACGATTGGTGGTGTTGTAGTGTGGGGTAGGACGTCTGCCTGGGTCAGTAATGATACATTATTTCCGTCCACTATTGCAAGGTTCTCTATATATCGATCATATCTCGATTAAAAATCGATCGGACACTTCCTGTGTCAGACGGCTGCGGTCAAAAAGACCACCTATGAAGTGACACATTAGGTTGTTTACGTACCTAATTGAAGATCCGAAGCTAAAAATACAGGAGACTGGTAGTAATAGACAGCAGAGAAGTTATTTAGAGTTCCGTACCTGAAAAGATAACCCTTGAGATAACATCACTTTCAGGTCTCTCTGTCTGTCTGTCCATGTGTCACCACTGATTTTCTCAGGAACGGGTTGACCTAGTAAGCTGAAATTTCAGTTCATAATCTCTATGAGGCGAATAAAAATTAAGGCCCCTGAGTCAACACGGCAAAAGGATATGGACTTTAGATGATGATAATGTATTAATACTGCTAAATATAACACTTAAAATGTGGTGAATGTTTTATGAAGCTGGACCAACTTCGCCAGCCAGTCCTAAATCCAATTATATAAAACAATTAAAAGTTAGTAAAAATTAAATTCCGAACTTCTCGTCTGACAAATAAAAGCGACCCTTTTCATCGGGCTCTAGTCTTTTTACAAAATCGATTTTAATGAATGTGCGATACGTTCACTGCTGAGATGTTCATCATCATGGATATACAGCCGTCCACATGCGTTCATATGACGGTAAAACTGTCTCCGTTGGCGGTTATTAAACATTTAAGACGTTTGTTTGAACCCACGCATGCGATTTTCAAAACACTTTTGAATTTAATAATGCTCAGGGCCTGTTTCACCGCCTCCTGATAAGTGCCGGATAGGCTATCCAGAACATATTTGACAGACAGAGTATGGAGTATCTGTCAAATATGTTGCCGATAGCCTATCCGGCACTTATCAGGAAGTGATGAAATAGGCCCTAATATTATTAATGTTACAGGGAACTTATTATGAAATGTTTGTATGTACAATTTTAGGTCTGACTAATAACAATAACTTGAGATACAAAATCCTTTACTAACAATCTCATCGAGACTTAAAAGAACAAAAAATATCTTGGTTAACTTAAAACTTTTGACAAAGAGCTGAATTCAAAAGAATTTGAAGTATTATTTTAACGTTAACTTAGGATGACGGATGAGTCCGGTCTGACGGAGATCCTGTTATTAAATCAATGATCATCATCAATCGTTTCGTCCATCATTTCTCTATAATAAATAAGGCAGCGTTTTCGCAATGTCACCTGGGAAAAGTTAAAGCCTAAGCAACTTTAATTTTTGCTATATCCTACCATCATTAATTATCTTTTGGTACTTTTATACTATAACCCACCTCAGGAATGAAGTACCGATCTCTTGTTGGAAACAGAATGATAATACATGAAGTAGTTTTTGAGTTTATCGCGTTCAGACAAACGGACAATACATGCGCGGCAGACAATGGCGGTTAGGATTATCACGGTGTTTGTGTTAAATAAAATTTTACATTAATGATTTATTATTGCTCTGTTTTCGTATTATAATGGATATAGTATATTATTCTTAAGAGACAGACAATATGGCATCCCGGACTTTTCCGTGGACCTGTTAAGACCATTCGTATTGCGATCGCTGTGCGACAAGAATCTCTAGTTTTCTTCAGTAATATTAATTAGACAATACAATGTTCAATATTACTCATTACGAGTAAAGTGATATAGAGTTGTTCCGCTCGTGGATAAGGAAAACGCGAATGGCCCGGAGTACTTTCGCCGCGCCGTATTTTGGCGGCAAAATCCGCCAAAATCCCCGGATTTCGCGGATTGTTCCGCAATAAATTCCGCCACGAGGGCAAACAACGAGGCCATAACTATCGGGATAAATCATACTTCTTAATAAGAGTGGTATCCGGTTGTTTTTCTAAGGAATGGCATACTATTGATATAGTTTTTAACTTTAGTGAAAGTAGGACAGAATTTCTAAGTGGGTAGAAATTACTTTGTAAATTATTTTTCTTAATAAAAATTTGATAAAAATAACACGGGTAATAAGACATTGGTACTGCCGTTCATTGAAAGAGACCTCATTATAGTCCCATAATTTATTCCCGTATGATAATACAGGAATGGGAAGTTCGTAGAACAAATAAAATGTAAAAAGGTACAATTTTGTTATCTTTTATTAATTCCTGAAAACTATGACAGTGAAATAGAGAGGATATGTAGTTTTAAACACATTAAGTTAGCACTGCTGTCTATGCCGAGTCGTGCTGGAGACAGACTCGCCGACCGCGTCCGGTTGTGACTGCCCTGCTCGACCCAGGTCGTTCACAGGCTCTGATATTTTCAGACGCTCTCCAGAGTTCCATCCCTAAGATATAATCATCTAAATGATATTATACACTAGACATGATAGTGGCCCGAGCTCTGCGAGTGACCTCTACAGGATTTACGACCTCCGCAGCGGGCGGGACGTGTCGCGGACCTCCGGGGGAGGGGGAGGGGAGGTCCAGCACGGACACAAGGTGAGCGTCGGTAGTTGCGTTAGAACAGTGTTTAGACATTGCGGTAAGGAGGATTAAATTTACCAAATTTATGTATGAATTATGACGTTTTTGACAAAATGGCAACCCCTGAGGTTTTCTCGTTTTTCTTAAGCCTTCATACGAAACTAGTTATATCAGCAACATTTTTATTGATACAGCAAAGCTGTTTCACTGTAGGAACAATCAAGATGGTGACACTGGAGCCTCTGACTATTCATTTATATTTATTAAAATTTGAGTCTCCTTTTCTCTGGACATCCATATTTTTTAAACTACTTAACAGGTTTTGATAAGATTTTCACTGTCAGATTAGTTATGTCCAGAAACAAAAACACAAACAAACAGTAAAACAGATTATTATCATAGAAAGTTGAGACAAATTTGTGTGTTTATTACGAATTTATTTAAAAATATTTAGCCAATTTTAAAAATGACTTTTCCGTTTGAATGCTGCGTTATCCTTGAGTGACATAGGTTATAAAATAACCATCACCAATCTGGTTAAATGCAAGTTAGCGCGAGCGAAGCCGCGGGCAATAGCTAGGTTAAAAATTACTCCTTTGTTAAAAATATTTCAATAACACTTATGTCAAATAATATAAAGGGGATATTTGAATTAGACATGCGGTGGTATTGTACCTGCCATGTCACTTGGCGTATTAGGCACACGGCGGTAATCGGGTTGGAATGTATGACATTAAACCAAATTGTTCTTGACGAGTATAAAGTGTAAAGAACATTTTAATTATGATTCATTAGCTTTTTTAATGTGTGGAATAATGTGTTTTAATAGCAGCGTTTTACATAAAATAAAACGCTTATTAAACTACTTACCTCATTCGAAGCTTATCAATTGAGAGAGGCACTTCCGTTTCCCGTTAGAGTGCTGTTTGACCGACGTAGTCGTGACCTGATTGGTTCCCCACCTCACCAGGTAGTCCTTGTAGTGGGGGTTGCGATCTCAGATTCTTCGAGATCCTCATTTTGGTTCTCATTGAGTCTCAATTGCACCAGGCAGGAATAAAAAACATAAGCTTCGAATGAGGTAAGTAGTTTAATAAGCGTTTTATTTTATGTAAAACGCTGCTATTAAACCACTTGACCGTCATTCGAAGCTTATCAATTGAGACCTGTTTGTTATCGCCTGGTGAGTTCTGGGATACCAATAAGTATGTCTAATATCATATCCAAATGAAGACGCCAATGTGATGGGTCGATTAGATACATTATGTATATGTAATTAGTAATTTCTATTAATAAATAAATAAACTTTTGTTCCTTCAGTATGAGAAATGTATTACAATCATACAGCTACATTATTATGTAAATCATAGAACTGAGATTTATTACACAACTATAATAAAACGTTGATAATATTAAATCAAGAATCAAAAAGAAACAAAAATATATAAATAACTAAGATATTGGTTTGAATAGATTAACAACATTCGAAATGCCAGTCTGTTTCACTCGAGATGCAACTTCCTTAAGGTAGAATCTCTTAAATGTATTTTCTGTGCGCCAATTACCACGCGACATAATATCGTCAACCCCTAAATTATTTATCCAGCTTTTTGACGCTACAGCTGAGCGAAAACTACCTGGAGGGGCAGATATATTTGCCTCTTTTAACAGTGATTTAATCCAGCCAGCTATAACAGCTCGCGAGGCAATCTTTGGTTCACCCTTGATTGTTATAAATAAATTACTTAAATTTTTAGATGTCCTTCTATCTTTTAAAATTAAAATAGATTTCTCTACCCAATATTTGGGGTCTAGGTTTATTTCTTGAGGATTAGATAAAAGCTTCCATCCAGATTGTTGAAATTTATCATTATCAGTTTTTGAGCCGAACCTGGGCCATAATATTAAATACTCTGTGTATATTTCTAAATGTTCAGAATCTATTGTTAAAAGAGTCAAATCGTGGACTCTGCGCCCGGAACATAATAAAAGCAATGCAGCCGTATGTCTGATAGTTTGAAATAAATTGTTACAATCAACAGTATAATTCTTTAAGAAAGAAGCCAGATCATCAATATCCCACGTGGGGGGCTTCCTATTAATTGGATTTTTCATTGAAATTGATTTTAAAACTTGCTTCACAAGTATATGAGAACTAAGCTTACTTGAATTATCTACCGAACAAAGAGTGGAAACAACTGATTTATGCAGTAGTACAGTATTGTAAGAATATTTTCTCTTTAAATACAACTCGCTTAAAAATCTTGCTAAATCTGAACCTGTAGGTTCCTTTATACTAATTTTATGACTTTTACACCAAGAAGTCCATGTTGCCCATGCAACTTTATAGGTTTTTAGGGTCGATGGACGCCACGATGACCTCAGAAGATCTAATTGTTCCGTTGACCAATCCGTGAGACTCTCTGTCCACCCCCACATTTCCATACTTCCAGAATCAATTGGTCTACTGCCGGCGGGGGCCGGTTGGTGTTGATGTCCACCAAGCTCTTTCTCAAATTGTGAAGAATGAACGGCGGCGCTAGGGCCCTGGCTTTGACATCTGCTCGCCAAAATACTTTCTCCCACCTGGGCACTACAAGTAGGAATGTTCCCGACGCTTTGTTCAAGTGCTGTAGTATCTTCGGAATTAGCAACGGTGGAGCAAAAATCCATGCTAGTCTGTAATGCCACTGAACACTGAAAGCGTCGTGTATCACTGCTTCTGGATCTGTCAAATCCAGCGTCCCATACTTGGGTACCACGCGAGTATCTCGGGAGGCAAATAAGTCCACTTCTGGGATCCCCCATTTTGCAAATACTGGGTCCGTGCCCTCGGGCAAGAGATGCCATTCCTGAGGTTTCCGTTGTCTCGAAAGCCCGTCGGCCTGATAATTGTATCTGCCGGGTAAATGGTGAATTCGGAAATGTATCTGACGCCGATCTACATAATTCAACAACTGGCGAGAGAGTGTCATTAGTGCCGGCGACCTCATTCCCCCTTCGTTCCGCAGGTATGAGACGACAGTCTTGTTGTCGCATTGAACCAATACGGATTTTAGATTCTTGGTGGTTGAAGTTATTTGTATGGCATTGATTATTGCCAACATTTCTTTTATATTGCAATGTAGAGGCTTCTCCGCCTCGTCCCAATCTCCCGAAAGCAATTGATTGTTGACCTGAGCTCCCCAACCCGTGTTTGAAGCGTCGGTTGACATATAATCGGTCGGAGGTGGATGGTGTATTAGGGATGATGTTACGCAATTCCGATCCCACCATCTGAGCTCTGCTATGACATCGAGTGGCAGTGGATACTTTTTCATAGTCTTTTTCGGGAGTGAATTCTTGAACTGCAATAAGGCTCGGTGGTTCAATCGGCCCCTTGGCACTGCATAGCTGGCAAAGTTCAAGATCCCTACGAGCTTTTGCAAAGTTCTTACACTTGCCCTGGCCTTCCTTAGAACAGAGCCTATCAATAATTTTATTGTTTCTACTTTTACCTCCGGAAGACTGACTCGATTGCTCCAAGGGTCCCACTGCAGACCCAGGTACGTTATAGTCTTTTGAGGTACTGTTATGGACTTTTCCATGTTTATTTTCCAGCCTAAAACTGTTAATGTCTTTAATAGTGTCTGTACGTGGGCATTCAAAACCACTGGATCTTGGTGCGCTATTAAATAATCGTCGAGGTAGACAATTATCCTGATTGACTGACGACGCAAAATTTGAGCAACAAAATTTGTCAGGCTTGCAAAAACTTTCGGCGCGGAACTCAGGCCAAATGGCAGGCAAGTCATCTGCAGCAGTTCTGTGCCATAGATTAGACGCAGGAAGCATCTGTGGGACTGTGCTATGGGTAGGTGAAAATAAGCCTGCGACAGATCCACTTTGCATACCCAATCCTGGGCTTGTAGGAACCCCGAAATTCGTGGAATATTTATTAATCTGAACTTGCTCACAACGACGTACAGATTCAGCTTTCTTAAATTGAAAATTGGTCTGGCTGAGCCATCTTCTTTTGGAATCAAGAAGAGGCTTGAGATGAAACTTGGAGATGGGTTCACGCTTTCTAATACACCCTGATCCTTCATATCCTGTATTATTAAACTCATTTGTTTTGAAATGGGAGTTCTTAAGCTTTTTCGATCGGGTGTTAAGAGTGGTGGATTTTGAGCAAATGGTATCCTGTACCCTTTTAATATTTGTAGAATTGAATGAGGAGCCCCCATCTCCTTCCACTGCTTGTAAAAATAAGTAAGCTGGCCTGCTTGAAACTTGAAGTCATTGTTTCGACTTCCTTGGAGCCTCCCTGTTCCTAATAGGGGGGTACGGTCTTTGTCTGTTACCGCGGTGTGACTGGGCAGCACCGCGTTTGCTTTGGCTTGCGAACTGCTCCCTAGACCCACGAAATGGAGCAGCAGTTGCATGCTCGTAATATCCTTGAGAATTGTAAGGCCCTCGCGAAGGGCCAGGTTGTGGTATATTACCCCGCGAATACTGCGAGTATTGCGAACTATGAAGGTGAGCTGAAGAATTTGGGTAACCATGCGATGGCACCATGTTTGTAAACCGTTGCCCCTGCGAGGAGCTTGGTTGATGTTTAGCGGACTTTGGCTTTAAATTACTATTCACTCTATTTTGAGGCCAAAACAATCTTCGCACACCACCTGATTTTTCTATTAAAGAAGTAAAAGATTCAGCGCTAAATACATGTGTCGAGGAAGGTGGTATTTTATTAATCGCAGACCTAATAGATGGATCTTTGACGTGTGACAAAATAGCATCCCTGCGCATTTCTATTATTTCTGCTCGATGGCCACAAACTAACTGTAAAAGGTCCGCGGAAACCTTATGAAAATCACCGCTTAGAAAATATTCATTAAGCTTATCATTGAATTCACCTAGATTTGCATTGGGCGATTTCATCCAGTCGAGCAAATTACGCAGTCCATTTTGAAGACAAACGTTCTGTTTAAGAATGCAAAAAGTTAGCGCAGCATATGCTTTATCTGCATATGCTAAATTACGCATTGTGTCATATGACAGCAATTCGTCATTAACTTCTAGATTATTAAATCCGGGAGAATGTAGGTACGATTTTTGTGTGTCAGAATAACGTATTTCAGACCAAGAACTCTTATCAAAATGTTGAATGTCCATTAACGTTTTTAAATAGGAATCAGGAGTCTTTGGAACTGCAGGATCTTTTAATTTTGTTCCAACATTAAAAGATAATTTATCGTCTTGCACTGTAAATGAGTGACTCTCTCCTATTTGAAAACCTTGTGAGGCATTATCTTGATTATAAAGCTCCCCACTAACCTC
Source organism: Lycaena phlaeas (assembly GCA_905333005.2). Classification (NCBI taxonomy): domain Eukaryota; kingdom Metazoa; phylum Arthropoda; class Insecta; order Lepidoptera; family Lycaenidae; genus Lycaena; species Lycaena phlaeas. The sequence continues at coordinate 715,449 of HG995171.1, forward strand.
AGATACAATGGAAATATTATCATTAAAGGCGACATTATCGTTACACGACATAACCATGTTACGTAATTCACTAACCTCTTTAGTCAATTTTTCTATCATGCGTTCTGATCGGTTATTATTTTTAGCTCTTTTATTTTTTCTATGGCGGCGCGAACGCCTCGACATCACGGTTGAACTACCTGAACTATTAGAACTATAAGAAGAGCTGCTCGAAGAACTACTCGAACGCTTAGATCTCTTTTTACCCTTTTCATCGTTTTTAGGACTTTGCTTAGATTGCAATTCATTATCCATTCTGAAATCAATATTAATTGCTGAAAAAGTAGGGTAAGTGACTTTTTTTTTTTTTTTTTTTTTTTTTTTTTTTTTTATGTACCTTGGATAATTTATTAAATGTATTAATCACACACTGTATAAAGCATTTAATTTACGTCACGACTTATAAATTAATGTGCAATAACAAGTAATAACGAACAATAAAGCAATAACAAGTAATAACGAACGGTAACACCGTTATAGAAATAATAATAATCACTTACATGAGTAAACTTCTTTAGCACTTTTCACCTTTAGCTACTATAGTATTCTTAACTCACTTGTATAGTTTTCACAATGCTATTAATGCAACGGGAAACAAGACGCCAATGAGAACCAAAATGAGGATCTCGAAGAATCTGAGATCGCAACCCCCACTACAAGGACTACCTGGTGAGGTGGGGAACCAATCAGGTCACGACTACGTCGGTCAAACAGCACTCTAACGGGAAACGGAAGTGCCTCTCTCAATTGATAAGCTTCGAATGACGGTCAAGTGGTTTAATCAAAAGTTATGTTCGATGCGGTGGTAAAACTCTCGTAGCCCAGGTATTACGGTTTATGCCTAGACCTAAAGTTAAGTGTTCTTTGACCTTTGGGCTTTTATTTTTATGGTTCACTATCATCGTCATCATCAGCGGGTATATTTGTATATTTAGAATAAAAATAGCCATAAAATTATTTATATTAAAATGCACTCGCGCTTTTAGAAATGTCACTCAAATCATAAATTATTGAACTAAAAAGTTCGGACTTGCGAGCCTATTAGCGAAAAATTCTGTTATATAATAAAAGAATAACGTTTTTCAGACTGTTTTCACTTGACCTAGCCTCTTGCTAATTTTATTTTCATTTCATACCTTATGAATGTATAATTCATTTTTTTATTACTAAATAAAAAAAATATAACGGTCATCTATACTGCAGCTATCAAATATTATTTTAATCGAACTAATACTTCTATAGATAAGCGCATTTATATGAACAATATAAGTATATGATATAGAGTAGTAGGATAGTATTCAACCAAATCTACGACCTCAGAGCTGACCTTGACACCAAACGCGACCAGTTTAAGGCACTTTCTGCCATATTCTACAATTATAAGAACGGCGTACCTACTCGCATGCTCTCACTGTGCTCGGGGTTCGTCGTGAAGGTACCTTAGCCATCTCTGAGCGCATCGTAACACCCGACTATGGGTCTTAAGTGTCAACATTATACTGCTTATGTTTCCATACCCAATTTCGAGGTCCAAGGTCCAAAAATCGTAGCGCGTCTACGTATCGCTATGTTTTCGTAGATGGTCTACGAAATCATTCGTAGCAGTAATGTATTCGGGGGTTTGGATAAATAATGAGCTAGAGTTAACTTTGATTTCGTCTAAGTTAGGTTTCAGACATTGATTGAAACTAGTCTAAGGATGGCGAATCCTTGGAGGATAGACCCATGTGTATTCTAGGATATGTGTAAAGACAAATTAGAATTTTGTATTCTTATCGTATTTTATCTTATGTTAGGGAGAGCACTGCATCTTTCCTAAGGTTTTGTATTCTTTATAGGTTATTCCACCTTTCTCTTTAATAGTAGATCGATATAACCGACGCGTCACCTGATGGTAAGCGGTCAACAAAAGGGGTCAGTCACCTGACCCAGAGCTAGTGCAGTACTCATTCACCCGTAACCTAACTTTGGATGTGAGATTGTAAATCTTGGTGTCAGTAATTATTTTGCCACTTGTCGGCCTTTAACCAGGTGGAAAGGAATCTCGGTGGCAATCGTGGCGTTCATCGAGAGAGGCAAATGAGTCACAGTGGAGGAATCCTACTAATATTATAAACTCGAAAGTTTGTAAGTATGGATGTTTGTTACTCTTTCTCGTAAAAACTACTGAATGGACTTTAATGAAACCTGATAATAATATAGCTTATACATCAGAATAACACATAGGCTATCATTCATGCCCATACTTCCACAGGTATCTGAAGTATGCGGGTGAAACCGCGGGGCGCTGCTAATAAAGGCTAAAGTGATACTGCCCTTATCTTTGAAACACAGCAAAGCTGTTTCATCGACGAATTGAAAATGTAGGTACATGAAGTCTCGAAGGCAGGGCGGCGCCCTATAAGGGTTCTGTCCCGTTTTTGATTTAGTTTCATTATTTTTATGCGGCATAGACTTTTTATTCAACATTGTAATCATAATTACCATCTCTGCTTCATTCGAAGTATATAGGACTCCATCAATGAACGCCCAGAAGGCCATATTAGTCAACCCAACCAACAACACAAAGTTAATATTAAAACTCGAAACATTTGCATGGCGAAGCCCCGGCCCGGAGTCCCAGCCCGTTAATATTCATACTACGAGTACACGACAACTTCGGAAAAACTGTCGACTAGTTTTACTCTGACCTGACGCCACTTCATTACCCGACTGAGCTACGGAGGGTTATGTTTTATCTCTCGCTATCCTTTTGGTGTCAATTCAAAGACGACAGTGTCAGGACTGGGATGGGGGATGGTGATGAGGCTTGGATGAGGATTATTTTGTCTTAAAGAGGTTTTAACTCGAGTTGATTGCTAATGTCACAAACTTATTGTAAATAGACTAAGATTCATGTATAATTTAAATAGATCCATAGATCTGACTAATTTTCATTCTTTCTGTACACAGAAAGAGTCAACGCGGAATATTGTTTTCGCGAAAATAATTTCGAAGGCCAGTTTGAAGCAAAAAATTGAGGGCCATCAGACTTATAACATCAACGATAAAAATAAAATTCACACACAGGTACGTGATGTAGTTTTTTTGTTTGGTCAGTGAAAGAAGATATGCTTAGATAATAATAGGAGCTAATAATGATCGAAAATGGCATGCCAATCTCATACCGTTTTGTTCGCTGTTCATTCGAATTTTCATTCAAATCTATTTCACCTCTAAATTGTTGCTTATTTTCACATCAAAAATCCCATCCGAAAAATCATCGGTCCTACAGGACGATCATAAGATATTGACACGGAGCACCGACACTGCTACATTATGCACGATATAGACCCCGCCCCCCCCCCCCACCTCACCCCCCACACGTGCATATCTAACAAAGGACGCGAACGTCTTGAGAGTTACCTGTCAGGACTCATCCCGGGGCGGACTATGGCGCTGAATATTTTAATTTATAGTAACAAACAAACTGAGCATCTTCACGAGCTTCGTATCCGTGACTAGAGACTATTGGACTTGTCGTCATCGCCATCTCAAATCGACTGTTTATTTTGTACGCACACAGAAATTATGAGTAATACTGAAAATTGAAACGTAAAAGTATTCTAAGTAACATTACGTTCTAAGTGAAGGTTCTATCTACATAATCTTCTATACTTGCAGTGTATCATCATCATCATCAGCCTTTAACCGTCTTCTGCTGAACATAGGCAGTGTATGTAAGTAAGCAGAGCAGGCAAGAATTTTATAAAATAGATGATTTGGAGAATGTAACTTTCGAAATATTTTATGAAACACACCTACATAGAAATAAAATTTTATGTAGAGATTTTATATTTTACAAAATCGTGGCTACTTTTTGAGTTTTGACCGGCCACAAACATGTTACTGAAAGCTAAAAGCATTTTTTTTCTGTTAGTATATAAATATTTCAGTTTTTGCGTGAGGATGGCACATTATACTATCTTTGATTAAAGTTACGTTTATTACTGAATCCATAAACCTAATACATGCATTATTATAACAGGCTTATACATTACGCCACAGTTGCCTTATTTACAGCCTATGTCACTCACATATAACATAGCCTGCTATGGATAATAGGATTTTTAAAATCAGTACAGTAGATCCAGAAAGTACCTCATACAACCTGACAATCTCACAAACTTTACTTTTGAAATATTGCATTATATGTGATATCCCGTGACTCGCGCCAACGGAGAGCCCCCGAACAACAGAGTATCAAACGGAGCGAAGCGAAAATTGAAAAACGTAAATCTTATTAGCCCTTCAAAGGGATGTTATTAAAAATGGAGCCGTAACGAACCCTTTCGATGACATCAAAAGCCTTTTTAAATTTCCTCTCCTCATCAGCGATATTCCTCACCCCATCAGCTAACGCTGTGATCTCGCCATGTTTTTATTACATTCGCTTCCGTGAAATTTCGTTTGAGACCCGCTACTTGTAAGGCTAAGTGAATTCAAACATAACATACTAGCTATTCCCTGCGGTTTCGTACGCCTTAATAAATGCTCAAAAATAAGGTTATTTGGTGGATTAATTGATTAGCGCGGTCTAATAAAATTCTTCGTCTCCATAAGTGTACAATTCTATATACTCTACGTCTCTACGTAAGATCATGAGTCTAGTAACCACCCTGTCTGTACGGTCTAAGAGAGAGATGAGAAATAAGACCCAATAGACACATAAGACACACAATGATAGTAGATATAGGAAAAAAACCCACCAGTTAAAACCTTGATCGTTATTTATTCACACATTTAATTCAGCAAGACACCAAGTTAACGTAATATGACTGCTATAAAGAAAACTTTAATAAATATTAAACATGAATGCAAGTTAAATCAGGTGGGTATATTATGCATCTCCGAGCCTGTTGTGTTGTTCGGGCTGTGCCGGCCGCGATGTGTTCTGAGGTTAGTAACGTCACATTTAACTCACATAATATTATAACTTGTGCTGCGACGTCGCTCAACTCTATTACTCTACATCAGGTTAATAATAAAGAGAGTAATCAAAACAAGTATTTCAAGCGTTGGTGGTATTTGACATGTGGTCCATAAGCATCAAGATTAACGATCTTCGAGTATAACTAATCTTTTACCTAATTACTTAAAATAAAAATAATAGGTAAATATTTCACAAATACATGTAACAGACTCGAAGCCAGATTTCATTCATTAAAATCTAACAACTAAACCACAGTACGCAGTTATTAGAGAACTTTGAATATATTTTCAATCCCATTCAAGTTATTGCCAATTAATAAGAGAATTGAGTTCGTAAATAACGAGGCCGGGGGTTTAAATCCGAGAGTTTTTGTTCGACAACTTATGTGTTATTTGAAATGAATGCTGCAAAATATTATAAACTATACTATTTCCATTTATTTATTTTCTCGATGACAGATCCTGACTGAAGCTTGAACGAGCGTCTTTTTTACATTATGTATGCATTATTTTATAAAAATATGACGTTTTCACACGTACAAGGTTATTCCAGAGTCGGAGAAACTTATAGGGATAGAGCTAATCGATAAACGTAACACGATAACAGACCCGATATTTTTTTACAAGATGTAAGAAACTAAACTATTGCCGGATACTTTTGTACAAAATTAACTAAAATTATATTTCATTGGAAGATGTTACACGTATTAATTTTTGGTTGATAATGCCAATTTCTTTAAAATTTTCGAAGCTCTTGTAAAACTGTGACTCGACACTCGACAATGGAATGAAACAATGTTGTCTATCAACGCACTGATATCTGCTGAATTATTTCGTAAAACCTATTAAATAAGCTTTGTTGTAGGAGTTACGTAAAGTAAATCCATCCAAATATCTCCCGCTGCTGGGCACGAGTCTTCTCGAAATCTGGCGGGGAGCGGCCCAATACGAGTTGGTGTACTTCACATACCTTCAAAGACTTTCAATCTCATCAGGCATGCAGGATTCCTCGCGATGTTTTCTTTCACCGGTGAGCGAGAGATGGTCTCGTGTTCAGTCGAACCCGGAGCCATTGTCGCTCTTATGTATTTAAAAAAAAAATAGAAAGGAAATGAAAATCCTGTATCATGTACAATATTCTATACAAACAATTCGCTCATGAAAACGCTTTTTACAAGACGATATTTTTATAACACATTAGATTTTTTTAGAAGAGTGGCATTGGATCAGTCGTCTTGGCGTTCATTGGCTTATGTTCAACAGTGGACGGATAAAAGCTGATGATGATGATGATAGCTTTTTAATGGACAAGATGGATACGAGTCCTATTAGGAAACGGACAAAGGTGTCAGAGATCGTGATTACTAGATTCATCAACTACAACAATTCATCAACTATAGTATGTTCTAGGAAAAGAGTACTTACGATATAGTCACATACACACAGACAGTTGTTATACTAAATAGATCTTCATCTCGATAAAGGATTTGTTGAACAGTGACAGAATAATTAATCGTATATTAACACGTGAAGCAAAAACTTTACACCCCCTTTGGAGAGAATTGCGCAAACGGAGGAATTTGAAATTTGATACAGATAAATATTAAGTGCAGAAAGCTATTACATCCGTGTAACATACATAATAAATTAATTAAATAATATTTACACACTACGATATCGCACACATTCAAATAATGACTGATTATGTCAAAAAATAAATGACGCATCTTTCCTTTCACAGAAAAGTATTTAAGAAGTACCTTTATATTATTCTCTAGGTATACTCAAACTGTATTTGAAGTTAAAATATATTATTTTCATTTATTTGAGATCGTATGTGGTTTGCTGGACGACCTCTTGTTATTAGAATTTCGTATCGAAATCTCTAGCAGATTAAATGTGTAATTTTTTTAACGTACCTACTTGATATGGTCCTTGTAGTGTAAATAATGATACCAAGACTTAAAGGTTTACGTTTAGGGATAGGCAACATGTGAAATTACCTGCAATACAATAAACTTCAAAGAGACGCTCACAATATACCATCACCAGGCGCGCCAGCTAGCTTGACTATCCAACTTAAAAAATACAAACTAATTATAACGCAACTGTATTCTTTACACTTAACCACAGCTTAATAAGTTGGTTATGTCATAAGTTTCATCATCATCATCATCAGCCCTTATCCGTCCACCGCTGAACATAGGCCTCACTCAATGAACGTTAAGACGACCGATCCCTTGCCACTCTCATCCAACACGGACCTGCCACTGCACGGAGATCGTCTTCCCACCTGGTTAATAGCCGACCAACACTTCGCCTATCTAAACGCGGCCTCAGCTCTTACATAAGTTTAGATAGTGAAAATTTATTTGAAACAACGGCAATATATGAAACATAGCTTTAGGATATTAAATTCTCGATATAAATTGAGTAACATGATATTTTAGCGCCACTTAACGTTATAACATAACGTTTGTGTAGAAACATTTCATCTTACCAATATTATAAACGCGGAAGTTTGTCAGTATGGATGTTTGTTACTCTTTCACATAAAAACTACTAAATTGACTTTAATGAAACTTTACAATAATATAGCTTATACATCAGAATAACACATGGGAAATAATTTATCCCCGTACTTCCACGGGAATGGGAAGTACGCGGGTGAAACCGCGGGGGGCGGCTTGTTAATAATAAATACATATATAGCAAAACAAGTTTGCTTCATTTTGGTTTCAAGTCTGCTAGTCCCAAAAGTGTGCTTAAAATAGCTTGAAGAAAATTATGCGTAGTATTTTCCTACAGAAATGAGCCCTTTTATCAGGATGTTAATATTTAGTCATATCCTGCCATGGTATTTGTGTCTGTAAAATTTCATACCAATCGATCTAGCCGTGCATGCTTTAACACATACAATACATATTATAACTTTCTATTTACAATAAAAACATACCCACTGAGTTATAATTCTGTCAGTCACTGTTCATGTTGAATGCGAGTAGCAGGGATCGGTCGTCTGAGCATTCATTGAGAGAGGCCTGTATCCATCGAATAAAGGCTGATGATGTTAAAAGCCATATTTAACGACTCAAAAATATAAAATTTTTGTATATTAACTTCTAAGCGACTTAAACGAACGTCCAAGTAAAGAAAGCAGAAGCATTTTCAGTTAATTTTAAGAAAGCCGCTTCCATACCATCACCACAGATACAATAACATTTACTTTTAAAATTAAAATATAAGTTTCTCATTTGCCACACGAGCGACAGTGAAAGGAGCGTCAGAGCAAAAACACCTCCACACCGCAGCTTATCCCGGGTCAGAACACCCCCTGGCCAGAACACCTCCCGGTTTGAACACAGCCGACCAGAACACACAGAGCCTCCCCGTCACATGGCCCCCAGGAATAGTATCCCCCGCCCCTCGAGGGGGTCAGAACACCCACCGGCTATTCAAACGCTATAATTAAATTAAGATAATTCATAATTCCTAATATTTGACGCTGCGAAAATAATTCCAATCTCAATATTCTGTGAATACTAACTGTTATTTTTTTTAATTCTTGGTATTTTGTATTAATAATAAGAAAAATGTATAAATCAAATCGCATTACCCAAGCAAGTCCTTCGGTGAGCTCGTACGAAATTTTTATATAAGTATGTATAAAGGCTAAGAGGCAGATAACTCGGCTCGCTACTCTTGTATAATAATAATAAAGGCATTTTGTCCTTCTATTGTTAAACGAGTGCATTTGAATATAAGTATGGTGGTAGGTACGTTCCTTACCTTTGTATAAGGCACTTCAAAATACATATAGTCTAGGGTAAAGGAATTGGTCTATAATATTCTGTATATAATTGAACTGAACGTGTTATACGGTAAGGAGGTTACAGAGAATTGTTTTGCTCGTCACTTCGACACTTGAAATTGGCGTTTGACGATATTGCTCCCTGTCAGTGAGTAGTAACTTTATCAAAGTTATCGACTTTCACGGGAGAAATGGGCATATTAAAACCTGGTTCTCCTGTCATATGTCTATTATATCTATCAATTATATACCCTAAGAATTATGAACAATTGAATTAGTCCGTTTTCAATTAAATGTGTGGTCACATTGTCCCTGTTAACTTATATAATGTAGTCGTACGAGAGCTGATGATGATTTTTTGATACGTATGGCACTCGGTAACACTGAACGGAATCTTCCCATGCAATGTATGGCTAGTTAAGGTCAACCAACACTTTATCTACCGCAGCCTCCACTCTTCAACCTTATTGGCCCATCGGCCATCTGTTCTTCTGAGTGTGTATCCAGCCCACTACCACTTCAACTTCAATTCTTCGCGTGATATTCGTGTTCTCTGGCGGAGGTCTTCGTTTCGAATCCTATCTGGCAAAGAAATACCCAGTATAGCACGCTCCGTGCCACGTTGAGTTACGGCAAACTTTTGGGCCATTCGTAAATTAAAAGGCCACGTTTCGGCCCTGTAGGTCATCAGGGGCAGAAGACATTGGTTGAAGACATTCATAGTTTTTGCGGTATACTTTACAGCAACCATGGCCACTGGAGGACTAAAGTGAGAGATATTCTAACATTACAATGTTATTATGTAAAATAATATATGCATACAATCCGTTAATTTTTTTGCATATTGCGTCGTACCATTTGTCCTATGATATTGAAGATAAAATCTTTATGGTTTAACTCTGTGAAAGTATAGTATTAATAATGTGTGATTTGTAATGAACTGTCAATAAAGTACCGGTCCATGAAGCTAGTCCGGCAACAGCTCTCGAGTACAGGCTGTCACTCAATAGAGGCTCCGTCACTGATCGATTCCCTTTACTGGATGCACGCTATTGATTCATCTTAAATAATTTAGTTCCAGTTACAGAACACAGATCCGAGTTGCCATTTAGACGGTGATGTAGCTAAGATATAATTTCTTTTATTTATATCCATTGTTTTATTAAATAAAAGGCTAAAGGCAAACCTGACTCACTAACTTAACTAATGCTACTGTAGCTTAAAACGTGAAATTCGGTTCAGTGGTTCCTCGTATGATATAAGCAGACAATAAGAAAGGATTTTTGGAAATTCAACCCTCTAAGGGGTAAAATTAAGGGAGTCCTATGTTCAGCAGTGGACTGATAAAAGCTGATGATGATGATGAAAGGGTAAAATAGGTTACGTTTAAATTGATTTTCCTCATTTCTGTTGTCATTCTTGAATTGAAATTATGGTATGAAAATTGTTTTGCTAGCACATACTTAGCTACAGAAAAACAATGTAACTTTGACAGCAATTTCTTTTAAATAAGAGACAACAACAGGCCTTGCAACTAAAGGTTAGTTAATATTGGAAAAATAGTTTATTACACAATAATGAGATATTCTTTAGGTGTTATACTCGGGGGGGGGCCGCTAAGGCCGTATCACCGAATGATAAATGAAAACCGATGAATATTAAATCCATGGGTAGTTATTGTTGGTACAAGTTCATCTGTTTCGCGGTACGTGCGTGCGGCAACAACATGAGGACAAGCGCCAGCCGGAGTAGTTGGTAGTATAATACCAACGGCTCCGTACAATACTGAACACTGCTTATTTTTTAAAAATACTCTTGTAACTATAAAATATAATAAAAGAAAATGTGTTCTATACTAATTAATCTTTACGTAAACCTTTCTATAGGTATTATAAATAAAGCTCTATTATAGGTATAATAATACCTTAATATTCGATCTATTAAATTGTTACTGGGGCAAAAGAGACGGTACAAAATTGTATGGGACGTTGGTCTACTTTTGTACACATAATGATATGAAGGGTTCAAACAGTTTTAATTTGTTTAAATCCATAAATTCTTTTCAATTTCAGTGGAAGCATAATTTAATATTTCCAAGATATGCAACACTACGTGATAAAAAAATGGCGTATGGATATTTTCTTTGCCTTTTGGCAATAATTTCATGTCCAAATAAAAAGTCCAAGTCTTCAAAATATCGTTTGTTCGTCAAAAATGTCGTTTAACTTTGTAGTAATAGCCGCCATCTTTGTGTGGAATAGCTAAAATTGAAAAAAATTAATAAAGATTTTAATTTTTTGCGCCTAAATTATTACGATACACTAATTTATTTTATTTTTAATTAAATTTATGTATTTTTTCTTTATTTACTTATAGTATACTGTACAAAGACTAGACCAGAAATGGACCGTCTCCTTTATAACAAATATTTCTCAAACCAAGTATTAAAGTAGTCAGTACGTGTCTCAGTAACTCAGTGTACCCCAAAAACGTAGACGAACATTAAGTAAACAGTTAATTTGTGTCTGCGAAGGAGCGACGGTGCCGGGCGGTGACGGCGCCCACCATCCGACGGTCGATCGACGCACAGATACAAAAAATGTCATTACAGATTGGCAACGATAAAAAAAATTAAGCCTCCGACAAACCAGATATAATTACAATTATGTAATTTTTATTTGAACAGCAAAAGTTACTCATTAATTTTATACATGCAATTGTAGGTTTGTGTGGATCCCTTTTATGGGTAAACCATTAAAGCATTTCTAATTTTTTCTCTCTAGATCAATAGGTACATATTATGATCTAGTAACTAAACGTCTCGAAGTGACAGGGTTTTCTAAATGCCCTTTGGCAACATGTGATGCTTCGCGATGACTAAGATGACCTAAGGAAATCCGGGTTTTTAATAAGATTTTCTCCTTGTTAAAATATAAAATGACTTAACTAAATATAAAATGACTGACTGTAACATGTCATGTTATTTATATTCGAAATGACTCCCGAGTGACAAGTCAAATAAAACCTCAGAGGACAGAAAGGTGTTTCAAACTGTCGCGAATGTTTTGATCTTTTTTCTTGTGAATAAATATTCACGAGGCTCCCAGACTCCCCGGGGGTGATGGATTCACGATACATAGCAATGTCATCATCATCATAAATGTCTTGATGTATGCTATGATACTATAATGAAAAGAAATGTGGTGTCGTGGAACACCAGGTAGGAACGAAGTTCCTTCGGCTAAAAAGAAAGGTATTATACACTACTCGCTTGTGTATTGCGACTGTCGCGCCTGCGCACGTCTCATTTAACGCTTTTTATTCCACGCACTTTTTCTTACGGTTTTACTATCACATTTTTCTTCGGTTCGGTCGCGCAGCAAAATCCCTATCCCCTCCAAGCCTGCCGTAAGGAACTTCGTTCCAATAATAATATAATATATATACGCCGTGTAGTGCCGGCTTTAGAATATCACTACCCCATATCGTCCCGTGGGTGTCGTAAAAGGCGACTAAGGGATACACCGGGGAATGGGCAGCAGCGTTCTCCGAGTTATCTACCACCAACGACTGCGATCGCCAACCCGTCTGCCAAGCGTGGCGATTATGGCAATTACCCCCCAAATGACAGACACAACAAGGAACCGGCCCCCAGTCCCCGGCGGCCCCGCTATTCCTTATGGCTACGGTAGCGGCCAAGGTAACGGCGGGGCAGGGGGTGCTAAGAATCTCCGGAAGAGATCCCGCTACCACAAACCACGACTATTGCACCTGGCAACATACAACGTACGGACGCTGCGGACTGACGAGAAGATTGCGGAACTCGAGACAGGTTTGAGCAAGCTGCAATGGGATATCATAGGCTTATCTGAGGTCCGTAGAGAGGGAGAGGACATGATAACCCTCAAATCCGGCAACTTGCTCTATTACCGAGAAGGCGACCAACTGTCCCAGGGTGGTGTCGGGTTTATCGTCCACAAGTCCCTCGTAAACAACATAGTCCAGATTGTGGGTGTGTCGACCAGGGTGATATACCTTATACTCAGAATAAATAAACGCTATTCAATGAAGGTTATACAGGTATATGCACCGACCTCGACACAACCTGATGATGCGGTGGAAACTATGTATGAGGATATATCCTCGGCCATACATAGATCCAAAACACACTATACCGTTGTCATGGGGGACTTCAATGCGAGACTGGGCAAGCGCGACGGTGAAGAGCTGCGGGTGGGGCAATTTGGTATTGGACACCGCAATCACCGGGGACAACTCTTGGCTGGCTTTCTCGAGAAGGAGGGACTATATATGATGAACTCTTTCTTTAGGAAGCCAGAGCAGAGGAAATGGACTTGGTTAAGTCCAGACGGTACCACCAGGAACGAGATAGACTTCATCATGTCAACGAAAAGGCAAATATTCAATGATGTCTCCGTGATCAATGCAGCCAAAATCGGGAGTGATCACCGTATGGTGAGAGGCACATTGAATATCAATATCAAGCTGGAAAGGTCGCGGCTGTTGAGGTCTACGCTCCGCCCGTTACCTGTCCAAATCCAAAACCCCGAAAGCTTTCAGCTCGAACTCCAAAACCGTTTCGACTGCCTGGGAGTCGACGTGGACGACCTCAATGATGGAATCGTGGAAACTGTCCGTACTGTCGGGTCTAAGTTCTTCAAGGCCCATCGCAAGAACACACCAAGAAAGCTCTCGGATCATACACGGAAGTTAATGGAAGAAAGGTGCGAAATGGTCCTGCAGTCTTCAGTCGATGCGGCCAAATACCGGCAGCTCAACAGGCAGATCTCAAAGTCCGTGAAATGCGACATACGCCGATTTAATACTAACCGTATAAAAGAGGCCATAGAGCGAAACAGGGGCTCTAAAGTTTTCGCAAGGGATCTGCTGATCGGGCAAAGGCAGCTCGCGAAACTGAAGACCGACGACGGCAGGATTGTAACATCCAAACCTGAGCTCTTGAGAGAGGTCGAGAGGTTCTATGGACAGCTATACACGTCAACACGGGAACCCATCAAAAATCTGGCAAACGACCCCAGAGCCAGACTGACCAGACATTACACCGAAGATATCCCGGACGTTAGCCTGTACGAGGTCAGAATGGCCCTCAGACAACTTAAAAACAACAAGGCGCCGGGTGATGACGGAATCACAGCTGAACTCCTGAAGGCGGGCGGAAAGCCGATTCTTAAGGCCCTTCAGAAGCTATTTAATTCCGTCATACTCGAGGGCAGAACGCCTAAAGCTTGGAACAGGAGTGTGGTCGTGCTGTTCTTCAAAAAGGGTGATACTACCCTGTTGAAGAATTATAGACCCATCTCACTCCTCAGTCACGTATACAAGCTATTTTCGAGGGTCATTACGAATCGCCTCGCTCGTAGGTTTGATGACTTCCAGCCATCCGAACAAGCCGGTTTCCGGAAAGGTTTCAGCACAGTGGACCACATACATACGCTGCGACAGATTGTACAGAAGACCAACGAGTACAACCTACCCCTATGTCTAGCGTTTGTGGACTACGAGAAAGCTTTCGACACGATTGAGACTTGGGCTGTACTGCAGTCTCTCCAGAGGTGCCAAATCGACTATCGGTATATCGAAGCGTTGAAGTGTATGTATGAAAACGCCACAATGTCGGTCCGCCTACAAGAACAAAATTCAAGACCTATCCATTTGCAGCGAGGTGTAAGACAGGGAGACGTCATTTCCCCAAAGTTATTCACCGCTGCATTGGAAGATGTCTTCAAGGTTCTGGACTGGGCAGGATTAGGCATCAATATAAATGGCGAGTACATAACTCACCTTCGTTTTGCCGACGATATAGTAGTCATGGCTGAAACCATGGAGGACCTAGGTACTATGTTAGAAAACCTCTGTCGAGCCTCCGAACGAGTGGGTCTTAAAATGAACATGGACAAGACGAAAGTCATGTCTAATGTCCACGTCGTACCCACTCCAGTTACAGTTGGATGCTCCACACTCGAAGTTGTCGACGATTATGTATACCTTGGACAAATAGTTGAATTAGGTAAATCCAACTTCGAGAAAGAGGTCAATCGTCGAATCCGGCTTGGCTGGGCAGCGTTCGGGAAACTACAAAAAATCTTCTCGTCCCAAATACCGCAGTGTCTGAAAACAAAAGTCTTCAACCAGTGTGTGTTGCCAGTGATGACCTATGGTGCTGAAACGTGGTCGCTCACTATGGGCCTTATCAGAAGGCTTAAGATCACCCAAAGAGCAATGGAGAGGGCTATGCTTGGAGTTTCCCTGCGTGATAGAATCAGAAATGAGGACATCCGCAGGCGAACCAAAGTCACCGACATAGCCCGACAAATTTCCCTTATTAAGTGGAAATGGGCAGGGCACATTGCTCGCAGAACTGATGGCCGCTGGGGCCGAAAAGTTCTGGAGTGGCGACCACGTACCGGGAAACGCAGTGCTGGTAGGCCTCCCACTAGGTGGACTGACGACCTGGTAAAGGTCGCAGGAATCCGCTGGATGCGGGCGGCGCGCGACCGGTCGTTGTGGAGATCCTTGGGGGAGGCCTACGTCCAGCAGTGGACATGTTTTGGCTGAAAGTATAATATATGGACGCTCTTTACACCACGTCAATCTGGTTACGTGGTAAGTTCTCGAGCGAAAGCGAAAAGCGAAGTGTGTTACGGGTTTTATATTAATACATAGTACCTGGTTGACCGAGCATTTGCTCGGTTTTTTGTTTTGTTTTATATATAATTCTTTCTTCAAAAAAAATAAAATTGAAAAAAAAAATTGGACTAGGATTCGAACCAGGCTGTTTTCGATTCATAGCTGCTTGGTTTTTCAACTAAGCTATCATGACATATTACTTGACAGCGAAATTTACGTCCGTATTCTAATGATATTTTATCATTATCTCAAAACACGGATAAAAAAAAGTTTTATAAAAATTTCTCTTAGCTAGATAGATTTATCGCCGTTTTTACAAAATTTCATGAAAATCGTTGGAGCCGTTTCCGAGATTCAGATTATATATAAATATATATACAAGAATTGCTCGTTTAAAGGTATATTATATAAGATATTTTTTTTTAAACAATACATATTTTTTATTTTATATAATACGAGGAAATCAGAAACTTTTTGTTCCCCGGCGAGATTCGAACCCGCAAGATTAAAAGGCTTTGAAGAACCCAGCAGTAGGACAAGTAAGGGTTGATATTATAAGGTTGATATCAGCTTTCACCTATAAATCAGATGTGTATATTGATTCGTCGATGACATTAACAACATCCTATTTCCTACTAATATTACAAACGTGAAAGTTTGTAAGTATGGATGCTTGTTACTCTTTCACATAAAAACGACTTAGTGGATTTTGATGAAACTTACAATAATATACATCATGTATATTATTGTAAGTTTCATCTGTCATATATGTATTAGTATATAAGATATATTGTATTGATTTAATAAAGACGTATTATACCGGCACCCAAACCATACATACGCCAACCTCCTCTCACCTCCTCTTACGTCCTCACATAACACATAGGCTATAATTTATCCCTATACTCTGTAACTGTCCACGGGATTTGGAAGTACGCGAGTGAAACCGCAGAGCTCTACTAGTTTAAAGATAAAAATCAATGGGAACAGTAAAAAGGCTATCTCTTAGACTATCTCTAAAAAAAGGTAAAAAGACTATTCATTTCACTCCGTTTTTCATAAAGAAGGTAGTCAATCTGTACATATTAAAATATTTTCATCTCAATCCATAAAGTTAGCGCTCGGTCAAAGCGGATATTAACTATTATAATGAGAGGCAGCCAATTAGCAGGTGCGATGCGGGCGACGGTGCTGCTGAACACAAACACAAATTAATGAGTGAATCGCAGTTGGAGCTAAATAATGTACACGGCAATTTAAAGTTTCACCCCGAACTGATACTCGTCAAAATTAATACTCGCTAGAGTAGTTTTTGTTTGTGTACTCGTACTCCGGGACTCCGCTTGAACAGTGACGTCATAGCACTAGTTATTCCCGCGGTTGTACCCTCAACAAGATTAAAGAAGTAACTTCCAACTTGAACACAGTTTAACGTTTCTCAATAACAGTACTCTCCTTTGCAATAAGACAGGCAATATGTATGACAAATATTGAGTCATACATACGTCCTCAATAGAAAAATATATTCTTCTTATGTCAATATTATCTATACGTAGATGATAAAGCAGTGGAGTTCCTTTGTTTAACTGCCAGTCGGATATAAAATTCTCTTTGCATTTGATAGTCCAATTATCGCTGAGGGTTATAGGCTGTGTATTTTAAAGATATTTTCCAGTGGCACGGGTGAAATTGCGAAGAGAATTTGTTGAGCTTAATAATAAAATATCTTTATACTCATTATCTCTCTCTTTCTCTTTCTACTTATCACTCCATCTCTCTTTTACACACACGCACACTCGTTTATGAATTGTTTACGTCAGCCTTAGCCAAATAGAAGACTAAAGGGAATATTAGGCCTGAGTTGGCGGATGATTTAGTATCCTTATAACTTTAGACGTAAATTGTTTAGAACTAGATCCATCAATATTATTTCGTGTAATATATTTATAGATACACATAAGCTCTATACCAATCGTGTAATTGTCTCACACAGCCTTACTAAAATCCCATTTAGAGTAGTAACATTGATTACTATCATCATCACAATCACTTAAACGTTTTTTTCGTGAATACTTGCTATAATAATTTTTTCAACTGTTCCAAGATCATTTAATTTTTTTTTAATAACTCAGTGTTAATGTAGCATTCTAACAGTGATAGAACTTCTTATCAGTTAAGTAGATTTTTTGTGTTAATAATTAAAAAATTATTTAATTCTCTATTTTCTATAATAAAATATTGATGTATCATTCTCGAAAAACCGTAGCCCTAGTTAATTTTAAAAAAGTCGACAGTGAAAACCATTTCAAAATTCGTTGAATAGTTTAGACAATATCAATCCACATACATACCAACACTATGAAAAGACAAATATGTTATAATTACTAGGTCGGAGAATGATATTCGTGCGAGTTAGATACGAGTTGCAGAATCAGTTGTCTTCATCGTCATCATCAGCCTTTATCCGTCCACTGCTGAACATAAGCCACCCTCAATGAACGCCAAGACGACCGAACCTTTGCCACTCGCATCTGTCGGATGCGGCGGGCAGGCCACTGTATGTACATCATCTTGCTATTCATTAAAGAAGGCCTGCTCCTTGCAGTATAGCCTAGCTAATTAAACGGGTAAATAATTATATTAAAAAATGTGTTATACATTGTTATATATTAAAATACATGGCAAAAACGGGATAAATTAGGAAAATCCATTATGTTAGTCAAAATAACCTGGCCTGTAATAATAAATATAAAAGTTTGTTTGTCCTTCTCTCATTCCCGCGAGGGACGATTGTAACACCGGAACAGACCTGACACAGGCCATTCATCATCGCGGGAAACATTTGATTCCCTCGGGAATAACACCAACAGCATGACGCCAATACGCTACAAGGTACCCTAGTCGTTGTAAGGCAGAACTTTGAAATGGACTGACCAGTTTTGAACTGATACCAATAATTAGTGCCATTAGAATGTACATATTTAAAATACTTTTATATAGACAACTTAATTAAGATGTATTATTTAACTAACCAGATTAAATATATTATTTATATATAATCATACGAGTGGCAAGGCATCGATCATCCTGGCGTTCATTGAAGGAGACCTATGTTCAGTAGTGGACGGATAAAGTCTGATGATGATGATGATGATGATTTTTTTATAAAATTAGCTATCTGTTTCTTACAGTTTCCAGAAAATTTCTTTGCTACTTTGTGATAGAAAGATATACAAACAAATATACTTTTCAATTTATATCAATAAATATAGATAAATTTTATGTATGTTTGTATGTGTGTATAGTCAAATATTCTCATTACACAAGTTCGCAACATAAGCTAATAAGTACTTTTAAGTTATCTAAGTTATAAGTTTACCGTGGAGTTTGGGCTTTAAAGAACGCCTCCAAGCTGTAAATTATTTTAACTGGTACTTTTATGTACTTAATAGTAAATAAGGCTTATTATACTAAGAGCCTGTTTCACCACTTTCTGATAAGTGCTATCCACAACATATTTGACAGATACTCCATACTCTATCTGTCGTATTTATTATATCTATTTGTCGTTAATTTTTTAATGTTTTATTAAATTATATAATTTTTATCTTGTCATATAACTTTTGATTTTGCTTTTGCTGCCTCGCAAGACCACTGTATGAAACCTGCGATATACGACATATCCTATAGATGTGAATCCTACTGAGTATTGTCATATGATGAATGGATAGGCAAATGGGCATTTAAACCACCGGGTGTCAAAATAGTTAACGTCACCCATAAACGACAGTTTACTTGGGATGAGCACAAGCAACCACTTCCTCAGTATTTTTTTAGAGTACCTATTACTTATCATAAAGTTCAGTGAATACACTCTATCTTATTCCTCGCCATCTTTGTCCTCAAAGTAAAAGAAAGAAAACAGCGTCGGTGGTCTCTATATGGTAAGCCTCTTATCGTGTGAGTTCAGAGAGCCAGTCCATTTGTTATCACTCAAAATCCTGACACGATTTTACTCGTAAAATAATTCTATGCTTAAATTTAAAGTCAAATAATAAATTTTGCAGTCACCATAATAGAAAGTGTTTATTGTAAAACTAATCTACTTTACGCGCGTTCTACTTAAAACGATCTGAAGTCAGCTGAAGTCACATTGTGAATGCTTTTAATGACTTGTGTGCAAAATACTTGACTCGCAAATCTTTCACTTTGTTAAACGAACATCAATCTAGATATAAAAAATAATTGAATTGGATTTAAAAAAATATATTGTAAAATTCCATGATCATTCTCTCTCTCCTAAATAAATATATTATTATTCCATTAATTAATGGGTTGGGTTATATTATAATAGTCCGCGAATCCTGGACAGCTGTAATGAATCTAGTCAATACTTGTGATCTTTAACAAAATATCTTACTCTTATAGAATTTTCTCATTTATTTATTCATAAACACAAAATTAAAACTTTTCTTTTTCGCACTATATTTATGATTTGATTGACAGAACTAGGTAACAAATCCAATATCTGCAATAAACTGCGCATTGTGCAAAATTAAACAAAAATCGGTTTATTAACTCATCGCCGAAACGCACGTATCAATATAACGGTTTCGTCGGAAATGGCTAGTCGATGATAATAGCCTGAGTCTCTTCAAATATTTACCTGAACACGAGTATAACTATACTACAGTCTAACATCTTGAAATGTTATTCGTAGGTAATATTGTAATATTAAGTCAAGCAAACTAACGATTAAATACATAGTAAGTATCAACTGTTTTTGTTTTAATAGATTCAGTCGCTTATAAATATCTTAAAACTGTGAAAAAGCAATCCAGTGTTGCAGTCTCACCCGCTGCCCGCGAGCCTGACGAATTTTCTCGATCCTTGAAAATATTTAATGATAATTGAGAAGCTGATCAAGCGACCTATCAACAGAAGTTTTCAGCACAAGATCGAGCCCGGTTCGCGACTAATTGCCCGTCGCTGCATTATAATAATAACGAGTTGTTACACGCGGCTTGACGCTAAGATTTAAACCCGAATCAGGACAATTATTATTTGTATAGCATATGCCTCTCTCTGATAACGTAACCCTGCTCAAAGATTACTTAAGATTAGATCAGTAGTTTAGCAAATGACATCCAAACTTACAAACAATACGTCTTTATTATGACAGTAAATACATATTATAATAACACTAGCTGCTGCCCTGACAGACTTGTTTCTGTCAAAAGTACTAATATCGCTATGATATGATATGATAAGGGTGGGCTACCTTTATCATTTAAGGGGATGAAAAATAGATGTTGGCCGATTCTCAGACCTACTCAATATGCTCACAAAATTTCATGAGAATCGGCCAAGACGTTTCGGAGGAGTATGGGAACGAACATTGTGACACGAGAATTTTATATATAAGATTTCAATGAAAGTTAATTTTCTTCTCTCAACATGAAACAATTTATCAATTAAATATAGGTCACACATCTTATTTTGCTTGGAATTTATACGCGACACATACTATCCTTGCCCTGCGTTTCTTACGATAATTGTAAATTTAATATGTATGTAGTGATAATGTTAAGTTTTCTTAAAAAAGTATATGAATCGCAGATATGTTTCAAATCGCTCTTTTAGCTCCAGAGATAACGACTGAAACATAACATTTCCCCAGAGTTTTAAAGCATTATATATACTTACTTTACGATTACGGTAGTACCATAAAAATAATCTTGAACCTATGCATATTAGATGTCCCTTATTTTACTAATAGGTTGAATTAAATCATATAACTTGTACATCTCAAATATACGAAAACAAATACAAATGTTACTTATTTCTAACTCACAGAGAAAGTATATTTTAAACTATCAATAAAGCACAGAGAAATCAAATATTTAAGATACTCCTGCAATGCACAGAAGCCGGTCCTACCTGCTGTGTAACAGAGCACAAACTAGCACAGCACTCACATAGCAATCACACGAATCACATACACAGGAGCACAGCACAAGTACGACGCATAACGTGCCGGGCGGGCGACGGAGACACACTGCCGGACTCTACCGCCCGCCCCTCCCTGCGCCGCCCGCCCTATCCGTCCCCCGCCCCACCACTCCGCCCGCCTAACGCTGAAACTACGAGCCTCAAATTTACAGGCAATAATTTAAGTCCAGGTGTGTATGGTATTTTTATATTGCGTGGACTTGTCGCCTTTGATATAGAATCAAATATGGCCCACGTTGTCGTGATATCCAATTATTATGAACATTTATACTACACTAGCTGATACCCATGACTTTTTCTATAGAGTTTTGGATTTGAATTTGAACAAATCTTAAAGTATATTATACCGCGTGAACTTAGGTTTACGGATTTATCATGTCTGATGATAATCATTTCTATTTTAATAATTACTAAGTTTTTGTATTAAAATGAATATATGTCATGTGTAACATAAAGACATATATCCCTTCGCAGATTTTCTGTAGGCATATTTAGGATATATAATACTATTATTATATATTCCACCATACGTTGATCATATTATTACGTCTACCAGAGTTGATACACTACGGCCTTAGACACCAGACAACCACCCACGCCCGTTCGTATCACAGCAACACGATTTATTTTCTTGTGCATTATTTTGATTTTGCCATATCTCCTAAAGTATTCATTTAATTTGCATGATGTAAAGGGCAAAAATAATCTTCATAAAATGCACATGCCAATTAACTGATTTAAAATGATAAGGATTCATACCGTATTTGTGTAAATAACTTTCAAATTACCACGTTATAATTGCCCATTTTTTTAAGTATTAAATGGATATAGTATGATATCCCTAAGAGATAGACATATGCCATCGCGGACTTTTTTGTAGACCTATTTAAGATACACAATTCCACCATACATTATTTTGTTATATCTTAGCCAATGCATATAAAAACTTAATAAATTATATACATAAACCTTCCTCTTGAATTGTCCTATCTATTAAAAAAAAACCGCATCAAAATCCGTGGCATAGTTTTAAAGATTTAAGCGTACAAAGGGATATAGGGACAGAAAAAGCGACTTTGTTTTATAATATGTAGTGATGACAGGGTTCCCAGTTTGACCGCACCATAGTATCACGCACGCGGTTAAAAATCGCTATAACTATTCAAATATTTGTGCAAAATATTATGTAGAGTAAGTGACAAAGATTATCATCATTAAATACTAGATGCGATAAAAGTTTTTATTTCGATAGAACTACCAACCTGTGCAAACAATATGCGCTGGAAATATATTATCAATGTTTATTGTATTTATGGGTCATTGTTTTGACGGTCATTGGCTTATTGTTATGGCTTATGTTATCTTATATAAGATAAACATTTCCACTATCAATATGTTATTATTACAGTACTATAATATTATAAGCGCGGAAGCTGGTAAAAGTGTATGAATGTATGGATGTTATTTACTATATCCGCAAAAAGCTATTTATAGCCTATGTGTTATTCTGATATGTAAGCTATATTTAAAGTGTAAATTTTCATCAAAACTCATTCAATAATTTTTAGTACATTCGATGAATTTTATGATTAAGTGCACGTTAATTTTGACAGTAAAGAACAGCAATTTGCTCCTTCAAATGTGAATTACGAAACTTCATGAGTGGACAAACAGTAAAACGACCATCATAGATGAATAAATCTAATTACCTAATTAATCTAATTCTAATTACCAAAGCACTTAATAAATAGGAGTGTATATTATATAGGCTCTGGGCTAAGTGATTGTTTAAGGATACCAAGGGACCTCAAATCAAAACTTTGAAGTTTAGGACAAAGGTCAGGGATAACATTTAGACGCTCGGAGATCCAGTTACTTGAATATCTGAATTTCACGAAATTCCAGGAATTATTTATTAATATTTTAATACATTTGTGTGATATTTAATGTTTCGTCTGAGAGTTTATGACTGGCTGTACTGACAGAGGGGTAGTGTTTTCATAGGGTATATTATATAAATATTTCTGGTCTTCTGGAGGTGTTGGGTAAGTAGCCTCTATCACTACATATTATATAACGAAGTCTTCTGCCGCGTCTCTCTATCTGTGTAAAAACGCAAAAACTACTGAATGGGTTTTCATACCGTTTTAACTAATGGATATGATTAATGAATTTTCAAAAGAATGATTAATTTTAAGATATACCGATATTTATTGGAAATGTCAGAAAAAAATAAGCCGTCGGGAGATTCCAACGAAAACGCTGTCTAAAATCTTTCATCATCATCAGCCTTTAAGCTTGCACTGCTGAACATAGACCTCTCTCCATGAAAACCTTTGAGATCTAATAATATAATGTTATTATTATTATTATATAATATTCTTTTATTGACAAGCAAAAGAAAAACAAACACATATTCTTTTCATTGTATAATATTATGTTAACGAAATGTCGCACGGTTATGTTCACCCATCGACGAAGTACGAAAATGATCGCAAGGAAAACGAAAGCCCTCAGCCCATCAAAAGTCGTATAACTCAAGTTTATTGATACTCGCGCGCACAAACTCATTAAAACCACATCAAATATATTCACTCTAGGTTTAGGATTACATAAACCGGACCCTCCTGAATTCCTCTTCCCCCCTCCCTCACCGCAGGTACTTTATTATCATTATCTATAGCCCGTATCTGTCTTAGTACTTGAAAGCGCTAAAACAGCATTTTTTTGCAGGTTTATAACAGAAATCGAACTTTGGGTCTTATTTTTGAACACCGGTAGAAATTATTCGGGATAGGGTATAGTTTGCCTATTACCCGCATTTGGCGAGATGTTACACGTCCTAAATAACTGGTGATCTTAGGCGTGCTCTTACGTGATCTTACGCTTTCTCAGTGTTCTGCTTTGTTGGTAAGCAAACGACAGTAAAATAGTAAACGAAAGTAAAGGAAACAAAAATATATTTTAGACTATTCTGATCAGACTCGAACTCAGAACAATTAAAAGGCCTTTACCAACTAAACCATCGTCGCCCGCTACTAAAATCTAACCAGGACCAACGAATGTTTGCAGATCGCCTTCTGGAGAGATCCATCAAACATGCCTTCGGGGTTAGTGACAGACGGAAGTACTCTATAACCTAGATCTACTTACATCATCATCGTCATTGTCACTAATTGCTTGGCATTTCAGGGCGGCCGCTGCACGAAACTTGTGGTTCCATGTAGTAGCAGGTCGACAAACCATTAAATCAAACCATAATTGGTGTATGACATAATAGCAGTTCTACTGTCGAAGAGCAATTGCATTTTATAATATATACAAGCTATTATTACAACATATAGCTAGGATGGCTACCATATTAGACAGACAAAAGAATGGCAGGAAATGCCTGTCTCAAGAAAACTTGTACACAGGCAGCGCTGGCCACTTCCTATCAACCACATAATATAATACGAAAAATATCCACATATCTTTATTAAGATACAAAAATAGTTACAGTGGTGGTCATATAATTAAGAACGGCTATTTTATTACATTATTTTTTTAAACTTACAAAAATAACTCTTACTGTATGTCTTTTTGTATTATTCTTGGTATCGCAAAATGGTCCCATGTTATTGTTGCATACAATTATAACATGATTAATTCAATTATATTAACATAGTCTTTTTAAGTTAAACAACAGTTGCTATCTTAGAATGGCCACCAAACAGCCCAAATTTAAGTCCCATCAATCATCTTTAGTGCGAAATCAAGAAAAAGGTCTCAAATGGACAGTGTGGTAACTTAAATAGCTCATACAACGTTTTATTAGACGAATGGCATACTATATCCCTTGAAAAATGACAAAAACTGATTGAGTCAATGCCTCGTCGATGTAAGGTAGTCATTAAAAGCCGTGGACACGCTACTGTCTATTAAATTTAAAAGAATGTATTCAATTTATATTTTCCACACTACCTTCTTATGTATTTTTTTTTAAATCTTAGTATCTACTGGAAAAAATCACGAGCAGTTTAAAAAACGTTCTTAATTATTTGTCTAGCTTTATGACTTTTTGAATTTGTAACTATCTCTAATAAAGTTAATTTGTAAGAAAAATGGTAAGGAATTTTAATATTTACTTCAAGTTCCGTTTATTCCATCCATGTACCGATTTCAAAACATAACTTATTACTTTTAATAAGGAACATAATAGTATACATAACAATTTTTTGTTAAAAAATATCTGGTACTACAAATCGTTCTTAATTATATGACCACCACTTATGTCACCTAAAGCGAATTCACTTTGCAAATATTGACATTTTATAATCATTGTACTGTTATAAATTAAACATTTCAGTGCATGTTACACGCAAAAGTTCAGATCAGGCACTAGTACAAATAGATTTAAACAAATAAAAGACGAGGTCCTGAACTCATCTCCAACTCAAAACTCGACGCTCGACAGGTGAAGTTTAATGAGAAATTAAATTAAACATAACTTACGCGAGTTCGTGAAACCTTAAAATGTTCAGGGGTTCGATGAGACCCTGACCTTGGGGCTTGGGACTCCGTGTGGGGTTCCGTAGATATCACTTGCTATTACTTAGTGAGTTAGTTGCGTTTTATCTCAGAGCTTGACCAATCTCTTGTTAGTTTTGTGCACCTCTGCCGCTGTGATAGACGATGGCCTAGTGGGTAAGGGCTTGACCTCTTGAGCTAGTAGGTTCGACCCTGAGGAGTTCCAGTGCCTTAAAATGTTTTTTTCTAAATTTCCAAGTGCACCCTAAGCAAAAGACCATCGCTCGCTTACCGGTGAAGGAAAACATCGTGAAACCTGATAAGATTAAAAAGTCTGATGTGAAGTTCACCAACCCGCATCGGGTTGCTCGATGCTGGCCATCCTCCTCGCCTGATTTCGAGGAGGAGACCCACAAATGGCACATATATGGGTTACTACTTTTTTAAATCTGCCGCTTCGTTATTTATCATTCATTTCATGTTAAATGGATATAAATGTGATGAATATTTGCAATGGAAATTTCACATTAAAAAAGGCTGAAAAGTTTGTTAAACCTAACCTTGGAAAAAATATGTAGAATTCAAAATGCTTTTTGCATTATGAAATTATTGAAGAAGATTCTAGTCTAGCGGGAGAGACCGCGGTGAACAACTAGTACAGCTAGTACCTCCTACTTTAGCGACGACCTAGATTCACGGTATCGCTTTATCGGCTAGAATTTCATTGAAAACCGTCGCCGCTTTTGTTCCAACACAAATAGGGTGGGCGGAATTCTGATGCCAAGTACTTATACTACCTTCCTGCCAGCGCGACGACACGGGTTCGATTCCCGTCGAGGGTAAGGATAAGATATTATTATAATCATTTGTCATTTTCTCGAAAAGATCAAAAAGTAACTGTTTAGCAGTACATGATAACGCAGGCAAAGTGTTGTTTACAACATGGTGGTAGACGGTTGTTGCCTGATAATGATGATCCCTGTACTCCTCGGGGACACCTGACCTTCGGCCCGGCATCAGCTGCGGGGTCAATGACCCGGCCCCGTCAACTCTACATGAAATATGCCAATCGATATGTAATATTGTGGAGACAACAATTATTTATCACGGTTCCTCGCGGGTTAAATTATTTATATTTTAAAATGTGTTTGCTATACAAACAAGAAACTTCTAAACTACTGAATTGATTTTAATGAAACTTTGGACATTTCGTATAGTTTGTTATTAACGTTAAAACAATACGATACATAGAAACAATTAGAGTCGTATGCAGATAAAATAGAGTAATAATGATAGCTAAAACCTGAGAAGTATTAGCCTTAATGACATGGCAGTAGGCTTATATATGAGAGAATCGATTTCCAGTTATTACCGTTGGATGCGAGTGGCGTAAGATCGGTTTATACACATATTAAAACTATCTAAAACAGGATATTTCCTGTTATGGTTTCACTGTTGTTTTGAGCTCAGTTTCCCGGTATTGTCTTCAAATGCCTTGATCATGCGAGCTTTGTACATTCGTTAACAATCGAGAATGAAATAAAAATACCAGCGAATTGCGATTCCGCCCCGCACAAGAAGGAATAGATACCGTCCTACTAATATTATAAACATGAAGGTTTGTAAGTACGGATGGATGACGAACATCCATCTATCCGATGGATGTTTGTTACTCTTTCACATAAAAACTGCTAAATAGACTTTCATTAAACTTTACAATAATATAGTTTATACATCAGAATAACACAAAGGCTATGATTTATCACTGTACTCCTACGGGAATCGGAATTACGAGGGTCAAACCGCGGGGTGCTGCTAGTTATAAATACAACGAACGTAACTATAAAAAAGATAATCACGTTTGTTGTATGGGTGTCCACTTTACATATTATTTTATTAACTTTTTTTATTTGTTGCGCAGTATTTACAGCGGCAATAGAAATATTGTATCATGTAAAATTTTCAAAAGCCTAGCTTTCACGATCGTAGTAATATAGTTCCCGCTGTGTACAGAAACCTAAAAACTAAATAAATGTTCTAAAAATCCTTCCTTGATGCTCATAATCTTAAAAGGAATCGCTCAAGTTTCAGCTGTGTCTTGATGTGTATGATGATTAAATGTATCTGACTCACTGACATACGTCATTTTTT
Source organism: Lycaena phlaeas (assembly GCA_905333005.2). Classification (NCBI taxonomy): domain Eukaryota; kingdom Metazoa; phylum Arthropoda; class Insecta; order Lepidoptera; family Lycaenidae; genus Lycaena; species Lycaena phlaeas. Next base: position 743,611 of record HG995171.1, read on the forward strand.
TATTGGACTTCATAATATCAGGACGCCAATGATATTATTAGAATGATCCTATCACATACGAGGAGCCGGACAGCCGCAGCCGGCCGCTTATTGCTCTGGCCGATTATCCTGTCCCATCCCGTATTATCCCAACCATTTGGGGATTAGTTGTGGAGTCATTTAGATTAAAACTTCCAATAAGATAACAGAACTTAAAAAGGTATAAGAAACAAAGTTTTACGCTCCACTGGTCGAGTCGGTTGACTGGTAACACTGCTCGCCGGTTCTCTTCCCGCCACGCGCAGTTAAATTTGAAAATATCTATGGATATCTTTATCAATTCATGGATGCTTATAGGTATCTATATAAATAATTAATACACATAAAATAATAAAAATTATTAATTAATTAATACTAAACAACATTTACAGCATGTTAAGCACAGTGGTGAATGCCATGACCCGACATGACGATGACCTTTCTTTCGTGATACAGGTCTGTAGGGCTATTCTGTAAGAAACTATTTCAATATCGAACTTCACCTGAGTGATAGAGCTCATATTGCGTCACTTCAAAAATGATCTTTATTGATATGGGTCGAGAGTCGAGTTTTAAAGAATACAAATCCGTCAAATTCGTCATATTACCGCGGATTCCGCTTTCGAGATTCGAAAACAACCTTACTAAATAACCCTACTGCACTTGGCCGGATTCGAATCCGGGTCCATCATAAAGTGTCCATGGCCTTACTCGACAAGACGTCGTCTAATTATTTTCTAATTGACTAATTATAGATTTCATTATTAGAGTAATCATTTAAGTATAAAATCAAAATTCATCTCAAACAGAAGCGAGTGTCAGCGAGAGCATCTGTTTACCGTCACAGCCGCTGGACCGCCGCCGGCCGCGCCCAGACACATCCCACGTAAACATCCCGCGTTCTCGAGATACAATAACAAGCCAAGTTCGCACGTGACAAACCTACACTGTTCCTTTCGGCAACTTTGGGAAAGAGAAAGAATGTTTGTATTATAGTTGTTTGCCGACTGGGCAGAATAAATTGCAGTCAAGTAATTTAACTGCAAATTGACTGCTTCCATTGTGAATGTCACGCTCAACTTTCCAAATCACAGCGCGTCTGTTTCATGAGAGAAACAAGCTGGGTGATGGCACCTATGCAGCTGGGAGGGGCACAAACGCATTCCTTCCTTGATCATAAACTATAATCCAGTACTTCACTTGGATCGCGTACCGGCTACTCTAACACACGATTTAAAATGTATGTTGGCAAAATATCTGTCCGAAAGCCAACCACCAAAGTTTCCTCTCCCAATATCTGCCGAGCTCTGGGAGCTAAACTTCAACATATTGTTTCTCTTGCCAACTATTAAGTTTGCTTAATTGAAAAATACACCGACCTCCGCCTTTGTTGGAACTTTTTTGAAATTGTGAGTTTACTTTTAAAAGTTTGATGTATTACCATATTGTACAAGTCAGGCAGTACGATTTCAGATTTACATCCGATAAAGAGGACCTGATGAAACCGGTCGTGTTTAAATTATAACTGTAATAATATCTATAATAAATAGTGTAAAAAGTGTTAAATAAGTTTCATTATGGTTGCTATAACATGAATTTCCATCAATGACCGACAGTACATTCAATAAACTATATGATAAAGAGGACAATAAAAACAGCTAAATGAACTCTCGCTTATCATTATCTCTATATTATCCTACTATCCTACTAATATTATAAACGCGAAAGTTTGTTAGTATGGATGGATAGATGGATGTTTATTACTCTTTCACACTTAAGCTACTGAATCGATTTTTTTAAACCTTTACACTAATATAGCTTATACACCAGAATAGCACATAGGTTATAATTTATCACCGCAATCCACGGGAATATGAAGTACACGGGTGAAACCGTGGGGCGCTGCTAGTACGGAATAAAAATAATGATAGTTGTAAGACACCCCACTCAAATATTTATTTTGTTTGAAATATTTATTTTGAATATGAAAATACACCCTAAATATTTCAATTGCCTACCTGTTGCCTTGATTAATATCATGCAGAAAAACGTCAAATAATTCATATTATGTAGTTGCATTACAAGCGATTAAATATTTATTTTATTGAGAGTATTTGTTATTATAGCGGCAACATAAATACGTTATAATATGTGAACATTTCAACAGTTTAGCTAACACGGTTCCTGAGATACCGCCTCTTTACAGGCGGACGGACGGATAGCTCAGCGGACGATGATAAAACGTATCCCACTAAAAGTGTTGTTGATCTATTACTGGTACTGATAATAAATTATAATGCTTTCTTACAAGGAGGCAAAGATTTTACACAAAATTAGTAAAGGCCTACCCTACCCGACATAGTCGACGGTGACCACCTAACATCGTCTGATATTATTCCATTCCCTTAATAGCTATCCCAACTTTAAATCCCATCACCATAATATATTATATCAAAAAAATAACCACCAGATTTCAATAAATGCGTCTAGAAGATTCTACCGAAGCTGGCCAATAGAAAGTTTATGCGACTCATGTAAACTACTTGTAGATTAGTATCATCCAAAACATCAGCATTCACAGGATCGAGCCATAGCACTAGGCTATTCGTGCTACCCGCTCAATATACTCAAAAATAAGGCTCATTCTTAAATACTAATTATAGCTTTCCTTTACATAAGGACTTTGAAACGAAAACCCTTTTTTTCAAATCGTTCCGTATATTAGCGTGGCTAAGCAAACGAACAAACCTTTTAACTGTTTTATTTCATGTAGATTCCTATAAAGAGCTATTGTGTATATGATCCTAGTTCACTTCATCATAACATCAATTAGCGCACAACTATCATATTCTGCAAACTGCGGACTAACTTCTTTAATAACAAAGAGAGTGAACTTATAACAAGAATTTTATATATCTATCGGACTGGATTTAACTGCTTTTACTGAGACATTAACTTACTGATTTTTCAGTTTTGTTTCCACATTGACATACTCTATCATCATAATATTATGTCTACCAAAAATATCGTTTATAAAAAATAAGCGTCTGTAATTTTTGAATAATTACCAATGACTCCAGTGATTTAGGTAAAGCATCAACAATCATATGTTCCACTGCTTGGCACAAGTCTCCTCGGAACCAGGCGAGGCGGATGTTGGGTCATAGTTCAGTGATACGCTGGCCCATTACGAGTTTGTGAACTTCATTCACGCTAACTCCACAGGTTTCAAAATTATATACTTTATGTGTCTAAAAACCTTCTTCAAAGTTTTTACAACAACCCCTTGAAGTTAGCGTTTAACGCAACTGAATAGAATCGGAGCGTTTGCCGCTTGCCACGTGCATGCCTGCCATGCAAGTTTCCTCACGATTTATTCTTTACCGTTGAGCAAGTGATGATGTTTATGTTCAAGTGCATTTAAAAAGTTAAGTAAACTCCGTTTAAAGCACTACAGGGATCAAGATCGAACCCAGACCACAAAAGCCGAACCCATACACTCAGCATCATCGCTCAACAAACATGCTTTTAAATACAAAACACATATAAATCGGCTTAGCCTACTGCGCAGACAGCGGTCTATCTTATAATAATAACACCCTTTTGTGTTGTTAAAAACAAGTTATCTCGTAAACCAATCTCAGGGCCAGGCTTGTTTCGCGTTTTATAAAATGTTTTCAATACCGTAGAGGAACGTCTTTATCATTCTTGCCTCCTGAAATTTCGCATACAATTTAGAAGCTGTTTGTTGTTGAACGAGCTATATTTTCCAATGTTTTTATAAAAGTTTATATATAAATCATGACTCACCTCCGCGGAGATTTCACAATTCAGCATCCTGAATTTATTACCGGATTATTGGAATAAGCCCCGCTAATTAAAACTCGACGAAAAGAATAAAGGCCAAGCGCTAGTAGGTCAATGTTTCCTTAAAATATATTGAAAGTAAAAAGTATATTTCGTAATCGTGTTGTATTATAAGTGATTCGTTAAACCTCGCGGATCGTCCTTGATTGGATTCGGTGTAATTTTTCGATGAATATCCGGTGTGAGGGATGCGCTGCGCCGCGCCTAGTCTGCAGCGGAAACAGCTTTGTTATGTTCGGAAAGGGCAAGACAGGTAATATAGTAACTTAGACTTAACGTCTTATGTCGTCTATCCTAGACGACACATACAGTCTGGGCTAGTTCCAGATAAACTAGTTAGTGTTAATGTTCGTTCGACCACTTACTGCTGAATACGTACTTGTGTACTTCAAATGAAACTATAAATATTTTAAATAATGTTTTTGACGTGATAACGTCTAATAACCTGATATTACGGGCAGCATGCACGAAAAAGATGACGTCATGTAGCGTGACGAAAGCGAGAGCGCGGCACGAACGAAATAGAGGCATGATCGGCTCAAGCGATCGGCTCAGTTCGGTTTGTGCTGCACGTGTGTTTAACGTTGTCACGTCAAACTACAGAATTTAACAGACAACCATTTTGTTTTATCGTCTTACAAAATATTATCATTTAGGGCTAAGATAAGATTTTTTATCTGACAAGGAGGCAACGAGCGTTGGAGCCTTGTGGTGACTACTGACGCTCATACACATCCTCATATCCAGAAATTATACAGATGCATTCCTATGCTTTTTATTATCACCCCAATGGACCACCGGGACATCACAAACAGCATGAGACGCGACAGAATAGCTGTCACTTTACATCTTTTTTTATATACCTGTTAATGTAAGAAGTATTTTAATAAAAAGAATATCTGACCAAATCACGTTTCCGTGTAAATCCAAATATGTTTTGTGTACAATCCCAAAACAATACCACACAATCTGAATGCAGTGTACGCTTGAATAAATAAACGGTCGCAGAACTAGCCCCACCACCTCTTTGAATAGTGGATGAGCGACCCCCAACCTCCCAGACCCCAGACCCCAGACCACCAGTCCCCGGGCTGTGATAGCCTGAGGGTAGAATCTAGTTAAAAGTCAACTGATAGTGAATCGACATTAAATATGTATAAAACTAAAAACTATCCTGATATGCCTTGCCAATGAAGAGTACCCACTACTAGTCTTACTACAAATTAAAAATTTACAAACAGTTATATTTTTTATGTAAATGTAACTTACTATAGTCCGCGCCACTTATAAAGTGCGACTCCTGCGACTAATGCCCAAACTAAATTTGACAACATTGACATCTTGACATCTGTCTGGAGTAAGAAGTTGTGATATTTTAAATTGTTTTACGTGAAATATGGAGCATATAATATAAAGTGAGGTGTAAAAAGTGAAGGCCGTATCATTAAAGTGAAATAATTTTGTGAATTAGAAAGTAAAAATAAACAAAAATTGACCCCGTTGAATAATATGTTTATAAATGTCACTGACATGACAGGTAAATTTTAGAGATGCCAGAGTCACTTATTTTTGCCTAATTTATGGTTAAAATATTATCATTAACTCTATACCTACATTTATCTAATGATATTTTATATGAATATAAATACAAGGTAAAAGAATTAAATCCTTGCTCAGATGAATTATATTTTCAGGTGTTTCTGTAAAAAATGTCGAACAACAAAAGAAGTAACAATGGCAGCAATTACTTCTGAGAAAATCGTCACTCCTGGCAAAAGCCGAACACCTCCGAAGAAGCTTGTTTTAGATGAATTCTACTAATCGGTTATACGTAAAAAATACGAACGAAATATTTACACAAAAATGTTTTATTTTACTAAAACCTGGCAGGGAGATTTTTATTTTGCTGCTATAATTATTTTTGTCATTATTATTATCATCAGTCTTTATCAATCCACTACTGACCATAGGCCCTATAGTTATTTAAATTTTTTATTGTACTAGACTTGGTGGAAAATCATTACACTATAAATTGGCAACATTGAGTTATGAGACCGCAGCGCCGCGTCTATCGGACTTCTAAAGTGGCGAGGACTCTAAGTGATCAATTCAAAAAGACAAGAACCAAAAATGCTGACATTACTTTTCCATGAAGAAGACGCGGGGATTATGTCGCGGAACATTAGAATTTTTACATTGCCACCGTTTCGGATACTTAACTTCAACCCATCATGAGAGGACTAATATCTCAGAAGCCCTTACGTCACAAAGCTATAAGTACTCTATAATTCATCTTTACTTTTCTACTCCTCACCCACATCCGAGAATAAGAAATAGATTTTTAAAGGTATTTTTGATCTCCTAAACTCTATAGAATTCTTTCGGCTATAAACTATTATAGCCGCGCGCAACGATTATGGCAACAAAACAAAAATATTATGGCAACGCACAAGACTGGCTTCTATTTACTGGGCTATTTCTTATTTGTTAGTTGGACTAGCCCAAAGTGAGCTTGTTGATTTTCGTGGGTTCGGGTTTACAACCACAATTTACTTTGAGAACCTCATTTTTTTGGCCAAACCAATTGGACATCGTCGATACAAGGAATCGCCAAAAATGACATAATACTACCACGTGAACACCAATCACAAAGTCGTGAATCACTTACCATTAAGTGTATTAATTGATCTGTCACAATTAAAATAACAAAATCAATTAAACCGTGTGACTAATGAAAGTTAATCAACTGAATGATATGAGACTATTCAAACACAGCTCAGACCGCAGTTCATTAAAACATAACCTTTGACATTACTGAATTTTATAGAGCACTTTTCTTCTTGCACCTCCTTGGCTGCGTCAGTAGATTCTCCGAGTTGTAATAATATAAAAGGAATTGTAGAAAAAGTCTGAAAGAAGCGAACATAGTATAAAGCCTAAGGACTAAGCACTAAAAAACTGTGAAGCAAAAGAAAGATTTGAGGAGAACAAACAGACAAACAGCCACGCACACTGAGAAGACCTATTATATTATATTGTCGTTTATAATTCCTCATATTGATGCTATCCGGCACTACTTTGCTTACTATCTTATGAGCTGCCAAACTTGAGATGGTGAGCAAAATGGTGATGATCTTACCAAAACGAAACACAATCATACATACATCATTATAAGAGTAGCAATATCTCAATTCTAAGCGAAAGAGGCAATAATCCAATTCCAAAGAGGTAACTCAGGAGAGTATTTCTACGAAAACAAACAACACATTCAGTTGCGAGTCGATCCCACCTTACACTTACAGATCCACTTTAGAATAAAATAGTTTCTGTACGACTTTCATTAGTGGAAATAGCAGGTGTACATAAAACCTGTTTCAGAGTATCTTGGGCCTACGCCTGTACTATAGAGCGTACATGTAAATCTAGATAGCTTAGTATTAAAAACCTGTTTTAATTTTGCGTGTGTTTCAACTTTTTAAAAATCATAGATGTATCAGTTTGGCTTTATCAGCTCTTTAAAATATTTTTATAAGATGATTAGCTCTACAAAAATATTTGAGACTAAATCCATGTACTTACACATTTTCTAAACATAGTTAGTGGAGTAGGAAACAAAAAAATATATTTAATTATTTTTTCTGCCTCCAAATTATTCTTCTTACAAATCTGACCTGCCTTATGCCTGTTCTTTTAAATTAAAGGATTTCTGTAACGTGCATAATGTCGTTTGCTCATAATAGACTTTCTTGAAATTTGTTGGAGTAAATATTCTTACACAATTTATGTCACTATATTTAAGGATAAACAAAAAAAATTAAAAATATTTTGACACACCTGCCCTACGTTGTTAAAAATGGCTATTCGCAATTGTGGTCATGAGAGTTCTTATCCCATCCTCAAATTATTCTCATCCTTAATATTATTTCATGGGTTCTTAGAATGATAGTGGTGGAACTCTGTCAACTGTTCCAGAAAAGGGCGCAGTTGGTGTTGGAGGGCTCATTATTGTAAATACAATAAGAAACCTTTAAAAGCATCAGCGAGCGAGTGCCACTGCAAAAGTCTTCGTTTTGTAATCAAGCTAAGATGGTTATTAGGCAGATTTACACTTATTCTATGCGAGTTAGTGACTTTCATCAGTTAGTGATCGCTCATCATAATGACCAATCCCACCAGTCATGCTGGTTTCCTCGTTTTGTTCTCTTACTGTAATCTATTGATAAGTACATCGGTTCTCGAACCCAGAATATTAAAATTATATAAACATTTTCTATTCTATTTAATGTATAACTGTTAATTGCTAAACAGTTTCAATTGTGTTATAATTGGTATATTTTCTATTAATTAATTTGAACGAGGTATTATGGTATTGATAATTTATAAATTGTTCAGCAATTCGTATTTATTTAATTATATACTCAACATCGCCTCTGGCTTCGTCTATGATGAGTTATGCATTTTTATTTATTATTACGGATTTTTTTTAATCTTATTTATTTAGGGGCATTTGTCTCATAAGACATGTGAGTCCCAACGTTTCCTAAACTTAGTTGCTAACAATTAATATAATATATTAATCCTACTTAATTAGGTACTTAAACAAAAAGAAAAAAATAACTAAGAAAAACAAAGGTTCACCGAAAGGTTGGGAATCATTGATGCAAAGTTATAGTCTCTACAATAAACTTAGCTGCCTCAGAAGTTGGTTCTGCTAATATACATAAAAATGTCCCTTGATTTACGGATTACGGATTTGTGTGGTCCTCCGTTTGTATTCACTGTATCCTTTTCTCTTACTATCAAATTATGGTCGTCGCGGTGTTTTGCTCCCATCCAGTTCTCGCTATCTTCTGCCAACTCCTCTCTGGACTTTATTATGTTAGTTGAGTACGGGAACTGGCAAGCATAAACGTAACCGAGCTATCCCTTAGCCCACGTAACTCAAACATATTGTATCGTCTATCCTAAGAAATAATGTTAAGTATCGGTGTCAGTGTTAACAATGCCAGTCTCGCAAATCAAAAGAAAGCTCAATTGTTAGTTTTCCGAACCGATACCTACGACTTAGGCACCTTCAAGAAAATATCACACTCCTATTTGAAAGGCAACGCACCGGATAATCCTCTGACGTCTGTGGATGTTGCCAGCACTTACCATCAGGTGAACAGACTGTCCGTTTGTCTCGTTGTCTTGTCCTTCTTCTAATAAAAAAAAATTGCTATGATCATTCCTCACGTGTGAAAGCCGATTAAAAATCATTTTAATTTTATTTGATTAACACATACATACAAGATAGAAAATGTCTTAAACAAATTACTCTTCTTTATAGTCTACATCTCTTTTCATAAATATATTATTGTAAGGATATATATTTTAAGGATGAACATACTTTAGATATTTACAGGAATTTATGTATGATATTGTAATTATTTTGAAGTTGTACATTTTATATTTATTTCAATTGATATGGCAACACGGTTGTTGCCAAAACTGAGTTCAGGCTTTTGGATGGGCAAAAGAGATAAAAAGGACTGACAGTGAAATGACGGGGTCTTCGTACGAAGGAACTTTTCGAGATCACTCGGCCTCACTTAGTATCCAGGCTTCACCTGTTATCACGAGATAAATTGTATTTTGTACATTGTAATACTGAGAATAAAGGAGCTGTTATCTGGACCTAGTGGTTTTATTATATTATATAATTATATGAATGTGTAAAGATTTCATTCATACTCTGCTCCTACTACTCTACAACTAAATATAATCCAGGCGTGACGACGCTCTGGCGAGGACCGACGAGTGGTTGACAGAAGCCAAAGTTATCCATTAATAAGTGGCCCGGGAGTAGACCGAATAAGTCAGTAACTAGATACTATGCTGCCTTTTCGAAACGGTGAGGCTGAACCAGCAGGACGGGTGACACAAGCCACCACTGATGTTGATGGAAGCTCTCTATAGCTATTCATAATTAATATAATAATATGAAATAATCTGTCTGCCCGTCGCCAGGCGCTGCTCCGTCATAAATCACCCGCTTGTAACAAACTTCGATATTAATTCTTGTTGTTTTAAACTCTAATGGCAGCCGTCCTGGCGGGTTCCGTACGTTAATACTCAACTAGTACGTCATAGGATGTCACTGAGCTAAGTAAATATCTTAAAATCTACACTAATATTATTATAGAGTATGTATATTTTCTAAGTTTGGATATATGAAGTTATTTTCCAAAGGATTCATTAGGATTAAGCAATTCTTTCAGTAGGTATCGTGGAGTCGTTATTATGACGCAATACAATCCTTTCTTATACAGTAAAAAAATAAAATTCTAATATATTTTCTGTATTAGAATTAAGACTAAGTTAGAACTTAACACCAGCGATTAGCGAAGCTTAAGACGTTTATTATTATTCGATAGATATTTCAACATTATAATGAAGAGTATTTAGTAAGGGGTAACCCCCCCCCTCCCCTCTACGCTACTTATTACACGACTCTTCCTAAAATAGGTGATGTATTTGCAAACCCAAGTTGATCATTGTATGATAATTCTAGATCATTTAACGATGAAAACAGATGCAAATCTAGTATTGAGTCTCATTGTACTGGTGCGCCGGCCTCGAACCCGGATCCTGCCCCTCCGCCCTCACCACCATCATCGCTCACGGGACCCTAGACGATTGGTATTCATCACGACGAGCCAAGCATTTATAAAGGCGGTTCGTGTGAGGCCTCAAAGTACTATTCGCGTACACCACCTGATGGGAACTGCCTTTGCCGGAATCTCAAGGTTATTGTTAATCGCTTGCTTGCTTTTAACTCTAGCTTGTCAAGGCAACTGCCGCTCCTCGCATTTAACCGGCTGCATGGAGTGTCGTGTCATCCAGTTTTAAATTGACCGACCCCTGTGTTACTTTCATCTCCATTGGAAACCCTATCCATAATTGCTTTATGTTCTTGATTGTCTTCTCTCACTTAGTTAAACAATAACAGAAGGACTTTCGTATTATTACTTTACGAGAATATACTAACAAAATAATCAAATCAAAATATCTTTATTTCGTGGGTAGCAACTTGTACACTAGAAATGTAACGTCAAAAGAAGAAGTCAATAAAAAGTGAACACCAAAAAAAAACTCGTTTGAGATGCAGAATCCTCTGAGAAAATTAAGAAAACTTAGGGGTTAAAAAAACTCAGGGGTTGCGAAATAAAACTAAAACATTTTTTTGTTTGAACGTGTTAATCTCTAGAACAGTCTCTCTCTCTAGTCGGACTTAAAAAATTCTTATTATATTCGATAGTTAAAGTTTTGCTAGCCCAAGTTACCATGTTATATTTATTTATCGTATTTAAGGAAAATCTGGAATATTTCAAGTGCGGCACGAACCCTCGTCGGGGCGTTGTCGTTTGATGTCGTTCTGCTAACGCCACAGTCCGCTAACGCCACAGTATTGGAGTTCGACTCAGCTATACTTTTTTGGAATATTGTTTTCGATAAACTATTAGTATCATTGCTAGTGCCAAATGTTTTATTATAATTTAAACGAGAATTTTACACGTTATGCATTTCAATGTATAACATCTATAGCCGCATGTAATATGTAATATAATACATGCATCTAGCATGCAAAACAATCGCTTCCTTGGCGACGCGTGCCGTGGCGACGCATCGCCATTTGTCACAGTCAGAGGCAACGTAGAATATAATAATTAATTATTAGAGACATCATTTTCTGGAGGAACCGTAACATTTTATTTTTACATCATGCCGTATAAAGTTTCTGTCGTAATCTGTTATTTTACTGTTTTACGCACATTTCTTGTACTAAACAGATTTCCCTATACCTCCAATGAGCCACCAGAAACTCACAGATCGCAAGAAACGTGACAGCATGGCTGCCACTTTACGCCGGTATCACGTGGGCGAGAGTCCCAATTCGGCTGCAAAACAGCAAGGCACTGCCCCTTGTCACAATTATTAAAGTCTTATACATTTTACAACCAAATATGACGTGTATTTTTAGGTGAAGGTGTAATTTGAAAATCCTGGAAAAGCTGGTTTATATGAGGGCCCAACAATAGTAGTTTTCGAGGAAAATGCAATATCAACAAACAAGCATTTTATTGAATGGAGCTATCGTAGCACATCCCTGTTTCAAAAGTTATAATTAATATTTTTCAAAAAAAATTCAATGGAATTCTATGAAATATTTGATTGCAAATACTTACTACTTATATAGGAATGAACAAGGCCGTGCTGTGGTGAGCGTTGGATGGTAGTAACTGGAGATCAGCCTGGGCGCTCGTTGAAGGAGTCCTGTGATAAGCAGGGGTGGAAAAAGATGCAATAATCATCATCATCAATCATCAGACGACCTCTGTGGCTCAGTGGTTAGCGCGTTGGCGTACAAGCCGGAGGTAGCGGGTTCGAATCTCGCCAGGAAACACAAAATAAGTTTCTGTGTTCCTGGGTCATGGATATGTATTAAATATGTGGAATGTGTATGATATAATAAAAAATAGTAGTTTTTTTTTTATAATAATATGTATATTTTAAGGATTTTAGTTTTAGATTAGTTCTTATATTATTTAATAATAATTGTTTTAAAGATAAAAAATTTAAATACATGTATTAATATAAAAAGTATTAAATATATGAACAACGGAAATACCGTTGTCTGGTCCGTATACACAAATCTCTTTGAGAACTTAGCACAGGATCGGATTGACGTGGTGTAAAAGCGTCGATAGATATTATTATTATTATGAAATGTTACTGGTTCTCTCGTCTTGAATCTTGAATCTTTATTTGCAAGAATATGGTACAATTAGTGTTTGGATACATTAAAGATCACACATTCTGCTTAAAGCGTGCAAATAATTTAACAATGTTAAAGTAAAGTTATAATAATAACAAAATAAATGTATGTTCACAAAGCTCAATCAATACTTATCAATAACAAATTAATTATTATAAAATACTTCTTATACTATGTTAAGACACAAGCGCAGTAGTAAGGTAACATGATACCGATTTAAACAATAGTTTTATCATTATTGTCGTTTTCTTATCATGAGTAAGATAACATTTTTTTTGGGTATAGAAAAGAACTTAGTCTACCTCGCACGCCCATTGAAAAAACATCATCATCATCAGCCTGCGGCATTTCACTGCTGGAAATAGGCCTTTACCAAGGCACGCCACTTTTCTCTATCTTAAGCTTGAAAATACATATTGACGAAAAATTTGATGTATGATAATACTTAAAAAAAATTAAGAACCTGTGAAATTCAGGCGAAATTCAAACGCCCTCTTCGTATAATTTAAAGAGAGATACAAGTTATATATAATATGTACAAGTCGTGCACTAAAGTAACTAGATGCAGCCATGCCGGTTTATATTATCGTAGGTACAAACTGAACATATTGCTTACTTTAAACTTGCGCCAACTCTTACAACGCCGAACTATTCGTTAAGAATAATAAATAAGATGTACAAGTTACAGAGTCTTTATGCTGCCGCAGCCACTGGTAAAATCACTAGCTGTTTCAAAGCTGTCCAGCTTAGCTGTGACGCGATTACTTAATATTAAGGTAAATCCACACTAATATTATAAAGGTGAAAATAACTCTGTCCATTTTTAATATTTGTAAAGTTTCAACATCGATGAAACTAATTTTAATCTATAGTCTGAGCTTTAATTAAAATTAGCTACAAAATTAGTTTACACGGCTTTATAGAGCCAGTGTCAATGTGTACTCTAGAGGTTTCGGAATCGATCCTGACTGTTACCACTGGGATAATGGTACTGTTTCAAGTATTATACTTACTATACATTAATATATGCATAAAGTAGGTATACTTATTATACATTCATCAAAAATAATGTCATTATTAGTTGTGTCAGCCTGAAAGCTGTTATTACGTAGCATGGTGTTGCCCGCGCATACACTACCTTAACTGTCGGGTCCCAACACCCTAAAAACTACGGAAATACTCTAAAACACTAAAGACCTATATAGGTCTATAATGCCTACATTAAAATGTACCGTCTGAGTTTTTTATTTAATAAGTAGGCAATAAGAATAAATCACATAGTTTTTAAGAATGTAACATTTTCAGATGTGAATATTTTTTTATTTTATATTTTTAGGGTCCGTTTTCAGTCGGGTTTTAGTTATTGAACTTATTTATTAACGTAGAATACTGAAATACATTTATAGTTTCAGATATTATAAATGAACAAAGTCACTGTTATGGTGTGGCTATTTTGACTCCCTGAGTGCCCCGTGGCCTCTCAGCGGGAGGGCGAGAGGGAAGCTGTGTACAGACCGTGAGACGTGTACCATTACTGAGAGGAGAAAGCTATCGGCCACTGTAACATTATCATCATCCGATTTTATTTAGGGTTTTAAATGGATATAATATTTACACTTTTTTATTTTTATTGCGCGCATATTCCGACAGTTTCGTACACACTCCTGTCTAAAATTAAATATATTGTTAATGTCCCGTTTTAAATTATTTTAGTAATTATCATCATCATCTGATGCTGAATTCTGAAACGGTTGGATAAGGGCTTCGAATCCCAGTAATGACGAACTTCGTTGATTGAATGTTTTCTATCTATTATAATATATAGATATAGGGAGAGAAAAGGCGACTTTGTTTTATAATATGTAGTGATACATTTAATAAGAATATAGGTATAACTTACATTTGAAAACTTTCTATATAACTCTAGAAATATCTAGATCATTCAAGAATTTTATAGAACATTCTTAATTAATCAGACCTTTGATAAATATTAAAGTTTTCTAGATCATTCCAGAAACTTCTAGAACAATCCAGACCATTTGAGACCAGTAGTACATTTTTAAACTTACTAAAAAAGTTTTAAAGATAACACCATAGTGCATGTGGGAACTTTGCACCTATTGCCACATACGATCACTGTTCGTTTGCGATGCGTAGTTTTGGCCGCAAAGTGAAATAATGGAACACACACCTTCAAAATATATAATAGAAATAAAGACAATTTTAAAACGAAGTACGATTGACAATTTAGGTTTTTTTGGAAAAAGAAAACAGAAAAACGGATCTGTTATTACATATTGTGTGAAAGTATTATTTAGTTATAATTATATTTGAGAACCTATAATTATAAGTTTAAAAACGATACCCGTCAGTAATAATATAATATAATCACAATATTCAGAGGCAGGTCACACGTGATACAGCTATTCCCGTTTAGCCAGGATCCCAACCTTAATACGGGATACATTTTATTCAGCACTGCGAGGATATTATGTATTATAATATGTAATATTCCCGAGGATGTACAGGAATTTCGGGAAATTATTTATGTTTATCAATGTGAGGGCAAACGGCAGCCTCGCTGCTCTCAGGGTTGCTGGCTTAAACGATCAATCTCCAGGACTTGAAAAATCCCAAAAACCTCAGAAGGCATGTCATTAGCTGACTTTGAAAAGTTCCATCATCATTACGGTATTCCCGTATACTGCTCACGGGAAAATAGTCCTAGCGTGAGTAAAGTACGTAAGTATTAAGCGCGAGTGTGGGGAGATATATTATGATCATGTCCCAAAAGGATCCGACCTAGGTGGGAAGGACCGAGGACCGAAGGACCGAGCGAGGTGCAATTCTCGGCTCGGCCGATGTCCCCTTTGCTATAGTATCAAGTGTTGTATGTATAGCAGGTCTTGTGCCGAATACCGATAGCGTGATTCAGAACAGTGGGTCTGATTGGTTCGCAACACGGAAAAAAACATTCTTTAACGTCGTTATCATCGTGCGCTAATTTTACTTAAATCTTTTTTTTAGGGAACGCCATGACGACCGCGATCTCCGACACTCGACACTCTCGAAGCACTAGCAATTTTCTATATTATAGAATTAGTCATCATCAGATGCCCGATAGAGAGAAAAATCACGATATAGTCGTATGTTATTACTATAATTTCATAATAATAAAAATACCTTAAAATATATAGTATACGGGACACAAATTTGTCCTAAATAGGTTATAAATCCGTATTCGATTTTTGAATTCGTGTTACGAGTTTCAAATTCTCCCTAAATCCGGGGAGAATGTCCCGGCCGGCAACACACTGCTCTATGGCTGCGGTCCGCGGACGTGCCGGCGCATGTGCCTCTGTAACCGTACTACCTCAACCTTTATTGGAACATATGGTTTCATAAAAATATATTACGTATACACTCATTTACATAATTCATTTACGCTCTAATAATGTATTGGTTCACATGTTTTTTCTATGTTTACGCGAATTCCACTCATTATAACGAAACAACTGTGGATTTATTCGCGTTTTATTAAGTTTTTTACAATCCCGACGTTTTGGATACTTTACAGCAACCATGGTCACTAGAGGATTCGATAAAAAACGTGATAAGCCGCCATAACATCCAAAAACTAGTTACACAATGTTAATAAGTTTTTTTATTGGTCGGCTGCCTCCCAAATAGAGGGATCGTCTACGTACGCCTTGCTTTAGCCGATGAAAGCTAAACTTGCCGTCTTCGCGTTTACTGAGTGTGACCAAAGCCCCACATTGGACGAAAAAGGTTCATCATAATAATGATTGATTCTTTCTAAGGTATATTCTGTTTCCCTGCCAAGTACCTACATTTCTGATGCACGTGTATAATTGTAGATATATGTATGTGTATGTGCTGGGTGTATGTGTGTCTGTGCGCAGTGTGTATCGAAACACGAATTCCAACAAGGAAATATGAGTGTTAGTGGAACAGGGCACATATTTTATCGCATCCCAATTTATTCGCGTGCCGTCCTGCGAGGCCGGGGAGAGGGCGGAAACTGAGAGGAGCGGAGCGATTTGTCTGCTCCGACGATATTTTTGGTTATTATGGAAAGAAATTAGTCGATCATAACAATTCTGCATTTTTGTTACATTTTAAACGAAACTAACAATAATAAATTAATATACTAAGCAGTATAATGAAAACAGCACGGGAGGACTATCGTGACCATGGTTGCTATAAAGTATCCGAAACGTCAGGCTTACTAAACTAAATCAACCGCGATAAAATCCGTAAAAGTTGTTTCATTTTAACGAGTTAAATTCGCGTAAACATAAGAAAACAATATGTACTAAGCAGATTCTAAAAGCACTACTCGTAGCTAATTCGTGTCGTGTATTAATCTGTGTTTCTTCGTGATATACCTTTCATGACCAGCTGTAAATGGAATATGGACATCCATCCAAAGCGGTTCTTTTATAAATGCGTTTTACGATATAAGCTCTAAGATTGGTGAGGGAGTTTCCTAGGTTGACCAGCTAGATAACTTTTCCATATATGTGGACTATTAAAATCTAAAAAAAAAGAGAAACATAAAACGCTCCGCTACTCTCGTCTGCGGGTCTTACCTCTCAAATATTCCAACTCCGTTGTTTATATCGCTGCGAATTATTCGCTTTTATTATTAATAATATTTGTGGCGCTATACATACCTACATACATACAATATATACATTTGGATACATGTGAATATCGACATAAAATCGCGTCCCATATTCAATAACCAGCCAGCGTTTGTATACATTGTTTTTAATAGGTTACTTTTAATATGCGAAATACGATACATATTAAAAATAAATATAATGTACCATGAAAATGATAATGCAGCTTCAAAGGAAAACTTAAATAAGTACTTAGCTTAAGTTAATAAGCATTTACGAAAATATCCTAGTTAAGTCTATAAACTGTGTAATATTTTATACTAGGTAAATATAGCTTTTTTAAGTTTTAAGCAGACTGTTCAACTAATGGTATAATGGTAGCTTATCAACATAAAAAGTTGACGGGAATCAAACCCGCTACCTGCTAGCGTTAGCATAAAAACAATCGCCGTCTAATCTGATCCTCACCTCAGCTGTTACCGCCTTTTGTATATGTTATTTATTAGGGGCTATAGTGGGAGGGGGTCGCGGGGGTGATGAGACCTCCAAACAGGGGTCACGACCCACTGATAACGCACTTAATTACCGCCTGAGGTCGGGTCCCTTCAGCATACCTCAAAAAGGTTTGTTAAAGTTATTGATATTTTATCAAATGTTCACACAACTCGGGCAGACTGATAATAATAATAATTAATAATAATAATACAGGCTAATAATAAATATTAATTTAATCTAATGTATTTATCCAGATAGCTATGGTTAGAGATGTCGTATGGCTTTTGCCTAATCTTATTTACTAAAATCATTTAAGTATATTACAGAGGCTTTCGTATTATTGTATTGATAAAAAAAATATTATTAGCCGATTTATATAATATATTATAAATAATGAAAAACGTAAGGACTGAAATACAATCTTATTTTCCTATAATTATCTCGAGATTCGTCTCGAGTAAAATAATATTGTGATCTGCTTCGGTTTAATGATAAGAACGAAGATCAAATATCTGAAGGACTTAATTATTTGTCCATACTATTATATTTTAAGATTACTAAGAACTTATTCCTTAACATTCGTCAAGTATCGGATATGAACCTGTGACCATACACACGGATAACCCCAGCATTACCCTCCACTACATTAACTCAGCGGTAAGCGTAAGACCATTCCCGCGTGAAGAATGCGCGGCCATTTTTCTATTTTGGCGCTAAGCTCGCGTTTGTCAGGCGCTTCACAATTTGGGTTCCGCTGACATTAATGGACGGACCCCGGCGGCACGGATCTTATTCCTGTTAGCTGGCTTGGGTAACCGGCATACGTTTCATCTGATGATCCGCGACCTTATAAATGACATGCCATGCAATGATAGGAGTCTCCGTTCTGTTTTAGTCTATTTTATCCACGCATATCCTATGGCATATTAGTATTTCAGCAATCATCATCATCATCGAACAGCCTTTCCCAATGGGCTATCTAAAACAAATTTCAAATCAGCAGTGCTATTCTGTAAGGGCACTTACAGGATAGCACTGCTGATTCGATTTAGTATCTCGACAACGGAATCCGCGGTGAGATATAAAATTCGTATTCTTTAAAACTCGACAGTCCCGGCAACACTTGTGAGTGAGACGACGAGACGAATCCTGTTGCGTGAGATTGTTCACATTATTAGTATGAATTCGGTATTCCGTAAGAAGTATTTTCGCTTACCTAATCAAGGTCATGTAAGTTCGCTTTCACGTGAGTATGAAGTGAGCTCCATCACTCAGATGAAGCTCGATATCGAAATGGTTTTTTACAGAATAGCCATACCGAACAATAATAGCTCCTGAGATTAGCACGTTCAAACAAACAATATTTTCACAATACAAATTCTCTCTTCCTAGGTGTGTCCTTCCTTATTAAACTTCTCAACTTGGCTCTATCTTTGACGTCCTCTTCGGAAACATTGCATTTATTCATGTCGGCCATGTATTACGACATGTGTGCATGTATTTCATAATACAAATTGATAATTATCTAAATCACTAATAGTAAGTACATTCATTATATAAATATTATGATCGGATTAATATTATGATGATATTGTTTATCTCTATCCATCAATAATAATCCTGTGGTAAGCCCGTAGACGCGGAGAGATTTGTAAATTTCAAATATTCAACGGTCATTCATAGTAACATTTTGTTTCGTTTTAAAATGTCTATTTGGGGCGATACCTATGTGGAGGTAAACCCTCCTCTTCCCGGACGAGGTCTCCACTCCAGAGCTCTATTAGGCCAGCGGCTATGATTCTTCGGCGTATGTGACCGGCCCACGACCAGCTGCATTCCAAGTAAAATAGCAAAGTAACGACTGAAACTACAACGACAACGACAATCAATACCAAAAACAGAATGTTATCTGATCAGCACCCCTAGACAAGTGGCAAACGCTCGCTTCTATTCTTTTGCGTTTACTCGCTAACTCCATAGGGTTGATGCAAATTTTTTTAAGAACGTTTATTAAGACACATAAAGTGTATGGTTTTGTTTGTAACAACGTCTAAAAACGTATGTAATTCGTTCCCCCTAGAAGAGTGGCATAAACGCTAAACGAATATAATAGAAAAGAATACTTATTGTATGGGAATTAACTAGCTTACGATATTTAAAAAAAAATCAAAAAATATTATAACGTTTTAATCGTTTTAATCGAAGTACAGAGGTTGTTAAATGTTTTAACAAACCAAACCATATTCATTATGTATCTTAATAAACGTTCTTAAAAAAATTTGCAGCAACCCTATGGAGTTAGCGAGTAAACGCAAAAGAATAGAAGCGAGCGTTTGCCACTTGTCTAGAGGGGCTGAGCAAGTTATGTTGAAGGTGTAGGAAGAGTCATTTCTGTCATGTCACTAAAATCTAAATCTACATCTCTATAATTATGATCTATTAGAAATTTAATGGTAAGTAGTATTCCACCTTACATTACAAATACAACCAACCACACGAGAGTGAGAGATGTGGACTATCTGTCTCTCTCTTCTTGACTTTATGTTCCACATGGTGGTGGAATCAGCCTTCCTTATAAAACTCCTCCACTCCTGTACTAACAAACACATTACATTTCTATAATGAATTACACAAAGTAACGTCCTTCTATTGACTGTCATCATCGCTTACTATTAAAAATACCTCAAAAAATACTCAGCAATTCCACCAGACTCAGCACTCCGCTGAAAGCGAGAGTGGAGATATGAAACCTGCGAGCCGGCAGAAACTCACCCAGCGGTAAATCATCCCCTCCCCGCGCGCCCCTCCCTCCTCCGAACGGCGGAGAGGTCCAGATAAACGAAAACAATTGGGGAGATTTATTTCATCCCCTAATTACATTAAGAGCTCCTCTTGTTTACACTGCACTACATCCAGATTCGTCATCATCAACCCGTACGCTGTCTTATGTGTGACAGCTTCACACACTCTCATGGTCTTTTGACCTTATCAGATATGTACACTTAACAAAGTTTTCCTTATCAGACAGAGAAGGGAGCCATTTCGACATGGTTAGAATATGGTTCCTTAACCACCTGACAAGATTTAAGAGCAGTCAGGCTCAATTCGTCTCAATCTCTCTTCGAGTCTAAGCCTGTAACAACTGAACCATTGTGGCTCCCCTGAAGTAGTAACAAAAATCCCAATAAAAGCTATTGCCATCGACATGCAAATTTAGCTGATACCTGCCGGTACACCTTCTCTATAACTCGTAAGTACCATAAGGTAAAAGTGAAAAGCAGGAAAGTGTGCAGTAATCACACAACGAAGGGTTCTCTAGCTTATTGATAAAAAAAGTCTTATCTGCGAAAGTATTTGAAAACTCTAAAATATTATGCAGTCTTCAAAGTATAAATTTATAATTTAGTTAAAAATGTTCTTTCAAAGCCCCTTTTTATAAAAAAGTTACAAAAATATTTTAAATGGAGTGAAGTGATAAAAATAATCAAATCACTGCGATTGCATTACAAAAAGTAGTCGTCAAAACAAATACAATTCTCAAAATTCTCCATACGCTTAGTGTTAGTCAAGTGTTTGTTGATAGGTACAACGATTAACGAAACTTCCCCTATGAGGAATGGCAGAATCAAAGAAATGGCAGGGAATCTGGCCATCCGTTTTACATACCAACTTTATTTTTACATATAGCCCACGATTGTCTTGTCTCAATAGTCTTCTTGTTATATACAGGAATGATAAATGCGGAACCCCAAAAACAGCCATAAATTTTGATCTAAAAGGGCGCTAAGAGTGCTGGCTCTCATAATCCAAAGACCGTAATAAAGGTCTCAAAGCCTTCGCCTTTTTCTCGAATCATTTTTATCTAAGACTTTTATAAAAATGTAAATTAAACTACGTTTACTGTTTTCTGCATTTTATCCTTCAATTAATAGATAAGCTCGTGAAAACTTTAATGATAAATAAATACGAATAATGTAAAAAAAACTAAATGGGTGTGCTATGCCGTATGCGTTCCAATTTTGGGAATTGCGTCCTCCTCGAAATCTTGCGATGATGTTGTTAATAAGACGCATGCTTTTGCGGCTTCGCAAATATTTTATAGCACTTTAGTCTTATATTGTATGTTTTTATTAGTTTACCCTTCACTGGTAAAGAAACGTTATTGACAAGGTGAGGTGTACGAGGAAATTGAAAAACCTTTTCAGGTCCTATTGACATCTTACCAACTACATCCAATTTTTGGAGCGTAAAATTCATAATCGCTTGGTTGGATATCTTGACTCAAATAATGTCGTATCGGAAAATCACTACTAATCATACAATAATCACACAGTTGATGACTTTACTAACTTTGTGGTCTCAAATGCCGACGCCGGCTACAAATTCAGGTTTATATTATTTTTCCTAATTTAGCTAAGGCGTTTGACACGGTTTGGCAGTGGCAAACATTAAATACTTAATACAGTATGACTATTTCATTTAACTTGTTGTATTTAACTAAATATTTACTATAACTATTTGAATTAGGGAAGTTCTTGATATTAATTAGCGCGTGCAAATATGTTTACTGCTGTGTCGATAAAAAAGTTTGTGCACGATGCAACATACATTATTAGTTAAAAATTTAATTGAGTACGTGAGCTGAAAATGTAGGCCTTAGTTTAATTCGATCACAGCCAAATGAGCCGAGCCTCAATAGTACCAATCAAATAAACTTTGATTATACAAAATTAAAGGTCTAAAACAAACAAATGAGCACATCGGAGCTATTACCCTGAATTAAAACCTAATTCAGTCCCTGGAGACAAAGCCTTCCTTAATGTCACTGGTGATGATGATACGAGTATGTACATTTTTAATATAACTTTCACGCGGCTCACCGTCCATAAACTGAGGCTGAATTAAAATCAAATATTAGATAAGTTTTGATTAAACACCGACTTTGATTAAAACAAAGACTAAATTTACTGGGATTCGAGGCATTAATTGAATAAGTTTTATACTCAAGTGGTGTGAGTGGAATAATCGAATCCAGTATTTTTTTATCAATGTACTTAGGTACAAAGTATTTAACGTCGATTGAATCTACCACCGAAACAAAAGCGTAAAGGATAACCGTCGAAAATAAAAAAAAACTACATTACGTATAATAAGATTTTACCTATATAAGATAACCAACTTATTCCCAAGCTGTGGTATCCATATAATGGAGAATCGATGACTTTATTGTACTTCAAGTTATGTCATTTTTAAAAGTAAAATTGTTATTATGATCATCATGTGATATTATGATCTATATAAATAAAAGGTAGAGATTGAATCGTCTTTGTCGTTAATATTGATGATGAAATGAATAAATGAAATATAAACGAATACAATTTGCTAATTGTACTTTTAGCATAGTACTTCCAGAATCACTGTAAGTGGTGATAATAATCAAAGGTCCTTCGAAGGACTCTTCAAAGGAGTCTATCCTCCAACCGTCTGAACCCGTGAGCCAACACGTACACATTGCACCCGTGACACGTCTAACTACAGGGTTGCCAGATTGTATAATCGGATACAAAAATTGTACAATATAGTTATATTATGTATCCAGTTCGTATAGCAGATTACCTCGTATAATTCGATACACAAATAAAAAATTTAAAAAAATAAATGACTCAAGATATGCTATGCTATAAATATATATGCTTAAAAACATTAACTGTAATAGACTCGATGGCGACATAACAATCTACGAAAGTATATTATTTAGTTTTTTTTTCATATTTTAGGTAAGTCAAAATAACTAAAATATTTATACTTGTATTTTTACAGAGATTAGATTCGGTACAATTTCAGTGACAGAGCAGTATAAAATAAGTTGGCTCTACTGGCAGCCCTGTCTAACTAACAAAAGGCACTCGTAAGACATCTCACTTGACATGCGTAAGACCTACCTCACTAACCGTAAGAACCTGCATGACATCGCACTAACCACAGCAACCGTGAGACATCTCACTAACGGAGGGCGCATGATCGCAGAATGAGCCCTTAGGCCACGTTAAAAGTATTAATTGCTATTTCACATGTGTTAACATAAAACTATCTTTATTACGGTACGTTAATGCACGTTTTCCGATGCCACTGAAATACCTAAAAATAGTACTTTAATCAAAACTTTCATATAGTTTAATAATATATGAGAGCAATTCTCTCACTGCGTTCTCCGAAGGTATTGACCTGGCTGCAGGTGCCTGATTGATGAATTCCACTTTAAGACATAGGCTTTCTTTAACGAACGCGAAAAATAGATTCCCATCATAATATATTCCCACATAGTTTTGATATTTTGAAATATCCCTCGTCTTAAACGAACGTACATAGTATTCAGTGCAAGACTGATAATTAACTATCCCAGGTTACTGACTCATGTGTTGCCTAACCATGTAAGGCAGCTTTTTTGGCGCTCAAGCTGGAGGTAGCGGGTTCGAATCTCGCCAGAGAACAATAAGTTTTCTGTGTTCCTGGGTCATGGATGTGTATTAAATATGTGTATTATATCATAGAAAGAGAGGGCGCCACGGTGCTACTGTTTACATCGTATCCGTAATATTTTCGCAATTTAAAAAGTACAAGTGCATAAAATCCTTCTAAAACGAAGAAAATTTATTAAGAAACATTGCATCTTCAACATATATTGTGGGCGGTGTTAAAAACAAGTGTGAAAAACAATAAATCAGTGTAATAGCTCCAAGTTAAATAAACTGTTGCGGTGTCGATATGTGACTTTTTCAAAACAAAAGGCAATTTTTAGTGATTAGATTTATGTACGCTATGTGAAGTGTTGTGAAAAGAAATAGTAAAGACTTTATAAGAAAATTCAAAATATCATAACCTACTAATTCACATGAATCAGCAAGTTCAGTCTAATTAACAACGCCATCTGTTGCAATCCAAAAGAACTACGACGACAAGTTATGATTAGGCTTATGATAAATCGATTCATAAATCGAGCCTAGCCGGTAACTTACTAATAGTACGGAAGTGGGTCACAAGAGTGCGCTACTGAAACCAAAGTAACAGTATCTTAACATGGAGGAAGTTCTAAAAGCACTGCAAAATATCCAAAAAGAATTAGACGAACAAAAAATAACTATCCAGAAAAGCGGAGAAAATGTAACAGAGCAAGTAACGCAAAATATAAATAATATATTGGACGAGAAATTTAAGACCTTGGAAGAAAAATATGAAAAACTCAAAGATAAAGTGGACAATCAGGAAAAACGACTGTATTTCCTCGAAAAACAGGCGAGACAAAGAAATATAGTCCTATTCGGCCTCCCGGAAACTGAATCTTCATACTCCAACTTAGAAAATATTATTAAAAATTTCATAAATGAACACTTCTCTATAAAGATAGACCAAAGAGACATACAGGAAGCAAAACGAATTGGAAAAAAAGGGGAAAGGCCAAGACCGATAATTATAACTGTTACAACACTTGGTATAAAAATAGCCATATTTAAACAGAAGAAAGTACTAGTGGATACCCCCTACTACATAAAAGAAGACTACCCTGAGTATGTCCTAAAAAAAAGGAAGGAACTACAAGAGCAAGTGCGAATTGAAAAAGAGAAAGGAAATTATGTTAGAATCAAATACGATAAAATAGTAAATACGAATAAAAACTCAAATACATCAAATAGTCACAATAAAAGAATGCTGTCTAACTCCCCTGAAAGTAACACAACATGCACAAGCCCTAGCGTGGAACATAAAACGCAGGCCAATAAGAAAAATAAAACAAGAACTTCCATACAAAGATCATCCAGTCTATCGGAGGGGCCAATAAGACCGGGCATATTGAATTTCTTCCATAAGCACCCGACTAATACATCAATAAATCAGGAAAACAAAACTAATAATATATAACAACTAAAGACCCCCTCTCACGCACACATCTGCATCGAAAATACGCCAAAAACGAAAAATCTTCCAAGCCGGCTAGTCACCGTGGAAGAATATGACCACAACCCTCCAAAGATATCACAAAAAGATCAAAACGAGCAAAAAGAAAAATCAAAAAGAAATAAAAATGAACTCTACATAATAACCTACAATGTTAGAACTCTGCAATCACACGAACGAATAATAGAAATGGAAAAAGCATTAACAAATATAAAATATGATATAATAGGTATTTCAGAAGTTCGGCGCCTTGGAAATAACATAAAAGAGTACGACGAATTTATTCTCTGCAGCACAGGACAAACGCAAGGTAAATACGGAGTTGGTTTCATAATTAAAAAGTATCTGAAGCAATACGTTGAAAGTTACATCGGAGTCTCGGAACGCGTAGCCCTACTAAATCTAAACATACCAGGAAAGAAATTCACTATCATACAAGTATACGCTCCTACAGAAGCAGCAGATGAAGAACAAGTAAATATTTTCTATGACTCCGTCTACCAGGCAATGGATAAAGCATACGAAGATTTTATTCTGATGGGCGATTTTAATGCCAAAATAGGTAAACCACAACAAGATGAATACTTAGTAATGAAACAGTATGGGTATGGAACAAGAAACGCACGAGGTCAAAAACTTATAGACTTCGCGATGGAAAATAAGCTAGCTATCATCAACACCTTTTATAAGAAAAAAGATAAAAGAAAATGGACATGGCAGTCTCCGAATGGTCATAAAAACGAAATAGATTACATACTGTCAAACCATCCTCACTCATTTCAAAACATCGAAACACTAAGTATAAACTTTACATCAGACCACCGACCACTTAGAGCTAAAATATCACTCACTAAGCATGTGAAAACACGAACCAGGTATGTAAATAAACAAAACAGTACACTCAAAAACGAAGAAGAAATACAAATTTATAAGGAAAACTTACAAAATAAATTAATATCTCTACTCCACACCGAAACTAATGTGACAGTACAGGACTACTACGATAAAATTATAAAAAATATAACAGAGAGCTTACAAGTAGCGCGAACGTCGCATTCAACAAGAGTGCGCAGCGCTCTCACAGAAAATACAGAAAGACTCTTAAGACGAAGACAAGAATTGCAAAGAACTAAAAATAAAACACGAACTATGAAAAACGAACTCAAAGCTCTTTATAAGTTGTTAAGCAAATATATAAAAAAAGACTACAAAAACCATAGAATGCATATTCTCCAAAAACATTTAGAAAAAAGTGGAAGTTTAAAAAAGGGGTATAAAGAGCTGCGGACAGGAAAAGCATGGATTGACTGCTTGAAGGAGTCGGGGGACACTACTTATAGCCGAAAAGATATCATTAACGTTGCTACAAACTTTTATAAAAAACTTTATAGTGCCCCTGAGATAGCAAGAGACATGAACTACTCGGAAAAGGATCACATTGACACAGAGAAACCACAATCCCACATAGAATCAATAGAATGTACGGAAATAATTGAAACAATAAATAGACTAAAACCAGACAAAAGTCCAGGATCAGATAACGTCACCAACGACGCCATAAAAACCGCCTGCTTCATATTAGCTGCTCCACTTACCAAATTATTTAATTTAATTCTTGAAACAGGAGTTACACCTTATCAATGGTCTGAATCGAATATCATCTTGCTATACAAGAAAGGAGACCCAAAAGACATCAGCAACTACCGGCCGATAAGCCTTTTACCTAGTGTTTACAAACTTTTCTCTACAATAATAAACCAAAGAATTAGTGCTACATTAGAGGAAAGCCAACCTATCGAACAAGCAGGTTTTAGGAGTAATTTTTCTACTATAGATCATATACACACATTAGAACTGGTAATGGAAAAATATCAAGAGCAACAGAGACCGCTGTATGTCATATTCATTGATTACCAAAAAGCTTTTGACACAGTCTCACACGAAAGTATATGGAACACGCTAAAAACCCAAAATGTACAACAACAATACATAAAAATACTCAAACACCTATATAGTAACTGCTCAAGTAGAGTTAAACTAGAAACCATTGGCCCAGTATTTCCAGTCAAGAGAGGAGTCAGGCAAGGAGACCCTCTATCCCCAAAAATCTTCATTGCGATACTAGAATCTATCATAAACAAACTAGACTGGAGAAATTGTGGTTTGTATATCCAGGGTAAATACTTAAGCCACTTACGATTCGCAGACGACTTAGTTTTACTATCAGAATCAAGCCTACAATTGCAATATATGTTAGACACTCTACACGCAGCAAGCAGGCAAGTGGGACTAGAAATGAACATCACAAAGACCAAATTAATGACCAACTTCAAAAAATCAAAAATAACAATCGAAAATGAACCATTGGATTATGTGGATCAGTATATATATTTAGGTAAACAAATTGGATTCTGCAGAGATAGCAACGATCTGGAAGTAGAGAGAAGAGTAAAAC
This sequence comes from Lycaena phlaeas, assembly GCA_905333005.2. NCBI lineage: Eukaryota > Metazoa > Arthropoda > Insecta > Lepidoptera > Lycaenidae > Lycaena > Lycaena phlaeas. The sequence goes on from HG995171.1 coordinate 771,863, forward strand.
AGACTTGGAAAAAGTTTTGGAGTTGTAAGGAAATATTTAAAAGCGAATTGCCTATCAAACTGAAGAAAAAAGTCATGGACTCGTGTCTCATTCCTTGTCTTACGTATGCATGCCAAACATGGAAATATACCAACAAAGTAAAGAATAAAATAATAACATGTCAGCGAGGAATGGAACGCAGCATGTTTAATATCAAGAAAATACAAAAAATAAACCACAACAAAATACGGTCAAAATCAAAAGCAATAGATGCTCTCAAATACAGCCAAAAGCTAAAGTGGAAATGGGCCGGTCACATAGTACGTCTCAAAGATCGTAGATGGACCAACACGGTTACATCATGGAAAGGCCCGCCAGGCAAACGGCATAGAGGTAGACCGTTTACTAGATGGGACGACGATATCAAAAGAATTGCTGGTCCAGAATGGCAACGAATAGCCCAAGACCGAGAGAAATGGAAAGCTTTGGAGGAGGCCTTTACCTGAGAGGGGTTCCAGTACAGAAAAAAAAAAAAAAAAAAAAAAAAAAAAAAAAAAAAAAAAAAAAAAAAAAAAAAAAAAAAATGTTACTGCCTATTACATAATAATATTTATTATGATTAGTAAAATTTAAATAGTTATTAAGATATTGTATTAAGTGTAATAGATATTAGTTTCTTTATTTTTTTATCATTGTTCACTGAGTACTATAGGCAAGAGATAAGATCTGCATGTTAATGTGTTAATGTACTACTGGAAATAAAAGGCTTTTTTATTTTTATTTTTTATTTTTATTTTTTATTTATTATATCATAAAAATCTATTATATAAGTATTAATATGAAACGTATTAAATATATGTATTTCCGTTGTCTGGTACCCGTAACACAAGTTCTTCGGATACTTAGCGCGGGACCAGATTGACGTGGTGTAAAAGCGTCCATAGACTTACCCTGACAAAATTTTACCGAGCTTATTAAATCCTGAGCTAAGTAAGTAATAAAATACAGTCACAAAAAAAACTAAAACATATTTATTAATAACGGAACCTAGGTCCAGAGATTACTGCCATGATTCGCAATTTTCACCAGAAGCTTCAACATCGCCATTTTGCGAAACCATTCAGTAATTTAATAATTATCGAATATTTTTATATAATCTTTGCTTTAGTAAAGAATCTTCGCGGCCTATTTTCCGGGAGGACTCGGGTCTTAATTATCCCCGCGAACACGATACGCTTCATTTTAAGTTTTCTTTTTGCTTGAATTACGTTATTTGAACAGTTTTCCGATTGTTTTTCGTAACCTTGGCCGCCTTATAGATTTTGTGTTTAATTAATGTTAATTAACTGTGAGTAGAAAAATTTAGCTAGATATTAAAATATAAGTAAAAAAATTCAATTCTTTTTTATCTATTAGCGAAAAACTCAGTGTCCTCGTTTTTCATCGTTATTTATTTTAAACTTTAGTAATTTTATGTGCGGTAAAATTATTTTGATTTATTTTATTAGACGTCATTTCAAATCCCATTTATACCCTTATACCGTATTGTTTACTTAAAAGGAGTGCATCCACAATCTATGTATTATATTATTATTATTATTTTATTAACAGATTTATTTATTATATTAAGTAAAAATAATGAAATGATAATATAATATTACAACAATATTCATATTTTTGTAATTCATTGATAAAATGTTCTAGTTTGTATATGTATTAATTAATGTAAGCCCTCCTTGCCTGAACGGGATGTCCTAGTTCAGGCACTACTGTTAACATTATACAATAAGTTTAAATTACTGTACTTTATATTACCTGTAATTTACCATGCATGTATTTTGAATAAAAATTATTATTATTATTATTATACTAATATGCTTAGGACCTTAGAGAGACTGTGCAAAATGCTTTCACACAGTTTGTCGAAACTAGATCACCAGAGCTCTATCGCGAAGGCATAAATGGCTTTCCTATTAGATGGCAACAATTTAATGCAGCAGATTAAATAAATATATTTTAAATTAAAAAAAAATTCAGCAATTTCATACTTTAACCCCTAATATTTATTATTATATATTTTAATATATAATAATAATATAATTAACATTATAATTTTATCGCGATACTAATTATAATGAACAGCTACAAGTTATTTCGAGTCCGATAAATATGACAAACGGCTCGTCGCAAACGGAGCACCCTGTGCTTTCAATTAAGGTACACGCTGTATAACGCGCGGGCCGGGGTTTACACAATTATCACTGAACCCAGCGGACGTACACTCAGCTGCGAAAACTGGTCAATACCGAGACCTATTTACTGGGTTATAGAGACGGGCTTAGGGTAAGCATCACTCTAGCAACCATACGTAAGATACGGATTTGCGTTGCCTATACTAAGACGTAAGATGGTCAGTAAGCCTGTTCTTTTTGAAACACAACAAAGATGGTTTTCTTTTTTTTCGAAAGGTCTAGACTTTTCGGCCTGATGGCGTTTAAGCTCAATCGGTAGGTAAGTGAACAGATGTCTTACCTAGTCTTTTTGATGAAGGAACTAAGCATGTTTGCGGAATCCATGCAGAAGAACGCGACATGCAGCAGCGGTTGTGGTGCTTATGCGGTGTTTTATTTCTTTATTTGAAATTAAATTTCTAAAATGTTAAAATAGTTAGAAGTAGAATAATAAGAACAAATATCGACAACAATGAATATTTTATGCAGTAATGGACGATACAAAGTTGGCGGGTAAAAGGAAAGTTAATATGACATTTAAGGACCTTTAACCACAGAGCGAAGTGTTATAGTTTTATATATTATGTATAGAGGCCTCACTCGCGTCATTTCTGGCAGTTTAATTTGAAGCGCTATCTGAATTCTGAACTCGCTGTCCCCTCCGCTTCATAATCTTCATCTGTCTTTGTTTGTCCACTGTTAATAGGCATCCTTTAATGAACGCTAAGACGCACCTTGCCGCTCGCTTCCGACTGGCCACACAGAAAATAATGAAAAAAAAAAACAAAAAGTATTTTCTGAGTTACGTTAATTTAAATTAAAAAAAAATATTCTCTTATTAATATAGTATGCTTACACTACTAACTATTTAAGGTTCGAGTTGGGCGCATATTAAATTAAATTAAGAAACTATTATAATATTATTCCTTGAAAAAAAGCGTCCAAATGGTCGAACCAATCAAACCAGAGTGCACAGATACATATTAATAAAGCAAGCGAGCACTAAAATACCTAATTTACCTTGTTATGCTTATGTTTCTTAATCATAATTTTGCTTTTTAGTGGTAAATGAATTTCTGTAATCGGTTCAGTAGTTTTTGATTTTATTTGTTATATACAAAAATACAGAATATCTTGCTCTTTCAAATATTATTGTAAATTAATGTAGTCGAGTGTACATCAACACAGAAACAGTCGGGATGGCTTCACTAAATTAGTTGTCGTGTCGTTTATTGGCGTTATTGGCGCTCCCAGCGTTATTGGCGTTGCTTTGTCATCGTGCCGCTGCACAGGTGTACGGCAAGGACAAGCTCTATAAAATAATGTTTTGTTGACCAATGTTTCCTAATGAAATATATTAATCAAGCAGCTGCAGATGTGTTTGTGGATTGCGAACCGGCGAGGTGTTTTAACACGTTTTTATAATGAACACGAGTTTGTATCTAATGTACTTTAAGTTATCAAGGTGACAATGCAATGTTTAATATATTTTATAATATTTAATTCCTACTAAAAATGCGTATAAAATCAAGCGCCACGACATTTCCTGTAATAAATATTGTATAAGTACAGTTTTTGTAAATGGAATTTGTATGAAAATTTACAAACAGGTGAGCGTCGATAGAAAAGTGAACACGGTAAGTAAAGTACTACTACAGAGCCAATCATGTGTCCCTAATACTGATTCTAAAAAACATTAATGAACTCCGGGCTATAAATAAAGTCACATTAATACATACATCAAGAGATGTTCCTAGAATTCAGCTAATGTCCGTAACGCTGAAGTATTTGGACGATATCCGCCGACATCTCTTTCATGAAAAGATTTTTGCGATACAGCTTCAATTAGGGAATTCCTATATTACTACATCGAACACATGTTTTTCACTTGAGATGTTTTTGAATGAATGGTATGAAAAATTTTCGGGGGTCACAAGCCACCGGATAGTAAGAGATGTAAGGTCCACTGACAGCACCAATAATATATCATCAGGGCGGACACATGATACCACTTCCGCTTATTGCTTCCGCAAAATGGAGAAAATTAGAAGAGACCAATATGCGGTAAACATGAACTACGCGAGAACGCGTTTTAGCCTGGCACTGGCCTAGTATTGGACGAACTGTGAACACTTTTAACTAGGCTAACTTAAGAGATTCACATAAACCCCACCATAGTTCAGGCCTTGTCGTGGCGGTGGGGCTCAGTAGCCCAGGGTGACCCCAACACCTTGGGCGAAGTGAATTGAGCCAAGGGTGGTCCTCGAGCCCCGCAGGGGGCTCGAGAATGCTGCTTCGAGGCCGTAGGCCTACTGGCGGCGGGTGCTGCCGCACCCCATCAATATGGGGTGGTCCTAGGGGTGGCCTGATGGCCAGTAGTTTTTCTCGGCAACCGTTGTAACCCTCTTATAAGAAGACGGGACAACAGAGCAGGGGGCAAGGGGTGTGGATGGGAACCTCACCTCATCGTACTGTCCAGACGTTGGAAGTGGTTATTCTGTGCACTCGCCGGATTTTAGTGGATAGAGATGCGTCCACTTACCATGCGTCTTTCGGGCACGCTGCGCCCGAAAGACGCAAGGACGCATCATCCGGTCGCCATACATACATACACATCCATCGCGGTCCCACATACCCGCCTGGGGAGACTCTTTCCCCCACGCGGGATGCGTCAGTGCATTTCCCGGCGTAAAAGAAAAAAAAGAAATAACACAAAATATTAGGCACATCTACTGCTAGCTAATATATCTAAAATTATCTATCAAAGTAGACTGATATAGTGTGCTAATGATCCTGTGTCTCATCCTTATGTGTCCCACGGCTGGGACTCCTCGAAGTCATGCGAGGAGGATGTTGGACCATTCGCCTGTGCGCTGCTCCAGTGGGGGGTAGTGAACTTCACACACCCTCAAATTAATCTCATGAGGCCTACAAGTTTCCTCTCCACAATATTTGAGTTACGGTGTAACAGTGGGAATCGAACTCAGATCCTTCATTTTGGGTCCCCCTCTCCCAACAAAGTGATCGTCCCTCGGAAATATTCCGTGCTATTAGAAGCGACATTACAAAAATTCAATTTTATAAAATGAAGGTATCATTTGAAGCTGCGAGGTTTCATTTAATGAATTATCCAGCTAGTTGCCGTCGGGATAGTTTAGTTTTCTTTGACGTGCAGCGCCATCTGCCGAAGCCTTTCAACTACACCTAATCTGAGTCAGATACTTTCAGTGTGCTTACTACTTAATATAAGCAATAGATTGGCAATGTATATTATTATTTGATTCTGTAGTTCCATCTTATATCGTTTACTAATACTTTACTAATATGTCTGTCGTTACTAGGAAATAACTTTCTGCGGATTATTGTGGTTTATTAGGTTGTTTACATGAGTAAGGTTAGCATACTTTAAAGCAAATAATATAGAGACTGATGTCATCTCAATGTCCATCTCATAAGACCCACAATTATTATTATTCTCCTAAGAAACTTATATTTTGTAAAAATAAGCAATATTTAATGTTATGGGCCTATCATGGTAAATGGCATAAAAGGCGTACGTGAAATATATTTCACTCTAACAATAAAGTAGGGCAATACTCTTTAGTGAAAATAAATAATAGTTTTAAAAACATTTTTTAATTAGACTATAGTAGAAAATATTTTTTTAATATTTCAAATTAAGGATTTATTATAGTATATGCGACGCGATTAGTTAATTGATATAGTTATATTATAGTTATATATTACACGGCGGCCAAAGTTACTGAAGTCAATTTTTGGTCAAAATCTGATAAAGTCACTGGCATCACGTTTTTGTTCGATACACGGGCTGGAATAAGCACGTAAGTCAACGGCTTAGTTCAAAATAATATTATAGAGATAGTCGATATATTAACTTCACTTTTATTGCCACATATCAGTCTTTCGAGGTCATCTTACCCTCAATCCTTATGGTACGTCCTAAGAACGGCTCGTATTAGGTAGCTAACCATACAGGGATTATACATTACTGTATTCTCGTTTATCCCAGTATCCTTAATTATCCGGGACAGGCTGCTCCCCGGGCTCTCGTCTGTCCGTCTGCATTACATCGGTGTATTTAACGCGATTATCTTCTTTCGCAATTATCCTTACGGTGTTGCCGTCCCAACCTCCCCGCGTCCTCATAATGCTATTTAACTTTGACGGCTAACAAGTAATTTGTGGACGAATTGTATTAACATAAAAATCAGAAACGAAAAGTGTATTAAATATTTTGAAAATCTACGTGAAGCATAATGTTTGCATAATGTTTGCAACTTGTAATACTTACAATAATTATAAAGCTCAAGTGTTTTTTGGTTTTGACGTTTAGTTGCCAATTAAAAACTTCTTACTGTATTGGATAATCAATTTGACGACATAGGTTACAAGGTAGATAATTTTAGCGGAGCTGCAATGTAAAATGTGGCAAAAACTAAATAATCTTTAGTTGTGTCTTATAGAATTAAACCACTGTAAACCCCTATTTTGTAAGATTAGCTCACTGTAATCTTATTTATGTTTATCGTATCTTGTTCTAAAATAATTGGACTATAAAGTCTTTCAGCGGCAAAAATAATAATAAAACGGAAGAAACCCGGACCAAAACTAGGTACTTAATCAAGAATCATGACTCACCAACCAAAAGTAATGTTGGTCTTCAAGGTATTATAATATTATAACTCGACATATTCAATAAAATCTTTGACATAACATCGTATGAAACATTGTAGATATATAGACCCGGTACGCTCGTGTAAACATTATTATGTGTAGAGAGAAACGGAGTCGAAAGCGGCTGCTGTGGCGGCTGCTGTGGCGGCTGCGCAACGAGGGCATCACATCACAACAGAGCCATTCCGTTTTCCGTAACGCCGCTTTAGTCAATTTTACTGCGTATCGCGTTAAAAATTTTCACGTAAAATATACTGTTCCAATTTATAAATATATGTAAGTAAGTATAAATTATTATTGATATTTTAATGATTTTTTCTGTTGCTGCTCTATTATAATAATATTTAGCCCGATTGTCACCTAATCTCCTACCACTGGGTGACCGTCTGCAGACTCATGCCAATAACCTCATCCCCCCCATCACCACTCCCCACCACTCGCCGCCACTGCCCACCTCGGGTTCACTTATCATCTCATCTCGGGTCAACGCATTAAAGTGATTACATTAAATTTATATCTATGATAATAAAATATTTGAATGTTAAAGTTGTCCCGTCGAGTTGGACGTGCGATATAATAATGAACGCAGACTTGATATATTTTTATAATATTCTATTAAAAAAGTATCGCTTTTTTCTATTAGTAGTAGTAGTAACTTAGTTGTTGATTACTTATATTTTATTTTTCAAGTCAATTTGAATTTTCAGTGAGGATATTTTTAAATTTTTGTTCAAAATAAGACGAAAAGAACACGGCTTTTAGTAGGCTGCCTTCTTCTTAGTGCGAGAGGGATTCATTAAATAAGTTATACATAGCTATCTATACATAATACAGTATATCCTAAACGAAACTAAACAAAAACTCCTTGCCCAAAGCATACACCGTACACACAATGTCACGACTCCCTACTTTCGCCATATTTACGGAAGTTTTCGTAGCAGGAAACACGTTGTCTTAATGTAGGAATTAATTGTCTTGTACTTTTAAACTGCTCGGCTGTCACCTCCTGTCTGCCAATCCAGCACAGCCCTGGCGACAATTTGTTCTGTTTATCAAATTTAAATACCTCGACATTTTCACTAACGAATAAAAACAAATGTTGTTAGCCTGTAAGAAAAAGATTTTAAAAAACAAGGTTGGAATATTTTAATTATATTTAGGTTAGGTTAGTAGTAGAAGAAGCTTTCTCGAGATTTTGGCGGACCCTGGACTCCGTGTGGCGGTGGTGATGCTAAGCCAAGTCTCAAGGTCTCGCAGCTCGTTCAGCACCTAAACGGGGATTCGGGTCCAAGACTCTTGCAGTCCTTATTTGGGTCAACTCCTCAACAAACGCTCTCTTCTTATTTTAAAAATAATATTTCGCTAATTCCTCTCTCCTATAAATCTTGTGAGCTCCAACAAAGCTTAGACTTAGGTGAAATAAATTAATTACGACATTAAACGGGCTCTTATGTTCTGGGATATAGAGGCTATATTATACTGTGTTGCTCTAACATAGTTTTAATTAAATTTACTTAAGTGTTCAACTCGTATAGCACTCTTGTTTTATGTGATTACTGACAACTAAAATCTTACAAACTTTTCAAGAGGAGAGATACTAAGAGGCTATATTTTAGAGAGGCTTCTGTGGCCCGTCCGATTAGTAATGATAGGTCGATGATGATAAATATTAACCGTCTTGACGTTCAACTGAAGAGTCCTTTATCAATAGGCAAATAAACTTCGATAAAAAAGTATGTCACTGATTAAAACCCAAAACAGTTTAGAAATTTCCACGTGTGTGAGGAAGAGGGAAAATAAATTCTGTCCCTCCTCACTAGTCTCGAGGTAAACCTGTGCCATGACAGCTGATCGTCACGGAGACAGAATCACGACCACCCTCGTCCCGGGACAGATATTTGGAAAAGTTTTTATCAATGACCGCTCCGACCCGGCCGCCCGCCGCTAGACAAACCTCAACTTTTATATAAGACTAGAAATAGTTTTCTTGTTTTAGATTTGATTCGTTACGTGATAAGGTATTTTATTTTGATTTTAATGGAAAGGTTTTTAGTTTTATCTCTAATTGTTTATGTCATAGGAAGGCAAACGAGCGGAGCCTCATGGGGGCTACCGTCGCCCGTAGACAGCCGCACAACCAAAAGATATGCAGATTCATTGCCCACCTAAAATGGCCCACCAAAAGTCATAAGCCGCACGAAACCACGGGTAAATAATAGTTACCAATGAGATGCGACAGCATTCCTGTCACTTTGCGCAGGTAGATAAAATATATTCTATAAGAGCAGCAGTAAATAAAATAAACAATCTACCCAAATAAATAAAAATGAAGTTTCTATTTGTAATTTTTAAGAAACAGCTTTTTACTCATACCTATGAAACTAATATGCGGTTCTCACATTAAAAAATATTTTTAAAATTCTTTGCCTGTGCTGACTGTAACGAAACTTTTACTGGCAGATAGATAGCAACTGATATTATGGGAAGTAGCTTGGGCTATAAAAAAATCCTGCTGAAAACTTAACTTAACGTGAATCTGCGGGTAACAGTTAGTTGATAATAAAACAATAGGAAACGTTATTTTATTATAGGTATTTTAAAATAAAATAAATAACAATATTGATTTTGAATAAAGAAGAACCCATAGGAGAAAAAATACGAGCGGTCACCTGCCGTGAAACAAGTTACCATCGCACAGACACCAAGAGTAAACGCCAGTCCACCACTGATTTAAAAACACATTATTATGAACAGCATAAAAATCAAATAAAAATGGTTTGGAGAATGTCTGAGAACATAAATCATAAAACACCGAAAAAGTATATTATTATTAAGTATATCATAAGCAAAATATTATGTTCATCAATTAATTTAGGTATCACAAATAACATTATATCCTCAGAAAATATTATACAATAATTAAAAAGTATACAATCGACAATTCCATAATATTTTATCGTATTCTATTTTTAGCTGTATCAAAAGTGCCATCTATTTTAAGCTCTAGAAGATTCGATAATATTCTCGTTAGTTCTTAATTCGCTACTCAACGTAAGATGGCGCTACTAATAATTACCATTTACATCTTTCAGTATTTTAATATTATATTAAAAACCATTGATTCCAGAATATTTTTTTCTTATTAATAGGAACATTTCATAAAGTATAATTCACAATTAATATTTAGTGAATCATTTATGGTAAGTATAAAATAAATAGATTATTTTCTTAAAATTTAATAGTAGCCCTTGTTTTCATCCAACTCGTTACAAATAAAACAGGAAATCCTGAAAAAAAACAAAAATAAATGTAAAAATGTTTCCATAAATATTTAATAAAATAAATACGCTGATACTTTTTTTAGTTTGCATTTTAAAAAATCGCAGTTTTGTAAAATAGTACTTAATAACACATGTAGATGTCGCTATATACATACATAATTAAAAATTGTTTTACTCAGAAAGAAAAGAAATATTTCTTTGGACAAATTTCAAGGCTCGATTTAAAGGAAAAGTATTCTTTTGTTTTAAGATCGCAATGTCAATGTTCAGGAGATACTTACTATAAGAAAGGCGGTTCCTATGATAGCGGCCTTGTAGCGAACGTCCAGATCCTGCGGGAAGATGATGAGGAAGTTGTCCTTATCCCCGGTCGGGCCGCTGCTGCCGTTCCACCGTTTCCTGATTGTGCCCACTCGCTTCTTCTCGCAAGAGTACAGCTGTGGATGATGACGGTAATGTTAATACTTAATAATTATTTTTGCCTATAGTATTCCCAAATGACGATTTACACCAGTATTCCAGAGTATAGGTAAGTCTGGGTTAGGTGGTATGTTGGTAATTGCGGAATGTGCTATGTACGCGTATGGATACCGAGAAAACAGTCTGGAAAATCACTTTTAGCAACAATTACCGTCATATTATGATGACTTTGCCTGTTCAAGTTTCAGATGAACTATTTTACATTGTTGAGCAACAACGACCTCCACAACCATGAAGTGATGGTCAGTACCATCAGGAGCTTCGGCATTCAGATTGTCGTCCGTGCGCTTCTTTGGCATGCACATCACCTGAGCAGATTGTTAATATTTTAAGATAGATACTCGTAGCGCCGTCTAAAACTGCCTTATAATATAAAAGTTAGCCATCTTTCAGGTCTCAAGTTGTTAACGTATTATTTTATACTTCACGTGATCAAGGGTACCATCTCTTTGTTACCATCGATCCTGGCTATACTGGAGTAGCGAGTAGGATCACGGGTCAAGTCGAAAAATACTCACATCAAAATCGCACGCCGCCGAAATAGACACGGGCCCCTTGACCCTGAAGAGCGGCTGGTCGCTGGCACTGGTGATGGCCAGCACCGGCTTGAGGAAGGTCACCTCCTTGCGCACCACCGCCGCCAGCTGCCCCAGCACCGATACGTCCATCTTGTCAGGGCCCACCGTGTACGGGCGACGCAGTTTTATCACCTGGTGATAAGGAATACTGAAGTCATTAGTACGGCTATACCGGTGATTATACCACCTTTCAGCATAGATTTTTAGGAGTCCGACTGATTTTAAAAGGCCATGCTATGATGGCCATGGCTGATGAAGAGCATTAACGTGTATTTACCACAATCATCATTTCGCAGCTTCGTTATATTACATCATCATCATCATCATCGGCCTTTTTCCGTTTACTACTGAACATAGGCCTCCCTCAATGAACGCCATCCAACGCGGACCTGCCACTGCACGGAGATCGTCTTCCCATCTGTTTAATGGCCGACCAACACTTCGTCTACCCAAACGCGGCTTTCACTCTTGAACCTTAATGGCCCATCGGCCATCCGTTCTTCTGAGTGCGTGACCAGCCCACTGCTACTTCAACGTGCTTATTCTTCGCGTGATATCGGTAACTTTAGTTCTCTGGCGGTCTTCGTTTCGAATCCTATCTGCCAAAGAAACACCCAGTATTTTGCTGTATAATCAGTAGAGAGTAGTTACCAGCAACATGCTCTCTCATCTCATAGGAATAGTCCAATCCACCTGATCGTGGTGTAGATACTCGTGAAATATTTATTAATATGTATAATAGTAAACGTTTCCATACATTATTCGCCATAACATCAAACCCACCCTATTAATATCCCTGGTAGCGTGTCGGTTGACCCACGCGACGTGAACCTTGAACTGTTCGTTATTTTTATTTTATTTGTTTCAATGCCACCTTACCTATACAGATTACAATCCTCCCCTTAATAAGCACAAAATAATTCTTACTACTAAAACCACGTTACGCGTCACAAATAGTTTTTAGGCTATAAGTTATGCCTATTTTCACTGTCATCTTAAATAAAAAACATTTCCGCCATTTATAAGGAAAACATATAAGCATAAAAGCATAGCACATCTGAATAAATCTCTCAAACTCATTGTGAATAATAACATAATATTATATGTCTACACTCGCTTGAATAATAATATTTCCTTCATAAAAAAATTAACGATTTGTTAGTGAATTATTAAACAATCTCCAGTGAACCAGTTCAATATATTACTATAACTTAAAGAAAAAATCGCTTAGAAATTCTAAGAGCGTTTTGATAATTTTTTACTTTTACACCATCTGGTCGTAAACATTTATAAGGTACAAAGCTTTTTGCCTAATTTCGTTTTTCGTTCTTTACATTCAGCTATTTTCTTTAGTTATAGGCAATACACGGTCTAAATATAAAGTCATATATGATTTTTCTCCTACACAGCATACATTTTATACTAACTATTGTAGTTAGGGCGGGGTTTGCAATTAAAATGTATCTATTAGTTTTTAAAACTATCTTTCAATCTTTCAAATTACTTCTGAATTATTATTGCTAGCAAAGTTATAAGTGGCCAATCGGTATTATTATTTTAATTCAATTTCACCGTGGAATCAAACATTATTTGAAAGAGCATATCCATTAGTGCTGTAATCACTACTATGCACTCTTACCACTTTATTGATAATATCGACAAAGGAGAACCTGACTAGTCTGTTGTTGGTACCCACTATGACTATGGTAAGCCCTTACCACTCTGTTGCTGGTATCCAATACGTCGATGTCGAAGGCCCTGCTCTGACCCGCCAGCACCTTGCTGACGATGCCCGCCTCCTCGGTGGCGTACATCAGCTCCACCCCTTCGGGGGTCAGCACCACGTACTTGCAGTTCCTCCCCCCTCCCCTCTCGCGGATGAGCACGCGGTTTAGACCCTCTAGCCGCGTCAGGTCTGGAATGAAAGAGGTGGCCTCCATTTTCAAAACAGCTTTGTTTCAAAAATAAATTATCTGATGGTGTGATAACTGGCTACAACGTGTGAGCGTAGGCGATGCTTGATTGAGGTGCCTATGATTATTAGCCGGTGTGTGCGAGCGATGAGGGATCGATCTCGTCGTTCGTTGAAAGATAGCCGAGGCCAGTGGACGGCTAAGGACTGATGATTATACATAAAAGGATAGTAAAAATAAAATCGTTATTTAGTAGTTACATAAGAAAAATCTAGAACAAAAACTATCAAGAACCACACATGGGAAGAGTTTATTTTCGCTCCGAAGAATCGTGGATTTAAAATTAAAGTATTAACTAACTGGGGAATAGATCAATTTGTTAAATTATGTAAATTTGAGAATTAGTTACAGAGTTACGACAACAACACAAACACACGCCAACGCCGGGGCAAACTTTACGAGTCTAACATCTCCTCAGACTAGATTAGCTAGCATCTGATTAAACATTCAAATGTTTGAAACTGTAGACGTAAATTGTACAAAATGGTTGTGTATATAAATAACAAAAACTGTTATTATATAGCACAGGCGAAACAAAATAAATACCACACAGTTAATATCAGCAAACTTAAAAATTCACAAAAACTTTGAAACATCAAAACTTGAAAACAAAAGTAAGTATGTAAATATCATTTTTTTGGAAATATTGTGGTTGAAGTGCAGACCAAATTCAGTCAGATACGATTGCAACTCTTTGATTTCAATAAAGTAAGTTCCTTGAATTTTTTCTCTTTTTTTCTAGAAAAATATGTGAGCGATATACTTCAGTGATATATGTGACTCGTGAGACGTAACGCTATCATAAGTTCGTCAGCTCAAATCTGTGTTATAACGTGTCAAAGTTTCATAGCAATAAGAAAAGTATTTTTATAAAAACAATCAAGGGAATTAGGATAAAACATTAAATTCCATAAACATAATATTTAACATCATACCATCATTCTTACACTCACAAAATTTGTAAATTTGTGGATATAAACTGTTTTACGGTTTTCCCCTTTCCTCAACGAGCCTTAGGTATGACAAAAATTCTAGTAAATAATCTAAATATGATATTCAAATACTTACCATCTGATTTTTCAGTAGGCTCCATTGTCATCACAGGTCCATCAAATGTAGAGGCAGCGAATGTTTTAACAATCTTATTTAGTTTTTAAAATATTTTCTCCTTTTAAAGGTTTTAATAGCAAAACACTTGAATATTATATTGAATTTAAGAACTGCCGATATATATCAATCCGTCTAGCCGATGATGGAGTGAGAAAAAACACAAACTTTCACATGTACATCCGTAATATTTTGAGATACCGATCTGTTGAAACTAGTATTTATTCAGATGAGCATTAGTGTTAGCGTTAAGTTTAACGTCGCTCATAAAACGCTCGTTTGTTATCTTACGTACTTAATAAATATATCTCAACGTGTCTTTTAGTAAGAGGATGTGCGTAGGACCTAAATAAATAATATACCGTCGAATGGGATGTGGTAACTGGTACTTTCTTTTCTTATATATACAAAAGTACTCTTATATATACAAAAGTTCTCTATTATCAGCGACCAGCGTAACGTGACGTCAGATAGGATAGGATGGTATCAATGGCCTCTTTCTGCGAGACAGTGATGTCCCAGAAGGAGGCCGACGAACGGGTGAGAGAGGAGGCCGCTGACGTAGCCTCCCCCCGTAGACGACGAACGGGGGTGCGTCGGAGGCGCTATTTAATGCGCCTTCAATAAAGCCCCTGTGCTCGTGTCGGGCTCGGGATGGGAACCCGGGCCCAGCTTAAGACACGACGTCGTGGGGACTGCCAAGTCGTAGCCGGGCAGTCCCCCTATTGTGGAGAATCTGGTCTTTGCCGGGACCAGTCTGTCGCTGAGGGTATCCCGTCGCCTGCACAGATCCGGGTCCCTCAAATATAGCGGCTGAAGGCTCACGCAGCGGTTTTAGTGGGGTAGGGCACCCAAATGCGAGTCCCCCCACACGCCAGTGAGCCTACCCAGGCCCTGGTATGGTCGTAAATGATTTCCGCTGCGTCATCAAAAAAAAAAAAAAAAAAGGATAGGTGGTATTATAGTAATGTACTAGGTAGTGTCTATATTATAACGAAAATCAACTAGTATATTTAATTGAGCAATATTTTTTTTACCGTATGGAACAAAATGTAGGTAAGGCGCAGAATCGGACGACACTGGACCATGGGCTATTTTAGAGTCTACTGTATCAGTGATCAAGGGTGATGATGTTGAAAGGTGGTGTGAAAAGTCAGATTGGTTGTTTTCCGTGGAGAGCGTACTAAACTATAAAACTTTACGGTTATGTTTAATTATAAACATTAGAATAAAAAAAAATGTTTTATTACTATTATTATAAGTATCACAGGGCGTTTGTTAATTACAAAACATTAATTACAAACTTAGTACATTTCATTCTTACACCCTTATTCACTATCAATACTTTGAGGTGTTACAGGTAGTAACCGAACGCATAGGGTCATTAAAACCAATTTATACTTCATAGACAATAATGCCTTAATTAAAACCGCAACTGTGCGTCTGTCAAACACTATTGACACCAGAGCGCATACGTAGAAGCGTTCTTTGCACAGTGAGTATTTATTGTTTTCTTACTTTAATTTCACTCATTATATTTTATCGCGGTTTATTGAATTTTTTATTTGCCCGACGTTTCGGATACTTTACAGCCTTTTTTTTTTCTTTATAACCTCAAAGTATTGTTTGTGAATACGGGTGTAAGAATTGTCATAAGTATTGACGTTTTAGCAGTCCTCAGCAGTCAAAAGGTCCACTTTCATTTTCCAAAAGGACACTTTATTATTCTGTATGACTAGATCCAATCATGAGCAGAGTACTGTCGTAGCACTAGTCTAATAATATACTTCAGACACAATCTTTGCTTTTCGAAAATAATTACCTTGAAGTAAGTTATATGAGTTTTCAGGGGCCACCCATAGTTGGATCTGGGTGGTAAGGATTCGGCATATTATTTCGGCATATTATATTCGGATACAGGGTAATTATGATAAATAATGATTGCGTAATTCTATAAATTTCAAGAGCAGATAAAATAAATAGTAAACTTATTAAATAAATATTATATAAATGGTTTCTGAGAGACATAGAACCACACAAAATAGAAAGTGTAATTTTGCTTCTATAGAACCCTAAAATAATGGCTTTTGTATCGATATATTTAATTGAGCAATATTTTTTTTACCGTATGGAACAAAATGTAGGTAAGGCGCAGAATCGGACGACACTGGACCATGGGCTATTTTAGAGTCTACTGTATCAGTGATCAAGGGTGATGATGTTGAAAGGTGGTGTGAAAAGTCAGATTGGTTGTTTTCCGTGGAGAGCGTACTAAACTATAAAACTTTACGGTTATGTTTAATTATAAACATTAGAATAAAAAAAAATGTTTTATTACTATTATTATAAGTATCACAGGACGTTTGTTAATTACAAAACATTAATTACAAACTTAGTACATTTCATTCTTACACCCTTATTCACTATCAATACTTTGAGGTGTTACAGGTAGTAACCGAACGCATAGGGTCATTAAAACCAATTTATACTTCATAGACAATAATGCCTTAATTAAAACCGCAACTGTGCGTCTGTCAAACACTATTGACACCAGAGCGCATACGTAGAAGCGTTCTTTGCACAGTGAGCAGTGTTGCCAATCTGTGGGGAAATCCCCAAAATGCGGGGATTTTCAATCCAATTGGGTAATTTGTGGGGAGAGCTATTATGTGGGGAAAATGCGGGGAATTTAAGCATTTACACTAGAACTGAAATTAAATCTAATAAAACTAGTATAAGAAGTATAATTTATTAATTATTATATTTAATTTAACTTTTACTCAACTTATTCGACTGCAAGATTTTAAAACTTTTAGAGATTATTTTATGGCAACAATTATGTCCATCAAAATTTATAGTTTATCAAACGGGGAAGTAACTGAATTGCTATCGATAAAATATTAAACAAAGGGGGGTCTCACACCTCATCCCTATGAATGACAACCATTTTTCAATTTAATATCTCGTACGTTTACATATTCAGCGAAAATAATTTTTTTTTAATTTTTTCATGTTGCTCCCATGTACAATAGTAGTCTTATTTGAAAGATTGTGATATTTGCTAGCATTTAAAACAAATAATGTTAAGAAGTAATGCAAAATAATCCACGAAATACTTTGGTTTAACCGAAAAAATTGGTAAATTTGGCTTGTGGGGAATATGTGGGGAATTTCAGCTAGGTTTTTGGGTAATCCAGACCATGGGAGTTGGCAACACTGACAGTGAGTATTTATTGTTTTCTTACTTTAATTTCACTCATTATATTTTATCGCGGTTTATTGAATTTTTTATTTGCCCGACGTTTCGGATACTTTACAGCCTTTTTTTTTTCTTTATAACCTCAAAGTATTGTTTGTGAATACGGGTGTAAGAATTGTCATAAGTATTGACGTTTTAGCAGTCCTCAGCAGTCAAAAGGTCCACTTTCATTTTCCAAAAGGACACTTTATTATTCTGTATGACTAGATCCAATCATGAGCAGAGTACTGTCGTAGCACTAGTCTAATAATATACTTCAGACACAATCTTTGCTTTTCGAAAATAATTACCTTGAAGTAAGTTATATGAGTTTTCAGGGGCCACCCATAGTTGGATCTGGGTGGTAAGGATTCGGCATATTATTTCGGCATATTATATTCGGATACAGGGTAATTATGATAAATAATGATTGCGTAATTCTATAAATTTCAAGAGCAGATAAAATAAATAGTAAACTTATTAAATAAATATTATATAAATGGTTTCTGAGAGACATAGAACCACACAAAATAGAAAGTGTAATTTTGCTTCTATAGAACCCTAAAATAATGGCTTTTGTATCGATAGTTGATTTCACCGACGCGGCCGTATCACTTACATGTTTACTCGCATAACGTCACCACTACATTTGACATCCAAATACACTTCTGTGGTGGCAGAACACAGATGGTATGTGTCAAGTGTCATAGAAAAGCCCGGCTCATTAAATGGATGAAGGTGACAGTAATTCAAGACCTGGGAATAACAATTATTCTAATGACTTCATAGTCTTAAGTCAAACGGAACGACTGGTAAAATTGCTATTTATTGTGACTATTACAAGCGTCTCTCTTCTCTAATTCACAGACCCCACAATGGAGAGGTCCCAGAGACCAGAAACAACGGATCACTTTATAATAGGATGTCCTGCATTTCTTTCCACCTGCTTTCTACAATATTTAATGGACGCAACCGAGAACGCAATACTCGCGGTTAAATTCTGGAGGAACAACATTTAGGCAGCCGATGGCTAGAATCGCAGCACTCATGATACCTAACGTCCATCACCGCGTGAGAGAACGACGGGTTGATGACAGTGCTGGATTTACGTATAGGCCCGTGAGGCCCGGGCCTAGGGCGGCATCAAGCCTACATCGATCACTGGTTGATGATGACGGTTCTACCAAACCATTACCAAAAATCATAATACATATACCCAATGAACTAAATAAAATTCACACTATAAAAACCTTTACACTTTTACGTTAAAATATTGATCATATAAAATATTATGTTGATGTTCCTTATTATTAAACTATTTGAACATAACAAAGGTGTCCAAACGCAACGCGCGTCTCATCCGACAATCTACCGAACACTGAGATATGTACGCTGCCTCACCACTCACCCTGTAACTCTACGAGTAGGGAAAGATCCCACACCCTCACCGAACACGGAACGAATTTTATATAAAATGGCAATAAAACTCCGGAACCAAACAGAAAAGATTAGGAAATTTAATACATTTTTATGTTTGATATCACTGAATCGAAAAAAGGTTAATAATTCTTGTAGAATTATTAACCTTTTTTAAGCCACGAACATCCGATTTTGATTTAGATCAGCATAATCTATTATTTTTCGTGCAATAATGAAGTCATTAGAATGTATTTCATTCTGTTCTGGTACAAGCTCCTGTTTATATTATATTACACTAACTGCCTGCTGCCTCGACAGACTTCGTCCTGCCAACAGTACTAATATGCTGATAAAAAAAACACGGTCATGAGAATCGGTCAAGCCATTTTAAGGGAGTTTACCAACAGACACCGCGACACGAGAATTTTATATATTAGATTTGAAGTTATAATAAATATACCGTAGTCGCTAAAAAAAGAGAGAGAAATAGTAGAGGATTTTTCTTCTAATCTATTAAGACCTTCGTAAAATAAAATAATATTTTTGAATGTTTCTTTAAGTATACTTTATCTCCGGTCTGATCCCCGGGATTTTGCGAAAATTTGATAAACAAAATATACAAAAATTATTTTTTTCGTTTCAATTAATATCTCCCTTGGTAAAGATAAGAAAAAGCGACCCAGATAACATTTATCTATATTATCCGAAGTCCTTGAATTCCTGCCAGTGTCTGGATAATAGGGAATTGTCATTCTGACGACGCAGCCTTCGACACTTCATTTATAATATATTGTTTTTCGTCGTGAATTGAATAAAGCCCTAGTTTATTTTAAAAAGAATAGGTACTTTATTATAATGTAAATAAAAGAATATAACCTTTTTCAGGATAACGTCCTCCCGTGACTTTGTTGTTGTAATCTATCTGAAAGATAAAGATAGAAAGTTTAAAAACCATCATTATAATAAGTGAAATTCGTGTATTCATGCGAAAAGTAAGATTTATTTTCCGTGTAGAGTTGTCTACGACGTCAACCTTTGTACTGGGACTATTCTATTATATTACATACACTGTTCCGTGTTATTTCATCGGACTTAATAATAATAAACTAACGGCTCTTAATAACTCTATGGTCGTAGTAATAGTTTTATGGTGGGTTGGGAGCTGTGAACGGCCTTCGTGAACGTGAAGTGGCCTTCACAGGGGGAGGGGGGAGGGGAGAGATCGGGAGGGTCCGACGCACAGACGACACAGACCAACAACACACTAAAATCCTACTAATATTATAAATGCGAAAGTTTATGAGGATGTTTGTTACTCTTTCACGCAAAAACTACTGAATGGATTTTTATGAAACTTCATAATGATGTAGTTTATACATCAGATTAACACATAGGCTCTAATTCATCCCTGTATTCCCACGGGAACGCGGGTTAATATAGACTATATCATCCCGCTAAGATTCCGTTGTAAATCTTAGTTAACGCAGGCGAAGCTGCGGGCAACAGCTAGTCTAGTATAAAAACAACATAGATATTACGAGCTTTTATTAGAAACTATATTTTTCTGGAATTTTCATTTCAAACTATACTTTCTCTATGTCTGACAAAAATTCCAATAAAACCAGCATTTCTACGGTTTTTATTATTATTTTGATACGAGAAGGGCCTAAGGTTCAGCTGGTGTTCACACACAGTGGTCATACATTTTTTTTTCTTTAACGCCGGGAAACGCGTTGACCATCCCGCTGGGGAGCGGGTCTTCCCAGGCGGGAATGTGGGACTCGCTGCGCCCGAAAGATGGTAAGTGGACGCAGCTCTACCCACTAAAACCCGGCGAGTGCCACCAATGCCGCCTTGGGAGAGGTGTCCCGGATCTACAAGCAACAGGGACCTTGACGGCTAGTCAGTCCCTTAGGGGACTGACTCTACCTCCACAAAGGGCTTGCCCCGCTCCACAGAATAACCCGTCCCAACGTCGGTAATACAATGAGGTGAGGTTCCCGTCCTCGCCCCTTGCTCATTTGCCCCCTCTTCTTATAAGAGGGATACAAAGAGCCCCCTTGGCGCAATTCACTTCGCCCAAGGTGTTGGGGTCACAGTGATCATACATCCATAGACTCCGGCTACACCAAAGACTGCGGCCTGCCACCTGACCACCAGCTGCGCTGCCTTTCAAATATGACTATGATCTTTACTTGAAGGACTCACTACTAAAAAAAAAAGAAATGTGGTGTCGTGGAACACCAGGTAGGAACGAAGTTCCTTCGGCTAAAAAGAAAGGTATTATACACTACTCGCTTGTGTATGCGACTGTCGCGCCTGCGCACGTCTCATTTAACGCTTTTTATTCCACGCACTTTTTCTTACGGTTTTACTATCACATTTTTTTCGGTTAGGTCGCGCAGCAAAATCCCTATTCCCTCCAAGCCTGTCGTTAGAAACTTCCGACTTCGTTCCAATATACAATTAAATTGTTATTGTTGCACAAACAAGACTTAACACGAATTATTACAAAATATTTTGCTTATTATTCCAAAATGACATTGTTAAACAGTTTATCATTTTATCATGTCTATTGTAAAGAGTAAAAAATAAATAACTAACTTTCCTATGTAAAGACTTAATAAAATAACTAGTTTTTCCATAGGAAACTTTTAACAACCAAATCCACTTTCTGGTTCGGTATCTCGTGTCCATTACCGTTCGGTTGCACGGAGGTCGTTCTGTCCGTCTTTGTATCGTTGTATTTCATCTTCAGATGTATCTCGACAGTGTAAATGTTTTTCTGGGTGGCCGGTAAGGCTGAGGACACACCGACATAACAACAACAAAAAGAGAATTTTGTTATTCACAACATGTCATTACATTATGGTAATTATAAGTAAGTACCTGGTTAACCTGGTGCCCTTAGTGATAAAATACGATACAAAAAATTCCAAAAAAATGGTCTTAAAAAAAGCAAAAAAAATAAAGTTCGGACTGGAGATTCGAACCGGGCTCGTTCGGATTTAACTGCTCAATTTCACCACTAAGTTACCATGACATTTTATTTGACAGCGAAATTTACGTTCGTATTCTAATCATATTTTATCGATGCCTCAAAACACGGATAGAAAAAAGTTTTCTAAAAATTTATCCTAGCTAGATCGATTTATTGCCGTTTTTAACACATGTATACAAAATTTCATGTAAATCGTTGGAGCCGTTACCGAGATCCCGATTCTAGATATATGTATCTACAAGAATTGCTCGTTAAATATATAAGATATGTTAATTATTATAATTATTTATTGCAACACCAATACATGCGGTACTGTTATATTATAAAGCTGAAGATCTCAAAGACACTGAAACAAATTTCATTAATAAAACAATAAACCATCTTTAAAATAAACAAAACTGCATCCGTTTAATAGATGGTGTCTCAAACATACATATCAAACGCAGAACACCCTCTATCTTTCGTCGGGTATTAATAAAAGTTCAGGGTGGTAATATAGGTCACTTTGTACCCCGTCCACCCCTACACACGCTACACCCTATTCTTTTGGTCAAATGAGACGAGTGAAACAAATGCAAGTAGAGCTTATCTATTTAGTCAGATTTTTACTCGTGTACTTACCATTCCCTTAGAAGCTATATGATAAATTATCTACGTGTTATTTTATTGCATCAACTATATCATTGTAGAGTTTCATTAAAAGCCATTCATTGGTTTTTGAGGGAAAGAGTAACAAATATAAATAGCGAATTTGTTAATGATATCAAATTTTTAAGCTATTGCATAGCTTCTATCGCGGGCCTTGAGCGCGGGGACTGAATCCAGAAATTCCGTAACGAAAAAAAACCTCACGCTCCCCACTCCGACGGGCTTGAAAGTCGTGCATTGTCTAACGTCGTTTCTTTTCGGCAGTCTTCGACACGGTGTTTGTGTGCGTGCAACTAGACGTATTGTACGACTCTACGAAGCTCGCACGAATAACAATAAAATATAACACATGTACCTATTGTAAAATAATAAAAATATGTATTTTAAACAATATTAACTTTTTATTTGTTTAATAAAAGAAAAAAAAATGTTTTCTTATTGGTCACCACGCTCAAAAAGTGTAACTTGAATTAATATCAAAGAAAAAGAAATACTGCATAAATAAAATTAATAAATAATAATTATAATTGCATAAGTTGATACAAAATGCTATGCAATAGCTTTACCGCGGCAGTCCCCGAGTGCCACAAGTCTTTTTTTTTTGTGTAAGGTGGATAGTCTACTGGCAGCCGTGCCACCTGTTGGTAAGTAGTTGACGTCACCCATCAACATAACCTAGTTTACCTGGAACTAGTCCAGACCACCATGCATTTATGTGTGGTGCCTATCCTGAGACCAGACATTAATGATCAAGTCGCGGTGCGAGTAATTGCTGCTCATATAATACCGGCTGTCGTGTTTCGTGCGGTTTGTGTGTTTTTGGTGGCCCATTGGGGAAAAGGGAAAAGGAGGGCAACGCATCTGCATGACCTTTGGTTGTGTGGATGTTAATGGGTGTCGATAGTCGCAAGGCTTTGGCTGTTCGTTTGCTCTCCTATGCTATCAAAAAAAATTAAACTGTCTGTAAATCTGTCCTTCTCTTAGAAACACAGCGATGCTGTTTGACGGGATAAACAAGCAAGGTGCTGGTACCCATGCAGCAAGCGCGCGGCACAGCGCATCCCTCTAATCCGTTAGCTTCAGTTTAAAAATACATATTTTGTTACTTTTTCATCGAGAAAATGCACATCTCAATTTGGTAGATAATAAAGAGATGGATTGTATGTTGAAGCCACTATCCAGCTTCTAGGTTCCGAGGAACAGGACAAGTAGAGGCACCAAGATTAACCAATTCGCCCCATGGATTCCAGTCCTTGCGATTAGGTTGCTAGTTTGCTAGTTTTATTCTCTTAATATTATCATTTGTATCCATATACATATTTCAATAGATCAGGCATAATATTGTGTCTTAAATTTATTCAGTATAGGTTTAATTAAAAGAGGAACATAAAAAAAAAATAAGATTCAAGTGCTAAATCACGAATAAAAATTTGACATTTGAATATTATAATGAAACATTTATTAAATATATTATGATGTTTGTCGTGTGCACACGGCTTTAATAACAATTGATTCACGTAATACATTATCCAGTTGAAACAGAACAGCATCGCCGATCTGATGAGAGATCAGACTTACTACGTTCACCTTGGCAGGTCACCTATATATATAGGTCATATAACATTTTATATATGTAATATGAAATTAATGCATATGAAAATACCATGTTAATTATTTTTAAACAAATTAAAAGAGCTTTATTGGTATGAAAGAGTATGTCCATATTATTATGATTTATGTGTATTTGTGTCAAAACAATAATGGAAAAACCCCTACAAATCCTTACTAATCCTTACTAGTCCATACTAATGTTATAAATGCGAAAGTAACTCTGTCTGTCTGTCTGTCTGTTACGCTTTCACACCTAAGCCACTGAACCGATTTTGATGAAATTTGGAACAGAGATAGATTAGAGCTTGAGAAAGGACATGGGCTACTTATTGTTGCGAAAAAAGCTAAGGGGGGTTTAAATAGGGGATGAAAACATAAGAAAACAATAGGGGATGAAAGTTTGTATGGAAGTTCGTCATTATATATAGAAGATGACGCCATGAAACGTTGCATTTAGGCACTTGATAAGAATAAAATGACCATTAATAATTGTTCCACCGTTTTTAAGATTTTTACTTATATGGGCATGACATAGGAGATGAAAGTTTGCAGGGTAGTTAAAAAAGAATCTGTCAGTGTTGACTATACGTACGTACGGAACTGCGCTACTCCGAATTTAACGCGAGCGAAGCCGCGGGTAACAGCTAGTATAATATTTAAAAAAAAGTATTTGTCTGAAGACGTGTTACACAAAGCGCTGTATGCAATACTTACTAAAAATATTAATTGCTCGATTCCTAATACTAATATTATGTAGAGGTCAAGTTTGGGAGTTTGTGATTTTTAGGGGGTAATCTCTACCGATTTTCATAATTCTTTTACCAATAATTGAAGGCTAAGTTTTTATGAGTGACATAGATAGGCTATAATTAGTTACCGTACTCTCACGGGAATGTGAAGTACGCGTGTGGAACCGCGGGGCGCGGGGTACTGTCGGTGTTTTATATGGTGCTCTTAGGAATGGTAACATTTTATTAACCTGTATGTACAGTAGTGTACTTAAATGAATTATTTCAAGCTATAAGATAATTAAGATCGGCCATCTTGGTGTTTATCACCTCTGTCTAGCGGTGGATCGCTATAATATTATGGTACTCTGTGGTCATCAAGTTAAATAGAGCAATTAATGTCAGAAGAGACTTTTCTACGATTGATAACAGTTTTGTTGTCAATTGTGATTTTTATTTTCATTGCCATCGGCCTGCCAACGACATATTCTCTTACCATGGTCCACCATGGTCCATGGAAAGGTCGATCGGCCGTCTTCGCATTCATTAAGGGAGTCTTATATGAATACGGCCCAATAGACATGTATGATGAACATGCTTTAAGGTATTTAATGTCCTGTTTAGGATATATTGTCATCAAATAATTTATTCAAGTTTTTCGTTTAAAATAATTTATTAAAGAAACACTAACACAAATTCATTATATTATCATAAATTAACCTAGTCAGTCGATAGTATTTATTACCAGTCAACTTCAAATTCACGTCTCGCCATCCGTTTTTGGTTTTTCCTGAATCGGGATCTTCCGTTCCTGGATGGGCTCAGCTCTGAACGCAACCAACTTCAACTTTCCTTTATCTAGATGACACTCAACTCGCTCTGGGGGAAACCCTTCTGGCAGGAGAAACCGCCTTTCGAAGTGACTCCTGGTCCAGCCGTCTTCTCGCTTGATCTCCTTTTTACCTTCCACCATGATTTCGTTCCCAACTGTCTTCACTTCGATCTGCTCCGGCGTGAAGTTCTGAACATCTAGATGCACTTCAACTTTCTTCCCGTCCACTTTCACCTCGGAGTCAGAGTAGATGCCTTCGATCCCATGGTCCTGTTCGACTGGCACCGCATGCTTGATGTACTTGATGGGGTCACGGAAGAAGGGATCCCTGGAGAAGACAGTGAAGGGATCTTCCAAAATCCTCGCGACTGGGTCCCGGTGTGCGAGATTGCGAATGTGTCGCAGCCAATACGGCATAAGAGACATTTTTTTCGGTTTTCGTTATTATGGTAACTCGATCGCTTCTTGATTAATTCTGCCTCCTGCCGCATTATGCGCCGCTTATATAGTGGTCGCGTAAGCGTCATCTGTCGCCGAGAAGTTTCGAGAGTTGTTTAGAAAATTCTAGTTCCTTCGCGCAGAACTAGCGCCATCTTTTATTAAGAAGCTTAACTAATCACTACATTAACTTATTTTTATTTATATTAATAGACATGGTCATACCACATCGTGTATGATTTAATTATATACTCGTTATTTGTTATTATTGAGCAAAAATGCCACTTCTTTATACCAAAACCAAACGAATATTTATTTAGTTTCGAAATAATTGGAAAGAAGAAGAATGCCATCTGTTGTCAAATAGCTTGACTAAAACTTTAGAACAACGTTCTTGCAAAATGCAAATTGCACAACTATTTTCATTCCAAGTAAAGAGGGATGATGAAATTGTTATTTACTATTATATCAGAACCAAAATATAGGTAGCCATCAGTTTTAGTTACATCGTTCAGCGCCAACGCGCTAACCACTAAGCCACAGAAGTCGTCTCATTATAAAGGAATAATAGAGCAGTCCTCCAAAAACTATAACTTCGATTTCCTTACACACTCTGCTCAGAATATAATCTTATGAATGTCCAAAATATAACAGTAGTTCTACATTTCTATATTAACGTCTCGCTCGACCATAAACCTACTAACTTAATTCGTGGTTATGAGCTCAAGTGTCCCCCAATTGGTGGTGATGCTTGGTCAACGTCGCTTGGCCTGCTGTGATGGAAATATTAGGAGGAACGCTTACAGTATTACCCTTTGATTTGTAAGACTTTAGACCCACCCAATAAGGTGCTCGTTGAATTTACAGTACCTACTAGACCCATGCGTGAAGGTTTATACCGGATCCACTCGTTTGTGGTTTGGCGCAAGCTCCAAGTCTCCACAAATCACAGCATGTGGACGCCACGCAAGCGCTTGCGGCGAATTCTCTTTGGTTCCCTTTGGCTTGTGCACAATACCGACAATCGTCATGTAGGCCACAAACCTTTGCAAGCCTACGCAAGCCAAGACAAACTCTGTATTCACACGGTGCAGTTCCGGTTTTAAAGTTTTGTAGGATTTGTAGTTTTACATATAATCGGTTTATTTATGTATCCATTACTATATCTATTTTTCATTTCTCTCACCGCACAAAAAAATAGGGACTGTCTGGTTTATAAAACCACGGTAAACGTTAAACTTTTTTTTCATATTAGAGTCATTTAACTAAAAATGTTCCATTCAGGGTATGAAGAGGGCTGCTGTGGCGAGCGTCTTTCACTTTTTCGCTATACGCGGCCTACCGTCACGCGACATGCAACATACAGACGAAAACGTTTGAAACGCTTAAAAAAAACCAATCTCCAATAAATGACCTTCCTAACGAGCAGGATTCCTGGGCTATTTTTACATTGAAATGGAGTTTTTTAAACAACTAGTTCCGGAGATTAGCGCGTTCAAACAAACAAACACTGAAGCTGAGACAATAAAATACACATACTTAATTAAATTCACACTCAGATAATAGGAACAAACAACGGCTCAGAGACAAAGTAACCGGCACGATTGTTTGTTTGTATATTCGTGGTATCACTCATACGGCTCCTGACCTGAATGATTCTCTCCCTAAAAACCTCCCTAATGATCCTTCACTGGAAGTCATTCAAGGAATACTAGGTAAGTAAACCTAGCTTCGCAGTTATAGCATTTTTTCCTGGTGAAGCTAATAAGGTTAGACTTAAAAAAGGCTTAAAAAAATAGTGGCTTGAATGCCTGAATGTGAGCCTGTGGTGAGTAAAAATGGAAGGTTGCCCTTACCAGAAGTGGAGTGTGACTTCCACGACATGTTGCAATGGCCTTACTACTAGCTCACAACTTTAAAATAGCTTGAAACCTGTAAAATAGCGCACGCTTTCGCCACATCCGGTCCATCACATTAGATCCCAGTAACGTATCCCATCCCATCGCGCTTCCCATAATTATCAACGTTTCAGTTTTACTTCCTTAAATCTCAGAGCTATTAAAACGAAACGTCCCAATTTTTATCTCGTTTATTCAACTGTGATAAAAAAAACATCCTTTATCAATTTACGTAGTTTGTTTTTAGAAAAGTACTAAAGATGTAACGTATATGCGTTTCTACAAATTTTATTTGCAGTATCAATATAAAAGGAAACATGAGTTATAATGAAACTATAAACTGTATCGTGGTTTATTTTAGACATTCGGTATCGTGTCAAGCCAAGCATAAGAAGAAATGATATTTTAAGTTATTATAAATAACTTTCAGGACCGACCATTGAACTTGTCACTCATTAAAATCTCACTTCTTTTTTTGTTGGAGTCAACAACCAAGGCATAGAATATTATGTAATATCTTAATATTGAACTTGGCTCTTATTTCACATGTAGGTATGTTTTTGATGGGATTTAGATTTTTACATGCCCGACGTTTCGGGTACTTTATTTACTAGGGGCGATCAAAAAGTAATGATAAACAGGTATTTTTAAAGAAGATAAAAATCCAAAAAAAATGTTTTTTACTTCCTCAGTCCCTCATGACTTCCCAGCTAAAAAATTGTATAAATAGGACGTCATTTGCAGGAGCTACATTCAGGATTCGCCTGCTCGCCTACGCGTCGGTAGTGTTTAAAGTTCAATACCGCGCTCAAGTGTTGTTCGGACCCCCTATTAGTTCGTCACTCGGATCTCCCGTTCGGTTTGGTGTGCAAACCACGGGAATCCGTCGCCGCGGCAATTCATTGCCGCCCTGTGTGCAGTCCTCGGCCGTCGCAACGCGGTCGTGGCTGGGTCGCAACCAGGCGCGCATCCAGTAAGAAGCTCACCCAAGCCTGAAGCAGCGAGGGACCGGCCGGCTCCAGATCGAGCGCGGAGGAAGGTTCGTCCCGCCCCTGCTGGAAGGTAGCTCACATGTTGCAGCGGTAAGTCGTTTACCCCTTGCCGCTGTACCATGCCCCGCCCCGACACACCCCGGGGCCAGGGCCGCCAGGGCCGACGCAAAACTGCGCCGACCTCACCACCCAGTAGCGACGATGGCTCCAGCGAGACCACGCAGAGCACGCCGTCCACCCGCCACTCCGATGACACGTCGGTAAGTCACCCTTCGCCTGCGGAACCGACCGGCACGCCGCGCGGAAGACCGCCGTCGGCATGCAGGGGGATGGACACTGATGTCTCACCCCCGGTATGTTCTCCGGCGGCGTCCTCCAGCGCCGCCGATAACCGCGAGGTGGACCCGATTATGGCGAAGTGGGAAGGTTTTTACCATAAATATGAAAAAGAGGTCCAATCCCCCGATTTTCTTTGGGGAATCACCAAGCTGCTGCACCAGCGCGGTCTGATTGACGACGAGGGTAACCGCGTTGTCTCCCGCGCCGAGTATGAGCAGCTTGCCCAGCCGCAACTTACCACCCAGGTCGCCAAGAAACGGCCCATTGCTGACCTGCGCGACGACACCCAACCCCAGGCGTCCACATCGCCGCCTTCAAAGAAGGCACCTGACGCCCAGGCAACGCCGCCCGTACCAGTCGGGCCGCCAAGGGATCCGAGGCTGGCTCGCACTTTTGCTGACGCCGCCTCATCCCCTGCCTCCCCGGCCCCCACGCCGGCACCCGCTTCTGCAACCGCTGCCACTGCCGCCATCGCGACCACTGATGCCGCCGCTGCTGCCGCCGCTCCCGGCGCCGCCGCTTCGGCCGCGACCGCCGGGTCGTCGCCACGCACGTCCGCGCCCAGGTATCCGCCTCTCATAGTTGAGAAGGTGTCGAATACCTGGACGCGCCACTTTAAGGTCCTCGCCGAGCGCCTGGGCCACAACCCCAACGCGCGCCCCTTCGGTGCGGGTGTCCGCTTCTCCCCCAGGGACGAGCAGGAGTACCGCGTCATTCAGCGGTACTTGACAGAGCTGGAGCACAAGGAGGGCCTGGCCTGGCACTCCTACTCGCTCCCTGCGGAAAGGAGCCTAAAGGTGGCCATTCGTGGGCTGCCTGCTGCAACTGATGTACAGGAAATGGAAGAGGAGCTGATTAAACTTGGCTTCCAGCCAGAATACATCCGGCCCATCCAGGCCCGCAAGGGTAGGCCGGGTTGTATTCACCTCGCCATCTTCAAGAAGACGCCTACACTCGTACCAGACATCTACGCCGTCACCAGCTTGCTGGGGATGGACGGCGTCAAGATAGACGCCTGGAGGGGCAAGAAGGGCCCCGCGCAGTGCCACCGGTGCCAGCAGTTCCGCCACTCGAGCGTGAACTGCCACCGCCGGCTAGCCTGCGTTCGCTGCGCAGGGGAGCACAGCGCGCGCGACTGCCCTCGCCCCCGGTCAGACCCACCGACCTGCATAAACTGCGGTGGGCCACACACCGCCAACAACACGGCGTGCCCGGTGTTCCGACGGGAGGCCCGCAACAAGCGTGCGGGCCCCGTCGCCCTGTCCACCGGTGCCCGCCTCGAACCCACCATCGCCGAGGCGCACGTTCCGCCTCCGCCTGCCTCCAGCCAGACCCTGATGGCCGCCGCGAACGAGTACGTTCCGCGGCCATCCACCGCCGTAGTAGCCAGTGCGCCCTCTACCGGGGGCGCTAACAAGAAAACCAGGAGAAAGAAGAAGAAGAAGAAGCCGCAAGCCCCGCCCACTACAGGTATGAGTGAGACGGCTATACTGCCCAGCCCAGCCACCCAACCACCTAGCGGTGTACCGAGTGTACCACCGCCGGCCACCGTCCCACTGGACAGCGGCGCAAGACGCCGCCCGACCCTAACACAAGGAGTAGCCCCAGCCACCAGCCCACTGTCTCAACTACTGAACGAGGCAGTGGAGATTATCCGTTTTTTCGCTGCGCAGATGTGCAGCGGAAAAGACGTCAAGGACGCATTGGTTGCCACGCTGCCGAGAGTCCTCAGCGCGGTGCCGATAGCCCTGAGTGCCATCGCCAGTCTCTCCAGCCAGGAGAGATAGGAAGACCGCATCCCAGGAGCCAGCCGACTCAGAATTCTTATCCCTCGCCCCGCTTGTACACGCACTCTACCGGGGCCATTCACCCTGTCCAGATATCGCCGCCATCCACGGGCTCCTCTTGAAGAGCCTGTTGTGACTGCCGGCGATCTGTCCAGGCTACTCACCTGCGTCGCCTGCTTCCAGACTCCCAGCTCCTGTCGTGCGCAGCGGTCAGAATCACCCTGCCCGCTGCGTACCCACAGCCAGCATAACTATATAATCTGTGCGTAGTAGTTAGTGTTGCAGGGGATATTATGTCACCTCCGCTAGCTGCTGCGCACCAGACCAGCCGCCGAGACTTCGCCGCTGCCGACGCGCCTAGTTCCTGCCTTCCAGCCCAGGACCGGCGTCACCTTCGCCGACCCGCTGACCAGCTCACCGTGCCAGCGTAAATGTTTGTGCATGTCCCTTCACTCTCCAAACACCTTCATCATCCATCTCTTCTCTCATCCATCTTTATCTCTCTCACACCCATTCATTGCCTCCACTCTCTCCAATTACCCATCTCCATCCGTGGCCCTGAACAAGGTAGTGGTGGGGTTTATGCCTTTTTCCCCAGTTCATAAGTTGTTGTTGTGTTGCCAATATGCTGCAAGTCAGCATTTATACATGCTATGTCTAATCCTGAGCCAATCACCTGCGCAGATTGGTGGAGCTGAGCCATTCCCCACTGGGAACGGTGCCCCTGTGTCGCTGGTCTCCATCTGCTGGGCCTTCACTCATGTGATTTCACCCGGTAGGGGAGACCGCCTGGGGCGCTACTCGGTGGGGTACCGGTTCTGCCTTCTGCGTAGTGTGGATTCAGGAACAGGACTGTAGGTCCTAGTGACCGCCCCAATGACCGCCCCATATTAATGGGGTGCGATTGATGCCGCTGGCAGGGGGCAATATGCCCCGATCCAGCATCCTCCGAGCCCCTTGCGGGGCTCGAAGAAGACCCGCGATGCGATGCGAGCTACATTCATTTGAATACCAGCAGTCGGAGCGACAACACGAAAATGGAGAAACACGAAGTGAGATGCGTCATCAAGTACCTCTGTTTGAAAAAAATGTCTACCAAAGAGATACACGCTGATTTGGTGGAGACATTAGGGGACTCTGCTCCTCCATATTCTACGGTGGCACGGTGGTGCAAAGAGTTTAAGCTGGGTAGAAGGACCACAGAAGATGAACATCGCGAGGGACGCCCAACCTCGTCCCTCACTGAGGAAAACGTGAAAAAAGTCGAAGAAATCGTATTAGCAGACCGAAGAGTAACCGTCAGACATTTAGCTGAGGTCACAGGGATCTCATATGGCAGCATTCAAAGCATTTTGACCAGCAAAATGAATATGAAAAAGGTCTCCGCTCGTTGGGTACCGCGAATGTTAACGGACGAACAAAAGCAAAAGCGAGTTGACATTTCAAGAGCCAATCTTGCAAAGTTCCAGGCTGACAAAGAAAATTTTTTGTCTCGATTTGTGACCATGGACGAAACATGGATTCATCATTTTGATCCTGAGACCAAACAACAATCGATGACTTGGAAAAGGCCATCCTCACCGACGCCGAAGAAGTTCAGAGTTTCAAGCTCGGCGGGCAAGGTTATGGCGTCCGTTTTCTGGGATGCTGAGGGAATCATAATGGTTGATTACCTGGAAAAGGGAGCTACTATAACGGGCTCCTACTACGCTGATCAAATAAGACGACTACGAGAAGCCATAAAGGAAAAAAGACGCGGCAAACTCCGAGCGAAAGTCCTGTTTCATCAGGACAACGCTCCTGCACACAAAGCCGAAGTTGCGATGGCTGCCATTCGAGAAGTGGGCTTCGAACTGGTCGAACACCCGCCCTATTCTCCAGATTTAGCCCCCAGCGACTTTCATTTGTTTCCTCGGCTCAAGGAACACCTCAGGGGCAAGAAATTTGACGATGATAGCGAGGTGATGGCTGCTGTAGAGGCATTTTGGGAGAGCTCTGATAAAGATTTTTTTTTAAAGGGTATTTTAGGTTTAGAGAAACGTTGGACTAAATGTATCGACTTGTTAGGAGACTACGTAGAAAAATAAATTAAATTTAAATTAGAATCGTTGTTTTATTATATTCATTATCATTACTTTTTGATCGCCCCTCGTAGTTTTGGATACCTTTGATGACATCAAATTTCACATATAACAAAAAGTCAAGAAAAAATTCTATTTCTCTTGAATACATCTGGTTGCCTTCGTTCGGCTCCCTAACAGTATATCGAAGGGTGATGCGGCTCATGGCTGTTCCCGCTCTCGATCCTGGCTACTCAGGATTAGGGTGGTAACCGTTGGTGGCCCTTAGCCCTTACGACCAAAGCCTCATCCGGAAGATCAAATTCCTGCATCGAACACTGTGTGAACCTATAAACCTTTAATATTGACCTTATATATCACGCAAAGGAAGTCTTGTCACTTACTTTTCAGAACACTATAATAAAACTACGCAGTTTGTTTTAGTCGTAAAATTAATTTTTATCAAAGGGTTTTTGGGCGTCAGTTAGCTGAATAGCACGAGATTGCATTTTAGGCAATCACTTTCCATTACATCACTTATTTTACCCCAAAGCGGTTAGTTTTTATTGTCGCTTAAGAAAAATTTGCTGTGGAACGTTTTATAAGCCCGAGCAAATTTATCCTGAGCCTAAGATGTTTTATTCAAATTGAAATCTTTTTTTTTTAATTCAAAATATCTGAAGTATATTTTTGAACGTCAGTTCAATCTACCACTAAGATAAGCTTACTGCGAGCCTAGCCTAGGCTAGGCCTATGGCTCCTTCTGCGAGTCAGCAATAAGGCTGTCAAGCCGGTGAGAGAGGAGGCCGCCGACGATAACTCCTTCCGCGGGTGACGAATAGGGTGCATAAGAGGCGCTGTTTAATGCGCCCCATGGGGCTCTCTAACAGTTTACTGGTTTTAGTAACAATAAAAAAGATAAAAGAGAAATAAAAGGGACTTTTGTCACACAAAGGACTCTATTTATTGGTTTTCTGACATATTA
The DNA here is from genome assembly GCA_905333005.2 of Lycaena phlaeas. Lineage (NCBI taxonomy): Eukaryota > Metazoa > Arthropoda > Insecta > Lepidoptera > Lycaenidae > Lycaena > Lycaena phlaeas. The sequence continues at coordinate 806,163 of HG995171.1, forward strand.
TGATAACAGTTTCCAGTGGAAGGTATTTTCAAGAGTACATTCCGCCCTGCAGCTGCAGCCCTCACGTGCGTCGTAATAGCAATGACACACGGAGTCCGGCCAAACAGTCAGTCACGACACGATTGTGAATTTTAATGTTTATTTTATTTTATATTTACGTCAATCTGTGCGTACTTATAATATTTATAGATGGTGGTACAGGGTGTTGAAAAAGAGGAACTGTATTTAAGTTCAGCTTCCGTAAAACTTCTGGTGTGGAGGGTGCGCGTGCGCATGCCGCAGCCTCAATTGGTTAAACCTACGCCTATTTCGTCTAACTTTTATGATTGGAATAATTAATTATTACTGTGGTATACTAATGTTTACGTGGATTTTACTCATAATGAGTTTCACTTTAAGTTATAATAAAACAACTTTTACAGCTTAAGGAAGATCAACCTTGGAATTTTATGAGCTATTTAGGACCATGATCAGATTAGAACATTTGTTTCATTGTTATAAATACAATTCGCGTATTTATTAGAATGCTAGTGTCACGGGGTCAGTCGTCATGGTGTTTGTTGAGGGAGGCCTATGTACAGCAAGCAGTGGACAGTCAAAGGCTGATGTTGATGATGATAATTGGAGATCGAGCTTTTAATGAGTTTTCTTATAATTATTTGGCTTATATGGCCTTATATTAAAGGCGTTAAAAATAAAGCTTATTACGAGTGAACAACATAATATTAGATACTTAATATACTTCATCCCCAACCCATCCTGCTGTTGGGCACAGGTCAACTCCTCGATATCAGGCAAGGAACCCCTTGGGCCTTAGTTGCGTTGGCCCAAAGTGGACTAGTGATCTTCAAACACCTATTAATCTCATCAGGCATACAGATCTACTCACAAGGTTCTTCGTCACGGTGGGTGTGGTATATCCTCCAAAATATAAATATATATTTGTAATTAATTGTTTTACGAACTTATACACTCAACCAACATTTAAAAAAAATCACTGTGATCATTGAAACCATAGATCGATGTGATATCTACTGAAGGTGTAAAGGAGTAGGATTTTCTTGAAACTGAACAACTCCTTCCTTCCTTCCTCCTTGAAACTGAAACTAACCCTTGAGAATAATTTCACCTGTATAAAGCCACGTTATACAGAGGTAATAATTGTACTACATATAAAAAAATAGTCTCACTTTACTATCAATAAAATATACCGGTTACGTCCGAGCCCTAAACTGTTTGAATATCTCGCTAATTATAATAACATATTTGTTGTTCCAAGGCGCGAAAGGCGTCACTCCCTGGCGGGTCGGGAGGGGGGAGGCATATATAGTGAAGCGTGTACCTGATCCCTCTGTACGAGAGAGTCGCGCTGCAACAATGAAGACAGTTCTGTTGGTCCTCATCATCACGTGGTCTGTGCAATGCTTACCACTTGGCCTGGATAATGGTAACGTTAGCAAAATATACTTACATTATGGGGAATCTCTAGACTAGTACCATTTTTGATGTTATGTGGAAAGCCCTTCAGTGCTTAGACGGTCTTTAGCTAAGCCTTTACAAAACTCCTAACTTACAGTAGGTACATTATACCTCATCGTAAGCGGCTCAAAGCTTGGGGATTGTTAATCCCTGAGTCAGGGGTGACATGACCGCCACATCGACAGCCTGGAGACATGCGTTGGCTTGGCTTCGACTGTTCGTTTGCATAAATGCATATTCCCGATACACAACAAAATTGCTATAATTTGATCTGACTATAAATTGTACTGCGCCATATTTTTGTATCTTTACTTTACTTAAACTTATTTTTATTACTTCTTTTTTCCAGAACTAGTAGTGAGCAGCGATAGTCACAGGATGTCAAAGAGGTTCATTAACCCCTCTTTAACTTTGGGCAGGTTTTCCAACTCGTTCATAGACAAAATAAGAACGAAGAGAAGGTAATTTTTTAACAACTATATTATTTTAGCAAATTATTTCAAATTTTTTAAAATCATAAGTTTTTGAGGTTTTTAGGAGGTTTTTGCTTCTTCCATAATGTTAGTAAAATATAGAATAATTGCAGTACAATCACACGTGTATTAATTTTCTAGCTTAGAAGAGGATTGTGAGAAATTAAAACTGTGCAAGCTGCACGCGCGCTCCCAGAGAAACTTCATAGCAGCTTTCGAGCTGTACTTTGTAAAGTAAGTCATTCATTAGAATTTCAATAACAGACATTGCATCAAAGTACCTTCAATGTAGAGCTCCTTCTTAAATAATCTGATGTAAAAAATAAAGACAATGATTCAATTTATAGGCCTCCTTTACCAACATAAAAGAGGCCTATGAATTGTTAACAAATTAGATTATTTGGAACAACGTATTTACCGCTGAAGTAAAATAATCTTATAGTCTAATAAAATACAAGTCTTTGAAGACGTTTGAAGTTTGTCAACCCACATTGGGCCAACATGTCGGTGAATAAAAAAAATTGTAAGATGTAGTGTTATGCTGTGGTCATGCTGCAGTGCAGCCGAATTGGGCGGCACGATCGGGGTGACGTGTGAGCGGTTGTTTGGGGGGAAGTAGTAAATAGTCATCAGGAGATTTCAACGGTTTGTTTGCCTTATTTTGACATAAAAAGGAAAGGTGTTACTTCCTTTGCATTCGGCGACCTATTTCCAGCAGTGAGATATAAAGGATCGCTTATGGTTATGTAAGAGACAAAATAAGAATGAATGGGAATATATTCGAAATTCTACATTGTTATATGACTTTCCAGCTAATACGTAATTTGTTCCAGCAAAGAGAACGCGCGCCTGTGGGACCACCGCCAGCACTCCATAGGCGACTGCGAGCGCCGATACACCTGCTACAGATAGACGCCATGAGCCGTCTTTCTTTCAATTCAACCGATCTCTTCAACGGGCCACTAAATCCCCATTGAAATACTAAATACTTTTTTTATACCACTATTACAAACGTTAAAGAAAGTTCAAAAGGTTGAGAATTATAATGAAACAAATTTACGGATTTTATCGCGGTTCCCGTGACCATGGTTGCAGTAAAGTATCCGAAACGTCGAGCTTGTAAAAAACTTAATAAAATCCATAAAGTTGTTTCATTATAATGAGTAAAATTCGCGTAAACATAAGAAAACAAGATTGTGAAGGATATAAAAGATCCCAGTCTCTTAGATCCTAGTATTTTTACTTAATTATCATCATCACCATCATGATGATGATGATAATTAACATAGTCAAAAAATGTTTTATAATAAACCTTATTTATTTTAAAGTACATTTTGTCATGTGTGATTAAATAATAAAATATATCTTGGGGTTCAGGGTAATATTTGTCACATGGTGCGCATTATTTTGAATTATTTACCTGATGACATTATGAAAAACTAATCATTGTTATATAGCATAGTTTAATGAATTATTTATGAAACATTTTTTTTTAATTACACAAATAAAGCATTTTGATATTATTTTATTAATTTATTTATTAACTAAGTTCCTTCTCGGAATAGCTTTTGCTATAATGAACACTTTCTTGGTAAGCAAGCAAGAATGACTACTTTAAATGCAATGCGGCCAGGCGGTTTACAGCCCATAGACTATTTTTTACGCACCAAATTTTTTTGATACCAAGTGCGTTGAGTGCCACGCTCCTTCTCCAGGAATACAAGTATCTAACTTGTTTCTCCCTTGAGACAGCTTTGCTGTATTTCGGAGTGATGGGCAGGACAGGAAGTGTAATTACCGGCACTGAGACTTAACACCTTATATCTCTATTATTATCTATATCTTATATATTATAAATGATTTGCATGGCTAGCACCAGGCAAACTAGTTATGTTCGTGGACGACCGACGACGCACGCCATAATATACCAGTCTGGCTATGGAACGACCATTAAGACAAAACGAAAGAGTAGGTGGCTAAAATAAAACAACATTCTAACATTTCTCTTATATTTACCCCCACACAATACACAATACACATCACTAACATCACACGCGGAAACATTCCTTGATAAACACAAAAAATTACCGTAAGACTCGCAAATTATTGCTGAATAATTGTATGAGCATACTATGACGTATTTGGCTAACTTGAAACAACCAATAATAAATTTCCTGTTTTTACCATTTTTAAATATTCGGCCTCTACTCTGCAATAGATAACCCGACTCTGGGGGTAACAATAAATAACTATGACAAATCCGTACCCAGTCCTAACTTAAAGTATAAAATTGTAATAACATATATTAAATAAATTCATCACTGATTATTAAATTAATTCATAAACATAATTTTGAAATCAAACATTTTTTTAATTATAATAATTCTAATTATTTTTAAATAAATACTTTTTTCAATAAATACTAAAAAAACAAACAGATTTTACTGCCAACATACCCAAATCCATACAAACATTTTTTTAAAAGATTGAATCGATTTTATTTGTTAGTAGATGTTTGTCTCCGGAACTAGTAAAGTAATTTGATCGGGAGGTAGATAGCTCGTTCTCTGGTGGCATTACCGGGGACATGTAGATTGGCGCATGATTCGCCGTATTTTTAGTCTTCGTACAAAATATAAACGACCTAAACTGTTGCTTCATACCATTTATCGTTTATGGAATGTTTGTACTAAATTATTACAACTACAGATGTATCATACTCAATTGGTCCTGCCGAGCCGGATACTCAAGTGACCGCACTCAACTTTCAAACATCAGTCCAATTTATTAAAGAACTTTCGCAAGTCGAAGATATTTTAACAACAATAGTACTGATATACCCTTGGTTTCACAATAGTTCAAAATGGTTGATTGCAGCAGTCTTGTCCTCTCCTCATCCCGGTTCAGTTTTGTTTCTTCCGCTGCGTGGTGCGCTGTTTATCTGCGCGCGGTACTAGTTGGGCGGGCAGGTGTGGTAGGTGCGGCAGTAGTGCCAGTAGGCGGTGCCGCTGCCACACCGCGGCCGCCAGCGCGCCCACCGCCAGCAGCAACGCCACCGACCCTGCGCGCACCTCCTGCGACGGGCTCTTCACCTGCGTACACACATACACATGTATCGCCGAGGAAAAAACTCACTTATGTTCGGCCAGTCGCATAGGACAAGCATATCTGACACAAGATGTACTTATGTATAATACAGTAACTAATATAATAAGTAAAAAAACGGGTTGCACTCCGGGGGTGCCGGCAGAAGTGATAACTTGATTAAGAAAATGTTCAAAATTTCATTTTTTAATTCTTTTAAATTTTTTTTTCATACTTTGAATTTTTTTTAGCAAATTTTTTATGAACATAGATTTTTAAAAAATCGATTTTTTTTTATTTATTAATCGAAACCATTACAATCGATTAAAAAATATCGACAATCGAAAGAAAACAATCGATTGTTCGATTAATCGATTTCGATGTTGCAACACTCTCCAACCGTCTTACGAATTTTTGATCAGCCCACGTGTCCTGACGCGAGTTTCACAGTTTTTACCCATCCCACAAAAGTGCTCGTCGCCGCTAAAGAAGTTTTCACTTCAAAAAAGGCTACTATTTATTGTTAACCGTTTTATGTGAAATACTAAATCAAATAATTAGCAATAATTCTGAGAACCACGCAAGCGTTACAGCAAATATGTGAGTGCGTGCATATAGATTCCCCCCTTACTTACTGCATATGCGTACACTACCTCACACACAACAGATAAAAACTATAAAGAAGTATGGAATTATTGCCAACATGAATATAATGAAACAAAAACAATTAAAAAAATTACAATCGGATATCTCACCTTAGGCTCGAAATGCATATGGAAATGCTTGTATTGTCCGTCGGAGATGAAGTGCAGAACCTGATCCTCGACATGCGGCGCACGGGGCGGGGCGTCCAGAGTCAGTACGTAGGTGCGGCGGTCTGCGGGCAGTCGCGGCAGCTGCAGCAGCTCGCCGGGCGCCGGCCGTGCGGTCAGCAGCGGCGCCCCGCCCTCCGGCGCCAGCGTCAGGCGCAGGGACCGCCCCGCGCCCGCCCCCGCCGCCGAGCCCGTCACTAGTACGCTGGCGTCGGTGACGCGCTGCGGCTGGTACACGATCAGACGCAGGCCGGTTATGTCCGCGCCATTCACCTGGGTGAGAAAAAGTTTCCATTGAACTATACGGTTTATAACGTTTTAAAAGAATATGAAAAGTTTGGAAACCCATTAGGGTTCTACGTTTTACGCTCACTGGGGAGTAGCTTCGAGGGTATACATAGTCAAAATCAAGTGAGAAGATAGACCAAGGATCAAAATCGCTTATATATTTTATTTCAATTCAAATCAAAATATTTTTATTTCATAGTAAACTTATAACTTTGTTAAATAAAGTGTATGATTTACGTGAAAAAATAGGCAATAGTACTCCTAAAGTAGGTAAAAAAACTCGTTTGAAATTCAGGTTTCAAGATTTAACGCCTTTCCCTGTTGTAAAATATTCAATAAAATCTCTTGTAACAATGTTGCATGTTCGATAAAGTTAAAAGCTTTGGCCAATTCGTAGAATACACCTAGAGCATTAGCATTTTAGATTAAGATACGACAGTAATGAAAGGTGTACCTCGAGCGGCGGCGGCGCGCGCGCTAGCTCGGCGGCGGGCATCTCGTGCGACTCCTTCAGCTGCAGGCTGTACACGCAGTTGGGCTGCAGCCCGCGAATCCTGCGGACAGACTACCATTATAGCGCAGCACACACATGTGCCGTGTTTATAAAACAAGACCAACATTGTTGAAATTTTCAAAAATGAACAATTAGAACTATTCCAAAAAGGATATTGATCATATTTTGTATATTTCGCGGATCTATAATTCTATCCTTTATAATTTTATGTTTTGTTTCTCTCGTATAAGTAATAAGAAAAGAAGTCACAACATATCATGTTAATAATTTCACATCTTAAATCTTAATGTTACTGCCAGCGCTGTTCTCGTGGGGGTCCATAAACTATGATATGGTATATCAGGTTCTTTCTCTGTTGCTGGACGAGAAAAGCCTTTTCTCGTACGCTGTTGTGTAGTGAACGCTTGTACGATAAATTTATAGGTTAGTATAACGCGCAGTGAATAGACATACAGGCGGAGCTTGTGTTGCACGCAGGAAGCACTCAATGGCATATACCTAGTGGGCGTAACTTGTGTTACACGTACCGGAAGCGTCCATGCTCGTCGGTGGTGGCGTCCTGCGCGGCGCAGCGGTCTTCCCGCGGCACGGCGCGCAGCCCCGCCCCCGCCACGCCCGCGCCGCCTAGCGACACGACCTCGCCCAGCGCCGACCACGCCACGCGCGTGCCACTACAATTGAACAAATATATTGAACTAGATCATAAATAGTATGTCTTGCGTACACGGTATAATTTTAAATACATATTATGATTAGTTTTTTAGCAAACAGAAATTAAGACAGATGTGCTTGGTAATAGAGCTCTATTTGAAAATATTTTTAGGATATATTCACAGTAAAATTTTAAATTTTCCCGCAGCGACATGGTTTTATCTTAATAATACAATCGTTTTCTGGATAAATAAAATATTTAAAAAAAAATTCAACATTAATAACTCCCGATATGCAAAGTATTTTATGCCACCACCACATGCGAGAGCTTATATTTGGTGATGTGTATCCTTTTTTTTTTTTTGCAATCTTAAATAAACAGACATTTTTTTTTGTTTATTGAAGCACATCAGTTCGGTGTCTTTAATGAGCTCCAGCCGCGCGTCGCTTTTACACATATAAATATTTGCTATTTGTATGACGGTCGCTCACCGGAAGCTGAGGCGCACGTGCTCGCCGGCGGGCAGGTCGCGGATGGCGTGCGCGGGCGTGAAGCGGTACTCCTTCATGTTGGGCTTGACGTAGTACTGGGCGGGGGGCAGGGCCGTGAGCCGCACGCGCCCGCCCGCGCCCGTCGCCACGTTGCGCCGGAACGCGCCGCCGCTCGCCGACACCAGCGCGCCCTGCAAGCGGTGTTGTAATGTACTTTATGTAATGATCCCCCACACATACGTAAAAACCCATAAAAACTGATAAATAGATATACATGTATGAACTTTGAAATATTAAGTTCTATTTTGATATAATCGTGTGTAGTCCGACTTTAGCATAAATTGAAACTTTAACATACCTCTAAAATATCGTTTCACTCACACTCGGCAGATAATACAAAGAGAAACAGGCCTAATTTCCTATACTTTGATTGCTATGGGCCCGCTGACCAATCATGAGAAAAGAAAAAGTATATGGCACGTTAGAACGAGACAGACATATAATATAGATACCTTTTGACTCACGGTCACGCTAGTATGTTATCAATAACCTGAGGGTAAAATTAATATTATGAGAAAATAAAGGTATATTAGGGCGGGATAGACTCACGCGTATGTTATGTGCAGTGTCTATCTAACTGTAATGTACTATAATATATTTTTTAATACAGTGCTCAAAAAGTGGCGAATTGCAGGGACGTTTAGCGTTCGGAAAGTGGGCTATTACACACTCGTGCTTTTTCTTTACCTTTTCCGAACTCGTGCGTTCTCTTTCCCAACTGTCAAAATAATGTATTTTAAAAAGAAAAAAAACCAACCGCGAAGTTTTTATTAAAAAGAATTAATAGATGTTTTTATGATTCATGCAAATATTTTTAAAAAGAAGCTACTAATTTGTTTCAATATAAGATTTAATGATTTAATTCAATGAGTTAGGTTAGGTTTCATTTTCTTTCATCTTATTAAATTTATTTTTTTCTTATCAATAAAACAATTCCATTGAAGACTTGGCTGTATGGGCATAGTTCCTTTTGCCTACCCAGAATGGATGAAGAAAAAAAATCTCTGCTATAATATATTTATTATATTATATTCTTTTACGTTCGGCGCCATTTTGAGTTGTTATTATTTTATTAAATTGCTTAATTTTTTCGCAACTGTATTAAAAATAGTCGTTCTTTACACGTGCGGGACCGTCCTTGCAACTTGTTCCGACATTTGTCGAACTCGTTGCAATGACAGGCTTTCCGCACTTGTAACGAAATATACTATTTTCCTAGTTCGGGCGCTGGGTCTAAGTTACCTCCAGCGGCTTGCCGTCAGCGTCGTCGAGCAGTTCCACGGTGATCTCGGCGAGGCGCTGCGCGGCGATGTCCCCGTTGTCCTGGCGCGGGCCGAAGGCGTACGAGTCCTTGTGCGCCGCCACCGCGTACCGCCCGCCCGCGTCCAGCGGACCGAACGAGTACGACCCGTCCTCGCCCGTCACTGCCACTAGCTTTACGTTCTCTGGAATGGAAACGGATTATCAAAACTTGTTACAGACTAGGCCTATCACTCGTATTCACCGCCAGTATTTCTGTGAAGCCAAGGCATCGGGAACCAAGTAACGTTAGGAATGTGAAATGACGTTATGTGGTATTGTGTTGTGGGTGTTATTGTAGGCGGTGGGCGGTGGGTGTGGCACGTACCGCCGGTGAGCGTGACGGAGACGCCGGCGACGGGCGGCACGGTGCGGCCGCGCACGTGCACGGCGCGCGCCGCCCGCAGCCGCAGCGCCACGGCCTGACAGTCGTCGGCCCCGCGCACGGCGTGCGGGCCTGCGGGAAACACCAGCTCGCTGGACAATGGCTCCACCTCCGCTACCGCGCCCTGATTTATATTACATATTTATAAAAGTGATCATGATACATTAAGAAAGAGTGAATCAATTTAAAAGTGACGCTTTGAAAGTAGTTAATTAAATTCATAAACATAGTGTGCCATTCAATTCTTATTATAAATTGTAAATGATTTTCTGTGGGTCTTCCAACTTTGCAAACCTGAAGGGCTATTTCCTTGTTCATTAATATGAGGAGTAAAGTTGTTCACCTCAGCGAGATACAGCGTGTGCTCGTAAAGGTACTCCTCTCCGTCCTTGGCGGGCGAGAGCTCCACGGTGTGGGCGGTGCCGTCGGCCGTGACCCGCAGTTGCACGCGCGCGGCCAGCGGCGCAGAGATCACCACCACCGCCGCGTGCGACTCCGCCACGAACGACGCCAGCTGTACAAACATAACGTCAGATGGTTCTTCGCCGGATACAGCCTTTCAAATGTTATATTGTGTCATTCTTCACACACGAGTACATGAAAACGGAAGTAACAAATAATTGCTTTCCGTCTCTCCATGGACATAGACTTCTTTTAATCATATACAAGTCCGACCGACAAATGCATGGCCAAATTTTCGGTATTTATAGACCACTGTCACTTCAGCATTCTTAACTTTTACGTGATGTCAACTGCTTTAGTTTTTTGGCATATGACGTTAAGACTTGTGGGTTAGTATGTGCAGTATACTGACGGGCGCCTCGTCCCCGGGCTGCGTCATGTCGAGTGTGACGCTGGGCGGGCGCCAGCGGTGGCAGCCGGCGGGCGTGAGCGTGTGCGTGCGCGCCGGCGGCAGGCAGCGCGCGCTGAGCCCGGCGGGCAGGTCGAGCGGGCCGGCGGACGGGTCGGGAGGGCCGGCGGTCGGATCGGGCGGGCCGGCGTGCACGCGCGCGGCGTGCGACAGGCGCACGCGCACCACGAGCCCGCGCGGCTCGAAGGGCGGCGGCGCGGCGGGCTCGTGCGTCACGGCCACGTTGTGTCGCCGCTCGCGCCAGCACACGCGCGCCGACACCACCGACACCTCCACGCTTCCCGCCGACACGTCCTCGAACTCGTACCACTCGTCTGCGGGACATGTACATACATGAATACAATCAAATAACAGTAAAAGATATAAATGCTTATATACTTTGTTCAGTGACAGTATATGAGAAAGTTAAGCGTGTTAGAAGCATTTTGGTTACTTCAGAACTTTGAAGTCAAATAATAATAATAATAGTATTTATTTGGACAAATATGGTGATACAATTCGGTTGTTACAGTGTTATGTCAAGTAGTTTCACATATTCTGTCGTTACCGACGTCCAAATATTATTTTTCTTTAATAATTAAAATATTCTTGCGTTGAATAAAAACAATTTTCCATTAAGAATTTGAAAAGCTTTTTTTTGAATTGAAATAGGTCTAGTTGTTTGATGTCATCAGGTAATTTATTATAGATTTTGATGACCATACAATAGCAATTTCTACTATAAATGTCTAGTTTTTGTTTTGGCAATTGAATATTATATTTGTACCTTTTACTTAAATACGGTTGCGAGAAAACAGTTGTAAATAATTTTAAGTTTTGTTTAACAAATAAAGCTGATTCGTAGATGTAAAGAGAAGGCAAGGGCAAAATGTTTAAATATTGAAAAAGGAGTTTGCAGCTCTGGAGGGAATAAACATTACATATAACGCGAATGCATTTCTTTTGTGCTCTAAATACAGATATTATGCTTGTCGCGTTGCCCCATAGGACTATTCCATACCGCAAAATAGAGGCGATGTAACCGTGATAGGCCTTTAATGCGGCTTCAACAGATATTGTCTTTCTTATTCCGGAAAGTGGAAATATAAATTTATTTATTTTATTGCACAATTGTTGAGTGTGTTCGTCCCATTTGCATTGTCTTTCTTTTTCTTGTCAAAGTAATTTATCATGATTGAATCAGGTTATCTGGTTAAACTCTACATCTATTATTCTTATTATCTTTTTCTCGTTCTTATCACCTTTAATCTCGGCAGTGCGCGGCGGGGCGGTATATGTTCCGTCGGCGGCGAGCGGGCGCAGCTGCACGGTAACGCCTGCGCAGTGCTCTCCGCACAGCACGCGGCCGCGCACGCTGGCACGCACCTGCGAGAAGGCCACGCCCCCCAGTGCCGCGCGCGCCACAGACACCTGTCGCCACTCCGGGTAGAACCTGACAGACATAATACGTTTTATACTGGCAATCTTATATCTAATACCAAACAACCAGTACAAATTTTCAAATCAACTATTTTGGTACGCGACTTATTACTTTGAACTGGTAGTCTCTCCCTTAAATTAGGTGATTTTAACATAAAAAGCAATACATGTAGTATATGGAATTCTATCTTTCCATTCGACTGTTAGTGACTGTTACATTTATATTTTTCCAACAAGAGCCTACGTCTGCGTCGAAACGTAACCTTATTGTAGTCGAGCGAGGTCGGTATTAAGTAAAATGTATGCAAATCCATTTATTTATGTTAATTAGATTATAAAACATACTGAGCGGTTAACTTCAGCAATAAACGAAGTCACCTAATACTATTGCAGCAATTGAATGTATAAGTAATAGTGAAAATACATACTTAAAAAAAATATTGGAGAAAGAAAAGTATACAGAGAAAGAAAGCCTCCATCAATTCAGAAACTCTAAAGCAGTCTGGGAAGAAAAACTTAATATGAGCAATAATAATTTGCACTCACTGTAGTCCATCTCTCTGCTCCTGTTCGGAGACCTCGACTTTCACAGAGTACACTCCGGGGGGCAGGAAGGTGCACCAAGTACCTACAACATAAATTTATGTTGGATAGGCACATTAGGCGACACGTTTGCCAGTTTGCCTAGCCAACTAACATAGTATCCAATCAAAATCAAAATCAAATCAAAAATATCTTTATTACGTAGGTACAACTTGTACACTTGAAATAAGTCAAAACATAAGTAGTCAATAAGTAGTAATAGTATATAAAAAAAAAATAAAAAAAAAAAAAAAACTCGTTTGAGATGCAGGATCCCCTAAGAAAAACGAGAAAAAAACTTAGGGGTTGCTCTTTTGTCAATAAAATGAGTACATAATATTTTATAAATACAACATGTAACATCATATCTTAAGAGTGAGTGTCTTATTCCCAAGGTGTGGTATCTTCAATAAAATCTTTTATTTCGTAATAGGCTTTACCACACAAACGTTCCTTAACAATTTTCTTAAATTTATTAATGGAAAGATTTTGAACGTTTTCTGGGATCCTATTGTAAAAATAGTAGTAAACAATAACAGTAAACTAGTTTACCTGGAATTAGCCCAGACAACTCATTTGTGTTGTAAATTGTTTTTAAATTAAACAATCAAAAAAATAAAACAACGCGCATCATTTTTTATGAAGATATCATTCATCTTCATTTTGAAGATGATTATTGACGGACCGAAGAATCCATTTTACTTGCATGGAGATAGAGGGAAAAGAATTTCAGAAATATGTATTTTATGGATTCGGTTTGGTCATAACGCTTAAACATAGTGTCATTTACAATACAGGGGTGTCAACCATCACTGACCGTCATCCGCAGTCTGCACGGAGGCGAGCGGGGGGCGGGCCGCGGCTGCGTGCACAGCGACAGTGCGGCGCGCGGCGGGCGTCAACTCCCCGCACACGCGCCAGCGCGCCGCCACCGCCACTACTGAGCCCGCACCTTGAGCGCTCACTTTGAGCGGTAACTCGTCTACCATGCACTGCTCTGTATGAACAAAATTTTGAATCAACGCGGTTTTTTTATCATTAAAACTGCATAAAATGAGATGGTTGCTGTTATGTATCAAAAACGTCTAGCTTGTAAAAAAACTTAATAAACCGCGATAAAATCCGTAAATTTGTTTCATTGTAATAAGTTATTTTTTCTACATCAAAGTTGTTTGAACTTACCATGTTGGAAGGTAAGACTATATGTCCCGGGCTTGAGTCCATTCAGTGGAAACTGTCCCGCTTTATCTGTAGTGGCTATGGGCTCCCCTCCCATCAGCACCCGCACTCCCTGTATCCCACTACCGCCGGGGGATGAAAGCACTGAGCCCACAGTGTTGAAACCTGTTACCTAAAAACAATTGTTATACAAGAGCTTATTCTTGTAATGCTTGAAAGTAGACAATAACTTTTTTTTGGTTCCTCAGATGAGCTCCAGGCTCATTTCTCATTTCTCATTTCTCTCTTGTTAGTACTGATTTATTTAGTTTTTTTTTTTAAATAAAGCTAAACATTCATCTTAATTTGACTGACATAAATGTCTTAATAAGGGTATTATGGCACATTTTCTATCTCAATTATATTTAATTTTAACCCACAAGCTGAAAACTGTTGCAATTCTAGTGTGTTTACAATTATGAGACACATATTGCTCTCAACCTGCATAATATTTCTATGCAGCAATTACAAATAAGTAACTGCTTATTTAATACAAACTGTTTTATTCAAAAGATACTTACTTCAAAAGCATTCTTAATAAACAAGCTATCATGCTGTACATTAAATGGCACCACATCTGGTTTAATGTTGTATGACACAGTAGTCTGTCCAGGGGCCTTTGTCATTGCTAGCAGCTTGTAATCACCAGCAGGTACCAAGCCAAAGGTGAACTCCCCGGAACCATCCGTGACTGAGTAACAGATAGGTGCATCTGGCACACCTTGGAGAAGGGCTGTTTTGCAGCCCTCCACCCTAAACTTTGGGTTTTCCTGTAACACATATACAGATGAATATTTAAGTTTACTTCATTTATAGTGTAGCTATGGATATTCATGTAAATATATGTCTTATAAAAGTACAGTTTTATGAACACTACATATGATAAAATAACTCAGGTCTTTTGCCGCATATTATGTCTGTCATTCTGCATATGATAGACTTTTGGGATGTATGGTGGAATACTCTCAGAAATACTAGCTTTTAAACTAAAAAGAATCATTGAAATCTATTTACAATCAAAGGAGTAATTACGTCAGAAACATACAAAAAAGACGTACAAATGAATTGAGAACCTACTCTTATATTTTTTTGAAGTTGGTTAAAAAAAATAAAGTAGAAAAATTATCATAAACAATACTTTTACTTATTTATTATTACCACAAACAAAAAATAGCAAATATACCATCTTTCTGTATTTACCACACACTTTTTATATATTGCTTTTATTTCATCATTTGTTTTATTCCGTATTTTATCATTTACAAGCTGAGCCTGGCAATGACTGTCCTGGGTGAGAACCCAAAAATGTTTATAAATGTACTAGCCACATACCAGCTATTTACCAGCTTCAAATACCTTTTTTTTCCACACAAACCTAGTCTTGATGATCTGATTTAGTGCCAGTGGTCAGCAATTCATTTTTATTTATTTATATAAGATATGATATGAACTATTATTTAACTTTATAGAATATTATTGTGATGAAGAGTGAAAACTTCCTATTCAGATTAATTTTTTAAGACTGAAGAGAAACCTGGATCAATTTTACTATCCACCTTCCTTTTGCTAGTACTAGAAAAGTTAAGTTTATGCATTTTTAACCCATTAATCTGCTTACCTCTTTGGAATATAACAAGACATGAATCCCACTGATGGGGCTGCCAAATGATGACACTGTTCCTGTAACATCATAGCCTTTGACAGCCAAAGCTCCATCAGGGAGAACTGTATTGCCTTCTTTCACTTGGACTACCGCTTGAGACGGCTCTAATTTCCATCTAATGTACCAAAAGATTAATTTTAGATCATTTGCTAAGTTTTTGTAGTAAAATCTTAAATACAATTATTTATAGTCTTAAAAAAAATTATCCTAAATACACAATTATTTAAAAAATGTATATTGATAAACAGCAAGTGAGAGGGTTACTGGAGCACATTATGAGTGCATCACTTTCCAGCACTTGTCAGCCCCAAGCATGGCGATAAGGATTGAGTTTATCCTTAAACTCGCTAAAACCTCTAGTTAGGTGGTACTTAGTAGAAAATAGAAAGGCTAATAACTCATATTAGATTACTTACTTTGGATGTGAGGCCTTCACCACATATTTTCCTGGTATTACAGGTGTAAAGTGAAATTCTCCACCCACGGTTGTGACTGCACTCCTAACATCACCCTTCTCATTCACCAGCTGCACATTAACGAGACTGGGACCTTGCTTCTGCCCAGCTGTGATCACCTTGCCAGTTATACCAAATCCATTGAAAGAGAAATTGATATCTTGGCTTAAAGAACATTGATCGGTCTCCCCGTCGACGAGGATTTCAACATACGAAGGTTCGAAGCTCCACCCGGCGGGAGGATGAACTTTTAACACATAATCTCCTTTTTCGTAAAGTGGCAAAAAATAATATCCATTCGTTGGTGCACATTCGGTTTTCTCTTTGAGGCTTCCTTCTCTGGTGTATCTATAATTATTAATAACATTACATTTTACGAGAGTAACTAATTACATTAGTAATAGTAATTTCAATGATAAAATTATGAAAATCTAGGCTTTTAGGTTAACTTACAAGCCTATTTCAATTTTAGAAAAATCTAAGGCGACATGACTTTTAACGAATCCTCCACATCCTAATATATCATTCGAACGGCACTGTGTTATACATAATATAAATAGTAATAATATATTATTTCCAAATTTCAGGAAAGCCATTTCAGCATCCTCTTCCAACTTTTTTTTTCCAACTCAAAAGTCAAATTCAAAACCAAAGAGAGCCAGTCACCTGTCAACGATTTTTTTGCTACTGTTAGAATTGGCTAAGGCCAAAAGCCATGCTCCGAAGTCTGGCGTATTAGTACAGCCCTATATTTAGTCTATAATATGGAGAAATGTTGGGAAACGGGGAGCACGGCTTCACCCCCAATTCCCCTTCAATCAACTATCACTTTTTATTCACCCAACAATAACAATTCACCCCGATATTCACCAACCAATCACAAGGTATACCAACATATTAAATTTTTAAAACCAACACCATAGAAAACCGCCCGTACAGTTTAATATGGAAAACTTCTCCAGAAAAAATCCCCGCAGTATTCGCCAACCAACACTATAGAAAACCACTCTGAACAAATAAAATAAGAAATAATCATTCTTTAACAGAAAACAAAAAAAAAAACAACCGTTCGCTCCTAACGCATCTCACCGCTCCTGTTTTTATTTTGTTTTAGTGCCTGTTGGGACCAGCTCAAATCAGAGGCCATGTTGTGAAGTCAGTCGTTATTAATATTTTAGTCTGTAACATAGGAGAAACGACCGGAAAAACAAATATTTTTCTAAAGTAAAAACCCCTATATGTCCCACAGCTGGGCACGGGTCTCCTCCTCGAAATCAGACGAGGAGGGTAATGGGCCATAGTTCACCATTGCGCTGGCCCAATGCGTGCTAGTGAGCTTCACATATCTTCAAAGACTCAAATTCATCAGGCATGCAAGTTTCCTCACGATGTATTCCATCACCGGTGAGCGAGCGGTCTCGTGTTTACTTAGAAATGTAGATAAGCCCATTTCAAGGCACACCACGGAGGGTTAGGATTGAACCCAGAACCTCTCGCATAAGAGGCTGAGTCCGTACAAATTACATGGTTCATTGAACCATTGTCGCTCAACGGATATTGATCAATTTTTATGGTCTTGCAGGAGATAAGTGAGAGCTAGATTTGAGCCATCCCAAAGGGAGATTCTCTGATCAGAGCCGTAAATAGCCTTTTTTGCGCCCTGTGCGAGCTTCTATAACTGCGCCCTTAGTAAACCGAAAAAAATAATAGTCCTGCCTGGTTTGGCCATTCTTGCGCCCCCCAGAGTCTACGCCCTGTGCCTGGGTACCGGTGGCTCTGTCTCTGATCGAGCGAGACGGTATGAGCGACCAAGACTGATTTTATCAGATGTTGTATATTATTATATAGCGGACGAACTGCTCAGTTCCGATAGCACGATTCAGGATTGTGCTGCAGATATTGCATCTCCGCTGCCACTACATAACTCTCATCCGAAGACTGGTGATCGGAATTTTTGAGTTTTCTGCTCGAGTCGCCAATGGTCAAAGAGTCCCAGAGAGTCGGAATTGTGCTTGCTGCTGCACGGGCTCTAATGTGCTGCCGTGCGAAGCCGATGCTACGCGCTGATCAGGAGAGCTATGTTCTCTGCTAGCTGATCGGTCGTTGTAGTGTGATTGCCCGTTGAAGCCGGTGAGGGTTCGACCATGCCGCAATGCGTCGCGGCGGTTGGTCGAGGTACCATGATAAAGCTGAAGCTGGCTGGCGTGACGGGTGGGTATTGATGATAATTGTCAAGAAAGAGGCGCGTTCTGTCGGGGGTCACTAATGTGGGATTTAAGAGAAATGCCCCAAAGGGAGATTTCCGCGCGACAGTATGCTCAGCCAGGCCGAAGACCACATGTTATCTATAATGTTGTGTATATATTGCCTTATTCCGACACGATTCAAGACTGCGCGGCTGATGTTGGTCCGCTACAACTTTATATTATAAACTAAACCACCACACGAGTTCATTCAATGTACCAGTACCTTATATACAAGGCCATCAAAGATAATTATTGCATAATTTTAGCAGCATCTGCTAATAGTGATACAGACACATTTGTATTGTAGATTTTCCGTAAGTGCATCAAAGATCGCATGCTGCCACGAAAGTAGCAGATATAAAGGAGCAATGAATTTGCTCACACAATTTCGAGACATTTAATTTGCTAAATGGGAATTAGGTCTGTGCATGCTAATAATTAATGCCAATTAATCCATCAATATCAATTCCTCTCCCATCTAACAAGAACCAGCCTCCATAAAGTAGTCCTCATCCCATAAAATAAGTAATTAACACCTGTAATTATTACATATTATGTCCCAATGCTGGGCATGTGCCTCCTTCTCGGAAATCAGGCAAGCAGAAACACACCTTCAGAGCTTTCAATCTCATCAGGCTTGCAGGTTTCCTCACAATATTGTCCTTCACTGGTGAGTGAATGGTCTTGTATTTAAAATGAATTTGGAAATTTATAAAAACCCATTTCAAGGCACACTGGTGGTCAGGATCAAATCTGGACCTACTAGCTCCAGAGGCCATAATCCTATCCACTGGACCACTGTCACTAATAATTTGGATACCTAATGATAACCTCAAAAAATAACATTTAGTTAACAAATTGTTGCTAGCATTTTTTTTAATAAGCAAGTCATTTATATCAGTACATAATACACATTAGCATGACATTAGCAAATCAGAATAATAAAGATTTTGAAGTTTTAAAAGCTAGTGATATGTCACTAAAACTACATTAGTAATTCTATTGTCATACTAATGTGACTACACAGTATCTTCCATGGGCCATATATTATATACTGATGTGTGAGATAAACAATATAAAAACATAATATTATATACAAACACAAGAATTCACTGTGTACATTTAATGTGATAAAAGTCACAACATCAAAAATCTCATGTGCCCAAACATTATTTAAACAATGTGTAAAAAAAAACATAAAAAAATATCTTAATATTATATTGACTATTACACATTGTACAAAATTTAAGTAGCCATAGCAGTTTTTGTTTTATTTTGTATAGGCAGGAATAATTTGAACTCCGCCGGTAGTTCATCTTCAGAATACAATCTATCAGAGAAGTATACTCTTCGTATGCGACAGTTAGCATGTATTTGAACTCTTAATGTTTCCACATAATTCGTACCATATGCTCTCCTTGTAAAATCAGCTAGATTGAACTGTATTTGATTCCAGCCTTCATCTAGACGCATAGGCATAGTACATATAAATGGCTTCACCCTTGTTGTTGATTGATAGTTACTGGCCCGAAATCTTCTTCGGACATTCTTATCGTCCAGCACCTTAAACAGAAAATATATTTGTGGTAAATATTTAAATTATAGCCAAAATAATTTATAATTTAATTAAAATTCTCCTGAATAAAATTAATACGACAGAGTACCTGAACTTCGAAAGTGAAGTACTTCTTTAGGTTCTTTATAATCATAACCAAAAAAGGGAGCTTGATACCAAGCGTCTTCTTAGGGTCCGCTGGACATGTTATGTATGTAGTGCTGACATTAGTTCCAACGATTTCTAACACTAGACTCTGTATATCATTGTCAGTAATTCTTTTTATGTGCCCATTTCGAACTTTTTTGTCCCAAATCTGCAGCGGCTTACTGCCTATACTGTAAAGAATTGAGAGGAAACCCGACTGGAACGTATTTTTAAACATCTCTTTATGCTTAAGTTTAAGGCACTATATGAACTTACATTTATTAAGTGGAAACAAATAATGTTTAATCAATAAAAATAAATCTTTCCCGGTTACATTAGAAAATGACAGATTGACAGTAAACACAAAAATTTAAACACGGCCATTGGTCATGGTTTGTTATCACTTGCAGGGCTACCATGACAACAAATAAGTAAAACGTTCCATTTCTTTCATATTTTACTTACTATGCAATTTCTTTATCGTTGATATACAGCAATATCTACAACTAACAATCGTTTGTATTTTTAATAAGTGATCAACTTTTATCCAACCACTGCTGAACATAGGCCACCCTAAATAATGAATAAATGCCAAGACGACCGATCTCTTGCCACTCGCATATATAACACGGATCGGTCACTGCAAGGACATCGTATCCCCACAGTCAAGAGCAGACCAACTTTGTCTACTTAAAACCAGGCCTCCACTCTTGAACGACTCATGGGCCATCCGTTCTTCTGAATGTGTGACCAGTCCGCTGCCAGGTCTACGAGCTTATTCTACGCATGATATAGATAACTAAAGTTCTCTGGTGGAGGTTTTCGTTTCCAATCCTAGTGAGTAATATTAATAAATATTTTATTACAAAATATTATCAATATCAAAATGGAATTTTAAATTGCAGAAAAAAATTGCGTGAAATGAATATCAATAATTATCTATGAAACTATAAACTTTGACATTGACATTTACACGCGAATCATGCTATGCATTGTGTCGGTGTTTATATGAATTTGTATTTTGTTAAATTTAAAAGATGAAGTAATAATTAATATAACTAATTGTTTTGTTCATATTTATATTATAATGATAAAACGTTTTTACGATTTAATTGTGCTACAATAACTCTCTGAAAATGACTGAAAGTTCTTCAAAAAGGTAAGAATGCTCATCTTAAAATTCTGTTCTAATAGTAGGCAGGAAATTATATTTACCTGAAAATCACGTATCCAAAATTAAAAAAAAATAACAAGAAATTTTCACGTTATGTGTAAATTTATTCCTCTTCGAAACTGCTTTAAATTTATTACATTAAATTAATATGTTGTATATTTTAGCATAAATACATAGAAAAATCACATTAATGTGAAATTTTAATTATTAAACGACTATAAATATAAATTGTAATGTCAATGATGGAATATTTTGTTTTAAAAAAGGAATTAAAATAGTATTAATTTAGAAATATTTTTTAAAAAATAATGACCAATAAATAGGATATTGTGTTTCTAATGTGCCTTTCTCAGTTACATTCAATTTGCAGATTATGTAGTACAAAAAACAATACTAATAATACATTCATCATGAAACTGAATTATTATAATATTGTAAGTTTACAATCAATTATACACGTGACTCATGATGCACAAAGTTATTCCAACTTAAAATAAAACAATACAGAGATAGATAGATTTAATATAAGAAGGTACTTATAACAAACCCCCTCCCTGGTGATCCTGGTTAGATGGGAGAGGGAGAGATTGACCCTTCTTGGCATAAATGGTTTAAGATGATTTGCATGTGTACAGCACTAGATAAAAATGAACTGATAATGATTATGATAAACAGCAAACTTAAAATAAGTTAAACTTGCTTCAAACAGCTTAGCACTTACCATTATGTGAACTGATTGTCTATTTACCTCCTTTTCTATGACAAAAATCTTTGTCTGTGTTAAAATATCTCTAATATTTTTGGTACAATGTATGTGATCTTTGATACACATTTCTGGATGTGGCCTCTATATATGAATGCCAGGAAGACTGATACCTGGACTGGCATTTAACTGAAACTGGCCGCTATGGATGTATACATTTATTTGTAGGTCACTTTACTTGACTGTAACAATTAATAATATTGGTTGTATGATTTATTTATTTCTTTGACAATTATCTAGGTTTTCATACTAGATTCTCTTTATTTTACTTTTCAAAAAAGAAAGTTATGAGATGCAAATGCAGGAAGTGCTTTAACATAAATTAGGCCAGAGATAGTGCACAAGTTTAATTAGTTTCTCTAATATAGCACTCAAGTCAAATACAGGTATAGTATATATTGTTTTCTTACGTTTACACGAATTTTACTCATTATATTGAAACAACATTTACGAATTTTATAGTGGTTCATTAAGTTTTTTTATATGCCCGATGCTCGGAGACCTTACAGCAACCATGGCCACGGGAGGACTGATGTATACTTATTGTAAAATTTAATTGAGATGATCTACTTGGTTTGTAATAAAAGTAATTATTTATTGTAAAGACAATCAAATCAGTATTGTCAACAACAAGGTGGCCACTTCGTAGTTAAATGGTCTGTGTTCTTAAACCTATGAATATATAATACAATTTCACCTAGCGATCGCGACAAATTTTTAACATTGCCTATCCTGAGATGGTAAGTGTGGGCAATGGCGTAACTATACCGGCAAATTCATCGGATGCTAGGAAAGACATAATTTGTTTTTTACTAAATGTGTAAAAATAAATGTTGGGAGTTGGAATTCTCCTCCGACCAAGGGCTGGGGCAAGGCTGCTTTCAGCTGGGGGCCCGTGGCATTTTGCCGACTTGCCACCCTGTAGTTACGCAACTGAGTGTGGGTATGTTATTACACTGTGTCATGTGCGTTTTTTTTCCAAACACAGAAAAGATGTAAGGCAGAAAAAAAGCAGGGAAGTTGTATCTATGTAGTAGTAAAGTGTGGCACAGGCCACAGTACATACCTCATTTCCAATAGTATTTTTGTTTATTGTGGCTGCAATTCACTGTGAAAGTAACCTAATAAAAAATTTGCTCTATAATATGCATTTTTGAACATTATTGTAGATGAATGAATGATATAATTTCTTTGTATTAGTCAAAGTAGGTAAAAAGACTAAAGTATTTCAGTCCTAGGAAAGCATCAAAGGAAGCCAAGTATTAGGTCACAATATTATGTTGTGCCACTTTTTACTGTATCGTCTGCAAAACAAGCTACATTAACAGTAAACACAGGATTACGTAGTGAGGAAGGTACAACCTGTCGGTGCGCGTGCGCCGGTTCGCTATTGATGCAGACTCTCCCCGTGTCGCAGGAACCAGTCCGCTACAAATATTGAACTCAAAACGTTTTCTTTGAGAGGTCGATCAACTTAGCTTGCAAATGAATTGTGACCCAAAGTGTATAATATGATGTATTCATATAATATTATGCACTATAATATACTGGCGGTTTGTAGACGTTTGACCCGCGTTAAAATTGGGTGATATGAATATTGCTGTTTTCTACGGTTTCTTCCGACGAGATGATTAAATAGTAAAAAAAACTTCCAAAACTTCTACAATTTATGTACAAAACGATGACGGATGAAATATCTATTTACGCAATCGAGACGGCGCGGTAATTTAAAAGAGCGTTTAAACAAACTCCTTGTAGCTTACAGATATGGTGTTATATTACGACGAAAATGCCGTAAACAATAAACGAATATTACGTAAATTTCAAATATCTTCTTTGTACATTTCAAAACTGGTCTGAAGTGGGAAGAACGGTAATTAATGTTAGACATCAATGGCGTGACCTGTGATGCTGCAAAGCTTGAGAATCCTGTGTGAGAACTTCCATGTACCATTGTATTTACGAACGTTTCACCGTTATAATATCATTAGATCTTTGTACATGACTAACTTTGGGTATTACAAAAAATAACTGAATCCGGCTAAGTACGAGTGTGTTACATATACGGTCGAATTGAGAAACGCCTCCTTTGAAGTCGTTTAAAAATAAAATGGCAATAATACTATGTAACATTAATTGTAACTAGACTATGATGGAACCAGCCAGCTAGCTTTCTAGAACACGGAGCGAACTGTTAGATGACTTTAAACGAAAATATTAACACTAAAAGAAATTGAACATAATTGATAAATTTAGATTAATAATGAATAAACTTAGATTAACCGGATATAGGATTTCAACGCGACTTCTGATTCTGATGGCTGGGGATATTTAAAAAGAATATGCGACAAAACCTCATTCTTGTCGTGTATTTCTTACCGTATTTAAATTATAATGTGAAATATGTGTTTATTCATCTATAGGTATTGTTAATATTCAGGCATTATTTATATTAGCACACATCTTAAATTGACCCTAAATTTTCTTTGTAATCATTCATTATATAATATACTTATCCAACATGTGTATTGTGTATGTGTTACTTGGTATGTATGTATCGATCGATACACGAAAGGCACCTAATATATATTGTTTAATGGTGTCGTTAGAGGTCCCAAAATCCGCGTCGCAGGCGTGACGCCAGCCGATTATGTGTCTCGTTATGGCCAGGCTGATTGTTGGCTGGACGTGCAACGCCTTCGCCGCGCAGGTCGTATTGTTCCAATGTGAACGCCTTTTGTTGATTTACCACGGGCTTTAGCGAAATAGACTGGCAAACGGAAAATCCTGCTTCCTACTAATATAACAAGCGCGAAAGTTTCTAAGTATGGATGTTTTTTACTCTTTCAAGTAAAAACTACTGACTAGATTTTTATGAAACTTTACAACGACATAGCTTATACATCAGAATAACACATAAGCTATAATTTATCACCTTACTCAAACTGGAATGGGAAGTACGCGCGTGGGCAACAATTAACATCCAAATTTAAAAACTTTCGCATTTATAATATTGTAATACTAGGAAGTAAGTAAGACAGTAAGATTAACGTAGCATTAAAGTAATAAGCGTTAACTATATCACAAACACATAAACGTCCATAAATTTTTCTTTAATTTGTCATGAGTATATTATATAGTTATATTTTTGTAAGAGTTAATATGTGTATAACATGTAAAATAGAAATTCTAAAATACTAGACGCAAAATTCTTGAGGAAGTATTTTATGCGTTTGAACGCGGAAAGAGAGCAGTGAGTGCGATAAACGGGACGGGTAGCGGGCTGGACCGGCGACCTACTAACGCTCAGTGAAAGACAATATTATGTTCATAGATCCTAGCTACCATTACACAGCTTTAAATGTGTTTTTACTTTACTTTTATTAATATGGTCTACGGGAGTCAAACATCTTAACGCACACTTGACATGGGGACCAACCTAGTGAATGACGAGAGCGTTACATTTTGTGTGATCGAGCGAGGCGTACGAAACTTTCGCAATAAAAATATTTTTTAATGTTACTATAATTTATATTATGTTTAATATATTATTAAATTTTAATAAAAATATGTCTAATTAATATTATAAAATTGGTATTTAACCAATACATTTTCATTTGGAATTTCAACAATAATACATATTTTGTGAGCGACGATGATCCAGTGGGTGGACTCGGCCTCTTATGCTAGAGGTTCCGGGTTCGATCCTGACCCGTCCGTGTGTACCTTGAAATGGGTTTTTCTAAATTTCTAAGTGCACACGAGACCATCGTTCGCTCACCGGTGAAGGAAAACATCGTGAGGAAACCTGCATACCTGATGAGATTGAAAGTCTTTGAAGGTATGTGAAGTTCACCAACCCGCACTGGGCCAGCGCGGTGAACTATTGGCCCATTACCCTCCTCGCCTGATTTCGAGGAGGAGACCCGTGCCCAGCAGTGGGATATGAAGGGTTGATACTTTACTTTACTTTTTTACATATTTTGAAAAATAAACATCAGGGAGGCGGCATCAAAACGCGATTAAAAAAAAATAATGGGAATAAAAATTTCGCTGATGCTGATAGCGTATAGCGTAACGTGTTAAACGTTATTTCAATCTGTTGCTGTTCATTTCCATGTCTCCTAAGTAATAATATGTGTTCTCACTGCTGAGGTGAAAAGTTATGTGTGCAACATGAGAGCAAAGTTTTTTGCATCTCGTGCTGTTGAGTCCCTCACTACGCTCAGGATTCTAACTTTGAATCACTCGCTACGCTCGTGAATCAATCATAGAATCCCTCGCTTGCTCGGGACTCAAAATCAGTACTCAAAACAAAAAACACCTGCACTCTCTTGTTGCACAAATAACTTTTAACCGGTGTTCATTCGAAGGTTCACTAAATGCTATGTTTAAATATCCTAGCACATTTTTTTTTTCTCAAAGCCGAAAAGGAGAAATTATTGATAATGTAGCTGTCCATACATTATGAAGGTTATGGAGAAATTATTGATAACGTAATCAATCGATGATGACGACAGGCATGTTGCGCGTAATTGGATAATTAAGCTGTCAATAGATTACAGACTTACTTTTTTATTAAAGAGGCAAGAGACACAGAGTATAGAGTAGGTAGGTAACCTTTGCATATTGCCCATAGTCTTATTATCGCTGCTACCATATAACCGATGATTGCTGTAAATAAATAAAATAACGATAAACAAAAACGGCAATTAAAAGTCGCTTAGATTTTACTACCGTAATTATTGCAGAGCAGAGTGGAGGCTGTGTTTTAGGTAGACGAGTGTTGGTTGGCCATTAACCAGGTGGGAAGACGATCTCCGTGCAGTCGCCCCTCGGGTCCGCGTTGGATGCGAGTAGCAAGGAGACAGTCGCCTTAGCGTTCATTGAAGGCGGCCCACGTTCGGGTATATGCTGGCTCGAAAGCTCGGAAAGATCTATTTATCGACCTCTAATTCCTGCGCTACTAGATTTCATGAAAATAAACTAAGCCGTTTCCGTGATTCAGGTTCTTGCTGCTCGTTATAATACTGTCGCCATAATGTTATTATTAAGTTTGGATTGTTGCGTGCGTGTCATGGTGTTGAACTGAAACAGATGTTAATGTTTTCAAGTTTTATGACGCTAACGTATAGAGATTTTTAGATTATAAAAAAGTGTCTGGAGTCTCGACAAATTTTGACTAGCTGATTCGATCGCCGCTCGAAAATATAAAATAATAATAATAATTTAAGTAATTTATAATGTTCATCCTAATTATAAACGCGAAAGTATGTAAGAATGTACTATGTCTGACACCTTATGCATTTATGCAAGAACTACTAAATGGATTTTACAATAATATGGCTTATACATCCGAATAACATATTGTAATTTATCCATCCATCCACGTAATCCCACGGGAGTCGGGGACACGGGTGAAGCCGCTGGGCGCTGCCAGTCAATAGTAATTGAGCTATCAAATGCGTAAACATTTTTTCAAATGCATCCAACAGGTTTGCAGATTAGCGCATTGATACAAACAAATTCCAGATTGATTATATTAGTTTATAGTGCACTTATACGATAGGACAGGATGTTATTCATCTCCACAGTACAGCGACCCGCGACGAAATATGTAACGTGATATTTAAAAGGCACTTGCAATGTAAAACGATAAAAAACATCACTCCGCAAAGGTTACATTCTAATCGAATGTGTCATGCAACTCATACATATCACATTCACCAACACAAAGGCGCGCTCATTGTGTGGTGGTAACTGGTAAGACCCTAACCCCTTGGCGGAATGACGTGAGATCTGGTTTTCACATCTCTCTCTCTTCCTCTCACGTAAAATTTTGTGAGATTGGGTCAACCTCTCTCGCATAATGTGTCACCATATTTGATTCATTCCCCTTGTCCTCTGCGTGTTGTTTAGGAAGAATTGGTTTCACCCTCTTCTACTCTACTCTCTTTCTCTACTAACTCTACTCGTGTTCTTTCGTAAGATTCTTCAGTGTATATTCATATAGATAAAGACCACAAAACGCGGTAAGTTGTTTCGGGTTGAGCACTTTCATTTGGCGCTTGCCGTTGTCGTGGTGTTAAATTGCGATAATCCATTTCAACAAAAGGGCATATACCGTATATGTATCTCACACTTGGAAGGCCGGTATCGCTAATCCTCCGATTTAGGGCTATTTTTGTGTGTTGGTAAGCATTAACACGTTAAGTCCGTTTCCACTTTTTTCCATTTAAATAAGTTGCGTTCCAGGTAGTCTATCTACACTACCTAAACTTTCGGAAGGTTCTGACGTTGTTATCCTTAAGAGATATACATATTATGGTATCGCGGACTTGTCTGTAGTTGTTACTTTTCTATATTACAAGATTATTGTTAAATTCGACGTATTCGATCGGTGGTTTATCGCAAAAAGTCACTCCTTTTACTCTACCTCTTTTTGATATTAGTACAGATTACATTTCTTAACCCTCTATCTAGAGTTATTGGTAATAATATAAGCGTGTGCAACCAAAACCTATAGTATAAGTAACTGCTAAGAATCCTTACTTGATATATCTTCACTTGACTGAATCACTGGTATGTCCGCTACACAAAACAAAACAAAGTATTAATGCAAATGAAATAGAGAAGTCCAACTTCTACACAAGTAACGCTAAAGCTAGACTTTATCAAATCGAACCTCCTTTGACATCTGGAATGGCTCCCACTGTTAAAAATGTAACGCCGTAAATTTAATACAAATCAAGGGGGCCTAGCCAAAATGCCATTACGAAAACGACAGCGACGATCGTTCGTTCGTTTGAAGTTGTGATTGGCTAAATTACGTCGTCGATCGCTCGATCGTTCAATCATGCTCGATGGTCAATTTGCAAATATAGTAATATAATAAATAGCCTATGTGTTGTATAAGCCATGTCATTATAAAGTTTCATTAAAATCAATTCAGTAGCTTTTGTGTGCGCAAGTAGTACAGCAGCTAGTAAATATCCATACCTACATAATGCAGGTTTAGAGTTGGATTATTATTAAACGTTAATCTATACGATTGCCGGTTCAATGTGAAAAATGGTCTCGTCATTTTGTTTCTGCTTATTTATCATCATCATCATCATCGCTAATCTATTACCGTCGACTGCTGATTCGACTTTTTTAATCATATGAATCGAGGAATTTACTTAGTAGCTTCCAAAATTACCCCCCGCGTCCTAATGTTACGTACTTCTTTAGTACCAAATACGATGGACATAGCTACGAAGTTGTCAAACATTGAACCACATGTCTGATCTCTGATGTCAGTACTTAAGGCGCCGTCGCGTGGGGCGCACGCTCCTACGAAACGATGGGTCTATTTTTGGATAATTCAAATTCGCAGCTCCATAAATAATCACAGCGATGGAATTGTGTTACTGAAAACCACAAATGTTATGGAATAAAAAGAGTGAAAGTGTTTTGTGAAGGTTTTACGGGGGTGTATGTGTATCAGTGACGGTTTTACCGGATTATATGTGATTGAGGTGACAATGACAGCCAATGGATGCTGAAGGCAGGCTGATCTTCTGGAAGGGAGGCGTGTGGGAGGAGGGGGCGCCCACCCTCAGCTGCAGCACGTGCAAGAAGCGCCGCGCCGACAGGATGTCTGCCGACGGGCCGCCCGGGTGAGTTGCGTGTCCTGTCGCTGTCGAAGTTTACTGGAGTTTGGTATCCTGCCTTGTTGTAGACTTCTTTTCATGATCAATTGAGAAATGTTATGTGTGATCTTAAGTCTATTGAGTTTGATTATCCCAGTTCTAGCAAGATCTTACAGATTCTTACAAAATCGTTGGAGATTGGAAAAGGGTATAACAACAACAAGGATTGTGTGATTCAGTTTTCGTCAGTTCTACTGGCTACTGGTTCTAACAGCTATCCCAGTTCTACTGACAAGTAAAATGTGTGTGGTGTGGGAATTCAGAAAGAATAAAATATTGTGTGAATCGTTGGATTCTAAAGCAACAAAGCTTTCGGTAATCTCGGGAAATGAGTTTTTTCAATTTGGTCGCCAAATTATTGAGGATGAGAAACTCAATGCTGTATAATACCTAGCAACCGCGCGAATTGATCCATCAGGTTAAGCAACGCTTTCCGAGGTTGGTTCTTGGATAGGTGACCTACATACCGAGACTCCTCCGTGTCTCGGAAAGCACGTTAAGCCGTTGGTCCCGGCTGTCATTCGTGGACCTTTGACAGTCGTTACGGGTCGTCAGAAGCCCGAGAATCTGACAACCAGTCTTACCGCGGGGTACCGTATCACCCAGTCACTGGATTGTGGAGGTCCGATTAGATAGGCAGTAGCTTTATTTATAACACTGGTATTCAGCTGCATCCAGTTAGATGATGTTTCATATCAATATGTGATCGACACAAACCATATAGAATGAAATGTAATAGAGTTGCTATTACACACTTCTACTGGCTACACTAAACTGCTGCGGCTACGGCTACAGTGACACTAGAGATCTGCTTATCTGGCTGATGACAAGTTTTATCATATAAATATTATGTTGTGAATAAATAAATGCTTAGCTTATGATTTATTCAGTTCATTCAATTACACCAAGGCTTCCTAGGAGGAAGGGACCGACATTACATTAAAAGCAGTAAGCTGTCTATGATCAATAGTTGAAATTGACTACTCTATAACTTTTTCGCCATATATTGTGATTTATTTTAAGAAAAACTTGTCCTAAAATTTAATATACTTACTAGAATTTACAAAATTTATTTCGTTGAACTATATATCAATGAAATCAATGGAGAATTAATGCTCATTTTAAATACTCGTCAAAAAGTATAAATGCCAGCAGAAGTTACTATAGTCAGGCGTATTCGGACACAACATAAACGAAATGAAGTAAGATAAGAGCTTTGGGTCAATAATTTTGTTATCATCGAATACGGGAAACAGGCGTTTTAAGTTTAGTGTACGTTCGTTGAAATGACCTCTATATTATTGTTTTTTGAAAGAATCAGAAGCAGACATAATAATAATATATAACTGTGATATAACTATGTGTGTGAGTCAAGGAATCGGTCATTTGGCGGTCGTTGAAGGAGGCCTATGTTCAGCAGTGGACGGATAAAGGCTGATGATGATCAATGAAAAGCACGACTAAAATATGATCCTCACACAAGATGTAACGTTGCGTAGTTTTTACCTCAACAACTGTCGATGCTTGTTCCCTTTAACTAACTTCGTAAACATAGCGGGGCCTATGAAATATTATTACTACACTTACTTTACTAGGTAGGTACGTACATTAGAGCATAAGATATGTACCTTTACTGTATTTGTTTTATTTTTTATGAGGAGAAATCATAGTTTTGACTTTTAACTTTCCTCCAAACCAACCAACTGTCACGCTGAGCGAGTGATCGCGAGGAGTCACTGTAAAACAGCGTCTCACCATTGCCGTAATGGTGTGACAAATGCTGAGTGGCTGCCTCTATTGTTCACAATATTAAGACCGTATGCTGTTTATTATTATTATGTATTGTTGTGAATAATATTTTGTTTCTTTCTTTTAATTACATAGGACGGGAATATCCTCGTGTCGGGTTGATGGCGTGTCGTCGCGACTGGCCGTCGTTCTTGGTGTTCATTGAGCCATTACGATTAGGTTCTGTAGTATTTTTTATTGGGTTCCTTTAGGCATTTCGTACATTTAACAATCTAGTAATTGATATTCGACCGTTACTACTCCCTACTCTATAATGTATTGATGTAGGCGATGCTGTGTTAATAACTTTACAAAACGTCCCCGATGCGGATAACGGTACCGCGTTAGTCAGACGGCGAGGGAATTTGGAAAGGATAACCGAGAAATGTGTGTGAATCATTTTAATTATAACTGTTTTATATGACAGTAGGGCACTTTCCTTTGTTTGTCACATTTAACGTTTGAATATACCCACTATAGACCTCATCAACAAATCCTAATAATAATAAAACCATTTTTGGTTTTTTTTTATTTACAATAAAATTTGAAATTTTGATCCTAAGGCCCCGTTCGCACGAGCGTTTTTCTATCGAGCGATAAAAAACCGTTTGATTGACATTTGACACAAATGGACACCCATGTATCTGTTCACACGAATCTGCATCTAAAATGGTGCTCGATAAAAAGCGTTGCGTTTTAAAAACGTCTTCGTGTGAACAGATACATGGGTGTCCCTTTGTCTCATTCGAATGGCTTTTTACCGCTCGGTAAAAAGCACTTGTGCGAACGTGGCCTTAAAAATATGAAAAATTGAAGAAATAATGTCTCTTAACTCGTTGCAGAGACGCAAACTTTTGTTAATTTCAATCAAATCAGGAATACTCCATGTTGTAATAGCATGAAAATCCATCTAGCAGTAGTTTTTGAGGTTATCACGCACTTACAGACGCGGCGAACGACTTTGCTTTATATTGTGTAATGATGATAAGGATTCAGACCGTAGTCGTGTAACTTACATTACCGCTATATAATTGCCAAGTTTTTAAAGTATTAAATTGAATATACGAGTAGATTATAGATAATATGTTATCTTCAACATACATATATCTTCGCGGATTTTCCTGTAGGCATATTAAGGATGCACGATTCCGCCATACATTAATACAATACCTATTACCCAAAGTCTAAACAATCGGACGCAAGGCGCGGGGGTCTCTGAGCTTACCAACTTCTCAGACTTTTGAAATATAATATATATTTTGATAGAGTGCAGCGATTGACACGAAATAGAAGTAAATGTTACTCAAAGTTACGCATAATTTGTATATATTATTATTTACGTTGATTCCGCCAACAAACAAACATAAATTCCTAAAATGCTGAAAATGGATTCTGTTAGTAATCCTTTAACACACATGTTAATTGTCATTTTTTTTATTTTCAATGTTCAGAAACGATCCCTCAGCGGGTTTATTGTGAGTATAGATCGGCTTTTAACTTGTGTTATATCCATTTTTAGCTCACGCTGCATCTGTGGCGAGTTTTGTTGTCCCTGGAATTCGAATCATTTCAACATTTATAATTAGCGAAATGTTTGGAATAATCCTTATATGTAAACTATAGCATGGGTAAAATGACTCTCGTTTTGTTTGTCTTAAATATATGATAATCTGATAATGCCAATATGGCAATAGTTAAGATTTGGACAAAATTATGCTTTCAATATCATATTCATAAAGACAATTCGACTTAAAACGTTTCGACGAAAACTTTGGAAAAAATCTGTTTCCTAGATAAACATGATTTTTTCTTTAGTGGAACCGCTTTGTAGAAGCCCTCCAGTCTGAAGAACCGACTAGGCAGCGTTATTACTAGTACCGTAATAACCATTGTCACAGAATAGGCAACACGAGTTGTCTAGCCGAATTTGCCAGTTTCTTTTCTGTATTATACGTATAACCTTAAGATTGCGCCCGATAGCAGAGAGATACGTCTCGGGATGTGGCTCCGGAGGTCACGGTCTCTGCCTCCGTTGATTATCAAGGCCACATGAGCTTCTCCAAGGCCGCAGGTTTTGTTCTGAGCGTAAGATATTTTAATTCGTCATCATTAATCAATATCACCGTCACCGTCCGCTGCTGGACATAGACAACGCGGATGAACGTTTTATATTTTATTTATGGACTCGCATCCGACTGGAGCTGATGATGGTCGTCCCATCTAGCTGGTGGTCACCGATCCTTTGTCAAACGTTAATAATAGCATTAGCAATAATTTGTAAGATTTGCAACGAAAATATTGGAGGTTCAGGGTTGTATAGTATCAGAAACCATGGGAATGAACCGTGATAACAGGTCGAAGTTCTTTATCTTGTTCGTTATCTTTCGACAATTTTATTAAAAAAAGTTGAGCTCCCTTGAAAATAAATATAAATGTTATTTCAATTTTAGTAGAGACGCCTCAAACAAACTTATCAAGGATCGAATCCAACATCTTCCTATTGTATTCAAGATAAACGCGATACATCATTGGAATTCAAGACGCTAATGGCCAGTTAGTTGTGAAATACAATATTTTCTGCTGCACCCTGAATAATATATCGTTGAAATTATTTACTCACTAAACCTGTTTAGTACATTTCTAGGGCCTAAGAGTGGAGTTGACAAAATATTCTGTAAGAACCGAAATATTTGAGTTGAATGGAAAACCTCGGACACAGGACAGATCCAGTGTTACAGATACCGAGACCATCTCAGGGCCATAGGATAGGAGACGCTTGACGCTTCCCTGGACTAGTCACCGGTGGACTTGCCTTGCCGTGGTCTGCCTGGTGCCGTTTGCCAAATAACATGGAAAAACGATTCGTGATCACCAATTGTAGTTATAAATACAATGTTCAATCTTAATAACGATTACTTCTGCAGACACGACTAGAACATTAAATATGTTAACGACCCGTCGTAAAGGTTTACAACCGGGGCGTCTAATTTTGGTTTATTTTCATTTACCGCCGGTGCAGTGCTCTCGATTTTGCTCACGTAGCCGTCCATAAGACCCCCAGAAACCCACCCAGGATATCCTACGTTATTAACGAGTCCTATAAAGCCCCCAAACACTAGTTAAAACGGGCTCAATACTCAGATGGCTTTATAGATCCTGTCCAACAGCTGTCTGTTAAAAATGGATGTGTGTTTTGTGATGTGATTTTAAATGCAAGGATGACATGTTCATGATTGAAAGAGGATCCTAAGAAATTTAAGTGGGACAGGATCTCTATATGGCCAGCCTTGAGCTGGTCAATATAGGCTGTAATCTTGTCCGCTAATTGGTTTTGCGCAAAATATATCTTTTATAATTGAAAGACGAATTCTGATGAATAAAGATACATTTTTAAATTAAATATGCAAGAATAATTAGCATCAAACAAGTAGCCCATTGGACGTCAGTTTACCCTGCCCTTAGTCCCAGGACTCAGTAAGAGGAACCGTCGACACAAACTCAGTGATATAATATTTTCACCATTCTACGAAGCTTACACTTTCCTCTCCTGAAATTTTCTGGTAGAAATGCCCCTTTTTTGTTTTTTTTCTCTTTCCTAACTTACCGGGCTGCCATCTGCGGGGCTGCCGGTTATCCCGTCTGGCGTCCGCATGAGGTCAAATAACATGACTATCATACCACGTGCTGAGTAGTATGTCATCGAGCCCACAGTCAGTTTATCGTGTGTATTATGTTTATACGATTTTCAGTTATTAATTATGAATTTAATAGTAATTTATGTTATGTGTAGTTTAAAACGTTTATTGAAACGCTTTATACCTTCTTAAAATACAATCTTTAATAAATAATGGCAGCTAATTCATGCTATTAACTTGTTTTATATTTTTTTCATACGTTTAAGCCGCTCGCTGCTCATTCGTTCATTCAGTCATCTATACAGCAATATAATGTTCGAGTGTCTGTACAAAAAATTCTATGTTCCTGGGTTGTGGATATGTATTAAATATGTGTATTATATAAATCTTAATAAATGTATGGTATAAAAAAGTATTAAATATATTTCCGTTGCCTGGTAACATATTATGTCCCTCGAGAATTTGCCACAGGACCAGATTGACGTGGTTTAAAAAGAATCCATAGATATGATTAACATTACTTAAGCAGTTAATTATTTAATTGTTAGGTTACGTTATTGCATAGACTACAGAAATATGTTATAGATACTCTAGCAGCCTGTGGTTTAATAATTCGTAGGCATCATGTGTCCGCTAACATTCTGATTCAATATACGTCGTAATAACACGTAGCTCGATTGTTTCAGTGAGCTGAAGAAGCTCTCCGAAGACAGTCTGAAGCGGCAGCCGGAAGAGGTGTTCGACATAATCTGCAAGCTGGGCGAGGGCTCCTATGGCAGCGTGTACAAGGTAGCAGCCCACTGCTGGGACCAGCCGTCCCACGCATCCAGCATAATATAGCATTTATAGTTCTAAAGAAATTCATCTGCACAATCTTTCATCGGTCGTAGAGGTGCGATACCACCATCTTGTTTGTTTCTCCCGTGATTGACACTGATTGAAACAGCTGTGTTTCAGAGAGTAGGACAGGACAGGAGAGGCAGTATAGTTATCGGGACGGCCCGGCTACTCGGCACGACTCTTTTATCTTTTTTGTTAAAGAGGGCAAACGGACTATCTCTCTAACTGTAAGTGATGACGACATCCATACACACCCGCCAGGCGCACCAGAGGATAAGGTGTGTTGGTAGTCTTACAGATATGAGTATGCCTTTTTATTGAAGGTCCCCAAATCGTATTGGTTTGGAAATGCCGCAGCAAGCGGTGGCGTTGGTGGTGCGAGACAGGAAAGCCGTAGTATTTGAGTAGTATGCAAGTTGTATCTTCATAAGCGACGCTGACTTTAGCATCTATAATTAACATGAGAAAAGTAAATGCTTGGAACCAGTGGTAGATTAAATTGACGTTCAAAAATATACTTTGTTATTAATATTACTGCACGTCTTTTTCCACCGCTCGTAGGCCCCATCTTACCGTCCATCGGCAATAACGATTCAATAAGCCAACCATCCAGGTGTCGGTTCCAGGCGTTGCACAAGGAGAGCGGGCAGGTGCTGGCGATCAAGCAGGTGCCGGTGGATACGGACCTGCAGGAGATCATCAAGGAGATCTCCATCATGCAGCAGTGCGACAGCCCCTACGTCGTCAAGTACTACGGCAGCTACTTCAAAAACACCGACCTATGGGTGAGCTACCACACTTACTAGTGACGCTAGTACAACACGGTATTCACGGATGGGATGGCCCATCCCATCAGCAACCGTCATTCCGGAAACATGGTAACTGTAAAGTATGCTAAACGCCAGGAATGTATATCTTTATGGAATGGGGTGAGTTTAAGGTTCATACATTAACATTCAACTGCTGCTCGGAGGGAAATTGTTATATTTACTGTCGGTGCTAATTTCGCTAGTTAAGTATATAAATAAATAAAATATATATAAATAATAATGAATGAGTTAATGATTTTAAGGCAAAATATCTAATAGCCTGAGCCTTGAGCTACTAAAACCGCATCAGAATCAGTTTACGTGTTCAGTGTCGCTAAGCCACATACAGATTAAAACATATTTATATAGCTCAAACTTATATCACACAAGATATGATTAAATCTACAGCTGGCGAAACAAACTACACCGTAAAATCATTTTAATGTTTTAATGGCTTTTTCAGTCACCATTTAAATCATTGTTTAAATATTAACATGCAAAAGTTTATATATTGAAAATATCAGTAGTTCTCTGGATTGAGGCTAGTATGTGTGTGTGTCGTCTACTGTGTGGGTATTGTTGACAGTATATGTCGCACCCTATACTCTACTATAATAATGTACAGTACGTTAAAACAATGTTAACTTTAACTGCAAACTTTGATTGACCGACAAAAGATACCATTGGCCATAAACTTTAAAAATGTCGTTGTTCATCACAGCTCGTGTTTTCTTAACTGTATATTCCATTATCTTTTCCCCTCATTATCAAATTCATATCGAGGATGTGTTTCCGCTGATACAGAGTGGACTCCACTCCAACCAGCTGTATGTCAGTGGAGACGCATTCTCGCTAGGGTGTTCTGTTTGGCTTGCACCGCACGCGGCTTGTATCAGCTAGTAACTGCCATACTAACCATGTTGTTTTGTCTGACCAAAGCGAGCTAACGAGGAGAAAGGTCATTTGATGGTAAGTTGGACAGATTATCTTATAACAAAAGGTAATGAGTAGAGAAAAAAATATGATTTTCTAAATAATGACTACTAGATACTAGATAGTAGAAATGTTTAATAAGCCTGTACCTACGTAATAAATCATACAGTGAAAACGGAAAGACCGATACGACCGGATCAAGAAGGGGGAAGACGAGTGTGTGCACCTGCGTTTGCGCTCACGTTTGTGCACCTTAATATCTCCTGCGCACTTGACTGCTTCCGAAATAAGGATTCCGACGTAAAGCCCCGTGGCGATGGGTCAAGGTAGAGAGGTTCGGTTTGATGCTGACCGGGCCTTGTCTGAGATCTGCACACGGGTGGCTCCAGGGGTGTTCTTAGAACATCGTGGTCGCTTTCCTTCTGACTTGGGAGACAGAGGGTTTTCGGCAGCACCTGGAGTATATTACAGGAGTTGAATGCAGTCGCCGTGGCCGAAATCGGCCGGGAGAAGATTATTACAGTGAACAATTTTGATGCAATAAAATGATACAAACACTAGAGAAATTTATCAACTAGAGGAGCCTGTCATCAGAAATCATTCCAAGGTCACTGAACCACTCACCGACGGGACTCACGCACACTCCAGTACAAGTTCTCATAGCAAACATCCTCACACCTTCAAAGACTTTCAATCTCATCAGTCGTGCAGGTTTCCTCACGATGTTTTCCTTCACCGGTGAGCGAACGATGGTCTCGTGAGCACTTAGAAATTTAGAAAAAACAATTTCAAGACACCACAGGGTCAGGATGGAACCCGGGCCACTCGCTCAAGGGGACGACCGTGTACTCTTCAGTCTAGAGGGTATACCATTATTATTAATCTCTATCCGTATATTATCATTTTAAAATTATAAGGGTTAAAGTATTAGTGAAGCGTCAGAGACTCGTGCTCGTCGGGGAAGGGTGGGCGTCTCAAGGTAAATAGCGCGTGTCGGTCTGTCTATAAATATCTCATCACAATGACCTTTGTAACAAATACTATTTATCCGCTCTGGTATGGCAAAGTTTACGCGCGCACTCGTCAGAGCCTGACCCGGAATTTGGGCCTCCCATTCGAAAAGCCGATGGGACCCTCGAGTGACTAAACCATCGCCGTGGCGTGGACTGACTGTAATGATGATGAAGGGGTAGCGTTTGTCAGTTGGGGTGTAAGGACGTAATATCTGTATTTATTAGTCTGATTAAAAAAAAAACATTAGGAAGAAGCTACGCTAGTGATATACAATATAAATATTCATCGTCAGTTTAAGTTATAAACGAGCTAAAGCAATGGCGAGGGCCAATATATATAGTGATGGAGTAGGTACGGACGAAGTCGCGGCCTCTACGTAGTGTAAAGTAATAAAATTATAAGACTAACACAAACACCGCGATGATTGCAGATCGTGATGGAGTACTGCGGCGCGGGCTCCGTGTCGGACATCATGCGCCTGCGCAAGAAGACGCTGTCGGAGGACGAGATCGCCACCATCCTGTGCGACACGCTCAAGGGGCTGGAGTACCTGCACCGCCGCCGCAAGATACACAGGGACATCAAGGCGGGCAACATCCTGCTCAACACCGAGGGCCACGCCAAGCTCGCGGACTTCGGGGTGGCGGGGCAGCTCACGGTCAGTCGGCGGCTGGGTGGCAAACGCACATGCCGCCCGAGAACACCTAGTTTATAATAAATACCATTATGTGAGACAGGCACAAGCAAAGAACCTGGCGGGAAGAAGTGTGGTCGCCGTCGCCCTCGTCTACTAAAATAGCGGGCAAAAGACCAGGTCAAACTATAGCGTGCCAAAACTAGACAATGTATTCTTTTTTGAAATGCATTTCATTTAACCGACGTCTAAGCTTTTCTGACACAAGTCGCTTAACCGAATGATATTGTATACTACTGCAGAGCAAAGAGATCTGAAATATAGTATTTTTTTAATATAATCAACAAGTAATCAGCTCAATAAAATTGGTAATGATGGAGCTTATTGAAATGTCCTATGTAATGGCTGCCCGCAGGACACCATGGCGAAGCGCAACACCGTGATCGGCACCCCGTTCTGGATGGCGCCCGAGGTGATCCAGGAGATCGGCTACGACTGCGTGGCGGACATCTGGTCGCTGGGCATCACCGCGCTGGAGATGGCCGAGGGCAAGCCGCCCTACGGGGACATCCACCCCATGCGCGCCATCTTCATGATCCCCACCAAGCCGCCGCCCTCCTTCAGGTGTGCCCTCGCCAGAACACCAAGACACGTGTCCTAGAGAAAGTAGTAGATTATTATTATTATTATATGGAAACCACACTAGCAGCTTAATAAGCTGATGGGAGTGGGTTAAACAGTTTGAAGATATCTAGTTTATCCAGTCTATTCCTAAAGGATTTTAATGTTGGTGCCATGATGACATTTGCAGGGAGTCTGTTCCAGGCTGTCACCACTCTATTAGGTAGAAAATGCTTCTTAGGTATTTTGTTATATGCATGTTGGCATATCTTAAACGGTGTCCTCGCAAGTGCCTATTAGAGTTAAGGGTGTACAGTTCTTGAAGGCCAGGGGCATCATAGAGCTCATTCAGCATTTTGTAAGTAGATCCTAGATAAAGTAGAATAAACAGTAATGTAATGTATTCCAGGGAGCCGGACCAGTGGTCGCCGGAGTTCATCGACTTCGTGAGCCAGTGCCTGGTGAAGAACCCCGACGAGCGCGCCACCGCCGAGTACCTGCTCACCCACGACTTCATAGGTACGCCCGCCGCCCGCCCCCCCGCAAGCGTCGGCCCCCCTCCCTTCACGGGAGGACGCGCTGTTTCCGAAAGAAGGGCGTACTGTCCTTCTCTATGTATAGTATTTTGCTTATACCGGGGGATGTGTCACTTGTCTCAAAATAAAAAATATATATAAATACTTAAAATAAAGATAAGCCAGTAAAAAAAAAACTGGTAGTTTTAAACGAACTTTCCAGGTGCATTTTGTTACTAGAAATATTGTGTGCATGTCTCTGTATATCCGGCCCGGTCCGGTACCGTAGTATGTGCTGACGTGTCTCTGTCCTCGGCAGGCAACGCGAAGCAGGCCAGCATCCTGAGCACCATGATCGCGGAGGCGCGCGAGATCCGGGAGAGCCAGCCCTACCGCGCGCACCACGCCCGCCCCGCCGCGGTGAGTACGGGCACATGTACCAACTTATACCCAGCCTATTTATAATGCATCATTAATATATTAGGTACATCATCAACAAACGATACTGAACAAATACTAAAACTAATAAACCTAAGAATAAAATCCAATCATACTTGAAAATTATTCATAAACAGTATTATGTGTACGTGCAATGGTCTCTATATGTTTTGCTCTAATGTGCCGTACACAGTTTCTATACTTGCATTGCCCATGCTGGAGGTATTGGCATGTGCTCTGGTCGGTGTCTCTAATATCGGTATACCGGTGATGTGGCAGGCGGGGGGCGGCGCGGGCGCGGGCGGCGACGACTACGCGGCCACCATGCGGCAGCGGGACGGCACGCTGGTGCCCGCGCGCGACGAGCTGGCGCAGGACCTGGGCACCATGGTCATCAACGACCACGACCCCGGCGACCTCGCCACCATGAAGAGTGAGTGAACACACACACACACACACGCACGCACACACACGCACGCACGCACGCACGCACACGCGAGTCCGCGACATGAACAACCCGCTACCAGTTATGAGTATACTAGCTGCGGCTGTTATACCTTTTCCAAAAATTGAACTGTACAAATACATTTATTTTATCACGTATCATTTTTTAAATCAGACTTCGACTTTAGCGCGTAACAGAAAAGAGTCAGCCACTTTAACAAATGAGTGTATGCGATGGGTGACGGTTGCAGGGCACGACACGGACCCCATGGACACCGGGCGGCCCAAGTACCGGCCGCTGTTCCTGGAGCATTTCGAGAAGAAGGAGCTCGCCGCGCCGCCCAACGGCACGCTCGCGCCCGCGCCCGACAGGTTGGTGCCGCAGCGACGGTACAGTATGGTCGTGGTGCAGTGCAGCACTGTAACGTGTGTTGGTGTTGCAGCACGGGCCCGCCGGGTACGGAGCTGCCGCGTGCGCTGTTGGAGGAGGGAAACTTCGAATTCGTAAGTCAACTGCACGTCGTCACTCTGCTCGCGCTCGCGCCCCGTAAGTGCTGTGCCACCCCCCACCATTCCCTCCCCCCTGCACTAACACCTGAGCTTGTCCGGGAGTGATCGGCAGAATAGTAGGGGCAAAAATACAACGCCATCTGTTAAAAGAGATTTTTCTACTTACAATGGCGACATCTATTGACCACCTGTTTTTTATAGTTTTATTCGCACTATCTTTTGGTACAGATATTTGTTTATTATTGAGGGTACCTATAGTCCTCGCCACTTTTAAAGTCCTGCGACTAATGCCTGAACTAAATTTGACAACATTGACATCTTGACATCTGTCTGGAGTAAGAAGTTGTGATATTTTAAATTGTTTTACGTGAAATATGGAGCATATAATATAAAGTGAGGTGTAAAAATTTAAGGCCGTACAATGATCGTTAAAGTGAAATAATTTTGTGAATTAGAAAGTAAAAATAAACAACAATTAACCCCGTTAAATAATATGTTTATAAATGTCACAGCCATGACAGGTAAATTTTAGAGATGCCAGAGTCACTCATTTTTGCCTAATTTATGGTTAAAATATTATCATTAACTCTATACCTACATTTA
Organism: Lycaena phlaeas; assembly: GCA_905333005.2. Lineage (NCBI taxonomy): Eukaryota > Metazoa > Arthropoda > Insecta > Lepidoptera > Lycaenidae > Lycaena > Lycaena phlaeas. Next base: position 848,271 of record HG995171.1, read on the forward strand.
CCTTATGATATTTTATATGAATATAAATACAAGGTAAAAGAATTAAAACCTTGTTCAGGTGAATGATATTTTCAGGTGTTTCTGTAAAAAAGGTCGAATAACAAAGGAAGTAACAATGGCAGCAATTACTTCTGAGAAAATCGTCACTCCTGGCAAAAGCCGAACACATCCGAAGAAGCTTGTTTTAGATGAATTCTACTAATCGGTTATACGTTAAAAATACGAACGAAATATTTACAAAAAAATGTTTTATTTTACTAAAACCTGGCAGGGAGATTTTTATTTTGCTGCTATAATTATTTTTGTCATTATTATCATACTCAGTCTTTATCAATCCACTACAGACCATAGGCCCTTTAATTATGTAAATTTTTTATTGTACTAGACTTGGTGGAAAATTATTACACTATAAATTGGCAACATTGAGTTATGAAACCGCAGCGCCGCGTCTATCGGACTTCTAAAGTGGCGATGACTCTAAAACAGCTTTAAACTGTCCTTTAAGTGTATCCTTGAATCGCAATATTTTATTAAATATAAATTAATAAATAAAACATAAATAATCCACCGACTAAATCATAGCTATCCCTTTGAATTACATTTCATGTATTCTATACGATGATATTCGTAAAACAAACAATAATTTTCCAACGATAGTTTGATATTAGAAAACTGTATATACATCTAACAAATCATTTCTTAAATGTTCAAGAACATAAAAGTTAACAATAATAATTAATTGTACGCTTTAATTCCACTAATATATTAACAAAATGATAAAATGAGCTTTTGGTGGTTTTACTAATAATAATAAAAAATATTTGAATAAATTATGGTGTTATTTATGATTTTAACGTTAGTACAATAATAATTAATGTTATGAAACATAAGATCTATATCCATTCATCATTCTGAGGCTATATCATGAAGGTCATCAATAATATAATATATTTTTATGAATGCAATTTTCTCGTTTACGTTATCTTTAACTACAATGACAAGATTACGGGGCGCTAGCTCGGCACAACCAACCAGAGATTTATTATTTGAGAATTTATTAATACATATTAACTATGAAACGAGGTTGTACTTTAATATACTTAGTGATAATAAAAACTAAAAATATATGTATGTCAGAAAGATACGTAAGACTATAATGAATCTCTAGTTTACCATATTATGTTATTTTAATGTATTTTTCAATATGATCCCTTCCTATATATGTTAATATAGGTCTCATTCATGCTAAAAAATCTAATATTAAAATGTTCCTAAGCCGTAAATCCGTCATGTCGGTGCGTGTATGTTGACCTGTGGTGTGGTGACAGCTCTCGATGCTGTCGGAGGGCGAGCTGGAGGCGTGCATGGCGCGGCTGGACGCCGAGATGGAGGCGGAGATCGAGCGGCTGCACCAGCGGTACGAGCGCAAGCGCCGCCCCATCCTCGACGCCATCACGCTCAAGCGCCAGCGCCAGCAGAACTTCTAGCGCCCCGGCCCGGGCAGTAGCCGCGCTACGGCGTGACCACCGCGCTACGGTGCAGCTACATAGCGCTGCGCTACGGTGTGCAGCTGCGTAGCGCCCACTGCTGCGCTACGGTGTGCAGCTGCGTAGCGCCCACTGCTGCGCTACGGTGTGCAGCTGCGTAGCGCCCACTGCTGCGCTACGGTGTGCAGCTGCATAGCGCCCACTGCAGCGCTACGGTGTGCAGCTGCGTAGCGCCCACTGCTGCGCTACGGTGTGCAACTGCATAGCGCCCACTGCTGCGCTACGGTGTGCAACTGCATAGCGCCCACTGCTGCGCTACGGTGTGCAACTGCATAGCGCCCACTGCAGCGATACGGTGTGCAGCTGCATAGCGCCCACTGCTGCGCTACAGAGTGCTGCTAAATAAAGGCGACTACTACGCTATAATGTGTTGTTAGAAAGCGCCCCACTGCTGTGCCACATTGCTTCTTGTACTGCCAAGTATTATTTGCGATTACCTGTCGGTGTGTTGCGGGCGTTGCGGCTGCACAAGCGTCTTGTGGCAATCCAACAAGCTATGTAAAGTTAGCGTATGATCGAAATGTTATGATTTAATTTCAAGTGAGTTCTCTGACGAGCCCAAGTGGCCACCAATCAGTTTTCAGACATATAAGGAAAATAAAATAGTAAGAAAATAATTATTTAGTTAGATATTTAATACATTATATCTAAAAGCGCATTGAAAAATAGATATGTATTGCCTGAACGCTTTATTATGGTTTGAAGCATTTTTTGATTAGTTCACCCGAGTCAATTAGATTATTTTTTAATTAGCCGCGTGTCGTATACGATGAAATGATTTAGTTCGCTAAATCTATCGGTGCTTTAAGTAGGATGCCAAACAAACCAACGACGTCGTTCCTACTCGCGTTCATGAAATTGGCCAAATTTTTGGAAATATTATCACGGCCGGAATTTTGAAGGTCTTTAGTGTAGTTAAGTAAGTTGTTGACTTAGTGTAGACATTGATTTGTGCGTAAGGACGCTGAGACATATCTGTGTGGCGACGGCCGCTGCCCGCCGGGTGGGGCTGGCGCATTGCATTCGGCCAAGGGTGAGTTGTGTGATGCGTATGTTTGTTTCGCCGTCCGTTAGTGGCGTTGTATACGTGACAACGACCGAGCGGACGCCATCTAGCGGGATTTTCTATTTTGCAGTTTTCGGGGGCGACAACAGTAATGTATAATATTTATCATGACAATATGATGTAGATACGTAGTTAATTTGTTTAGTTATTTTAGTCGGATTCGTTCGGTTTTGTCATCGCGTAGTTCCTCGTTTCGATCTCAGATGTGTCGTCTCTGATTGTGTTGTCGTTCAAATTTTATATTTATGTATATCGATTGTAGTGGGTTGTGAGATTGAATTTATATAGAAATATTTACATCCACGTCTATTTCGGTTGGCTTAACACCGAATGCGTTTTCGGTGAATAGTTGAGGTTTGGTAGCAGTATTTGTATGCACAAGATTATTCGGTTATAGTTTTAGTGCAAAGACAGTGACCAAATAGGGCGACTAGTTGTTCGTTGTACAGAGTGTATTTTGTGACAGATTAATTTGAATATTTAAAGTAAGGAACGCACAGACGCACAGACGCACCGAAAACGCGCAGATTACGGTTCAGACGATGTCCGTGCTCGATACAAAAATTTAGAAGTGCCATTAAGTGTAAAATATTGATAGTATTTTCGTACGTTACAATAGATATACGGAGATGTTTATATAACGGAGATTGTGCCATCAGCGACATCCCGCATTTATACGGCGTGTTACCCGGTATATAAGACGTTGGAGCAATATTGCACAGGTTACACTAGCGATATTGTTTACTTATTACGGTTCCATATACAACTATTACATTTTGTAAAATAATTATGGTATACGCCCTTTTAGAAATGAAAAGAAAAATAGAGGGCTCAAAAACGTACCCTGTGGTATGCCATATTTTTGCACAAAGCATTTATTAATGATCAAATATAATTATGTATTGGTTCTTCGAAATTTGTGAAATGTTCAGTTTTGTAGTGTTTGGGCGGAGACAATTTTATTATGTGGAAGGAATTTGTATATTGTTTGTGATCTCCTCTGCTTAAAAAACTTTATTATGTATTTCTTTAAATGTATTCTTGTCAACCAACATACCTATATACAATATTATATTGTTTTTTTTTTTTGCAATAAAATAATTCTATTTTTTTTTATGTAGCCCAATAATAATTTGATCTGGCAATAAGTTCATATATTTATATGTTAGTTTGATTGAGCGGATATAGGTGTTGATACTTGACCATCGGTTTTATATATTATATCGTCTATCGCCGCGCCGCAGCGAGCTATTTTGTAAAGTGTGACTAAATTAGCGCCATTCACTCACAGGGTTACCAGTGGAAGACAATTCCCGTATTGTTAGATTTTGGGGAAAAATGTATTCAATGAAGTGATAACTATATAGTTAGACGCTTTAGTATGTTCATTAGTTTGGGATTACACGTTGATAAAAAATGTTGATATCGAATAACGGCAATAATCATTTTTTTGGGGGTAATGTTGCCAAATAGGGTAATGGCGGCAATTGAAAAACCCCAATTGTAACCCCGAAACTGTCCAAACGTAAACCACAAGTGGTCTCCCTGTGCGTGTCCTGGCATGAGTCTCGCTTGGCAACACCGCGTCACCATATTTTCTACGGGTCTTTCATATTAACTATAATTTTCTATCCGAATTGAACGGTAGATGTATTTTTGTATGTGAATAGTCCGGGGCGGCGTTGCCGGGAGAGCGTGTGGGCCGGAGGTGTTACAGCTGTGTGATATATTTTTTGACAGATGACTCGCAGATTAAAGAGAATCAATTATACAAGTGTGTTTGTTTTATCCTTTTTCATTTCGCTTGGTCGGCGTCGCCCGAGAACATATTTTCCACGTTAACTAGTCAAGTTAACTTATATATTAATAATTGAAAAAAGTATGCCTTGTCTATCAATATCATGGCATATTTGAGGGCATGGGAATTATTTTTAAATGAGATTTCAGATAGTTTTAAGATTTGAGGCTCCGTACGATTGATGCGGCGGTACCTACGCCCCTGTCTGAGGCACTGGAGTACTGGCGTCGGTACACCATTTCACCAGAGAAGCAAGATATCACAGATGGAGCGCGTCGTGTGTTTTTATTAGTGCCATCTAGCGGAGGAAACTGAGATGTGGTTTAAATTAACGCACAATCAACACTCGGACGATATTTTAATAAGACGACTCGAGCTTTAGATTATTTATATTAGAGGAGACAGGTAGATAGCGGGTATTGGGAGTGGCCATTAATCTTAATCTCCTTTCAATAGGGACGAGATCGTCTTATTACGGCTGACACAGGACACATGCCAATGTCATTACCCTGGCTGTCTGGTAGAAGCGGTGTTATCCATGTCTCTCCGGCGATAAACATTAAAATTAGGATTGTTGATATTCAACAAACTTATGAAATGTCCGTGACCATAATATTATGACAAATAAAAAAGCTGAATATTTAACAATTTTATTATCTATATAATCAACGAGAGTACAATCGACGGGTCCAACAACCGCCCGACTAGCGCCTGCCCCGGGGCTCGCCCGATATTATTACTGCACCACAACCTCCATTATAACATACAATACACTTGGTACTTCAGATCTTACGGGTTATAATACTTGAGATGAAGTATAACTCATCTGGTTTACGGCAATTGGATGGTTTATTCAAGTTATGAATGCTCGGCTCAGAAGCATGCCCTTTTGTTCGGTACATCCGTGTTTTTGGGCGCCAAAGCTATTTTCAAGTAATCCTGGATATAATTATCAGCCCATGTCTGTCCATGATGGACGTGGGCCGCGTTTAATAAACGCCGAGACGGCGTGCCCAGCTGTATCACCAATGCTATTTATATCACACTGGGCTTGTTTGACCGAAGTAAGTCTTACTAAGCCAGTAGGTAGAAAATAAAATCTTACAGGCTGACTATAGCGCTTTTCTGCCAGGACAGACTTGAATGTCAATAATTAATAACTTTACATCAACACTAAACAAAATGGCGCCTTTCTTACTTACTGTCAGAACTTAATTTTGTGTCCCGGCCGAAAATTTTGTAAGTATAGTGGATGACTTACTAAATTTAGTAAAAACTTACTACGGCCAAACCCGCTAATTTTTAAAAATATACTTATTTTATAACATAATACAGGCAAGAAAACAGCGTATAGTATAACAACAATCGTGTCAAAAAACTTATTAAATCAATAAATAAGGAATAAAAGCTATAAATCCCTAAAACTATGTCTTTTATGTCATGACAAACTATACTATATATATATATGAAAAAAAAAAACTTACAAAAAAGTTTACAAAAAAACAAATTGTCTGGGCTACATCTTAATAATGATTGATAATACTTGTAAATAAAATATAATTTCTAACTTTTGATTGTGATCCATATAAAAAATATTGTATTAAACGGGTAAAATGACACAATAAATTAGTATGTAGAAATCAACTGTGTCATAACAAAAAGCGAAAGATGGCGTTGATATACCTAATTTGATAAAAAACACATCTCTGCACCTACATTTTAGAGCGGTTATTGAGTATTTTATTCCGATTTTTATCAAAAATACTATGGGACCAACAACTAGTATGCTTTAGAATAAACGCATCAAAATCATGTCAAATGTTTAAGAGCTACGTGCCACAGATCATAGACACAAAAAACGCCACCTATAGTTTTTGTTATAAATCAAGTTTATAAACCTAATGTCTTTCAGGTCTCTAAACTATAATAACTTAAGTTGATCATAATTATATTTATTTTTTTTGCATATCTTAATTTAAATGTGCATTATTCAGAGAATTTTTATAGGTATAAAAGTTGGTAGGCCGAAAATTTAATGATAGAATAGCTGAAGAAATATTCTGAATAATTTTCAGTACTACAAAATTAAATACTATTAATTTTCTTTAGACAATATCGTGTGCATTTTATACAAACCAAAACTTAACACCGACTGTTTAATAAATATTGTATTTGTTTGATCATAATATTATACATACGAATAGTGTATAGGATATAAACTCATACAAACACGCACACAGTTTCTCAGTTTAGTCTAGGTTCTAGAGGATTCTACTGAACTAATACTAAATCATGTATACTGTCACATATTGCTTTTCTTTACATACTATTAAAAATAAAAGGCCTCCCTGGCGTTACAAAATTAAATGTTTGCTAATCTAACATTTTCCCGAGAAAGGTTCCACACAGCGCCTCTGCCGGCCGATACGCGAAACTTCGTACAACCACAGAACCATACAAATAAATAAAACTGTCAAACTGATCTCACACCTGTCACAATCCAAACATCAATAAAATTTGAAACTCTTGGAGAACCGTGAAACACTTAAACGATAATAGAGTTAAACTCAACTAATAATACTTTGGAGATCCTAGCGCCAATCACAATTTTGGAATGTGCAGTCTGTGCAGCCGGACAGCCAGAATGAGAAAAAATGAAGTATGAAATTATTATTGTTGTATTCTGTTAAACGGTTTGTGCTAACACTAAAGATGGAAGACTAGCGATAACCATGAATGGTTTGACCACCAAGTATAGAGAAATATAAGGAGCCCGTACGTAATGTTGTACGAATGGAATGAATAAACCCAGATCTTAGTTCTTTTTTCTGCCGCTGTCTGCGCTAGGATGCTACTGTAGCGGACCAATCAGCGGCACAGTACTCCCTACGATCAGACCAATCAGCGCCAAAATACTTCCCGCGTAAAGATTTAAACGAATACTTATTAAAGAATGCGTGAGCTACCGGCAAAACTTTTGTCATCTAAATTATTACGACCAATTATTATTACAACATTACGTTCGGACTCCTTACATCTATACTCCGTGGGCCTGACGGTCAACCGACAGAACATTACAATACAGGTTAGATATAGTACACTCTGAGTGATTATTACAATATTTTTTTAATAATAATAATAAGAATGAACTATATACTCCGTCGTAATCATGTCTATAGTGATAATGAATTATAAATAAATTCCCATTCTGGCTGTCGACCGATCACAAATAACCAATAATTCAACAACATACAATAACATCCAATACTACAAACTGATCACAACTACATCTAAAGACCACAGAGGCGAGTACACGATAAACCAAAGGGCCCAGCGTCTATCAGTGGCGGAGAATCATCTGGCAGTACAGGAAGCTGTCCACCACTGCAACGAAACAAACAAATTACAAACCATTATATATTCGTTGAAAAATGAAAAAAAAAAAAGTTTTTTTTTAAGTCGTTATACTGGTACTATAAGACTGATCAAAATCTCCGCCATCACGACCCTTAATTAGAAGTAGAAAAATATATACTCACGGTACTGCACCGCGCTGATGATCAGCTCGGGCAGCTGCAGCCGACCCCGCCCGCCCAGCGCCACCTCCGCCAGGAACACGTACACCACGCGGCTGGTCTCGAACAGCGAGTCCAGCAGCAGCCACGTGGTGACCTGGTGGCCGGCGGTACTGGCCCGGCACACCACCGACAGGCTGTTGAGGACGCCAATGGCGCTGGTCACTAGCATCAGCCCGGAGATGAAGTAGTGGATGACTGGAATAAACGATAAAGATTATAAAAAGAGCCGTCCTTGAACCAGAAAGAAGGAAACAAAGTCACGATGGTGACAGTCTGTGTCTTAACACGATACCACGGACCACTCTTAAAATTGCTAATACTAACACATGGCTGATGGCTGTGAAACATATTTTATGAATAAAGGTTTTGCCGGTTACACTCCACATGGTACTCACTACTCAATCTAGACTGGTCACTGGAATTGACGGCTCCGACACACGACGGGAGCTTAAAATTAAGCAAAATATTTTCGCTTTTGATATCGGAAACTCTAGGCTTAGGCGAGGAAAGTTATAGGCTAGTCAGTAAGAGGAATGTTTTAAAAGTTGTGATTATTTGAAACTGCTGTTAATATTTTTACAATAATAAGAACCAAGTGATTATAAATGATGTGAGAAAGGATGCTATATTTATATTGTTATTGTATATTTAATTGTAGTTGAACAATGCCGCATGCATTGTAATAACCCATGTATGAACGGTTTTTATTTAAGATTATATTTAAGATTTTAACCATGAATTGCAAAGCAGGAAACGTGTTTATTTTAGTAATTTGTACAGTAATGTCAGGCCCCATCGGCTCGGGTATACATACACTTGACGTCGTCTTTGAGCGGCTCCAAGTAGTACAGGTCCGGATGCAGCACACGCAGTAGCGCCAACACGAACGCAGTGGCTGCGGAAACCTGCAATCAATTACTTAACGCTTATATTATAATACTTTCAATGCCATAAGGCAGCCTTATATTATCGAAGCCCATAAGCATCCGCATAGCCAAAGGTTATTATGTTACGTATGTTCTACAATCTACATGGTACCCAAGGGCCCCTCCCTTGGGTACCGAAAGAGAGGTAGACCACAAAGTAGGTGGGAGGATAACATTAGACAAGCCGCGGGAAACTTTTTAAACACACTCGTATGTTAATAATTGGGATATGCTAATTGCTAAATAGATCTAAAGGTAAACATTGGCTATGAAAACTAAACGAATTAAGAGTTACTTAATCAGAGTATCTTACTGTATCAGAGTCCAGTATCTATGCTTTGCCTTGCCATCATCTGATGCGGAACCTTCCTTTTACCTATCCCCCCCAATGGGCCACCGGAAACTCAAACCGTATACACCCGATTCGGCTGCAAACTCCTCTTTTCATATTATTTTAAGCACTAGTTGTTTACCGCGGCTTCGCCCGCATTATTAAGATTTACGGACGTATCCGGGTTGATGATGATTATTACGCAAAATAGGCGCAAAGCGTCGAGTTGCGAGCCTGACCTCAAGTGATGAAGATTATTTTGATGACCTTAGTTACTCCATCAGCTGTCTGCCAGTGAAAATCCTGTCAAAATCATCCTGACCATTTCAGAGATTAGCCCAAACAAACAGAAAAGTAGATGACCAGACAAAAATTGTAAAAACATTATTTTCTTTATGTACCGCATATAAATCTATATGCATTTAGTAAACTTTTTTTCCCAGTATAGATTAACAGTCAATTTGCAAAAAAAATAATCAGAAAATTTGCGTTCATATAACAGCTATATGGCCATTGGTGTCATTACTGAATTCTATTGCATGCATGCATAAAATTTCGGGATTACATTGCTAACAAATACATTAAAACAATTCTAGGCTGACAGAGTTTAAATATGTAACTGTCTTTCTGTCTGCTGCTATTTCATGATTAAATAGCTTATTGAATTTTGATCAAATGATAGTCACAGAGATAGAAAGGATATAGATTATAAAGTGATCATCAATTCAAATATGTTTGTAGTAATCTGTAAAGAAATAAAATTGGAGTGTCTGTTTGCAATATTGAAAGAACCACTATTTACTCAATGGTTATGCATATATACACACTACATATGCCAAAATAACATTTTTACAATTTTGTATCTGTTTGTTTATTTTGGCTAATATCTGAAACAGTTGGACTGATTTTGAGGGGACTTTCATTTGCATAACTAATGTAACAAGGAGTTACTTGGTATATAAATAATCTTCATACATCCAAATACAGCAGCAAGGAAAAGATAATGCTGCAAAGGTACAGGCAAGAATATTTAAATATAGTTGCAAAAGCCTCGACTCCTGACATAAAATTTGTTTATGTGGTCAAGATATTAGGATCTTACTGTATTAAAATTATTATTTTTTTGCATTGGATAGCACAACTTCTTGGAAATTATTTTTAATACTTTCACGTGAAAAGGACCAAAGATACTCTTATACAACTAGTTAAAATATAAAAAATGGCTCAATATGGACCAAAGAGCGAAAGTTAAAAATAATTTCATTAATATACAATGCAGCATTATCTAAAACATTTTTACATTAGCATAATAAACATTGTATGATAAAAAAATGGTTGATTTGTATGAGGATATTAAGCAATTAAAATAGTAAAGAGAAGTCCTATTTTCAAAACTTTACTTTTAAGAAAGAACAGTATTACAATTTTAAATATTATGAACGCGAAATCATAAACACTATCTATTCTCTTCAAAGATATAGATGGTAAAATTAACGTTACAAGTTTATTTAATTCTAAAATATCTTTCTTGTAAATAAAAACTTACCGAAAAAACTGCGGCTACGACTCGTACATACATCTTTAACTCTAATATTGGCATCTTTTTAGATTGCGTGGACATGGGTTATAGAAATATTAACACACAACAGCAGCTCCCATCAATTACCTTCTAAAAATACAGTGGCAGTAAATTCGTCAATTTTCTTAAAGCGATAAAATCAATACGAATTTTCTTAATCGTCTTGTATTTACGCGCTCGTAATGTAAATACAGATAATGTTAAATAAACAATTTTTGGTAATTTGTCAGTGTCAGTTACTGTTAACTATTAAGTGTCAACTGTCATGTACATTCTGGGTACGAAGTACAAGGCGAATAGATTGCAGCTCTGAGCTCACAATGTGGCCACAAATAGAATGTGATAGGGCAGACTTTCACTATCATTAACTAATTAACTACACGATAATTCGAGAATAATGTATTAAAAAAATTGTAAAACAAAAAGGTTAGATTACTTATCAGTGTAATGTTATGATTATGTACATCGAAGATTTTATATAACTAAATAGGGTTTATTATTATTATTGGACCAGTATTTTATTCATATGATTTTACAATAAACAATAAACGAGAAATAATTAATATTTTTCGACTTTCCTGTTTCACTTGGAGATTTATTTAGCATGCAATGACTTCTGATAACTCACAATAGATGTCACTAGTAACACCTTCCAGCAGAAATGGTAAAGCTAGCCCGCGAAATTTATTATTTTTTAATTTTTGTTATCACAATATTAAATTTATATCGTTTGATAATTTTATAGTTTGTTACTGATGGTTCTCTATCAATAGTTTTTTGTTCGTCAATATTTTAATTAAGTACTAATAAAAAAATAATTTAAAACTTTTTTAATTTTTTTTTCCGTTATTATTGGCTTTTTGTATCAATATCAATAATGTTTGTTACCTCATAAAATACGTTTTTTCTGTCAAAAATAATATATCTTTTTTTTAAGACGACGGTATCCATGGATGTAGTATATAACCATGGATATGACGACGAGTATGAACCATGGATGTAGTATATAAGTATATATAGTTATATAGTATTACGTCCATTACGGTATCAGACTTACGGTCTCTACCGCGCATGCGCCATGCTAAGTTTGAAGCGGCTCTTTTAAAAATCAAAAAAGTCTCAATAAAGCAACTTACATTTCTCTGCATCCAACTTTATGACTTTTATTGATCACTATCAGACAGTACCTATATCAGACAGAGAGAGGAGTTCTTAACAATTGACGTAGGTAGTAAATAATTTATGACTTTTTTACTTAGCTATAGATTATACTTTACGATATTCCGTCAATATTCGACTATTCGTTTGAAATTATAATGGAAAAAGTATGTAAGTTGGTTACCTTACTTACTCCACTTCTTGGCCGATACGAGATGGCGCCACCGCACCCTGTCTTTAGCGATCTTCCCCCAGCAGGGTTGCAACGCCCAGGGTACGTAGAACTTTTAGCACTTGGTCCTTCCAACGGTTGACCGACCCAAATGGTCGGCCAACCGGTCGACGACCGCAGGGCTGTCCCCATAGGCTTTCCTTACCGCCCTATCCTACAGCCTATACCTATCAGCTGGCATTCTCGCGAGATTGCCAAGCCAGTGAAGTCTAGCGGACTTAACTTCTCCTATAACGTTGCGCTTGATTTTTCCGAAATCTCCATCTTCCCTCTTTACTGGTCTCTGAATTTTTCGAAATGTTTTTCGTTCGAAACAAAACGAGAAGCTTGTTCTATTCTCAGTGTTAGAGTCCACGATTCGCAGTCATTCATAAGAATCGGTCTGATATGACGGTCTATTAGACGCATTTTTTAGTTTTTCACAACTTTGGACACTAACACTTTTTGTAGAGCGCAGTATACATATGTAAGTAGGTACCTAAGCATGGATTTTTTTAAATTTTAATTTTTACTTATTTGTCTTATACGCTTGCGTGTGTTAATAAATAATAAAAATTGTAAGGATTGTAATGAGGATTAATTATTGCAATTATTAAAACATATCTGAATTTAATTCCACAAATGTCGACGGGCGTGACCGACAATGAAATGCGTTTAATTGTCAAAGTGTTATTGGTGTCGCGAGCGCGGTGGCGGCTGTGACTAATCATTACGAATTCAAATTTAATTGACGTATAAAAACATTTAAAAAAAATCGAGGGTCGCTTCTAACTAAAAAGGGTGCTTTCATTTAAATGATAGATAAAAGGACTCGGGCTTTTAAGTGAGAGATCCAAATTCGATCCTGACATGAAACGAGTGTGGTGCATTGAAATCAGTTTTTCAAAATTTCTAAGTGCACCCTAAAGGAGAGTTACTTGCTCACTGGTGAAGGAAAACATCAGAGAAAACCTGCACGCGGAGATTAAAAATCTTTGGGTCAGCGTTTCAGTGAACTATAGCTGTACCTCGTCTGATTTCGAGGAGAAGACAGTAGTGAGACATTTATAAGAGTCGATAGTTTAAATTTTTGAATACAAGTTTTAATACCCCCTCCACCACCGAACACAGAGAACTAAAGAAGAAAAATGCACAGAAGCAACACCTCTTTATGACGTGGTCGTGGACTGCAATAATTGTATAAAACAGATTAATACGACCTACATCCACCTTTTGAAAAATAGGTATATGCAACAATAGCTCTATAAATATAAAAATAAAAAACACTACTGGTCCTTTGTTCCTAATTGTTAAAGGCGTCGAACAGGGAGACCCGCTTTCACCTAAACTTTTTATCAGCACATTAAAAAAAAATCCGAGAACTTCTCATCGCTGGGCAAACTAGCTTTATCTGTCTTAACTATGGTCGCCATTGCTAAATATTTGTAGCCAATTGCGACAGTAAGGCTGTCCTGAAAAGTGAGTATTCGATTGAAACAGTGATCTACCCTGAAAAGGACATCGAGTATTCTCATTGAAACAGAAGATCTGCCCTGAAAAGCACATCGAGATTTCTCACTGTTCTTTTGAGGACAGCTGTACTGTCGCAATCGACTACATAATATTTAAGAAATGACAAAAAAATCCTTATGTGGTCACTTTTTTACATTTTAGTTATTGTGCACAAACGATATAAGTAAAAAAAATAGCCGATGGGCTATTGTTTTAAACTTAAATATAATATTATTAAGGATGGCTTACACCGACATTTCAATAAAATATGGATAAGTAAGACAATTTAACTTCAACACACTGTATCTGTAAAGCTACGTCGTAAATTCTTTTAAATAAAGGGGCGTTCCAATAATGTTAATCTGTAATCACCGGCCATTCAGTTTCCCGCGCAATTCAATAATCGAATTAACCCGATTGCGTTCCAATTAAGTCCATTATAAAATCGAATGTTGCCAGTTGTAAATTTCTTGTGATTGTTCGATATATTCAATTTTGCATGATTTATCGTTTGGTTACATCTGGTATATTTATGCATGCGTTTATGATTATTTATATTTTATTGATCAATATTGATCATCGTAAATTCTGTATCTGGAGTAGGTGGAGGGTCACGGAATTATCAAAGGTTAGATATATTAATTTTGACCCTATTTATAACAATATATTCTCTAGTGAAAATATGATTTGGCGTAACGTAAATTGTATAACCCTTATCTTACCTTATTAAGGAGAATCTTAGTTTCATCATAAGATTTTCGTTACGAAGCGTTACCGCTTTATTATAAAAAATATTAACTGTATCAAAATATGCATAATAATATGTTAGTAACATTTACGCCAATTGTTAAAGAAAATTAAATAAGAAAATATTTATTTATTGCAGAAATGATTACAGCACACATTCAGGTTACGCAAAATGGGTTTTTAATCAAATTTCGTCGTGGATTGCATATGTAAAGTAAATAATGTTGTTTATTCTGTCCACTCGCTGGTCAGTACAATTAAATCTCCGATGGCGGGAGATTGTGGCGGGAACGTGTGTGCTTGTCTATGGCAGGGGCGGAGTAATGGTCGGTGATAAAGCGGTATGGTCAAATGGCTCGTGCTCGTGACAATTATGTAACAATAATAGTGGATGATATAAATGATACGCTTTGATACTTGTATATTTTATGTGATTTTATTAACTTCATCTGTAATCAAACATCGGATTAATTTAAAGTTGACTCAACAGCCAAAGTTGTGGTCCATAATTATTAAATTGTGTAAAATAAGACCTTTGTACATTATAGTTTTACAAATATTATGTAATATGAATAAATAAAAGAAGGAAGTCCACTGCCGCCGGTTTCTGCTACCCTTACCGAGTATTTATATATTTTCATGTTTTATCATAATGGCTGTTACGTTTGTGTAAGTAGATATAGGTTCTATACACCCAAGAGTAGGCTCGTGATAAGTGACTTATTCATTCGTTGTAAAACTTACGTTCTCCCAGAAACGGCCGTTCCGCTTAGAACAAGAAATAACATATCATCACATAATCTTTAAATTTTTACAATTATTTGTTTTACATTAAAATAACTATTTTAGACCGTCAGAACATTATTAAATGTAAGTTAATCTTGTTATGTCTAAAACCCATTACATTACCGCAAGAAAGTAAAATAATTTTGAACAATATTGTATTACCATAATTACTGTGTGAAGCGAGAGCTATTACCATTTTACCGAAAAATATTACCTTATTTCTAAAGGTTATTTAATTCTTCTCACTTTCAAGTTTTCTGTAAAAAAGTATAATAGATGTCGGATTTCGTCAATCCTATCATCATATCGGATCATAATCACTAATAAGTCCATTAGGTATAAGTTTTAACGTCAACGCCTTCTTTTTTTTCAGTAAAAGTCGTCGAATCTAGTCGCTTATAGTTTTTAAATTATTTAATATTAAGACTATAGTAAAACGTAGCGCGCGTAGCAATATATATATTTTTGTTGGTAGCAATTTTGAAGGGAAATTCTCATAAATATCGCACAATTCAGAATATAGAAATTCTGTCCTTTATCATTACCTCACTTATTACTTAACCTTACCTACTTAATTATCTTATTATCGTCGCTCAATAACTTCAATTTGCAATTTGCTTGAATTAATGCAAGTATCAAAAGTGATTGGCTCGCATATAACCTGCTGTCCAGTCCAATTGCAGAGTCTGATATAATATTGTTATATGATAATAATAAACACGTTATAATAATGTTATTTTCAAAATGTTTGCGCGCATAACTCAGGACCCCATGTTAACAAATATCTATATTGTTTAATTATATTCCTTCATTGATCATTGAATAATATTTATTAAAGTTACTTTTTTCTTTCCTCTATACACTCATGTGTATGCCAAGTTATTTTTACTATAAAATTATTTTAAAATTTTACTCAAAGACAATGCCATCGAGCTTCGCTTAAAATTCGCACGTGATACATAATAACCCGTTTAAATAGTTTAGATTTTTTTCTTGATATATTATTTTTTATATTTAAAGTTAATCATTTAGTTTTTGTCGTGCATGGAGAATCGTGTTTAACTGTGATCAAAGAACGTAGTTTAAAATAAAATTAAAAATTGTCTTTAAAAATATTACTTATTTAAAATTGAAATATTCTAAACTTTCAAAGTACCTATCATCGTAGATAGAAACGGCGAATGTAAGTCATAAACTTAGATAGGTAAGTTTCAGGTGTTTTTACAATACAAAATAATTGTGTCTATCTATCTAGTAAAAACTTTCACACATGAATTAAGAAAACACAATCTAATTTCCGCGGATAGCTTTGGTGGGATCTTGATAATATGTATGTTTTCTTTTAATGAAAGTACATTCTTTCCTTACTTTCAAGTTGAATTTTATTGAAAAACGACCATCAAGCGTGCACGTCGTTGTATGCTTCAAATGAAATAAGGGCTCCATAATAAGGGCTCTTATATAAAAATAAAAAACAATTTAATATTATATCTTTAGTAGTACAGATTAGTAGTATCAGAATTGAAAAATAAATACTACACAATAATAAAACTAAAGAATATTTTGATTTTTACTTCTTTTACGACGTAGTTATGTGTTGTGTTCCGATAGGATAAAAAAGATTACCAGCGGGCTTAGACAAAGTAGCATTAAAAAAACGAATACGATAACGAAGCTCGAAAAGAACAAAATATATAAGTATAAGTTAATCACGCTAAATCACGTGGTCAATCGTTATCGTAACAAAATCACTGTCTATTGTTCATCGATTGTTATTGTCAATATCTTATAAGCTAGGAAATTGTCATTGCTTACTTACAGACGATGACGAATTTCGCTATCATTCCGCTACGGAACAATGTTACTAATTATTGGTCTAAGTAGTAAGTCTTTTGGTGGTAAATCATTAGCAGTATGATTTATGTTACCGCGACCTTCTCCTGACCAGACCAGTTGCAGAAATTTTAAAAGCTTTCTTGTTACTCTTTATAGTATTATATACCTACTAATTTAATATACATGTAACCAAGTATTTCCATTGCTAATATTTTAAAAGATCCAATGTGTTCTGTAAGCTTCGTTGGCAAAATTGTGAACCTTATAACATTCTTTTTTCATTTGTAGAAGTTTGTATTATTTATTATAGCATAAGTTGTAATTTATAGATTTCGGAAGGACGAAAATGAGAAATCTTATGTGAATATGAGAGGTCTAATGTAAAAAACATTAATAAATGGTTAGTAATAGATTTGATATTTTAATCAGTTAGAAATGTGGCGAACATAAAAATTTGATGAACTTTTTACTTCAAAATATCATACAACAATACCACAGATAACTCTTCCAGAGTGATGTGTCAGATGATTGATTGTTACCGATTGTTGTCGATTGTCAAATCGATTCTAATTCGATTCGCACTCGATCAACAATTTAAAATCATATTATAACACTTGTTCGTATCACTTCGAGGGTAATTTTATTGATAGCTAATATGATATGATTGATGTTTTATTTTTGATCAAATTTAATTTGTGAGATCGAAATATATGAAACGAGAAACATATGAAACGAGTGTGAAAATAAAGTTTTATTATTTCCGATGACATGAAGGGTCAAACAAACCAAATGTTAAAAACATGATGATAGAGCGGACTTTTTGCGCGCTATATAAAGCGCTAAATTCCTATTTTTTTTCTTGTTAGAAAAGTTCGGTAAATCTGTAGGATAAACAATAGTAACTGTGAATTATGAATTATTGTGTTCACGATTTATTCATATAAGGTAGTTGGGCCAACTGGCAGACAGGCCTCTACTACTAAACTCAACAACTCATTCATATTCTGCATATCCTGAGACGTATACCTACCGGCTACCGCGGAGCTTAAATGCGTAGTGACCTACGACTTACGAGGCCATAACTTAATTACGACTGGTCCGTAAGTTTTCCATAGCTTAACGTGCTATGGAGCGTGCTATGCTGGGTGTTTCTTTGGCAGATATGATTCGAAACGAAGTCTTCCGCCAGAGAACGAAAGTTACCGATATCACGCGAAGAATAAGCACGTTGAAGTGGCAGTGGGCTAGTCACACACTCAGAAGAAGGAATTGTCGATACGGTTTAAGAGTGGAGGCCGCGTTTAGGTCGTCGAAGTGTTGGTCGGGCATTAACCAGGTGGGAAGACGATCTCCGTGCAGTGGCAGGTCCGTGTTGGATGCGAGTGGCAGGGGATCGGTCGTCTTGGCGTTCATTGAGGGAGGCCTATGTTCAGCAGTGGACGGATAAAGGCTGATGATGATGATGAACAAGAAGATGTTTAATCTCTGTACAAGTAAGTCGCTGCGAGTTCTGCTCTTCTCTCCGAAACTCAGATAAGCTCTTTTATAAAAGACACGAATGAGATGGTGGTACCGTTGCGGACCAGCGCCACAGCCATTCCGCCCATAGGCGACTTTACCATACCTTTACAAATAAAATAAGTATAACTTATTAACACTTTTTAAATTCTACAACTACACTATTTGTCATTCTATTTTAAGTCCACATGCGCATTCCATTTTTAATTGTTGTTGTACTTTTATTGGTGAAATAAATAACCTGGTACCCATGGAGATGGGCGCGCGAATTGATCAATTGCTTTACCCTCTCTTACAAGCAATTGAGATTAACTGCTCTTATTTTAATGGCATATAGCCCTATAGCAGGTTTACCCATAATACAAGTAGCACAAATCATATAATAAAGCTTACCTAATAGGAATTTGAACATTTATAAGAGTTAGGGCCTGTTTCACAATCTCCAGATAAGTTCCCAATAGGCTATCGGCAACATATTTGACAGATAGAGTATGGAGTATCTGTCAAATATCTGTCAAATATGTTGCCGATAGCCTATTGGGAACTTATCTGGAGATTGTGAAACAGGGCCTTAATGTATTAACAAGAATATGTATAGAGGAGTCTTATATACAGTAGATTTTCAGGCGATGAATGTTAACAAATATTTTTCAATTATAAGCCTATCTTTAGGGATGGAGGGAACTTCCTAGTTCCCTCCTAGTAGCAATGATGATTGTCTTAAGACACTAATGGTCGGTTGTTTCAAATCATCTGTTAACGTAAGAGATTTAGATTTTAACAATCGTAAAATTTTGACGACTGTTAAAACAACGCTCTTTGGTCACTAACCTTCGTTATCACCATCTTTGACGATAAAAATATATTCGTTAAAATCGGTCGATGCACCCCGCCCTTAGACTGCTTAGCATTCATTAAATAAGGCCTATGTTCAGTGGTGGACGTTTATTGCTGATGATGATGATGACTGTAGTATTATGAAATTAGATAATACCAATCACCAAAGCTACTCTTAACTTAATTGTAAAGCGAGATGATCTGAAATTAACTTTATATCATAATAATATTCTTAGGATCGCTTGTTTCAAATCATATGTTAACGTAAGAGACTTCGTTAAATTTTAACGTCTGTAAAAAAACAACGCTCTTTGTTCATTAACGTTCGTTACCGCCATCTTCAACGATTACATGTTCGTTAAAATCGATCGATGCAATTCGCCCTTAGTATTGTAGTAACTAAAATATAGTTGACCTTTCATTGTAATATAGTGTTTTTAAGATAATAGATATCGGCCCCATGGTGTAACGGTTAGCACTCTGGACTCTGAATCCAGCGATCCGAGTTCAAATCTCGGTGGGACCTCGAACTTTTTACGTTTACTACTGTGATATTGTAGGATTCATAACATAAAAATAATCGTTTGTATTTGGTTGGTTGGTTCATTAAACAGTCAAATAGGCATCACAATGAAACGTATCGGATACTTTACAGCAACCACGGTCACGAGAGGAAACATCGGGCATCAAAAAATCTTAATAAAACGCAATAAAATCCATAAAAGCTGTCTCATTATAATGAGTGAAATTCACGTAAGCATTTAAAAACAAATAGGCAGACTTGCTTTCAAATAAAAAGAATCATTGAAATCCGTTCTCTAGTAAGTATATTTTTTTATTTTCTCCTGAAAAAAACACAAAAAATACATACCGGCGAATTGAGGACTTCCTCCTTTTTGAAGTCGGTTTAAAATAAAATGAAATTGCACCACAACAAACGTTGGCTGTATTAGCATTAAGCTGTTGTTATATAAATAACAAATAAAGTTAAGAGCTTCGAGAATAATTCGTGAGTGAAAAACTAAAACCTATAGTCTATGGCTCGTTCCAATATGGCGGCAGCACGTGTATGCCACGCGCTCGTCGTGCGTCTGGTTATTATATTTTTTTTGTATAATGAGCAAAAATATTTAATTGCGTATTGTGTTTATGGCTTGCACTAATCCGCTAGAGTGCTCGTTAAATAAAAATGTACATTTACTATATACATAATGTGATTGTTTTGCTAAACTTTTTAAGCTTTGTCGTTGGTGCAAACTTTTATGCGTTCTGCAATTTTTTCAGTCGTTTCAATGATTTTGACATTCATGTTTGGAATCACATTTGGAATGAATATTTTTATGATTATGTGTTGAATAGTTTTTCGTTAGCGCTAACTCTATTTTTGCATATAAGCCATTACGTTGCTGTATGGGTGTACAGGCGATTACCACTTTAATGATCCATACGTCATGAGCTTAAAAGCTATAATAAGTATCTGGTTGTTAGACGCAGTGTGCGTCAGATTTTTAAATATGAGATAAAGATTTATTATGCACATAGTTAATACCGTCTTAACCATAATATTATGTACATATTATATACCAAATTGTATAGAATAATACACAATATTAATATATTCATTTATCTGTCTTTAAATTACGGAGCATCCCACAACTTTACAAGGTTTTGCTGGAAGAAATCTCTGATAGACATAAGTACACCTTGTTAACAATGTCTCCAATACAATTGTTATATTAATTTGCAAACTAAAGAATAAATAAATAAAAAAAATATATGTGACTTGGTATAGCAGTGTGAACGTACAAATTTCTACCAGTCTTGTCCAGTATTGTCTAACGGTTACGAGTATGTTATATAATGGTCCAATTCTTACGTGGCTGGCTGGTGGCTGAAGGTTAAAGTGATCACGATTTTTTATTTTAATCGGTAGGAGCTGTGCCGCGATGTCAGCGGTATATACCATCACTTCGCTTGTTTTCCTCGTAAAATAGCGTTGCTGTGTTTTGAAGAGAAGGGCAAGACAGACAGTGTAACAATTAGCATCGAAGCTTAGCATCTTAAATATCTCTGTATAGGCAACAATGAGTTGTCTGGGCTAGTTCCAGGTACACTGGTTTATGTTGATGGGTGACGTTGACACTTACCATCAGGTGGTACGTCAGCAATTTCGCCTATCCAACTAAATATGCGTCGCCTACATATCCCATTCCATATTTATGTAGTACATACAAAACTTATATGCGTCCTACTGTAAATAAATCCAATTGATCACACGAAATGTTTCCTTGTGGGTGTGCTATAAGAGATGTTTCTCAATATCAATGATGCGTGGGGGGTGCTGGCCCGGCGCGTGCCCGCCGTGTGATCGGGTCCCGGAGTTCTTCCCACGAATGGGAAAGTATATACAGGGAAAATTAATGCTCGTATTGCATTACTGTGGGGTGGAAATTGACATCAAATAGGTATTGTGCTTTATAATTCAATTATTATCATTTTTGTGTAAAAGTGATAATTCAATTAATGCACACTTTTTTGAACGGCTAGTATAACAACAGACTTTTAGACTGATAGCTCTTAACGAAAATTTAAAATATTTATAATAATTTTTCTGTGCATACGTAGGTCACTGAACTCTATTTAAATCTACTGAATATACCAACATACATATTATATTTCATCAAAATCGGTTAAGCCATTTCGGAAAATTATAAGCACAAAATATGCGACAGCTAGTTACTTTCTTTAGTTATTTACTTTCACGCGAAAACTACTCAACCAATCATCATGAAACTTTGTACACGTACTCTCGGTCTTAATATAGGTAACAAAGGTTGCATTGAAAAAAAGAGATTTTTTTGGTAACGCGGGTCATATATTTTGATTTTTTTCTCTGTTCTCCTGCGCCTCTCCCTCGCGTGTTGAACAATGGCGCGGAGTGTTTGCGCGGGAATGGGATATTGTCGTCTATGTTGTCTGTTCATACACTAACACTGATTGGAGTGATGTAGTGACTATTCATCGCTTCTACCAGCTATTTGTTGATAAAACGGAAAATGGATATTCAGAAACATTCAAGAGTCATGTAATTAACGACTCCGTTCATGCCATCGCCAATACGCCGACATTTTTTTTTCTTCAAACCAGATTGACGTGGTGTATAAGCGTCCATAGATATTATTAAATAAGGCTTCTGTCGTTGGGCCTCTTTAATAGAGACCCAAAGAAACAATTCCAATAACTTCTACTAGTGAGGTTAACTGACCATGGTTACTGTAAAGCAGGGCTGTTCAGACCAGAGGTGATCTTGGGCCAATACAAAATTACTAACTATATTGGAGAGCCACACTAAATACAAATAAAAAAAAAAACAATTAAAAAAGATATTTTAATACGAGTTTAAATTAGATTTTAAGTTACTTTGGTATTATTCTGATGATAGTTATAGAAAACTTGTTGTCATACGTGTAAAATAACATTTTAATTCTTAATTTGTAATATCTTTTTAAGTGTGTAAAAAAGGGGAAAATTTTATTTTCCCTTTTTTTGCCGCACAAAGGTGACTCGCGGGCCGTGGTCTGCCCTGCTGTAAAGTGTACAGTATCCGAAACGTCGGGCTTGTTCGCGTAAACATAAAAAAACAATATACACAGATCACTTACATACATATTTTCATAGTCCAGAAATAAGAAAAATAATTCATATAAACTTTACGCCCCTATTTCACGATTTCGGGGTTGAATTTTAAAAAATCCTTACTTAGTGCTCACGTCATTAATCAAAATTTCAAGTCTCTAAAAGGGACAAAGTGACAGAGCAGTCGTGGAGAATTATGACGATGGACGATGAGGGCTTAAAGAGATCATATACGACAGACTTATGCTCTCTTAAAACTGTGGATACGAAGTGTATGGTAAAGTAATAGATTTGTGTGACCACAAGATTGATGGCCGCTAATGCAATTCAATTTATCGGAGCCAACGACCAGCCGAGCGTTCACCTTTGCCATCGACGGAATCACATTATCATATGGGAGCCGAGGGGTAGCACTTTATTAAATCAAATCAAATCAAAAATATCTTTATTACGTAGGTACAACTTGTACACTTGAAATAAGTCAAAACATAAGTAGTCAATAAGTAGTAATAGTAAGTATATAAAAAAAAAAAAAAAAAACTCGTTTGAGATGCAGGATCCCCTAAGAAAAACGAGAAAAAAACTTAGGGGTTGCTCTTTTGTCAATAAAATGAGTACATAATATTTTATAAATACAACATGTAACATCATATCTTAAGAGTGAGTGTCTTATTCCCAAGGTGTGGTATCTTCAATAAAATCTTTTATTTCGTAATAGGCTTTACCACACAAACGTTCCTTAACAATTTTCTTAAATTTATTAATGGAAAGATTTTGAACGTTTTCTGGGATCCTATTGTAAAAACGTATACATTGTCCCATAAACGAAGTACTAACTTTATTCAGTCTAAAGAATGGAACATTTAATTTATTTTTGTTTCTAGTATTTATATTGTGGTTGTCGCATTTTTTTACAAATTCATTAATATTTTTACGGACATACATCACATTAGCAAATATGTATTGAGAAGCGACAGTCAAGATGGCAATTTCTTTAAATTTATCTCTCAATGATACACGGGGGCCTAAACAATATATGGCTCGAATAGCTCGCTTCTGCAACAAGAAGATCGTATTAATATCCGCGGCATTCCCCCACAGTAGAATGCCGTAAGACATAATACTGTGGAAATATGCATGATATACTAATCGCGCCTTATTTTCATCCGTTATGATTCTTATTTTCTTAACTGCAAAAGCTGCAGTACCGAGCCTACTTGCCAACGTGGCTATATGTGGCGCCCACTGTAGCTTAGTATCTATGGTAATTCCGAGAAATTTAGTTGAATCCACCAAGTCCATCACCTCTCCGTTAAGTGATACACTAGTTTGCACCTGCTTAACATTAGGGAGCGTAAATTTTATCAGTTTTGTTTTATTTGAGTTAAGCAATAAGTTATTGGCGCTAAACCAATGCACCATGTTCGAAAGAGCATTGTTTACCTCGTCAAAGACCATTTGCTGTCGTTTAATTTTAAAAATTACAGATGTATCATCAGCAAACAATACAATTTCATGTTTATCCTTCATGAGTGAAGCCAAGTCATTTATATAAACAAGGAAGTGAAATGGACCAAGAATGGATCCTTGAGGCACCCCCATTTTTATTTTTGTACCAGAGGAACTTTTACCATTTATAATTACTTTTTGAGTTCTATTATTTAAATAAGATGTCAATAGTTTAAGTTCAGCACCCCTGATACCATAGTGGTGCAATTTCCTGATCAACGTCGCATGTTCAACACAGTCGAAAGCTTTGGACAAATCACAGAATACACCTAGAGCATCCTGGGACTCCTCCCAAGCTGTAAATATATATTTTAGAAGATCAACTCCCGCATCTGTTGTAGATCTACCTTTAGTAAATCCGAATTGCTGTTTATGTAGTAACTCATGCTTATTAAAGAACAGTAAAAGTTGATTTAAAATATTTTTTTCGAATATTTTACTGAGAGTTGGAAGAATGGAAATTGGTCTGAAATTCGAAGGGTCTGTACTGCTACCCGATTTAAAAAGAGGTAATACTTTACTGTGTTTCATTAAGTCAGGAAATTCACCACAATCAATACACTCATTAAATATGATAGCTAAAGTCGGTGCAATGATATTGTTTCGGACGCGGCAGGCGGGGGGACGATGCTTAACTAGATTCCGCGCTGTCGTGCCTGGGACAATCTCCCAATCGTAAAAGTTTGACGTACGTTTCTTCGCGCTGGTTACGTACGCCACCACGCACCCCTGAATGCGTAGATATTTAGGCACACCGACCTCGGAGGACGTTCTCGAATTGAAACAGATACGAGTTCGTAATTACGAATGAAACAAGACCGGGGTGTAGGGAGACGAGAATGAAACCACTTATTACTTTTCTTCACTAAGGCTTCGCGGATTTCGGCTCTTCTGCCCGATGTTGCCTCTTCAACGGCTTGCTTGCGACTGACTGACGAGCCCGTTTTCGGCCCGATATTTATATGCGCGGGTCTATGCCATATACGCGTCGTGCGCTTTACGCTTGACTTTTTCTTATTAGATTGCGAAGAGCCGAAACCTTAAAGCCCCTTTATGTGCACGGTATGTGCGTAGATTACCTACGGCTATAGACTATGTCACCAGCGGGGTGATTATGGTGATGAAACTGACTTTAAACTGATTATCTAAACTTTAAGTTGACTGGCTTCGGGTTGATGATTATTAAATGAACTAAGGGGCTTGAAATAAAATACTGAACACTGATTAACTATTGAGAGTACTATTGGAATGAGGCAGGGACTAACTTTAACACTTTATAACTTTACTAATTACTTTCTTGCTTCGGAGACTTGTATCGAATGAGTTTCTACGATTTTGTCCACCCTTTTATACCATTTCTATGAAACCTTCTAGAATGTTCCATGCCTCACCCCCTTAAGTGGTTTTTACTCAATATCTTTATTTAATCCATAAACAATTTACATACAGTATACATTAATACAACAATATTCAGTTTTTACACATTTTTACCTATAAGACATCACCATCCGAGCATGCATGTGGGACTGACGATCAAAAATCTACATTTCACATATTTATACTACCTCGTCCCCCGCGGAATACTTCCGGGTACACCCACATCACTTCCTTTCTCTTTTACACAAGCATGTCTCGGTCTAATGTCTTCCAGCTTGACATTTTCTATTGCTGTCTCCCTTATCCAATTGGATTTATAGTAACGGACATTTTACTAACCCAATTGGAATTTCAAAATAAGATTGCAATGGGAATTTTCTCATAAACATTATACGTTTCTTTACATATTAAATATTTTAAACTTAACATTATCTTAATATTTCTTCAATTTAGCAACGATTATAAACTATATTCTAAGTATTATCCAACATGTTTAATATAAATTGCGATTAAGTTAATAAACTATAAGGTAAACAATGTACTGTTTACAATAAGTCTCACAAGTATGCATTCTTATGTGTTTGCTTTTTAAATTAGTCTTATCTTATTAAATGTGTTATGTGTTTATGTTAAAAAATCAATATTATTTACATCATTCTAATGTCGTCGTGAACATTTCTCCCGCCTGTCACGAAGGTGACACTCCTGGCAGCACGACGATCTTCTTACAGGGACGCCGAAGCACATGTCCGTTGCTGGTTTCCACATCGACGACTCGCACCACGTTGTCATGTCCGGGATACAGCGCCTTAACTCTTCCTTTGGGCCAGACGTTTCTAGGTAGGTTCGAGTCGCATATTATAACGACATCGCCTATCTTCGGAGTAGAGCCTGTGGTATGCGGCTCCCGCCTGTGTTGAAGTAGTGGGAGATATTCTTTCACCCACCTCCTCCAGAATTCGTCGGCTAGGTGCTGGGCGCGCTTCCATAATTGGCGCGTCGAAGCATTTTCTTCAAATTTTCCTGGCGCAGGCACGTGGCTGTTTGACCCCAGAAGTATGTGGTTCGGGGTCAAAGCTTCGGGTTCATCCGGATTGACCGTCACGTGGGTTAGCGGTCTCGAGTTTATTATATTCTCGGCTTCTACCAATAGAGTGTAGAATGTTTCGTCGCTCGGGTGTTTTTCATGCAGCGTGACGCGGAGTGTTTCTTTTACACTGCGCACCAATCTTTCCCAGGCTCCGCCCATGAATGGAGCGCCTGGAGGGATATATCGCCAAACGATATGTCGAGCGTTTACTTCGTTTTTGTACTCTTCCCAAGCTTCTTTCAATTCTTTCTCCGCGGCTTTGAAACACGTCGCGTTGTCGCTCCAAAGCTCGGTCGGTTGTCCCCTTCTCGCGACGAATCTCCGGAGCGCGGCTATGGCCGAGGCCGCGCTGAGTGAAGTGACGACTTCGAGATGTATGGCTCGCGTCGTTAGACAGGTGAATAATGCCACCCATCGCTTTTCTCTGTGTCGTCCCACTGTCACTTCAATCGGGCCGAAGTAGTCGAGTCCCGTGAATGAGAAGGGACGTGCGTGATGCGTTAGCCGGGCCGCGGGCAGATCTCCGGTGGCCGGACTCATTGGCTTGGCTTTCCGGATACGGCAGGCTTGGCAGTTTCTTATGACCCCTTTTACTGTAGGTCGAATGCGGGTTATCCAAAACCGCTGCCGAAGCTCATTGACAGTGAGCTCTACGCCCCCGTGATGCATTTCGACGTGTACATGTTGTATGTACATTCTCGTATACTTGTGCCCGCCGTCCAGTATCACGGGGTTAGTCGTTTCTTGTTTTATATCCGCGGCCGCTCCGATACGGCCTTTAAGCTTTATTAAGCCATTTTCCATAAATATACTCAGCGACGCGAGGCGATCTCCCGCCGTTGAGGACTTAGTTTTTCCTTCCATTAATCTTTTTCTTTCTTCGGCATAGCATTCCATTTGGACTTTTCTCAGCCATATTTCTTCGGCCTTTATTAAATACTGTGCCTCGAGAGTTATAAATTTCGTTCGTCGCGGATTAACGCGGGGCTTTTCTTTGTTTACTTTTGGCGTTTTCCGCGGACCCCAGGTTGCGTCGCTTTCCTCGTTTTTCTTCGTTCTTTTCCTTGTCGCCGCGACGGTGTGTTTAATGCGACATAGATCGATAAACTGTAATACTCGACCCGTCGCGCGTATTAATGTCCGCCATTTTTCTATTCTCTCTATGTCTGGGAGATAACTTTCGTTTGTCGCGCCGCACGTCGCATTACATTTTTCTTCCCCCGTGTGGATTTCGCGATTACTTTTTTCTTCAGTGGGCCAGCAGTCTTCGGTTTTTCTTAAGAACTCCGGGCCATGAAACCACCTGTGTGTGGCTCCGAAATCCGCCGGGGTTTGTCTCGTCGTGTCGTCAGCCACGTTTTCATTGTTTTGTTCGTTCGTCGCGACTGTGTGGCCGCAAAAGCCTACCGGGTTGTCATGTGAAGACCGGTAGCCGTGTAATACCCAGCCTAGTCGCGTGTGAGATGCGACAGGTTGGTTTTTCTTTCCCGTTCTCGTTTCCATCGCCACTAAGAGTTCCCAGTTGTCTTGTCCAATGAGAACCTTAGGGCGAACGTTCTGGTAGACTAGGCGGTCTTCTATATCCCTTAGATGCGGACAGTCTCGGAGATCTTTCTTTTCTATACGTTGACTTGTAAACGCGAGCTTTTGTACCGTGCGAGCGTTTTGAGTGGTGTAATCTTTTTTATCGTAACGCCCTCGGATTTTGAAGTCGACCCTTTTGCTATTTTCATGCTTTGTTGTTTCATTAAGGCCCTGGACCCACATGTTATCTTGTGGGCCGTCAAGCTCCAATATGTCGGCGAGCCCTTCGTCGATCAAGGTGACGGTGCTGCCGTCATCCATGAGCGCGTAGGTGTCAACTCGGGTATTATTTTTCCCGGTAATCGTGACTGGGGCGATCTTCAAAAACGCTTGTCGACTCTTCATGCAGTTTGCGTTATTCACCACTTCGACGGTAGCAGTCGCTTCATCAGCCTGGCGTGGCAGCTCAGCAGTCGAAGACATCATAGGCGGCTTCTTGTGGTGTAACAGGCGATGGTGAGCCATACTACAGCCCTCTTGTCCGCATCGCTTGGCGTTACAGTTGCCGCGGCGATGTGTGCCTTTTAAACATTGATAGCAGAGGCGGTGTTTTTTCGCGATTTCCCAGCGATCACTTACTTGAGTGTTGGTGAATCGCTTGCAGTCAGGAAGATAGTGATCCTGTCTGCATATCGGACATTCTTTCTTTCTTCCGACCTCTGTTGCGTATGTTCTTTCAAATCTTTTTCTCGGCACTCTTTCTAGCTGCGACTCGCCAATTATGTCCTCCGGTTGTGCATAAGCGCCGCATTTATCCGCTTCGAGATTTAAAAATGTCGTCATTTTCTTCAAGTCTGAAGTATCTTCTTTCATTGTTGCCGCATAGTCATACCATTTATTTTTCAAGATAGGAGTTAATTTTTCAACTATGTTCTTCACTAACTCAGGATTAAAGAGATAGTGAATTTTCTTCAATGCCTCTATAGTGGCAACAATATTCGCTATCTTATTAGCAAATATGCACAGGTCGCGTGGGTTATCGTTTAGTTTACCCAGCGCCTTAATCTTTTGTATTTCGTTCATCGCCAGTGTGTCCGGACGACCAAATCTTCTCTCGAGCGCTTGCATAACAGCTCGCGGGTCCGGCTGGCTAATAAGTAGGCTGTTGACCGCTTCAAGGGCCGCACCTCTCAGGCTTCTTCTAAGCCTAGTTAAATTTTCCGTATGCGAGAACATTTCTTCTGTCTCGTAATAGGTAGCTCTATATGCTAGCCACCCTGAACAATGCCCGCTGAATACCGGCAGATCTTGCAGGAATCTCGGGGCATCTCTAGACATTCTCACCGCTTGCGTGAGGGCCGCGGCCAGGGATGTGACCTCTGTGTTCTGTGGCCGCGGTATTTCTTCCCTCTTTTTCTCGTCGGCTTGAGTCTGCCGTTCTAACCATTCTTCCACTGGGCTGGTCTGCTCTCCATCATTTTCTTTCGCCGGGGGTTGCTGGTCTTCATTGTCGACCCCCCCAACCGCAGCGAGTTGTGAGGCTAACTTCGCTTGGGCGAGCGCGAGAGACGCACGTACCTCTAATAACTTCAATTCTGCGACTTTTTCCGCGGCTTGTAGCCTTAATACCTGTGTATTTTTTCCATTATTATTCTCCGTTGATTGACGCGACGCACGCTTGTTCTGGCGCGTGTCCTCCGCGTCCCTCAAAGTTTCTTCCGTCGCTGAAGTATAGGTAGTGCGCTCCGTGTCTGTACTCGTCGCCGTTGTGCCTTCGGACGTCACTGCGGTGCCCTCTGAGGTCGCCGAATTTTCCTCCGGCGCCTCTTGGATTACTGACCTAGCCGAGCTTGTACCGCTTCTCGTTCTGACCCCCGCCAGACGTGGGTCAGGATTCGCCTGGGTCTCCGTAGCATCGGCTATGCTTCCCTGCTTCGATCTTGTCTGTGACATGATTTAGCCGGCACTGGATTTTTCTTAATTTCTTCTTTCTTCGGATCCTTTTCCGTGGATCCCGGCTCGAAGGACCATAAAATGTGCACGGTATGTGCGTAGATTACCTACGGCTATAGACTATGTCACCAGCGGGGTGATTATGGTGATGAAACTGACTTTAAACTGATTATCTAAACTTTAAGTTGACTGGCTTCGGGTTGATGATTATTAAATGAACTAAGGGGCTTGAAATAAAATACTGAACACTGATTAACTATTGAGAGTACTATTGGAATGAGGCAGGGACTAACTTTAACACTTTATAACTTTACTAATTACTTTCTTGCTTCGGAGACTTGTATCGAATGAGTTTCTACGATTTTGTCCACCCTTTTATACCATTTCTATGAAACCTTCTAGAATGTTCCATGCCTCACCCCCTTAAGTGGTTTTTACTCAATATCTTTATTTAATCCATAAACAATTTACATACAGTATACATTAATACAACAATATTCAGTTTTTACACATTTTTACCTATAAGACATCACCATCCGAGCATGCATGTGGGACTGACGATCAAAAATCTACATTTCACATATTTATACTACCTCGTCCCCCGCGGAATACTTCCGGGTACACCCACATCACTTCCTTTCTCTTTTACACAAGCATGTCTCGGTCTAATGTCTTCCAGCTTGACATTTTCTATTGCTGTCTCCCTTATCCAATTGGATTTATAGTAACGGACATTTTACTAACCCAATTGGAATTTCAAAATAAGATTGCAATGGGAATTTTCTCATAAACATTATACGTTTCTTTACATATTAAATATTTTAAACTTAACATTATCTTAATATTTCTTCAATTTAGCAACGATTATAAACTATATTCTAAGTATTATCCAACATGTTTAATATAAATTGCGATTAAGTTAATAAACTATAAGGTAAACAATGTACTGTTTACAATAAGTCTCACAAGTATGCATTCTTATGTGTTTGCTTTTTAAATTAGTCTTATCTTATTAAATGTGTTATGTGTTTATGTTAAAAAATCAATATTATTTACATCATTCTAATGTCGTCGTGAACACTTTATTTATTTCTTTTATCACATAAATACAACATTTTTGTATTTTTACAAAACCTAACAACATCGATAAACATTTAAAAACAAAACATTAATATTTCTGTTTACACATAAAAAGTTATGACTTAAAAACATTGCAATTTTCATACAAACCGATACTTTTACAGAACATTTTTGTCAATAACTTTTAAACTATTAATGCTATTAACATGATTCTTTTTGTGTTATAATCCACGTAAAATAACCTTTCTAATGATATATAACACAACATTATAAGTCAATAGGAACATTGTCAAATTAACACGTATAATTAAATGCTAAAAACGAAAGCAAACTCTGGTCGATTTCTCCCGAACTATAAAAGATATTGAGATAGTTCTTTTTGTGTCATATTCCTTTCAAAAAGACCTTTCCAATGATGTATGACACAAATCAATCGAACTATAAAAAATGATAGAAATTACACGTTATAGTTTCAGCTAATAATAAGGTCATTTATGGTTAATTTTACCTATAAAATTATACATTTCTTATGTTATTCTAACTTCTTACGTTCAAAACTAATAAATTATATAACTTAACATTCATTTCAACCATGAAAACATACTAAAATTAACACTTTCTATATCAAAGATTTTTAGTGCAATTACTCGCAATTTTATAACGTATTCACTTAACTAATGCTTTCATATTATACTTTACATTAATATCTTACTTAAAAACACTAATTATCACGTAAATTAATACAAAATCTATCAAAAATTAAACTAATTTACATCTTTCTAATTAGCCTTCTTATAGGACGCTCGCTATCTCTTTTTCAACTATCCTAAACGAAAGAGACAGCAAGCTATGTCATTACCTCGGTTGTCTCACAACTGAATAGGGATCGCATTAGTTCTGGCGTTCAATTATTCATGTTCCTTATACTTTAAATCGACATAATATTTACATTTGATTATTGACTTAATATTCTAATCGGATCATAATATCTTAATATTCTAACATGACTTAGCATTCTAATTTACTGGACATTCTAATATGACTTAACGTTCTAATAGGACCTAATAAGACATATTTACATTCATGTATTTACATGGCTCGGACATTGGCATATATTTCTTACTTGTCGCCGACATTCTCCCCCTCGTGCGCAGCACCATCCTCCTGGCTCGGCGACTCTCCCGGCACCAACAGCACCACTCTCGAACTGGGTCTCCGCAGCTCTCCTCCGCGCGTCTCGACGTCGACGATCCTGGTCCGCCCGTCTGGTCCCGGATACACCCGCAGGATTCTTCCGCGTGGCCAGGTGCATCTCGGCAGGCTGTGGTCGACGATCAGCACGATGTCCCCGACTCGTAGATCTGTAGCGCTGGTTCTTCCCGGTGTCTTCCGCGGCAGTAGGGTGGGCAGGTATTCCCGCAGCCAGCGTTGCCAGAAGTGGTCGGCAAGCCGCTGCGTGGCCTTCCAGGTGTGTCTGCCCACGAGCTCTCGGTCTTCGAAACTGCCGACTCTCGCAGCGCCACAGGATCGCCCAATGAGAAAGTGGTTGGGCGTGAGGGCTTCTTCTTCAGGATGCTCGGAGATGTGGGTGAGAGGCCGAGAGTTCACGATGTGCTCGGCCTCTAGGAGGAGCGTGTGGAGCACCTCCTCACGTGGATGCCGCTCGTTGAGTGTGGCGTCTAGTGCGGTTTTGATCGAACGCACCAGACGCTCCCATGCGCCGCCCATGTTTGGCGCACCAGGGGGGATGAACTTCCACTGCACGCCGATCTTCTCTGCTTCTGGGATGAGGTCTTCTTGCATGGTGTCGATGGCTTCTTTAAGTTCCTTGTTGGCGCCGACGAAGTTAGTCCCGTTGTCGCTGTAGATTATCTTCGGCATTCCTCTTCTGGCGGCGAATCTTCTTAACGCCATGATCATGCTGTCCGCGGAGAGCGAAGGCGTCAGCTCCATATGTACTGCCCTGGTGGTGAGGCAGGTGAACAGGGCGCCCCATCTCTTCTCGTGTCGCCTCCCCACGGTGATCGTCATTGGGCCGAAGTAATCTACGCCGGTGCATGTGAAAGGCGGACTTCCATGCATAAGCCTTTCAGCAGGTAGGTCTCCGGTCGGCAGCTCTTGCGGTCTTGATCTTTTCACCTTGCACCACTGACACTGATGTTGAACCGCCTTGATTGCTGACCTCAGCCCTAGGATCCAGAAGCGTTGTCGTATTTCATTCATCACCGTTGCGTGATTCCCGTGATTGAAGCGGCAGTGGTAGTCTTCTATGATGAGCCGTGTAGTCTTGTCCTTGCTGTCGAGCACGATGGGTCGCTTGTATTCCTTTGATACACCCCGTATCGCGTCGATCCTTCCCTTGAGCCGCAGGAGACCGTCTTCCATGATCACGTCGAGCTTCTTCAGCTTGCTGCTGCCCTCTAGTTGCTTCCCTTGTCGTATGTTCTTAATTTCTTCTTTGAAGCTCTCTTCTTGGCTTCTTCTTAGCAATAGGGCCTCAGCTTGCTCGAGGAGTGCGGCGTCCAGCGGCAGGTATTTCCTTTCCTTTTCTTTGGGAGACTTCCGTATTGCCCCTTGAGTCTTCCTTTTTCCCTGTTGCGTCACTTTCCAGGTGGGATCTTCTTTGCTGGCGTTGACCCTTTCTTTTCTTCTGCACAGCTGTACAAACTGCAGTATCCTTGCTGTGGATCGCCAAAGTCTCTTCCATGCTGAGAACCTTGCCGGATCTGGTGCTGGGAGAGTGGTACTTGCTGCTGCCGCGATGTCCGTCGTCTTTTCTTCACCGGTGGTTTCTTTCTTGAAGCTCCTTGGTTCTGGCCAATGCATTTCTTCTTTCTTCAGGAAGCTTGGTCCGGTATACCATCGGTGGTCGCAGTCGAAGTCTTCGGGAACTTCGCGTGTTGCATCATCGGCAGGATTCTGTGCTGTAGGCACCCATCTCCACTCTTGCGGCTTGGTCAGGTCCTCTATTTCCGCTAGGCGATGGGCCACGAAGGTCTTGAATGTTCTCGGGTCCGTCTTTATCCAGGAGAGCACGATGCTGGAGTCCGTCCAATAGGTCTTCTTAACTACCTTGAGGTCCATTTCTTCCTCAACCGAGTGTGCCAGTCTGCTTCCCAGGAGAGCCGCTTGCAGTTCGAGTCTCGGGATGGATACGGGCTTCAGTGGAGTGACTCTTGCTTTCGCCGCGACCAAGCTGACGTGGTATCTTCCTTCGCCATCTTGAGTCCTCCAGTACGACGCCGCTGCATATGCTGACTCGCTTGCATCTGTGAACGTGTGTAGCTCCCCCTCGGTGCAGTGTGGCGCCAGACATCTCGGGACTTGCAGGTCTTGAAGTAGCTTCATATTCTCCAGGTAGCTCTTCCATGTGTCGTACTCCTTTGCTTCGATTTGGTCATCCCAGCCAACGCCGCTTCTCCATATCGCTTGAAGCAGCTTCTTCCCCTGGATGAGAACCGGTGACGCTAGTCCTAGTGGATCGAAGGTCGACATCACTGCGCTGGTCACTTCTCGCTTCATAGGCACCTGTAGTCCTTGTGCTATCTCCTCTGGCGTGTTCCGGAGATTTGCCCTGAAGCCGATGGAGTCCTTCTTCGTGAACCAGCGGAGTCCTAGTGTCTTTTCTTCCTTCTCTCCAAGGTCAACTTCTGTCTTCTCCGTGGTGTCCGTCTTGATGTGCTGCAGCAACTCAGGTTGATTTGATGCCCATCCCCTGAGTTCGAAGCCTGCCTTCTTGTGTATCCAGTCGACTTGAGCTGTCACTCTTCTCAGGTCCTCTTCTGCGTGGAAGCTGTGCAGGTAATCGTCCATGTAGTGGTTCAGCTCGACCGCTCTTGCTGCTTCCGGATACTGTTCCTTGTAGTCCGCCGCGTTCCGGTTCTTGACGTAGATCGCTGTGCTCGGAGATGAAGTCGCGCCGAAGATCACTGATGTCATTCTGTACTCCTTCGGCGGCACATCTCTTCTCTCCCCGCGCCACAGGAACCTCAGGCTGTCCCGGTCTTCTGGTCGGATGCGAACTTGCAGGAACATCTCCTTGATGTCGGCTGCTACTGCCAATGGTCCTTGCCTGAAGCGCAGTAGTATGCCGAAGAGCGACTGCAGTAGATCTGGTCCTGGCAGCAGTGCGTCGTTGAGGCTTCTTCCTTTTGACTTGGCTGCAGCGTCGAAGACTATTCTTATTTTCTTCTTCAATGGATGCACCACGGAGAAATGAGGGAGGTACCATATCTTCTTATTGTCTTCAGGAGGCGCAGGTGCTTCTTCCGCATAATGACTGTCGATGAGATGCTGGATCTGCTTGATATATTCTGCCTTCAGCTGCGGGTCCTTGTCCATCTTCTTTTCGATGTTGAACAACCGGTTCCTTGCGGACGCGTAGCTTTCAGGCATCCGTTCGTCTTCGTTCTTCCACAGAAGTCCAGCTTCGAAGCGCCCATCTTCCAGTCTTCTGCAGGTCTTCTCGAGGATGGCGAGTGCTCTTCCTTCCGAGTCCGTACTGGGTCTTCGTGGCTGTACACCAAGCGCTTCTATCGCGAAGTGGTCCTTGATAATTTGATGCATCTCCTCTTCTGGTGTGCTGATGTGTGAGCATGCGTTCAGGAACTGCACCACTCTTGTAGTCCCGGTGTCTGACCCATGTAGTACCCATCCCAATCCTGTCCTTGAAGCTACTGGCTCTCCTGGTTTCCCTCTTCGTATTTCTTGAGTCACTATCAGCTCCCAGTTGTCCTGTCCGATGAGCATTTGCGGTGACTCGCCTTCGTAGTGCAGAGAGTCGGCGATCTTCCTCAGGTGGCGGCATTCTTCTATTCTTTTCTTCTCCAGGAACTGCGGGGCAAGCTTCAACTCGTCGATGGTCCGGACCCTCTTCAAGGTCTTCTTTCTTCCTTGATGAACCCCCTTCACGACGAGGTCCAGCACCTGAGAGTCCTTCTTCCTTATTGTTCTGCTTCCCACTGTTTCAATCGCCAGTTCCTCTTGGATGCCTTGAGCGCCGACTTCTTCTGCCACCTTTTGGTCGATAAGTGACACTGTTGATCCTTCATCCATCAGTGCCAGTATCTTCTTTGATCCTTTCTTCCCGAAGACTTCAACCGGAACGATCTTCAGGTATGCTCTTGTGTTGTTGACTGCATTCACTGATGCCATGACGCTAGTGGTTTCATTCGTCTCCCTATTGTCCTCCGAGGTCCTTTTTTCTACGTGCAGCATATGGTGGTGCCACCTATGGCATTCCTTGCACGAAGGCTTCCTGCATGTTTCCTTCCGATGTCTCCCTTGAAGGCACTTGAAGCAGACGCGACTCTTCTTGACTGTTGCCCACCGATCTTGCACTGACGCCCTCTGGAACTTCTGACAGTCGACGAGGAAATGCCCACCTTCACACATGGGACAGGTCTTCTCGGTCTTCTCAATCGGCCGCCTTGACTCCTTTTCCTTGAAGTCCCTTTCCTTGTAGTTCCTCTCCATAGTTGAGTGCGTTGCTTGTCGATGAGTCCTCTTGAAGCCCATTCTTTCTTCTGAAGTCGCGAAGGCTCCACACTTGTCTGCTTCCATGTTCAGGAACTTGGAGACCATCGTCAGGTCGGAGAACTCGCCGTCTTCTGTTGCAGCAGTGAAGTCGTACCACCGGAACTTGAGTATCGAAGGCATCTTTTCAATTATTTGCTTCACTATTTCCGGTGAATGCAGGTACTGTGGTTTCTTCAGTCCTTTGATGGCAGCTACGCTGTTGTTGATCTGGCTGGCGAAGATGCATATGTCTCTTGGGTTCTCCGTTATCTTCGACAGCGTCTTGATCTTGTCCAATTCTGCCAGCACCAGCGCATCTGGTCTTCCATATCTTCTTCTGAGGGCTTGTATCACTTCCATCGGAGATGCTTCGGAGTACAGCAGACTCTTGATAGCTTCTCTTGCATTGCCCTTGATTGCTCTTCGTAGTCGAGCCATATTCTGCACATCGCTGAACATCGGTGCAGTATCTTCATAGACAACCTTGAAGGCCAACCACTCGCTGCTGTTGCCGTCGAAGTATGGTAGCTCGTGGATATACTTCGGCTGCGCTTCTGCCCCTCTTCCTGACGTAAGGGCTTCCTTCAACACCGACGCCAGTTGTTGAATTTCACTCGTAGGTTTCTTTCTTCTGGCGGGCGCTGACCTCGTTGCTCGGGTTGCTTCGTGTTGTTCTTCTCTAGCACTGATGTCTCGAGCCAGTCCTGGACCTGTGCTGTTCGGTCTTCTTCGTCTTCATCCACGGAGTCCTCTTCTTCATACTGCGACATCTCCAACCTGATGCGGGCCAGCTTCGCTGCTGCCTGGGCTTGCTCCAACTCCAGGCGGGCCAGTTCTTCCTTGGCTGCTAGCTCGCGTCTTCTCGCTGAGGAACTCGTGGTCTTCGTCGACCTGGCGACACGACTGACCGCCTTTTGCTTCAGGGTAGTGGTAGACCCGTGACCACCCTTGCTCGTGACATCTTCTTGGGTCTTCTCTGTCGTGTCCTTTCTTGCGGCTTCACTTTTCTTCTCAGGTGCCGCCGTGGTGTGAGCAGTCGCCGTGGTAGCCGTCGTCGTAGTACGCTCCGTACCCGTGGTGTATCCCGTGACGGTGGTGCCCCCTGTAGTCGTTGTGCCCGATGAAGTGTATGTGGTACCCGACGACCCCGACGCAGACGTGACCCCTTCTGAAGCAGACCTGTCTTCTGTCGCGACCCTTTCCGAGGGACGGGACGAGGGAGCATCCTTCTGCGACCTGGTGACTGGCATCTTGATTTCTTCCACACTCGAACTTCACTCTTGCAGGGATCCGGCTCGAAGGACCAACTGTTTCGGACGCGGCAGGCGGGGGGACGATGCTTAACTAGATTCCGCGCTGTCGTGCCTGGGACAATCTCCCAATCGTAAAAGTTTGACGTACGTTTCTTCGCGCTGGTTACGTACGCCACCACGCACCCCTGAATGCGTAGATATTTAGGCACACCGACCTCGGAGGACGTTCTCGAATTGAAACAGATACGAGTTCGTAATTACGAATGAAACAAGACCGGGGTGTAGGGAGACGAGAATGAAACCACTTATTACTTTTCTTCACTAAGGCTTCGCGGATTTCGGCTCTTCTGCCCGATGTTGCCTCTTCAACGGCTTGCTTGCGACTGACTGACGAGCCCGTTTTCGGCCCGATATTTATATGCGCGGGTCTATGCCATATACGCGTCGTGCGCTTTACGCTTGACTTTTTCTTATTAGATTGCGAAGAGCCGAAACCTTAAAGCCCCTTTATTTATTTCTTTTATCACATAAATACAACATTTTTGTATTTTTACAAAACCTAACAACATCGATAAACATTTAAAAACAAAACATTAATATTTCTGTTTACACATAAAAAGTTATGACTTAAAAACATTGCAATTTTCATACAAACCGATACTTTTACAGAACATTTTTGTCAATAACTTTTAAACTATTAATGCTATTAACATGATTCTTTTTGTGTTATAATCCACGTAAAATAACCTTTCTAATGATATATAACACAACATTATAAGTCAATAGGAACATTGTCAAATTAACACGTATAATTAAATGCTAAAAACGAAAGCAAACTCTGGTCGATTTCTCCCGAACTATAAAAGATATTGAGATAGTTCTTTTTGTGTCATATTCCTTTCAAAAAGACCTTTCCAATGATGTATGACACAAATCAATCGAACTATAAAAAATGATAGAAATTACACGTTATAGTTTCAGCTAATAATAAGGTCATTTATGGTTAATTTTACCTATAAAATTATACATTTCTTATGTTATTCTAACTTCTTACGTTCAAAACTAATAAATTATATAACTTAACATTCATTTCAACCATGAAAACATACTAAAATTAACACTTTCTATATCAAAGATTTTTAGTGCAATTACTCGCAATTTTATAACGTATTCACTTATCTAATGCTTTCATATTATACTTTACATTAATATCTTACTTAAAAACACTAATTATCACGTAAATTAATACAAAATCTATCAAAAATTAAACTAATTTACATCTTTCTAATTAGCCTTCTTATAGGACGCTCGCTATCTCTTTTTCAACTATCCTAAACGAAAGAGACAGCAAGCTATGTCATTACCTCGGTTGTCTCACAACCGAATAGGGATCGCATTAGTTCTGGCGTTCAATTATTCATGTTCCTTATACTTTAAATCGACATAATATTTACATTTGATTATTGACTTAATATTCTAATCGGATCATAATATCTTAATATTCTAACATGACTTAGCATTCTAATTTACTGGACGTTCTAATATGACTTAACGTTCTAATAGGACCTAATAAGACATATTTACATTCATGTATTTACATGGCTCGGACATTGGCATATATTTCTTACTTGTCGCCGACAGATATGCACAATGTGTCTTATAATTTTTACAGACATGCCCCACAAATCTGTAGTATTATGATCGCTGGCCAATGTCAAACGTTACCAATACAATACAGCAAGCAAGTCCGGCAGACATCGTCAAACATCGTGTCCAAAAATATCGCATTCAAATAGTTTAAAGCAGAAAATTCGATGAACAACTTTCATGAACAACTTCATGTACTCATATCGTAGGCGCTGTAGGTGCTTGATATTTATTTATTTGTTCTTAACTTGGCATAACAATTGTAATTGAGACACTGTTAACAAGGTGTACTTTTCTCTATCAGAGATTGCTTCCAGCAAAATCTTGTAAGATTGTGAGACATTAATTGTGAATTATAAATATTTCATCGGTAGCTATTTCTTTAATGAAGTTAATATAAAATGCAAGAAATGCAACCCACGCTTTTTGCTATAATATTTTTTGTGGATTAATTTTTTTTAGAGTTAATTTAAATTCTAGTTTCACTTACGATTATTTCAGATATTTTAAAATTTTAATATTTTAATTTTGGTATCGAATATCGAGAGATAAAAACCGTCTAAAGTGATGTAAACAATTAACTAAA
This sequence comes from Lycaena phlaeas, assembly GCA_905333005.2. Classification (NCBI taxonomy): domain Eukaryota; kingdom Metazoa; phylum Arthropoda; class Insecta; order Lepidoptera; family Lycaenidae; genus Lycaena; species Lycaena phlaeas. The sequence goes on from HG995171.1 coordinate 888,873, forward strand.
ATGTGCCATCCTGAATCCTGATTATCCTGATCAGGATATTGGAACAGGTCACAGAACACTATAGTAATTAGAAATGCAATCTTATTATCAAACGAATAAGTTTGACTTTACCAGCAGTATCGATGATGCAACTTCGAATCATCAAAATATAGAGAAGCCCAAGACTTATCATAGATATAGTTTAAGGCTTGTATGCATTTTATCAATTGGTATATTGGCTATAGGTAAACTGGGTGAGCATACTACATTCCCTAGTAGTATTTGGGAACTCAAATACGGGAAGGTATTTAGTTTAGATCTTCATTCGCTCTGGAGGCGTGCACTTGGATATAATATCAATATATTGGCTATAGGTAAACTGGGTGAGCATACTACATTCCCTAGTAGTATTTGGGAACTCAAATACGGGAAGGTATTTAGTTTAGATCTTCATTCGCTCTGGAGGCGTGCACTTGGATATAATATCTATACATATAATAAATTTGTAGAGGAGTCGTTTAAAGGATTACTAACAGAATCCATTTCCAGCATTTTTGGAATTTTTGTCTGTTTGTCTGTTTGTCTGTTTGTCTGTTTAGTTGTGCACGCATCACGTGAAAACTACAAAACCAGTGTAAATAAATTTTATCCATAAAAATTTAGCGTAACTTAGAGTAACATTTAGTTTTTGTTTCATCGCAATCGCTTCACTCTATCAAAAGATATATGTATTTGAAATGTAGCTAAATAAGATACTTAACAAATAGGATCAGATCAACGCCATCTATTGACCATTTACGGCGGCTTTCAATATCCTATCTATCATAAAATGTTCTTATCTATCTTGAAATTTTGACACATTTTCTTAGAAAATCTGTCAAAATTTTAAGATATATAAGAAAATTTTAAGATAGGATATTGAAAGCCGCCGTTATAGTACCGATTTATTGACGATTTACAGTACCGACTTATAAGTAGGTATGTAGGTTGTCAACAGATGGCGTTGCATGTATCTGATCCTATTTGTTAAGTTTAACGAATTTGTTATTATATTTTGTTAAAACCTTAAAACGTTGGAAAGGAATAGTAATCCTTACTAATATTATAAATGCGAAAGTAACTCTGTCTGTCTGTCTGGCTGTTACGCTTTCACGCCTAAACCACTTAACCGATTTTGATGAAATTTGGTACAGAGATAAACTAGAGCTTGGAAAAGGACATAGTCTATTTTTTATCGCGAAAAAAAGCTTAGCGGGGTTTAAAAAGGGGATGAAAATTTGTATGGAAGTTTGTCATTATACATAGAAGATGACGCCTTAAAACTTTGTATTTAGGCACTTAATAAGAATTAAATAACCATGATTAATTAATTGTTCCACCGTTTTTAAGGTTTTCGCCTTTATGAGCATTACATAGGAGATGAAATTTTTTAGGGTAGTTAAAAAAAAATCTGGGCTGCGTTGGCGCAGTGCGACGTAGTGGGGGAAATGTCGCTATATTGCTACCCGAACAGGCAAACACGTGAGGACATTTTTCAGCTGTAACAATTTCGATTTGTTCATAGAATTTTGCTTTCGTTAATGTTCTTAATATATTCGGCGAAATACAATGTTTCATGTATTGTTATTTGTATTTAATTATTTAATTATATGTTATTGAATGGAAAAAAATGGGCTGCTATATGTGCACGTTCTAATAAAGCTTAAAAAAGAAGATGCGGCCCATCCAAATAGATAAAGAATTGTATGACACTATTATCCAAAACATGGTACACGGTCCCTGTGGTGTTAGAAATTCAGCCTCGCAATACATGAACATTGGAAAATGCACAAGGATTTTCACTAATCAGTTGATAAAAGAAACTGTGCAAAATGACAATGGCTACCCGTTGTACAGGCGCACAGCGCCCGAAGACGATGGCCGAACAGTTACAATTAAGACTCGATCTGGAGCGAACGAAACCTTAGACGTCCCATATTTGCCTATTTAATATAAAATTTTCAATGCTCATATTAATGTAGAAGCCTGTAGCTCTGTCCGCGCAATCAAATATACAAATATATAAACAAAGGAATTGACAGGCTATAATATTTAATCTCAGGAATGAAGGTGGAGCACATCTTCTGAATGAAGTGCAAACATTTCAAGCAGGACGTTACGTCAGCAGTAATAAAGTAGCGTGGCGGCTCCTTAGCTTCCTCTTGCCTGAAAGACATCCAACAGTAACCTATCTTGCTGTACACTTAGAAAATGAAGAGTGCATATATTTTACCGAGAACAATTTCCAAGAAAAAGTATCTACACCGCCCAAAACAACATTAACAGCCTTTTTCCATCTTTGTCAGGGCGATTCCTTTGCCAAAACGTGTTTCTGTGCTAAAATCTCCCGTTGTTATACCTGAAACACATCTACCAAGGACTGCGAATGCCGTTTTCAATGTCTGTTGAAAATTGGCCCAGAATGAAATCATCTGATGCCCTTGGTCATGTGTACACCGTCCACGATACTAATTTTGAATGTTTCTCTTTACGTTTGCTGCTACACCAAATTCAGGGTCCTATAAGCTATAATGATCTTAAAATTGTCAACGGCCAGAAATTCGGAACACATAGAGAAGCATGTGAAACTCTGGGTCTGTTAGAGAATGATAATCACTGAGACGAAACTATAAAGGAAGCTGTCCAGTGCAAATCACCAGCCAAAATCAGAGACCTTTATGCAACCCCTTATAATATTATCATCTTGCGGGCTATCTTATCCTAATGAATTATGGAACAAATATAAAGAGTACATGGCGGAAGACATTTTGCGTAGGCTACATTAGACATACACGGACATGATATACAATGAACACATTTATCATCATCAGCATAACAAAGCCCCTGGAAAAATTTAAGACAAAGTAATGGCTATAGTGGGTAAGCGTTTGAATGAATTTGGAATGATTAGCCCTCGGAGAACGAACGAAAATGAACTATCAGATTTATACGAGAAATAAACTATGACATACCAGCTTTGCAGCAGCAAGTAGCTGAATTGATACCCAAATTACTACCAGAACAAAAACGAGTATTCGACGAAGTGTTGCAGCTAACAGAACCTGGGAATGGCGCGCTACTCTTTGTTCTCACCCAGGAAGATTCACCTATCTGTAATTTTAGTAAAAATAGCGCATGGCATGCTATTGAACGTCAGTGCAAAATCTTGGTGTGGGATGAAAGTACTATGGCGCACAAAAAAGGGTAGAAACACTAAATTGAACGCTCCGGGATTTGCGCAACAGTACCTGTTATTTTAATTTTAATTTTAATTTATGGCAGAGATGGTGGTTTTATTGGCTGGTGATTTCCGCCAAACGTTAGCAGTCATTCAGAAGGGGACACTTGCAGACGAAATTAAAGCATGTCTCAAGTCGTTCACTATATGGGCCACCGTAATGAAGTTCAGTTTGACTACAAATATGATGACACAAATGCTGGCAACCATGCCGAAACACTATTTAAAATAGGAGATGGTCGGCTAGAAACTAACGTAGAGGGCTGATTCAATTAGTACACAGTGGTTTAGAATTAGTTGCAAGTGTTTACCCAGACTTACAAAACAATATACAAGAAAATCAATATTAATGTGAAAAAGCAATTTTTGCACCTAAAAATGATATTATCAACTAAGTAAATCCTGACATATAAGTAAGAGTAAAGTACCAGGACAGGTACAACAGAGTATTTATCAATAGACACAGTTATGGTACAGAAAAGAGCATATCATATCCCGTAGAGTTTCTAAATTCGCTTGAGCTGTCAGATGTACCCTCACAAAAGCTTAAATTAAAACTAGGTGTCCCAGTCATGCTCATGTGAAATTTGGATGCCCAGAGACTATGTAATGACAATTTTTCTAATTGACAATTGTATGTAGCATGTTCGCGTGTGTCCAATGCCCAGAATGTAATGTATCCCCAAATGGAAAGACAATATATAACATTGTTTACAATAGTTTATTAAAATAATATTCTGTTCCGAGTTGTCTTCTTTGTTCTAAATCAGGAAAGGGGAACTGCGCTACTCCAAATTTTACGCGATCGAAGCCGCGGGCAACAGCTAGTCAATAATAAAAGCCAATACCGTCATGAGTTGTTTATATAAGGCCACGTGATTTATGGAGATATTTTAAGGCCCCTGAGCATTCTATTTAGAAATAAATGTTACATAAGGGTGTTATATCGATGATAAATTTAATATCTGGTGGCTTCCTCCAAATAAGTTAAATAATAAATATAAGGTCGTCAATACGAGTTGTGTTATACACATTTATCAACACATTAAACTTATTAGAGGTACCATTTCATTACCAAAACTAATAAAAACTAGATCAATGTCGTCCATAGCTTCATATCATACTTATTAACTAGCAGATAGTGTCACTTAATTGAAATATTTTTTATAGCTTGGCTATGTGTTCTAAATATACTAACCGGCATTATAGGATAGAATATTTTAGTAAAATTTTATTAGTTTTCAGAATAGCACATAATATTATCCTTTAGAATTTAAATATTTTATTCCATAAGTCCTTATAAGATTGATTTATAGTAGTATGAAGTTACATGATAAGTTAAGTCATTTCCCGTCTCATCCTGAGGCTGCTTGGAACTTCTCGGGCTTCCTGCAGTCCATGAGGATGTAGTGCGCGCCGATACATGCGAGCGCCCTGAGTACGGAGCTGCTATATCCGTAGAGTCATGGTCCTCAGAGTCGTCCGTACGACCTCCTACCTGATACAAGCCTGCGTGCGTAGCGGAGACATCCGAAGAAGAGAAGGAGGCTAAGCTGTCTGGGAAGCAAAGTGCTCTTCAGTGGAAGGAGATGCTAGGGGAGGCTAGTGAGGGAGACCGCACCGCGTGGGTCATCGATCCAATCCTGAAGCAATAGATTGACCGGCGGCATGGCACGGCTGCTTTAGGAAGGTACCTGAGGAATGTGGCGGGGACAAAGGGCTCGCCAGAGTGTTATCACCTCGGCTGCATACCACACCCACACTGCGTACCACACCCTGGTCGAGTGCACAGCTTGAGGAAGGAAGACATATTCCTAATATGTCTTATGTGTACTCTAGTACTTTTTTCACGTTTAAGGGCCTGTTTCACAATCTCCAGATAAGTTCCGAATAGGCTATCCAGAACATATTTGACAGATAGAGTATGGAGTATCTGTCAAGTATGTTGCCGATAGCCTATTCGGAACTTAAATGGAGATTGTGAAACAGGCCCTAAAACTATTTAAATCGGATATTTAGCATGTTTTTTTTAAATAATATTTATAACTTGTCTCTAATATGTAGCTGCAGATGGTTGTCTAATGTTGCCCGGTTATCTAATGAGATATCCTAGCCATACCCGAGTTATATCGATAGCTTGTCCGTAAAGCGGGGAAGCCAGATTGTGTTGATGACGCCCCAAGTCCGCTCGGTGAGCTCTGATGACGTCATTTATATTTTGCATTGATCTTTGGCTATTGTATAATTGGCGTCCTTAAGTTCCGAACACACGACGTAATATCCTAAAACAAAGTTAAAAAGGGCTTTTTACGCGCTTTGCTCCAAAATTGGCAGTCGCACAGTTTTTTTTGCATATTCGACAGCTTACTGACTTACGGCGGTTTTCAATATCCTATTTATCTGAAAATTTTCTTATCTATCTAAAATTTTGACAGATTTTGTAAGGAAATGTGTCAAATTTTCAAGATAGATAAGAAAATATTAAGATAGATAGGATATTGAAAACCGCCGTTAATTTTCTATCAATAAGTCTAAAACCTCACTTATATTATGCATATAATAATAAACATTTTTGTTTGGGCCAAAAATTAGGAGCTAACAAAATTCTAGAACAAATAGCATGTCATTAAACCATAGATTATACGGAGGAAAATTACGAAACAGGAAGACACAAAGCAAATACAGATTACGTAAAAATTATATTCATTATCTATTTTGTGATTTTAGTGATGTAAATTTACGCGTTTGGAAATTTCCTATATGCTATGATTTTGTCAAGGCGGTGGAGCGTAGATATCTTTTTAACATTTTAGGGCCTGTTTCACAATCTCCGACAAATATGTTGCCGATAGCCTATTCGGCACTTATCTGGAGATTGTGAAAGAGGCCCTTATTAATGTAAAAATAAAAACAAAACGTTTAATATATTGCTTATAATATAATGTAAATAAAAGTCAAAGGCAATTTTTAAGATATAATTAGACATTGTTTTTGATTGAGAGTAAATTTGAATCAAAAATACAACACAAACAAAATCTATTCCATTTTCTTACCAATGCCTGAAAAATGCCACAAGACCTTAAAATATGCGCTGTCCGCGCCAGATTTAACCGGTTTTTTGTTTGTTTGATAAGATTCACGAGATTTACGTTACCTGATAACGATGTAGGTCAGTAGGTGTGTCTGTTTGTTGATCTTACTCGAGTCTTTATTGTTCCCAATTCATCTGCGGTGTGCAGATCAGTTTGCCAAAAACGTCCCTGACCGACTATATAGTGGCATTTCACTAAGGCCGGTCGGATATTTATAGTTTTTTTTGTAGAGATAAATTGTAGAGCTCAATGGCCACGTGGTGTCGGCCAACGTTGCTTAAATAACAACGCCACATTGGAAGTGCTTTTCCTGACATTTTCTTTTTTACTTCCCGATGATATACCTGGACGACCTCTGTGGCTCAGTGGTAAGCGCGTTGGCGCACAAACCGGAGGTAGCGGGTTCGAATCTCTCCAAGGAACACAAAAAAGTTTCTGTGTTCCTAGGTCATGGATGTGTTTTAAATATGTGTATTATATAACGAAAATCTTAAATATATGTATTAATATAAATAGTATTAAATACATGTATTTCCGTTGTCTGTTATCCGTAACACAAGTCTTTTCGAGAACTTAGCACGGGACCGGATTAGCATCGGTGAACTATGGTCCAAAACCCTCTTTGCCTGATTTCGAGATACTTTTTAAAAATATTATGCTTTTTTAAAATATGATCTATAAAGGAAAAGAAATAAAGATACCAATATAACTGTTTATTCGGATGAGCATATAGTCGTGGTGTAGTAGTAGTAGCGTGTAGGTGTCGTTTATGTTTATGAAAACCAATATCCTTTATATTTAGTTAGTTACCCGAAGAAGGGTTCCTGTGATACGAAGTAAAAATTTACGCAATTTATGACTTCAATACTCAAAACCTACGCTCTACGACCATATGCTTGATGTCATAGTTTGTACAATGATGTAGCCAATTATGAAATATTGTAATTTTTTCTCTATTGTAAAAATAACAATAAGTAAAATATTTCATTGAACTTGAAGCTAAAATAAGGAATGATGAAACTCTTGTCGTTCCTAAAGTCTAAACCTTATTAAGTGTAGTAAATAATATAACATGATGGATGTCGTACCAGTTTGTAAACCAAGGGAGCGAACTAGGGACCTACTTAACCAGTTTTTTGCAGTCAACAATAAACAACAATATTTAAAAAATGAGAAAGAAATAATTCCCGTGACCATTATTGCATTATATAAAAACACATCACAATCGTGATGTAACTCGTTTTTTTCTTTTAGTTAAGTTGGTAAATTTAATTTGGTATTTGTTTTAAAAAAAATGGAATTACCATAATGAAACATAGTACGCAGTTTTGGCGCGAAACGGTTTGTTTTATAAACAACGCACATCCTTGAACAATAAAAATGCCTTATTTGAATGATAGCGGGCTCCGCGGGGGTGGGACACGCCAACTCGCCCTCCGCACTCCTCATTCCCTCATGAAGCGTTGTGTCCCACGCACGTGTCTGTATTTGTGAGTGAAAATGGTTCTCGCAGATTTCTTGACTGAGACGAGACGAAAATGGTTACAGGTATGTTTGTTTTGTTAATTTTGTTTATAATGTCGATACAATGTTTACTTTTATTTATTAAAAATTATGAAAATTAGTAGATAGATTTTAGAATAGGTTACGGTTTCCTGAAATTCGGCAATTTCATGTTTTTTATTTTCGAAATATTTTTGTAATTATTAATTGTTACTCAGTTTTTGTGGCTTTAGTTGATTATAATTATAATATTGTGTTTAATTAATTATTAAATAACTCGTTCAATTTTTAAGGATCTCTACAACTCTACATTATTAAAGCTATATAAATATTTTATTTACAGTATTTAGATGTATAGGTTGATATTGTTTTATTATAGTCTCTATGTATGTTATATTTTTATGGATATCTTTTTTTAGAACATAATTATGAGAGTTTGATTATTGTAGAGATCTATAAGTATTAATATTATTAATTTATTAATTATTAGATTTTTATTACTCGTCATTGTGCCATTTTGACATAATATTTGGCTAATAGTGAAGGATTAGCATAAAAAAAATGTAGTGTTTTTTCAAACTCATTTTTCTTAATTAGTTGTGTATAGTGAATCACCTTAAACATTCTTAATTGGTATAGTTTAAGTCTCTATGTAGTATGTCTGGTCTCGAGGGTTAATTTTTAGGTTTAAGGAGGGATGCACGCTTGCCGCGCATTTGCATAGGGGTAGTATGTGAAACATCTTCGCTGCTTTAGCAAGAGCAGGACAAGCGATGGAGTAACATTGAGCTTTATCATCTTAATGTCTCGTTTATTTGACGATGTGAAAACATTACATTTAAATAACATAAACCTCACCATTTATACAATAAAAAATGTAATTTTTATATCAGTAGATATTTGTACGTAGATTAAATACATGGTCATGTGCTTATTGGATTTAAAAAAAAAAACAAGATTCTGGCCACTTGTAGACCTCCTTTTTGAAATCGAATTATGAGGTGATATTATGAACATTTATCTTTAGTCATAAATAGCTTAAGTTTTTAGAGCTTTTGATTTACTAAATTATGAAATATAAGTAATTATATTTACGTTAAATCAAAAGTAGATTGTTAATTAATAGATAGTTGTTGTGAAAGTCATCTTTGTTAATATAATACGGTTGAAGAGCTTTTTGGACGCGCGTATCTCGGAAACTTTTTAGCTAGTTAACCTAGTTAATCTGATTGGTGAAATTTTTTTGGTTTTGATAATCTTATAAATTAATTGACGATATCTATTTTGAAGGTTCGTTAATTTTGTAATAGATAAGGGAACAGCCAATATAGTTTTAACACGACAAGACGAATTCTCATTATTCGAAGTTAGCAAGTCGCTAAAACTAAGATATGCGCCCCGTATGGCGTTCGTCGAGGACGGCCTATGTTCAGCCAATGCTCATGATGATGATGATGATGATGATGATGATGATGATGATGATGATGATGATGATGATGAAGGTGACGACGTTGTATCCGCCATACCCTGGCAGTTGGGGCCAGCGAAAGCTCAGCGACGCGTAAAATCCGACCCTGTTTTTTTTTGAAATAATAATCATCACCGCGGATCTGTCTAGTTTTAAATATTATAACTACTACTCCTGACAAGTTTATATTCAAGTTGTATACTTGAATATAAACTGGTCAGGAGTAGTTTCATCTCAAAAATCTCAAAGCTTTCTTTCGGCGAAGAAATCAATTTAATTTTATTTTGTACAAATTGGGGCCATTTTATTTTGTATAAATTTTTTACCATTTTTTGCCTCAGGATACTTGATATTGATTATTAAAAATTTGAATTTTTTTTAGAGTTTTTAGAATCCCAAGCGTCGAAACTGACTCTGAAGGGGTAATTATGAAAACCACCTAAGTTTTCTTGATAATATAATGTAAAAATGTTGTAATAATCGAAATATATTTGTAAGACATTTTTTAGATTAAGAAATTTTCTAAAGTTATCTGTAATAAACATAATTCTGATATAATCCGGTAATGGTGTAAAAAAAGTACTGATTTGCTCATATAAGAGAGGCATATACAGTATATATAAATGGTATTGGAATAGCTGTTAAACTATATAATAATATAATAATTACTAGCTGTTGCCCGCGGCTTCGCTCGCGTTAAATTTGGAGTAGCTGCGCTCCTTGACGTCTCGTGACTGATAGTTTACAAATTAATGTCTTAAATAAAACAAAAAATAATATCAGTGACAGTTTCGCTAGAGTGGTCAATATGCGATTATGTCATTGCATTTTAATGGCTGCGATTTGTCTGTCAGCACCATTAGAATTTAACAAAATACTCGACAATCCGAATTTTGCGGATATATGTTGTCGACTCGAAATCTTTAATTTTTTATCTTTTATTATACCGGTAAGGTTTTGATCGAGTCTATCGTACCCCTGCACAAAATTATTAATATAGATATCTGTGTAGAGTTTTGTGTCAGATAACCACTAATGACATACGTATTGATAACAGCTCCCGTCTGCCACAGACAGACAGACAGACATCACTGACCGCCACGTCATGAACATACACACCACCTCCACATAGTCCAGTCATCAAAACTTGTGTCACGTGTTACATTAATATAAATTATAAATACTATTATGAGGGCCTGTTTCACAATATCCAGTTAAGTTCCCAATAGGCTATCGGCAACATATTTGACAGATATTTGACGGATACTCCATACTCTATCTGTCAAATATGTTGCCGATAGCCTATTGGGAACTTAACTGGAGATTGTGAAACAGGCCCTAAAGGTAATAAAGTCAGCTAAAAGAATCGCGTAGGCAAGGCCTACACGTGCTGGGCGGTTTATATCCCGTGCTTGCCCATTGCGGGGTGGCGAACTTTACGTACTGGGGGTACTGGAGATTTCAAAACGAAAATTCGATAAAATAAAGAATAACGTTCGCGGGATTCGAACCCGCAACTGCGTCACCTATCGCCATATTATTACTTACATTTATGAACAACAAGTTTTTAGTTATGATGATGATAAATATACAGCAATAAGAAACGCAGATTACTATACGGGATCAATGTAAGATCAAGCTAGTGGACACAGATACGGTGCTGTAACAAAACTAATAGGGTTTACAAACCCCCTAACAAACACCGCCCACGCGAGTTTTGTTTAACTTGACGACATGCTAATGTTCTGATCGAAACCACTTCATCAATTAATAAGCCCTTAAGCCTCTCCCTTTATGTGAACTAGCTGTGACCCGCCTCTTTGTATGAGTTAACACACAGCCATGTACAGTGTCGAATCATGAGGGTATCGGGTCATAGTTCACCGATACGATGACCCATTATGGGTTGGTGAATTTCATACACCTTCAAAGATTAGTAATCTCATGAAGCATGCAGGACTCCTCGCGATGTTTTCCTTCACCCATTTTAAAGCACCACTTGGGGTCAGAATCGAGCCCTGCGGGTTCTACTAACGTGAACTAGTACTCTACTACTAACGTGAACTGCAATATTTGGACCCTTTACCACTACTACATATAAGATAATTCATATAATAGTAATAATATCTATGGACGCTTTTACACCACGTTAATCTGGACCAGATGTGCAGACGTGCTAAGTTCTCGAAGAGACTTGTGTTACGGGTACCAGACAATGGAAATACATTTAATACTTTTATTCCATACATATATTTAAGATTTTTATTATATTATACACATATTTAATACACATCCATGACCCAGGAACAAAGAAAATTATTTTATTCCCGGGTGGGATTCGAACCCGCTACCTTTGGCTTGAGCGCCAACGCGCTAACCACTGAGCCACAGAGGTATAAATAACTGTTGAACTAATACACTTATGTCATACACATTCTTACATTCAATTTGCTACATGTAATCATACATATAATCATACATGTAGCAAATTGAATGGACTTGTCCTTGTGAGGCCTCTGGGGTCGCGAAATTAATTACCGTTCTACCCTAGAATTGATATTTGGGGAGGTCACTCAAAGGTCAACTTAGGGGTCCACACAATCATTTGCTTAACATAAAGTTAATGTAGAAAAGCTTATTATTAAGTTATTGTTATTATTATCAGCAGACGCATTATTCAGTAATGGAAGAATTTTGTAAAATTCAGTTTTTTTCGCCAATCCCAAAATTCTGCAATTGAAAAATTAACGTCATGATATAAAACCGAAAGCGATAAGATCCCGCTTAAATATTTAACAAAGCGTAGGACAGAAGGTGGTCCAAAAAATGCAAATATGTTTTTTTTTTCAAATCTCATATCATTTCATTTATTTATTTATTTATTTTCCAGGAACACGAACAGCTATAATAGAACATACAATTAAATTTATAAACATAAAACATAAACCAAAAATGTGTCCACAAACAAATTTTATAACATCAGCTTCCGCTTAAACAACTAAAAAATAAGAAAAAAAAACACTTGTTACAAAAAAAGGAATAAAAATAATTACCAGGTATGATAAAAAAAAATAAAAAAAAAACAACAACAACAACAAAAATGTTAATGAAAAAAGTTGAATTTAAGCTATTGTTACCTAGAAATGTTTCCACCAAAATATTAAAAACATGAAAACAAAAGAGAACATGAAATCTCATATGTTTCTGAAGATATTATATGCTTTCAAATATTTCAGCAAACTCTCCTTTTTATACTAGATGGTAGCATCTTCGCCCGCTTTAAATTTCATTTCCAACCGTATTTGGGGTGATGATGATTATTTTATAGGCTATGTCATTTGCGCCCTTATTCACAAACAATGCTTTGAGGTGTATTGTTTTCTTATGTTTACGCGAATTTCACTCATTATAATGAAACAACTTTTACGGATTTTATCGCGGTTTATTAGTTAGCACCTTCTGCATAGATATGACTAAATAAAATATTGTTGTATCATAGGGTAGTTTCGAATAACTTTGTAACAGTAGGACGTCTGACACCTCAGTCCTCCCGTGACCATGGTTGCTGTAAAGTTTCCGAAACGTCGGGCTTGTAAAAAACTAAATAAACCGCGATAAAATCCGTAAAAGTTGTTTCATTATAATGCTTTAAGGTGTCCCAGTAAATAATGAAACAGTACTATGCAAAGAACGCTTCCGTCTATGCGCTACTGGTGTCAATAGTCGGGTTTTATATGGGGCTGACAGGCGCACAGTAACGGTGTCTATGAATTGGTTTAAATGTTGGACCCTATGCGTTCGGGAGTGTAATCGTGAAAAAAAATTCTAAGTCATTGAGTTAATTCGTGATCAACATTGTCCAAGGCTAGATATGCCCTTTCTTCTTTTTTCCTTCATCCTATTTCTACGTATTGAATTGACTACCATTATCGGTTCCTTGTACTATAATATAATAATGTGTTGTGCCGGTATCTGTGGTGCGGCACTCGCGCGTGCTATCTCCGCAGACCGCTCGGGTTGATCGTTCAACTCTGTTCTCGACGATCTCGTAGGGCTGTTAACTAAACTATAATATTAAGAAACAACTTCTTACGTACAGCATCGCGGCTTATAACCATTTTAACATACCCAACATTTACCATACTTTATGGTCATTATAACCATGGTTTTTAAAAGTATCCAAAACGTCGAGCTTTTAAAAAAACCTCTTTAAAATCCGTGAAAGCAAAAATCGCGTAAGCTAGAATAAGAAGGACAAATAGAATATTTTCTTAGAATCCACGACATGATTTATTGTGAATTGAAATTATAATTTCGATTTTAGTTTTATTTTATTTTAATTAAAGTTTACATTAAACTAGAGAAGTAGCCCTGCGTGTATTTGTCGGTGTTTGTAGTGGCTGGAAGGTTCGAAGTGAAGCTTTGTTTTGATTTATTGTTTGATTGAATGTGTGATGATAATATATACGAGCTCTATGAGAATTACCTTCAACAGACAGTAATAATATAATATTATACAAAAACTAATATTGACGGAACATTATTGTGGAGTTTTAGGACAATTGGCTATACCTATGGCCTACAACTTCTATTACCCTACAGTCAAAGGCCAAAGCTGCTAATAAAAGCTAGTATTGTTTATATAAAGTACTTCTAAGCAGTGGACGGATAAAGCTGATGATGATGATGATGAAAGTACTTCTGTTGATATTTTACCTGTTTAAGGAGAGCCAGGCGTACATCATTTTAGTAGCAACTACTCCCATCGATTTTACCATACTTAGTATAGATCTACAGCCTCATTCAAATGTTTAAGCTAAAACTTGAAAAGTACGGTCAGATACATTATGTATATACATATAATAACGTGGGTACACCAGGAATATATGAAAGCTGTATTTTAAGGCCCGCTAAATATGAATAGAGATCGGGGTCGGGTGAATACTTTATGGTCCGAGAGAGGCTCTCAGTGAGACGAACTTATCAAAGACTTTATGACACTAGTAGCGCCCCGCGGTTTCACCCGCGTACTTCCCATTCCCGTGGGAGTACAGTGATAAATTATAGCCTAAGTGCTATTCTGATGTATAAGCTACATGATGGTAAGGTTTCATTAAAATCCAGTCAGTAGTTTTTACGTGAAAGAGTCACAAACATCCATACTTACAAACTTTCACGTTTATAATATTTATGACTACATATCAGTAATACCCAGCGGTTTTCCTCGCCCCAAAAATTCCTAAAAAATTACAGCCTTTCTTCATAATTCGAAAATTGTATATATTATACTCGTAGTATATGAAACTAGCTGTTGCCCGCAGCTTCGCCTGCGTTAACTAAGATTTACAACGGGATCTTAGTACGCAAAATAAGTAACTTTTCTGGTTGATTTTTTACACCTTGTGTCCGAATAACCCAAATATCTTACGGAACCCTATTTTTTCCAGAATAAAATTTAGCCTATGTTACTCGTGGATAATGTAGCTTTCGAATGGTGGAAGAATTTTTGAAATCGGTCCAGTACTTTTTGAGCCTATTCATTACAACCAAACAAACAAACAAAGTTTTCCTCTTTATAATATTAGTGTAGATAATAATTAGTTTAGTTTACTCGTAAATCAGTAGGCGTACTAATAAATTTATTTTAGTTGGTCGCCCGAGGGGTTCCGTAATAATGAACGTAAAGCTCTAAGCTAATAGCTTAATGATAATCCGCTGACAATCAGCGAAGGTACTGAAGTGTTTTGTATTTGCCTGTCGATCGTATTAGCGCGTAGGACGCCCGATGCGTCTTCGATTTAAATCTTGGAATTTGTGTGCCATTTCTAAACCGCCTTATAAGCTTTTATGGGCTGTCTTTTTAGTGGGCAGTTTTTTAATGAGGGGGCACACAAACAGTCGTTTCATCTGGTAGTAAGTGTTTAGCAACATGTATTGACTGCTACATCCTCTTATAGCAGGTACGTTGCCTTTGAAATGCCAACAAGCCTTTGTAGTACCAGAATTACGTAATATATAAGTAACGTTCTCCGTCTGGCGTAGTCGGTTTTAAATTAACATTTTTGCGTATTAAATACGACTTGGCATTGCTAATAAGCGTAAATGGCGTGTTACAAAAATACCCGCCCGTGGGAACGGAGGGCGGAAGAGCAGCACCTGTTGGTGTGACGTAACGGGGCGAGTCACGGTCGGTGGCGGTGCGGTGCGGTGCGGCAGTACCTCGGTACGCGTATGTTAAATATATTATGTTAATGAGGTATATATAGTTTTTTCATACAAAACATATTATTCTACAGAAATAACTGACCTTAAACAGGTATGTTATGCTGACCTCACAAAACATAAAGTTTACCCCAAATATATGCACCCTGTTTCATTATATATCTCTCCTCCATAAGCCGTCATCTTTTCACTTAAAACTGTCATTAAAATTATAAGATATAGATAGAAATAAATATAAGATATAGAATAAACCTTTATTTCCTATTTTTCTAAACCTAACCACTAATTAAATTACTGTTAATATCAAACAATATCACATTCAAAGAGATAGTTATCCCGAAACCACAATAGGTATATAAAACCAACCATAAAATCCATAAAAGCAGAAACAGACAGAAATATAATCACTGTCTCCCATCAACACCAGCTTCTGGGATCGATCCAGCTTTTGCCATTCACGAGCAATACCGGGTGGAATTATTGTTGAGTAACCTCTTGGGACATGCCTGGTTGACCTGGTAACCCGCAGAACATACGCGTATGGGTGATACTGCTTTACTGCAACATACGGTATAAGGTATTTAGTGACAGAACACCCTTCAGGGCATAATGTGTTAAACCTTCTAAGTAAATTTATAAAAATGTGTTATATGGTAGAATAGTAGAGGAGACAAGGTCTTGATTTTTCTTATTAGTAACTTAGGCCATTCGGCCATAAATGTCAACGAACGTGGAATTCATTCTTTGTAAGCTGTTATTATGAGCACTAGTAATTACTCTGGCTGTCCATCAGAACAAAGCTCGTTAGAAGCTCGTATGATGGTGATAGCCTAGCAGACTGGCGCAGCAGGCACAGCGTATACCACCCACCGGCAAATAGTGCACTCAAAGTAGATATCCTAGTAAGTAGTAACACTTACTCTGAATTATGTTGTTTACAAATAATTAAAATTGATGTTCCCGATACTGCAACTGGGCTATCTCTTATTTATTGGCGCATATCTGAACTGACGATGGGCCGGCGGTAGCGTATGATACTTTTGAATATTATAAGAATCTTACACGAGAAATTGATGGTGATGATGTATTCTAAGGTATTTTCATGGCATATTATACCATGGCGAAATACAGATCCAAACCGGCCACACATGTGACGCGAGTTACGTTGGTGTTATGAAACACCAAAATGACTGACCTCAAGTGACCCAGTGGCTCGGTTTTTACGTCCGATACGCTATTTTTATTCACTCCACTGCTATAGAGTGGCCTACATTATTGACTCGACTTCGCAAAAGAGCATGGGTATCGTTGAGGTAGGCTATTAATGGAGGTTATTTTTTTGATGAATGCGGCGTCAATCGATTCCTCTTTATTGTTTAGTTTTGGTAGTCAACTGTTGATAATCAACATAAACTAAAAAGTTTTACGAAAGTTGATTTGTTTAGAGAGTATATGCCAACATAATAATTACAGGGTTAGTCTATCCGATAGGTATTATTAGACGTTGATTAGGCAACTAATGTGACTGTTCTTACTTTTGTCTCTCAGCTTACTCGAGAGTTGGCGTATAATCTGCAGAGTCCTATCTTACGGTTCTGCTAAATTATACTTTTTATAACGTATTTACATTTATGGTTATATTTATTTCATTTGTTTGATAAAGTTAGTCAAAAAAATTAATTGAGGATGGTCTATACCTTCCTCAATTATTTTCTTACCGTCCACTGCTGAGCATAGGTTCAGCAGTGGACAGTAAGAGGCTGATGGTGATGATGATGATGATGTAATATTATTTGGCCCATTTAAAATATACTAACATAATATATTTTGTCAACAGGCCTTCAAGTTATTCAAAACTAAAAAGACAAAGAAGGCTCGCAACCGCGTGGCGCCGGCGGAGACCAGGACTGCGCCCGAGATCGTGAGAGTCTGCCCGTGCCGGACTCTGCCCCTGGAGGAGACCAGCTACGACTCGCACAGCCTGAGGGACAACTCGGACTCCGCCTACGACTCGGACCGGAGCCCCCCGTCGTGCAGGAGGCCGGTGTGCTACGCCACCGTCACCTACTTTAACGTGAACGACAGCGAGGACACCAGCAGCATCCACACGGAGTACACCCTACTGGACTACGACCCCGACGCCCAGGATGAGAAGGCGCAGAACATGATCAACGAGAGCCTGGAGCTGGTCAGCTCGTTATGAACCATCTGTACAGTTATAAGTATGTATAATAATAAAATTATTGATCATTTTTATTATTCGATTTAGTGATAAAAATTATTCCATTCTGTAATGATAATATAATAAATAATAATTAATTATTTATTCGATAATGAAATAATAAATGTTTCAAGTATAAATCTATAATTAGTGTTATCGTTAAGATATATTTATTACTTGATATTATTAAGGACCTTAAAAAATGAGTATTTAGGAGTTATATTAGCAAGTCAATTATTTGTAATTATAGGAAGATATTATGTATGCCAAATATATTATGAGCAACCGCAGCGTGTAAGGTAGCCAAAATGGCGCTACTCATTAAATATCGTCTATAGTGAGGAACAAAGACAAGCCCTCCGGTGCAGCGGGTGTCTTTCGACGTCGCTGGGGGCCTAGCCAAAATGCCATTAAGAAAGCGTTGGCGAAGTTCGAAATGATAAAATGTATGGGATGGACCACGCGATTAAGCGCGACCTTGTGTCAATCCCATACATTTTATCATTTTCGAACTTCGCTAACGCTTTCTTAATGGCATTTTGGCTAGGCCCCCTGGTCACTGATCACTTGCCATTAGATGACCGCGTAGCACAGCCAAAGTATATTCGACAACGAAACTTTCTGTTCCTATTATTATTAGAGAATATCAATATTCTATTATCTTTTTTCATAGTATTATGAGCATAGACGATATTTATTATAAATTCATCAAAATCTATTTAGTAGTATAGATTTAGAGTATGGATGTTTGTTACTAACATACGTAAAACGTGAAAGAGTAACAAACATCCATACTTACAAACTTTCGCGTTTATAGGTAGGAACAAGGGCGTCGCCAAGGGGGGGCAGGAAGGGGCAGCTGCCCCTCCCTAGAGATTCTAAAAAAGTTGCCAAATATAATGCAACCAAAGTCCTAAGTCTTTGAGTTGATTTGCTTGAAGTTCAAGCCTTGAACAATCATTACCGTACGTCGAAACTCGAATGAATTCACCAATTCCACTCCTAATATTCCGTACGCTCAACTACGCTCTGCCTCTATCGTTGAAGCGGGAGAGGGGGAGTGGGGAAGCAACATGTAACCGCGCTACTACTTCTACCTACTTTTCTCATTCATAGAGAATAAGAAAAGTATGAATTGTAGTAGGTAAAGTCAACTTGCCCCCCCCCCCCCTGCGCCATCGGCTGGCGACGCCTTTGCGTAGGAAGTAGGATGATGCGCATGAAAAAAACATCATTTAATATATTGAAAGTAGTCTTGCCATAAACGAGACATAACAAAGCAACGCATGCAAAAACGTGCATATTTTATATTGTAAGATGAAAGGTGACACTTCTATTTTCATAACTTCTTCAACCTCTTTTTATAATACCATAATACCTATACATATTAACAGATATTTAACGAATGTTTAATGTATATAGTACCTTTGGTCAATAGTACTGTTCCGAGTCTTTTTATTGTCCCTTTCTTACAAATGCGTCTAGTATATTATTATTTTATTTTGTAAAAAAAGCTCTATGTTAGAGACATGCAAATTGTATGGCTAAAACTATTCAAAACCAAACGACTTACGATTCTCGTCAATAAAAAATTCGTAGACACAGACAATTTTGAAATATCGAGCCCCGAGAAAAAACATGGTAAATATACTGTTTTTAATAGTTTTAGTAAAATAGCCTTGTTAATTTAAAAATCCTGAAAATTGTATTGTTTTAAAAATTAGTACAAATTTGTACAGAACTTTAAATGTACATTCATTTAAAGTTCTGTACAATAACAAGTTTACTACAAACTGTACAAAGAATAGATTCTTTAGTCTGTATCATTTTGTATAGACAATAAGGCCCGTTTTAGGGATCTGCATTTACAATCCAGTTTAATACCAAAGTAATTGTGATATGTTAAATAATATGTTATATTATATTGATCTCAATATTGTGTTTATGTGTAAATAAAGATCATTTTGAAAGTAAATTTATGATTTTTCCATGAAAAACTACCTCTATGATTAAAACCTTTATATATTAAATCGATCAATATTATTATACGGATTGTGACTTTAGTGTTACTTCCAGTCCAACAGTAGCAAACCCACTGAAGGTTCTCCGAAATGAGAGGAATTTGAAATTCTGTCAGAAACAAAAATAAGGGAAGGTGTAAAGGGCCGTTGATAATACTAATATCACAGGTTGGACATAAAAGGTACAAGAAATTAAATTGTCAGAAATTTTGTGATAACTATGCACATAATAGTTTACTAATGCAAAAATATAGAATTAGGTAATGACCATTAATGATTTGTTCTGTGATAAAGTGCCTTTAATGAAGCAGAGTCCTTATTGATACATAGTTTGTAATCAACATGACAACAACTACAATCGATAATAGTTCAATATTTGTCTTATTTAAATAAAAATAATTATAATAATACTAGCGACATAAATAGCGCACCAAGCAAACTTACGAAGAAAAACGAAAGTTTCGTAAAGAACTTTTATTGGAATATATTAATCATTACAAAAAATACTATAAAATACATAACAAATAACAATAATGCAATTGAGTTAAACGTGACATACAATAAAATAACAATAAGGATACGTGCCGTCGCGCGTCGCCTCGTGCCTTCTCGGGAGCTCTGGAATCTGGATCAGCAATCTTCATAATATTATAGTGGAGGGACGTAACGAGCGGACCATACAGACGTCCTGTATTAGACCGCATTGGGAAACTCAATTCTAAACCATTCTCGATTTTACTTGAGCAACAAAATTTACACACTTGAAAAAAGTTTTTGTACTGATAACCCTATTATAAACGAAGGTTATTTTGAATATATTATATGCAACAATATTTTTACTATTCAATTACGGGAACAGATAGAGACTACAAAAGAAAAAACATAAATTTTAAAAGGACAACAGGTTGTTAGACCGCCATACGAACCAAGAGTTGTATCGTTTCATCAGTTTACATTTAAAAAACTCTGGCCTCTCGCTCAAACTCCAGGACAAATCTACTAGTGACGGGATTCGAACCCGCGTGCCAACTAAAATGGCATTTACAAATGTTTGATCATCTTTACTATAAAATTTATATCAAACCATGTAAAAATATTAACATCAAAAACTTTTATGAATTAATGTACAGTCCATAATAAGATTATCTGTTGTAAGGAAATAATTATTATTCCCTACGTGACCGCAGACACGGTCCAAATAAGACTCTCACAAATTAATTATCGACAGTTCGAAGACACATTAGTGATAAGGACGGTTCGGGTACTACAATTAGTAAAAGGGATAACTCTGATAACCAACAGTCGGGAGCATAGACAACATTTCAATCGTGCTTTAAATTAGGCTAATTTTCATATATTATTACAAAATCATTATGTTTTTGTCTTTGTTTCGTTAGATTTCCAATGATGATCAGAACAATTCAACTTATTTTTCTACTCTTTAAACCTTTACCCGATAGTATAGACCATAGAGATATTTTTCAAACATCTGTGGTATAGACAAAGCAAACGAGGGATGGACATAAACGTCGCTCAATGTTTTCAACGAGTTATAGGGACTAAGTAAACTGAGGGTGTCCGCGCCTGTTATCACACTACTCCTGTCCTGCCCTCCATAACACAGCACCTTTTCCTGTTTGACGGGAGTGACGGGAGCAACAAGCAAGATGATGGAACCCATGTAGACAGGAGAGCACAGTACAGCACAGCACATCCCTTCCATTGGTGTTTATTACTATAGTCTAATACAATAAGATGGATAACAATAACAGTATGAATGTTGGTGTAAAAAACTAGATAATTATGGTTCATGATTTTCAAAACACCTCGTTTGAAAAATAATGTTTGCTTTTCAATAATCTTTACATCCCATTGTGTGGATGCTGCCAAACGAGATGCGGCCAAATAAGAACTGGTCTAACAGGTTCCAATTATTGGCAAATATGAGCTGATCTGGTCTACCATTGTCAACAGCTTATGGCTGATGTATGGGGAGATAAACTGAAAAATACTTTGCAGTGGGAAAATGACAAAACTCAATGGAGCGAAAATATTAAATTCTTCCAATCCTTTTGTCACTTGGAAGTGCGGTCAGGAATACGAGTCGTCTGATAGCAAGGACTCTACATCGCATATCATCATAAAAGTATTATTTTTAATTCCGAATCCTGAGATAAGAAATATATTGTGATCTGGATTTTTTTCAATCCCGATTCCTGAGACGTATGATCCTGAGAAGTACCTACCTCAGTATTTTTGCAATTGTATTGCCCTTCTTAAGATATACAGTAATGCGGTTCACGAAATGATTACTTACATATTATAAAATAAGAGAACTATGTTCAAACGCAGTTAAAACTCTTTTAATAAAATAGGGGTAAGAAATAATTACGCCATGTGTATGACAGTACCCTTCTGCCTTACCAAAAACGTCTGATAAGCTTCAATTAATATAACAACATTATAATTATCATTGGTATTTAGAATATTCGTTTTACTTTACTACTGTATTTTTTATTATTGTATTTGTGTAAGCTCTTAGGGTGAGGTCCCAAAATTGCGTTGCAGCGTCGCATCGCCGAAACCTATTCGCGTTGACTGGCGGACCTCTTCCTTGTTTCGTCGGTTTAGAAGAACAGAGACATATTTTATTAGCTAACAATGATAATAATATAGATAATACGAGTATGTTAAAATGTATTTATTATTTTACCCCTCATCCCTTCCCCCTATATTTTATTGTTATTATAATAGAGGTTAACGAAACTTACCCAGAGCAAGGGTATTTGGAGTTAGCAAGAAAAAACAAAATAAAAAACAATAAATAAAATAAGAAAAAATGTAATAGAATTGAATGACCTTTATCAGGTATGCCGTATAACACTTGACGCTGGGGTCGTAGATTCGCATCCCGATCTGTATTTGTTACATGAAACCTAAACTTATGTCCGAGGTGTGCTTTTTAAAAAATGTTTAAAATATTTTGACATAAAAACATCATAAAAAACTACCATTATTAAAAATTCTTTTTCTGCCATTGTTAAAAGTTTCTTTCTAAATTATCTTCAAACTAATTATTTTCTAACGTTAACGCAAGTTTCCCTCTTAATGAAAAAAAATTTACGGATTTTTAGTGGTTTAAAGATTTATAATAATTTGTTTAATTTATAATTGCTGTCCAAAATAAATAAATTTGTTTATTTTAATTATTTCAATTGTGTTTAAATTTTTCAATTTGTATTTAATGTATATTGTAAAACTTTATAAATCTTAATAGATCGACAAAATCTTTAAAAAGATGATCCTCACATTAAATAAATTTAAAAAAAAGTAAAGAAAGAAGGAAGTTCATATCAAGTTATTATATTTGAATCCGCCACACGGCTCGCACACGCTTCTAGAAAAAAGCATAAAGTTTTTGCAGTTTGCACCCTCGTGCGGAAGTAGTTAACGACAGAGACAGGAACACGGGGGAAAGGGACGCCGTGGGAACCCGTGGGGTGGCGGTATCCCATACAGTCGGACCCTGGAGACATCTGCTGGTCACTTTTAATTGCCAACTTCGCCACCTGTGTTTATGGCAATGGTTCAATGATTATGACTTCTTAAGTGTTTTTAGCTTTGTAAAGTGTTTTATTTATAGTCAATGTTTTGTTTTTATTTTAATAAACTATTTAATTATGTTAATCAATTAAAATATTATGTTTAGCAGATGAAAATCATGTTCTAATAAAAAGGGCTATTAAAAACAGCGCCTTAATAAAATGAATAAAACAGTATTTAAAAATGTTAAAAAATAATTTAATTTCTGTATAATTTATTATTTACAGGTATCAGTACACGCTTTTTGTAAAATAAAAATATTAATATACAAAACACAATATTATACATTTCACAACCTGGTGCAAATCACAAGTTTCTTTAGTGTTCTTATAGTCTTATTAGAATATATTTATAATATTAATTATTAGTTTTATTTTTTATTGTGCTGTAAATATTATTAGTTTTTTCCTGCTGTAAATATTGTTCCCAATATTCTCGCGGGCGAAATTATATATTTTGAAATGGCGATCGTTTTTAATTTGAGATTAAGCTTCCATCATTCATTGCCAGACGGTTCTTACAAAGTTATTATAGTCACAAATTGCTATTCTCATTTTACTTGTTTAACAATCAAAGAAGTTTTAATCAGCGATTTCAAAAGACATTTCTTAGAACATAACTTGCTCTCCCTTTGTCGTCTTTATAAAACATTTCTATAGTTAAAGTACATTAAAGCTTGGTTTTTGGTCCCAATTCTTATTCTAATAAACTTATCTATAATCTATATAATTATCACACAACCCATATTTAATCTATATTCATATATTCAACAATTAGACTTAATACATTGTCAAAATCTGCACATTTGTGAAGTATAATATGTATTCATAATGTGAAATACTAAAAGCCATACTGTGCCTTTCAATATTTTGGCAATGTATTCAGACAGATATTATACTCTGAGATCACAACAACGACTTGTAATGTAAAATATTTAGGACAAATAAACATAAAGTGCATATACACAAATATTTTTAACCGACTTCAAATTATTACATATTTTTTTGTTATTTGATAAAAATTACCCTAGGCTTCACCGTAAAAGAAAACATAAATATGTATAAAAATTGCGAAAGCTCTCTTTTAAATCTATTATTTCTCTCGTCTGAAATATTTAATTTGAATAAGAATTCCACACAAAGAGATTTTATTAGGGCTTTGAAGATCTATTGTTATGGAATAATATTGAAATGTCTATCTGTCCTAAATAATTTAACATATTTCTGAAACTAGCTAAATGACTAATAGGCTAACTCTGCGCCCCACGGCCTGTAGGGTTTGGAGCTGTTCTGAGAGTACTGGTGATGAGTGGGATGATGGGGGTAGGGGGCTGGGTAATGCGGGGCTGGCGGGGCGGGGTGGGGGCCCGGCGGTGCGGGAGGGCCGGGTGGAGCGGGCGGCGCGGGGGGGTAGTGCGGGTAGCTGGGGGGTGCGGTCAGAGGCGCTGCAATCGCTGTTGGCGCAGCCACCGTCGCTGCCGACGCTGACGTGGTGGGCTCTTGCCGGAGCTCCGTATACCCATGCTGCGGCTGAGGGACGGACGGGTACTGGTACCCCCAGTTGGCGGACTTCGCCGCGAGCTCCCTCTGCGCCGCGAAGCACTGGAGGTGGCTCATGAGGCGGAGGCGCAGCGGGTCCTGGATGTCGAGGCCCTCGCAGCTGACGAGGTACCGGGCGACCTCCGCCGCGCACTCCCGGAACCCGATGCTGTGGTAGTCCATGGCGTACCGCTGCGGGTCGTACGCATATGTGTCCAGACCTGGAAAGTAACGGACGTCTTATAGTCAAATATCACAGTTTATTATTCTTACAAGAACCCCAACACAATAACTGACTAGTCTAAACTAACTAGTCTGTCTCTACTAAATACACTTCTTACAATCAATTCCTGTGAGTTTATTTGGCGTCAAAATACCAACCAAAAGTTCAAATAGAAAGTACGTACATACGATTGGTCGTATGAAAGCCCACATTGAATACGCGCGTCGCCTGCGCATCCTCAGGACACTGCACTCACGGCCATGATATCAGAAATTCCCGCCGGTCATATTATTACCGCACAAGACAACTTCTTTTATGCATTTGTTGAAAGACAAGACCAGTTTCAATGCAGATGCATTACAAACGGAATATATCAAAAGAATAATGATAGCAACCCTTTAAGAAGTAGAAAGAGATAGCGAGATGGCGTTCGTATGGGTTAAAGGAGAGGAGGATAACGGTAACCCCTAGTTCCGGAGTTCCCGGGGAACTGGTCCCGAGGGTTTAGTGGTTTAGTGGGCCACCCGGCCGGAGATTAACATCACAAGGTTATATAATGTTTGCTTGGTTATTTTTTAAGTTTTTTTTGTTATGGTTTACTTTTTGTGAAGAAGTGAAATTTTATTTAATTGTTGAAATAAAATAAAAAGATTTTAAACTAACTAAAATTATCTTTTTTTATACATTATTTTTAGTATTTATATATTATTTATTGTTATATGTTTATAATGATTTAATTTACATTTGCTTTGATGAAATATATGTTTAGTATGTATCGTTATCATCAAGCCGTCCGCTGCAGACCATAGGACTCTCCTAATGAACACCAAGACGACCGATCTCTTGCCACGATGAAGATTACAATTTCATGAATTTCTTACTTACGTACGAATTTTTTCAAGCTTGATAATTTACCTATTTGCTCCTTGCCAAAGTACAATAAACAAGCCATTTTATACTTAGAAGTGGCAATGGAGTGTCACAAAATATATCGTAAAGCACAGTACCACTAATATGGGTAAATCAGAGTTAGCTCATTGTCTGTTCTTCCGTTTCCGAAGTTTTTACAACCGGCGAGGGTAACCCCTTCACTACACTAGTACTTCCGCCGCAGACAAAGACGCGTGACAAGGGGATGCGAAACCAGATTCATTTTTTTTATCGTTTTTTACAATCTCGATTTTTGTAATGTTGCTTTGCCATAGTTTGTAATGATGTGTGTTTGAATATCATTATTGTGAATGGTTATAAAGGTTAATACCTTTTTTTCTTTTGTTTAAATTAATAATCAGCCTCTATCCGTCCACTGTTGAACATAGGCCTCCCTCAATGAACGCCAACGATAACGAGTTTAAATTGAAGAATATTAATAAAGAAATTCAATATATAAAAAAGAAAAAAATAAAACAAGATAATTCGAAAAATAAAATAAAAAAGATTTTAGCACTTTCTTTTAATGAAGAAGATATATTTAGTTACTGGTTACATACGCGCTAGCTTGTTGCTCAAATTTATCTTGAAAATAACCGTATTATTTTAAAAATTACATATATCATGATATCCTAAGTTCATATCTAATGTGAATTTCACACATCATAACTTTATCCATATGGATCCATCATATAAAATTATCCCGATCACAGTACAGTTAATTCCCTCGAGTTGTCAACACGGAGGGCTACCAACCCTCGGAGGGAGCGGCCTCCGAGCGAGGTTCCCACGCCGCGCCGCCCTGTTTGCGCGATAAAATTATAAGTGTAATTGTCAGTGTTCACCCACAAACCAATCAAGGCAGAGTGTTAACCCTAACCATAACCAGGTGCCTACAGAGCATATTCCTGAAAGCCTTGTGTGTAAAGAAATGTACCCCCTGTCTCCTTCACCTGTAAAAAATCATGTCAGTATCTACAGTGATGAGATAGGAAAAGATATGGGAGTGTTGTTGTACCGGTTATATCAGGGAGGGTCATTAACTAATAACTGCATGACCGGTGCTTCTCTTAGTCAAATTGTAGAAGCAATTGTTGGTAGTACCCACCGTCCAAATACAACATTAATAATTATGACTGGCAGAAGGGGAAATGTGAACCAAAAAAAAATAGTAAAATTTATAGATTCATTAAATAGTTTACATAATATAAAAAGGGTAATTTTGTTCACATTTCCCTATATAAAAGCTTTGCCACAGGAAAACAAAATAAGACATAAATTAAATGTATTATTATATACTTTATCATGTAATAATAATTCTGTAGTTATAAATTCAAATAATAATTATACTAATAAGTTAGAAATAATTGACATTAATAACATAATTAATAGTAAATTTATTTTTAAGACTAACGATAAGTTTGACTTATCATATTATTTTAAACGACAAATAGCACTTTCGCTATCCACTTTTTTGTATATAGATCCAGCCAAGGATTTGGCTAAACAGACCACTGCTCCTATTGAGCAGTGTCACTTATTGACACAACAAAGCTTGGAATTCGTTCCAAATAATTTAAACTAGGTAATAAGACAAAAGAAATTATATCTTGCAATAAAATTAATAAATGTAATAAAATCATAACCACAGAGGTTACAGAAACAAATAGAAATAATTATTGTAATACTAACCTGGTGCATCAAAACATGCAAGGTATAGTCGGTAAAGAATTAGAAATAGAATTATTTACTAAATGTTATAGTATTGACATACTTTGTGTTACCGAACATTGGTTAAATAAAAATGAAGTTATCAATCTCAGTGATCACCAGGTGGCAAGCTCATTTAACAGAGAACATGCAATACGAGGTGGCTCCCTAATACTAACCAAAACAAATCTAAAAGCTAAAGAAAGAAAAGATATTGTGAGCCTGTCTGTTGAACGCACTATTGAAATAGCTTGTGTAGAGCTTGAGTGTCTTATTATTGTAAGCGTATACAGACCTCCTAGTGGGTTATATGATACATTTGAACAAATTATGGAAGAAGTTCTTGTCAAGTTATGTGTATCAAAGAAATATTTAATTATATGTGGTGATTTCAACATTAATTTATTAGAAAAAAATCCTACCACTATCAGATTCATATCATTATTTAAATCATATAACCTTAGTAACTTATTCTTAGAACCCACTAGAATAACTTGCACCACAGCTACTTGTATAGATAATATATTTAGTAATGTAAAACCATACAGTCAATCTGTTATTAATAAACTTACTTCAGATCATTGTGGCTTGCAAGCTTCATTTAAAAACATATCTAAGGAAAATAATAACAAAAAGAAAGTAACGTTTGTCCCTGTAAACGAAAATCGTATTGAGAAGCTTAGGTGCAATATAACTGCTAAACTCTCGTATTTTGATTGCAACAAAAAAGACCCAAATATTCTGTATGGTAAATTATTTTATTTAATAAAAAATGAGTTTGACGTTATATTTGCACCTAAAATAAAAACAGTCAATGCAAAAAATCTTAAACCTTTTAATGAATGGGCGACTTTAGGAATTCATAGAAGTAGGCAGAGATTGTATGAACTTTATGATGAGAGGTCGTACAACACTAGTGAAGCGTTTAAGAAATATGTAAAAACATACTCTAAAATATTTAAAAAGGTATGTCTTAAAGCTAAATCTTTACATATTAAAAACATTATTTCGAAATCAGATTGTAAAATTAAAACAACGTGGAGCATAATTAATAGAGAAACTGGGAAAAATAAATACAAAAATACTGAATATTCCTTATATATTGATAATAAGCGAATAGATACTGATAAAGAGGTAGCAACTATTTTTAACGATTTTTTTGCTAATGTTCCACTGACAACAACTAAAAATCTTATATCTTCTCCTACCGTCGCCGAGACATTACTGAAAAAATGTGTCAAAGAAAATAAACATGTATTTAAATTTCAATATATTTGCCCAAAAGATGTTATCAGTGCTTTTAAACTAATTAATGTTAAGAATACTACAGATTTGTGGGGCATGTCTGTAAAAATTATAAGACACATTGTGCATATCATTGCACCGACTTTAGCTATCATATTTAATGAGTGTATTGATTGTGGTGAATTTCCTGACTTAATGAAACGCAGTAAAGTATTACCTCTTTTTAAATCGGGTAGCAGTACAGACCCTTCGAATTTCAGACCAATTTCCATTCTTCCAACTCTCAGTAAAGTATTCGAAAAAATTATTTTAAATCAACTTTTACTGTTCTTTAATAAGCATGAGTTACTACATAAACAGCAATTCGGATTTACTAAAGGTAGATCTACAACAGATGCGGGAGTTGATCTTCTAAAATATATATTTACAGCTTGGGAGGAGTCCCAGGATGCTCTAGGTGTATTCTGTGATTTGTCCAAAGCTTTCGACTGTGTTGAACATGCGACGTTGATCAGGAAATTGCACCACTATGGTATCAGGGGTGCTGAACTTAAACTATTGACATCTTATTTAAATAATAGAACTCAAAAAGTAATTATAAATGGTAAAAGTTCCTCTGGTACCAAAATAAAAATGGGGGTGCCTCAAGGATCCATTCTTGGTCCATTTCTCTTCCTTGTTTATATAAATGACTTGGCTTCACTCATGAAGGATAAACATGAAATTGTATTGTTTGCTGATGATACATCTGTAATTTTTAAAATTAAACGACAGCAAATGGTCTTTGACGAGGTAAACAATGCTCTTTCGAACATGGTGCATTGGTTTAGTACCAATAACTTATTGCTTAACTCAAATAAAACAAAACTGATAAAATTTACGCTCCCTAATGTTAAGCAGGTGCAAACTAGTGTATCACTTAACGGAGAGGTGATGGACTTGGTGGATTCAACCAAATTTCTCGGAATTACCATAGATACTAAGCTACAGTGGGCGCCACATATAGCCACGTTGGCAAGTAGGCTCGGTACTGCAGCTTTTGCAGTTAAGAAAATAAGAATCATAACGGATGAAAATACGGCGCGATTAGTATATCATGCATATTTCCACAGTATTATGTCTTACGGCATTCTACTGTGGGGGAATGCCGCGGATATTAATACGATCTTCTTGTTGCAGAAGCGAGCTATTCGAGCCATATATTGTTTAGGCCCCCGTGTATCATTGAGAGATAAATTTAAAGAAATTGCCATCTTGACTGTCGCTTCTCAATACATATTTGCTAATGTGATGTATGTCCGTAAAAATATTAATGAATTTGTAAAAAAATGCGACAACCACAATATAAATACTAGAAACAAAAATAAATTAAATGTTCCATTCTTTAGACTGAATAAAGTCAGTACTTCGTTTATGGGACAATGTATACGTTTTTACAATAGGATCCCAGAAAACGTTCAAAATCTTTCCATTAATAAATTTAAGAAAATTGTTAAGGAACGTTTGTGTGGTAAAGCCTATTACGAAATAAAAGATTTTATTGAAGATACCACACCTTGGGAATAAGACACTCACTCTTAAGATATGATGTTACATGTTGTATTTATAAAATATTATGTACTCATTTTATTGACAAAAGAGCAACCCCTAAGTTTTTTTCTCGTTTTTCTTAGGGGATCCTGCATCTCAAACGAGTTTTTTTTTTTTTTTTTTTTTTTTTTTTTTTTATATACTATTACTACTTATTGACTACTTATGTTTTGACTTATTTCAAGTGTACAAGTTGTACCTACGTAATAAAGATATTTTTGATTTTTTTTGATTTGATTTGAAACCCGATTATCATATGGAAATAGCCATAATTGATAGTAAACCGACATCAACTATGTTAATATTAGTCTGTCATTTGCATGGAAAATCATTTCAAAATGGCATGTTATTATAAAAAGTTTAAAGGTAGAGTTTGATTTTTTGTTAGTTTTAGGGGTTCATCTCTGGATCCATTGAACTGATTTTGTAAATTCTTTAACCAATAGAAGGCTACGTTATTTGTGAGAAATATTGGCAAAATAAGCGGTCTCCGCGCGCGGGACATTGCAAAACTGTAAATACTTTTTATTATAAATGCGTGAAATTTTCCTAAAATCAAACAAAATGAATGAAGATAATAAGCATAAGGTGTCGGCTTAGCAAATAGGATGTTAAATACACTAATAATAATTAATACTACAATACATATTTTCGTCTACATAATATTATGATTAAGTATATATATTAGGAATAAGTATACCCCATAGTAAACGACACACAAATTCTTGTCACTAAAAACTTTATACGTCAGTTTATCTTGAGACTAAGAAGAAGCCATTAAAGCCTTTTTTATTCCATACATTGTTTATTATACTACCCTGCATCATAATTAAGCCTATCTGTGTAAGTGATGACCATTTCCTGTGTTTTTATCCAGGCCAGGTGTTCCACTCTACCTGGAGCCGACAGGCGACGGTGGCCCACCCCAAACCGTTTTTACATCACATTACACACACATTCTGCGTATTATCTTTGAAATTGACACGTATTGAAATGGAGTTTATCAATTCTGTGTTATGAAATTATCTAAAAAAGCTATTTAAGTGCTTAAATTAGAAATATATTAGCTTTTAACTACACATAAGACGTGGCTTTTACTTAATATTTTAATTAGTTTTGCCGTCACAGCAAAAGCTCTCCATTTTACCTAAGTAATAATAGAACTTAGTATATATGCAAAAATATCATATTTCTATTAATATTTTTTAGAGTTTAGACGCAGTTTTAAATGTTGTTTAAATATATCATAAGTTCTGTCAAAAATTCATAGAATTGCAATACTGATAACAATACTACTTTAAAGTGATCAACTCTAAATAAGGTAATTGTATAATTGCGTTACTTCATTTATTATTTCCGGTTTGTAAGCGGATGGATCGACCGCAATATTGTATTTTTGATTTTAACGTTAATATTCCATGTAAAGTTCAACGGAGCTTATGCGGAAGGAAGAGCATCATTTTGAATAACTCTGCGGTTATATGGACGACTCACTGTTCGTTATACAATGTGCCTTAAATTATAAATATTTTTCAAATAATAATAAATCAACGGAATGCTCTATGTACTTCATCTTTTTTTTATAATCGCCGGTGCATTTGCCACATTCTAATACAAGCGCGCCAAGCGCCACCTGTCGCGGAAGCGGTCCGTGGGAACTGTGACACGTAATCTATTATCCGGGCCTAATGTCAAATAATATTCAAATATAATAATAATATATCAGTATTACCTGGATATTTTTTATTACGTATTCATATTAAAGTGGAACTAGAATAAGGTGAAATTAAAAGCTTTGTTTCTTGATAAAAACGAGATAATATATTATATTTGCACGTCACCCCTTTATTAGCTAGTCGACTAGATTTTTTTTCAAAGCAATTGACCTCAGATCAAATGGGCCCGCCATCGATGGCTATATTGTTTCAGATACATGAGATAAGCAAAATGTAATTTTCTACATTTTGAGTTTGAACTGAACTTAGCGATACGCTCAAGTTCTCCATTAAAAGAAGTGCTTATTTATATTCGTATCAAATCATATTTCACCTGCATATGAAGGCTTGCTTAGTTGCGTGTTGAGATTTCAAAAGACAGGATGGCGTAAACGGTGCTTTTGCTTTTTAACGTTTTTGCACCGTAACGGTTAATTTTTAAATTTGAAAACCGGATGTTCTTTAAATGAAAGCGGAAATAACGGAATGTTTTGCGTTCTCTTATATTTTACGTTAGGTATGTTTTATTCTTGTATACTATACTATACATATTAAATGTTTGTTATGCGTTTATGTTAAAGTTATTATACACTGGAAAACGATATGTTGTTGAAATGACAAATTTTATCAAACAAGGAATAAAAAGGTAGCCTGGAAGATAAATACAGGGCGATAGACAGCAGCTGCATCTTACGACGCTCTGCTGAATGTATATCACCAATATGATAGGTATGCCTATAGCCGTCTTACGTTCCAATAAGACTAGATAAAGATGGGTTTTAAAACCGGAGTGGTTCGCCAAAATAACGATTAGTTTCTAATAGTCAAAAGTAATACAAAAGTAGAAAAACATTTTTTTTTTCGTGAAACATCTTTTTGCGCGATGTATTTGTTGTCAAGTATAGTTTGTAATATTACCATAGTGTTTTATATTTATATAATTCATTCAAATTTTAGTCACAGTGCGTCTACTATCATTTATGAATGTTACCTTTTGAGTGCAGCATCTTGAGGTGGTCCACCGTCAGCTGGAGTATCTCAGCTTTCTCCAGCTTGGCGCTGCCCTGCTTCTCGCAGGCGGCGGGCACTAGCCTCTTCAGTTCCGTGAGGGAGGTGTTGATTCTGTCCCGCCTTTTCTTCTCGATGACCCCCCTGCGCCGCTTGCGCGTCATCAGCTGACATGACCCCCCTGGTGACCTGGGAATGAGGATTGTAGGTCTATAATATATTGATAATAACAGGGTTGAATGAGGCATGGGTCTTTTTTGCTGTGGCTAAGAAGCTAACTACATTTAAAACCTACGTTCTGTAAAAGTTTAACTTACTTTTGTCTATTATTAAGTTATTCTTACCAACAATTTCCATTATGAGTACATAAAACTATACTCACGTATTAGGTACTTATACATCTAAGTTACTATTATGCTATTATTATTGTATTTATTATATTATTAATTTTATCATAAGAAAAACAAACACGGAAAAAATAAGCCACTTTATAACCTTGGTTCTTGTACAAATAATACTAACAATTAAAATAGTTATTTACGTATTTATCGCCAGAGTCCTTTTACTTTGGTTTACATTAGCTTACTGCTCTTTAGCCTGAACATAGAATGAAATGACAATATTCTTAACAAATATCTAATACATTTTAAATCTGATATATCAATAAAAAAAAATATTTAAAATAGTACGACCACAGGATCTTTTTAAACGTCAATTGAATAGTCCTTATTAATGGTAGATACCATTATTGAGTAACGGAAGTATAATTTAACTTAGTCAATAAAAAACCATTTCCACAATCTTTCTGATTCAATCATAAAATAATAAAGTTCTAAGCAATGCTAATACGAAAATGATTAAGTTTCTAATGTATTAAAGCTACGAGGCTACGTCGTAGCGGGTGCTACGGTTGTCGCGCTACGTGTTTCGGAATTGTGCAATACCAGAATGAGCTGTGTTTAATGACACTAGTGATGTTACGTTGTTGTGAAAATAGTATTTTAGTATTGTCATTATCAATAATATGTTCTCTTTATAAATTTTTAGTTTTTGAAATTGATATCCATTCTATAAGTATTAAAGATAGTTTATTTTAAATAACGCGACTATAGTCCAAAAATGTAATTAAGACCCCAATTAGTTATAAATCTACAAAGTTATATCTTAATAATATTGCAAATAAAAAAATATCAACATCTGATCGCTTTTTGACTATTGTAGCTTTAATGAATCCAGAGTAGTACATGAAAATATATTAAACGGCTTACAATAGTTATAAATTAAGGAAGCCCTTATAAGCCCTCAGGAACCACTAGGAACCCTACGAGCGATTGAAAGTTCCTGTTCATTGATAATAAAGATAAAGCCTGCAGCCACTCACGTCGCATCCTTACTGCTCTCCTCCGAGAAGGCGTCGTCTTCGCTCTCGGAGTGCTGTCTCTTGTTCCTCTGGGCGGGGGCGGGCGGCGCGCTGGGCGGCTGCGGGCCCCAACCGTACCCCCACTGGGCGGCGGGGTGGGTCTGCCCTTGCGGCTGCTGGTTGCTCTCCATATGCCGATGGTACTCCATTGTCACAATTTCAAAACACTGTCAATTTTCAGACACAACAAACTTCAGGTGGTATCACTTTCAGGTGCACTAGCATTAGCATGGAGCGCGCGCCTGCACGTGCGCACGCGTCGACCGTCGGCCGGAGTGTGCGCCGCGTGCACGCCGCCCGTGGCGACGGCCGCGCCGGCCCGCCGCCCGCCCGCCCCCGCCCGCCACGCAAACATCAACCCTACCACACCCACACAAGGCGATTGCGAGTGCACGATAAACTTGCAACTATGAAACTAATACAAAAACAACCTGAGCTACGAAACACTGTGAAACATGCCTTATGTCTTTGAAACAGGGACACTGTAATGGCAAATGCCAGATTGAAGGGGGTTTTCAAAAATCGCGAATATTAGCTGGATGAGCTTTAAAGCGTTTTGAGTTTTGTGTGTACGGGATAAGGTCGGTTTGTGCGTGGGATGGCTGTTATCAGGGGTCTGGCGCTGGGTGGAGCGCGCGTGGCCGGCACACACCGCCACGCGATGGGAAACTGCATCAATTAGAACACAGCTTTGATGGGATGCTGGGGACGGAGGCTTTACCCAATACAATATTAAATTGGTGAGCAAATTAAGTAGTATTTGAGTGGGCGATATTAAACGCGTGGGTGGCGGACGAAGAACATAACTTTGATGTTCTATTATTCAGCTTATTAATTATTTTACGTTTACTGTAAATCGATTTTTCCTTAATAAATAACCTCTGAATCCAAATACGTTTATTTTGCCGATAAATTAAACAGCAGGACTCAGTACACCTGATACACATCAAATTCGACTACAATTTAATAAAAATGTTCCCAAGAAAACACACTCAATGTTGGCTGGCTTAAGAATGACAAAAAAAATATTGCTTTATTTTACAAAGAATTTATACATTTGTTTCCTATACAGCTTATAATTTTAGGAATACCAGCACAAGTTGTCAATACATGAACCGAATCATCCATCTCAATACTATTCACGTTATAAAATATTCTTGATTTTCTAAAATACAAATAAAAATTGTTCGATTATACCCAGAAATTTCCATAAAGAATGAACGTCAAACAACTCAACCATAAAACGCGGTGAAGCGCGAGACGTGTGTTACACATGTCTACTGTCGTCACAGCCTTGGAGTCGTTCACCCATACCATCACAAGTCTAAGGGCTACTCCATAGCTGTGTGCTGCGGATTTACTTGTTACTTGCCCTAAAGCTCAAAATAAAATGGCTTTTTATTATCGACATCAGTAATGGGGCCATGCTATAGGGCTATCAGTAAATGCTTGATTTTTTGAGATGACAACTTCCTTTGCCACATTGTGACTTGTGCCCTTTTATTAGGGAAAATGTACTCTTTCATGACACATTACGACGACATAATGAAAAATTAAATAAAAAATATTGAAATGTTAAATTTCATGACTGTAGCTGTTCTGAACCAAGCGTTCGTTTTTTGTGCTTGCATCCCCAAGCGGAGGCCCGCGGGGCGCGGGGGTCGGGCGCGGGCGCAGACGGCTCTGGAACGCACGAGTCTTCAGTTGTGGCCATCAAGTGAATCAAGACGGGCGTAGTTTTTGCATGTTTACGCACACACGTGGTTTTGTTGCACGGATTTATCGTGACCCGGCCTCTTGTCCGCCTAAAAGGCTTGCCGCTTATAATTAATATAAATTTAAAATTAATAATTGCTTGATAATTAACTTTGCATACGATCGGTCGATCAGCTTGTGCGCACTTATTATTTTCGCTTGTTGTACAAACACGTGGACTGATTTGTTTAATGGTGTGATTGGACTACTAAAATTAATATACTAATATAAGTGTTGTGTATTGACTTTGGTGATTTATTGGAATCAAGTTGAGGAGAACAACGCCATATTGCCTACGATTGCCGACGCTTCGTGCAGCGTGCCCGATTGAATGCCTAGATAAGTATATATAGACTAATTAGCATTAGTTTTCTGATTGGCCAATTAGGATTAGTGTTGATTAGGTTTATATCTACGGCATCGGCACGCCCGACTGCGAGTTGTAGGGTACGTACTCATATCTTGTATGTAACGCTCCGTGATATCGCGGACATTTGTTAACCCCCCTATACTTGTACTCTGGGTTTTCGTAATATTCCACTGCGTATTCCTGCTTATTGGACCCAGAGTCGGGAGCTAACATAATTGCTGGTAGCAGAGCGTGGTTAAAATTTGTGGCAGCAAAGCTGTCTAAAACTTATACTGCCTATATCTTATATATACGCTTATAGTACATAAGTGTGGAATGCGTGCGCTTATATTGCAGCGTCTATAGACTGAATAACAACGATATTCAAATTTGTATGAATATAACGGTGTATATGTAAGATAGTTTATATTTAATAAAAACATTTGAATAGTCAGTTATCTTCATAACGGAGTTTGTATTTGAAAAATTCCCTATTGTGTATGAAATTAAAACTGAATAATTGTTAAATCTTTGATAAATTGAACCATATTGAGTACGTATATTGTATATGTAGTGTGTATAATATCGAGTTGAAAGACGCTCGCGGCTTGATAAATTCTTTGAGAGATAATTTGTATTGGAATTTAAAATTGTTTTCATTTTATTAGCTATTTAATATTTTGTTTGTTTGTGACTTATTGTTATAAACCTTTACTGAGATTTGAAACTTGTGTTTAGATCGATAACAGCTGTTGCGTTATTGAAGGATAGCATTCTTATTGTTATATTGATCTTGTTTTGCGATTGTTTGTACGCCTTGTTCTTTGAAGATGGCGACCGCTGCGTTTAATATTGTACGAGAAACTTATGCCGGAATTACTTCGCAATTGAGGTGGTTTACCTCCGCGGCTGCCTTGGTGGATAGAGAGGACCGAACAGAGTCCTTATTGGACAGGCACGAGAAGTGCCCTATGCGTCTTCAGGACGTGGAGACACTTTACCGGCGCTTCATCGTGCATGTGGACGAAGTGCCCCTCGAGCTGTTCCCGAAGGAACGACGGGACCAAGTGCACGAGGACTACGTCCAAATTATGGACCTGGCCGACACCATCGCCCAGCGCGCGCGAGAGGTCTTAGCCTCGCGCGCCGGAGTACCGCCCCATAGGGCCCCTTTGAAGACTCCCGTGGGTCTTTTGACCAAGTTGCCGAACTTGGACCTGCCACGTTTCAATGGTCGATTGGATACGTGGATGGGTTTTATTAGCCTTTTTGAAAGTCTCGTGGACTCGAGGGAGGATTTAGGCCCGTCTCAGAAGCTGGCCTATTTGCTCTCCGCGCTTGATGGTGAGGCACGCGGTCTTGTACAGCACCTCCCGATATGCGACGGGAGCTATGGAGTCGCGCGGTCGCTGCTCACCAAGCGATATCATAATCAGCGCTGTCTGGCCGATGCTCATATTGACCAGATCATGAACCTCCCGGTCGTGAGCAACACCGCCCAGTTGAGGACCGAATTGCTAAACCCCCTCCTGATAGCCACCAACGCGCTCAACCGCTTGGACCTGCCGGTCGCCCAGTGGTCATACCTTCTTGTGCGTATCGTGCTGAAGCGGTTGCCGGTGTCCTTGAGAGCACGTTTTGAGCAGGAGCATGCTAGGGATGAGGCGTCTTCTCTCCCTACATTTGACCAGCTCCTGGCGTTCCTCGAGGACGAGTGTCGCATGGGTGATGTCATGGTCGCCGATGCGCCGGCCAAGCCATCAGGGCCCACGGCCTCCGACCAACGACGCGCCGCCCAAGCCGCGCCAAAGCGAAGAGCGAGTCCCCGCTTTGCTGCTGCGCAGGCTGCGCGCCCGGATTGCCGCTTTTGCAAGTCCCAGGGGCACCTAACGGCACGGTGCCCCGAGTTCGTGGCGCTCCACGTGGCCTCCCGTAGGCGGATTGCACAGGCCCGTGGCTGGTGCTTCTCTTGCCTGGGGGACCACTTTCAGCGCAACTGCCCCAACACACATCCGTGTCCTATTTGTGGAGGACAGCACATGAAGGTGCTGTGCGCCAACGCGAATAGTCGCCGCGACCATGCAGGGTCGCCCTCTGGCGGGTGTTACAACGGACGCCGGGTCGAAACCCGCAGCTTGAGGTCCAACACACCCCCCTTGCGCGCCACAGATTGTGCTGCCATCGATCGCCAACTTGTCTCGGCACACAGCCCCACGGGCGGGTATGAAAGCGGGCCCCGGGTTCAATCCCGCACCTTTGCGTCCCGCTCGCCCCCATTGTCCCCACGTGGCCAATCAAGGTCAATCGTGCATCACGATTACCGTGGCGCGCGGTCGTCTCGATTGCCTTCCCCCCCTCGGGTGGAGCGTCCCCGCTTGGAGTCACGCAATCCACGGTACGGACGCTCTTCACACTACGAACCACCAACTATGGCTCGTGGTAGTCGTCATCGAGCGGAGGAGGAGTTCAGTCCCCTCCCTCACCTTGACGTGCCGTCTCGGGACAGTGGCCGTCAAGCGTCGTCCCGTCAAGATTAGGATGGTGGCGTCTGCCCCCGCTATACACTGCCCCCCTTTGAGACCGTCCTCTTACCCACGGCCTATGTCAGGGTTTGGGGACGGACGGGCGCCTCGGTTGTGGTCCGAGCTATCTTGGACACAGGCTCGCAAGGGTGTATAGCCTCGTCTTGGTTGGTGGGGCAGACTGGCCTGAATATAAAAAGGTATTCAGATGTAATAAGGGGCGTTGGGAATGCCCCTGTGGCCACTGTTGAAGGTCGCGTTTGGTTTGAGTTCTCCCCTCCAAATTCTCCACGCCCGACGTTGGGGTCGTCGGCAATTGTGATGAAGAATATTTTGGGCAGCCACCCGCAAGTACGGTTGTCTGCGGATGCGGTAAAATTGACCGCGGATTTGAACTTGGCTGACCCTAAGTTTGACTTACCTGGCACGGTCGATTTATTGCTTGGTGCCGACGTTTTGGGAAAAATATTTCTTGGGAGAGATCGTGTTTTGCAGCCAGGTGGTTTAATGGCCCTCCGGACCATATTTGGGTTCGCATTGATGGGGCCTGTACTGAAGGCTTCCCCCCCTGTCGAACTAGGAACGGCCTTAATGGTGGGCTCCGCCCTCTCTGACGCTGTGCAGAGATTTTGGGAGGTAGAGGAGCCACCACAAGCGCCACGCTCTGATCCGGGACACGAGGAGTGTGAACAGTTCTACAGGAACCACACTACCTCGCTCCGTTCTGGCCGGATCATGACAAGACTGCCATTTCAGGCAGTACGGCCGCCTCTTGGCTTCTCGCGACCTACGGCTGAGAAGCGTTTGTTGGCAATGGAACGCCGCATGAGCAGGGATCCGTTACTCAAGGAGAAGTATATTGACTTCATGCGGGAGTATGAGGATTTGGGACACATGTCTGTGTCAAAGTTCGACTGGCGCTCGAACGAGCATTGTTTTCTCCCGCATCATGCGGTAATAAAACCATCAAGTGGTAAACTGCGCACGGTGTTTGACGGTTCTGCGCAGACCACATCGGGAGTGTCCTTGAACCAGTGTCTTCATACTGGTCCCAAATTGCTCAAGGACCTTTGTGACATCATCACTCGGTTTCGGCGTCATCAATTTGTTTTTGTGGCTGACATCAAGATGATGTTCAGGCAAACGGTAATTCACCCGGATGATCGTCGATATCAATTAATATTGTGGCGGGAAAACCCGCAAGATCCCATGCTTGTTTACGAGCTCAACACGAACACGTACGGGCTACGGTCTAGCCCCTTTTTGGCCATACGTTCGCTTTGGGAGCTCGCGGATCGAGAGCGTATGTCGTTTCCTCGCGCAGCCGCCATTTTGAAGGAGGATCTCTATGTCGACGATATATGCACTGGCGCGTCCACAGAGAGAGAGGCTCTCCTGTTGCGTGACGAGTTGATTGGCATACTAGCCTCCGCAGGTTATGAGTTGCGTAAATGGGTCTCCAACTTGCCTGCGCTTTTGGATGGGCTACCAGATGACCATCAGCAGGATCCTCACCTTTTTGAGGATCGTGACAATCCTACCATGATGACAGTACTTGGAATCCAGTACATACCAGTCCAAGACGTCTTCACTTTCAACGTCGACTTGGATTCGCCTCAAATTTGGACGAAACGACTAGTTTTGTCGACTGTAGCGAGAACCTTTGACCCCAATGGCTGGATATGTCCGGTCATATTCTGGGCCAAATGCTTCCTGCAGAGACTTTGGACTGCAGGTCTCGGATGGGACGAGCCACTCCACGAAGTTGTTTCGGAGGACTGGCTCGTATTTGTTTCTTCATTGACGGCCATTAACAGAATTTCGTTACCCCGTGCTATACTTCCGCCAGGGAAGTATACAGCGTCCCTTCATGGGTTTTCGGACGCTTCGGAACGTGGGTACGCAGCAGCCGTATATTTACGCACCGTGACCATGGATGGTCAGGTGAAGGTCTCGTTGGTCATGGCGAAGAGCAAGGTCGCACCACTGCGAACTGCTCTGACAATTCCCAAGTTAGAATTGTCGGGAGCAGCCCTTCTTGCTCGTCTCTTGAACCACGTCATTTCCACTTTATGCTCGTCGGTTAACATTGCCACCACATATGCATGGACTGACAGTCGAATTGTTTTGTGTTGGCTGAAGACGTCAGTCCACACTTTAGAAGTATTTGTAGCGAATCGGGTCTCTCAAATTCAGAAATCGGAGACCCCGTTGATTTGGAGACACGTGCCTGGCGAAGTCAACCCTGCCGATTGTGCATCACGGGGATGCATGGCCCCCATTTTGGTTGAACACCCTTTGTGGTGGGGCCCTCAGTGGTTGGTCAGGCCAGAATCCAATTGGCCGCAAACTCCGGCCTTGGATACTGTCGCGTTGCCTGGGTTGCGAACGCTTGCGATTGAACGGCAGGACCGTCCGTTCGACCCCGATTTCCTGTTGAATCGCTACAGCTCATTGGACAAACTGCTGGGTGTCACCGCATGGATCAAGCGCTTCATAGAGAATTGTAGACAACCACAGAGTAAACGTTTGAAGGCGTTCCTATCACCACAAGAGCTCCAGGATGCTCTTTACCACTGGGTTCGCTCTGTGCAAGAGGCACATTTTGAAAGCGAGATTGACATTTTGAAAAAGGGCAAATCTAAGCTGTCTGGAGCTATTTGCAAGCTTAACCCCTTTTTAGACAGCACGGGTCTTTTGCGAGTCGGAGGGCGTCTTAGAAACGCAAACCTCCCTTATGGAGCTCGTCACCCTCTCTTGTTGCCCAAGAACGGCCACTTGGTGAATTTGTTGGTGACTGATCGTCACATCAAAAATTCTCACGCCGGTTGTAATGCCTTATTGGCCATTCTACAGCGAGAGTTCTGGATCTTGTCGGCTCGAAGGACCATCCGTAGCGTGGTCTTTCGCTGCATGCCTTGCTATAGGCTGAAGGCCTCCACCATGCAGCCTGTCATGGGTGACCTGCCTTCGGATCGGGTCACCGAGTCAAGGCCCTTTGCTGGAGTTGGTACGGACT
Source organism: Lycaena phlaeas (assembly GCA_905333005.2). Classification (NCBI taxonomy): domain Eukaryota; kingdom Metazoa; phylum Arthropoda; class Insecta; order Lepidoptera; family Lycaenidae; genus Lycaena; species Lycaena phlaeas. The sequence continues at coordinate 931,283 of HG995171.1, forward strand.
TTGCAGGTCCCTTTTTGGTTAAAACCTCGACCCTCAGGAATAGTAAAACGGTCAAGGCTTATTTGTGTGTCTTTGTTTGCCTGTCCACCAAGGCGGTACATTTGGAACTCGTCTCAGCCCTCTCGACAGAGGCCTTTGTTGCGACGTTAGATAGATTTGTGTCACGACGAGGACTACCGTCCTTGATTCGGTCTGATTGCGGCACCAACTTCAAAGGCACAAGTAACTATTTAAAAGAGATACACGATTTTTTGTTGTCTAACGAGACTGAAATTGCGTCTAGACTAGCTGGTCGCAGAATAACTTGGAGGTTCAGTCCCGCGTCATGTCCCCACTGGGGAGGTATATTTGAAAGCGTAGTAAAGGTTGCCAAGACACATTTGCGACGAGTAATTGGAGAGTCTATATTGACATTTGAAGAGCTCGCAACTGTGTTTTGCAAAATTGAAGCCGTTTTGAATTCACGCCCGTTGTGCCCGATCTCTTCAGATCCTAATGATTTGGAAGCCCTTACGCCAGGCCATTTTTTGATTGGACAGCCACTGAACGCCCTGCCGGAATACCCCTTTGTTGATGTGAGACGTAATCGTCTTTCGCGGTTCGAATTGGTCCAACAACTCACTCAGAGTTTTTGGAAACGTTGGAATTTAGAATATTTGCATATCCTCCAGCAGCGCGTTAAGTGGACTGACAAAACTGATCCACCTCATGTTGGTGACCTCGTTCTGGTTAAGGATGTTAACTCACCGCCACTGTGTTGGCGCAGAGGGCGCATTCTCAATTTAGTTTTTGGGACGGATGGTGTGCCCCGTTTTGCTGAGGTTCAGGTGGACGGTTCGGTTTTGAAGAGAGCGGTATCAACCTTATCACGACTACCAGTGGATTAGCGGCCAGGTAGGCCTGGCCGAGGCGGGTAGATGTTCTGAACCAAGCGTTCGTTTTTTGTGCTTGCATCCCCAAGCGGAGGCCCGCGGGGCGCGGGGGTCGGGCGCGGGCGCAGACGGCTCTGGAACGCACGAGTCTTCAGTTGTGGCCATCAAGTGAATCAAGACGGGCGTAGTTTTTGCATGTTTACGCACACACGTGGTTTTGTTGCACGGATTTATCGTGACCCGGCCTCTTGTCCGCCTAAAAGGCTTGCCGCTTATAATTAATATAAATTTAAAATTAATAATTGCTTGATAATTAACTTTGCATACGATCGGTCGATCAGCTTGTGCGCACTTATTATTTTCGCTTGTTGTACAAACACGTGGACTGATTTGTTTAATGGTGTGATTGGACTACTAAAATTAATATACTAATATAAGTGTTGTGTATTGACTTTGGTGATTTATTGGAATCAAGTTGAGGAGAACAACGCCATATTGCCTACGATTGCCGACGCTTCGTGCAGCGTGCCCGATTGAATGCCTAGATAAGTATATATAGACTAATTAGCATTAGTTTTCTGATTGGCCAATTAGGATTAGTGTTGATTAGGTTTATATCTACGGCATCGGCACGCCCGACTGCGAGTTGTAGGGTACGTACTCATATCTTGTATGTAACGCTCCGTGATATCGCGGACATTTGTTAACCCCCCTATACTTGTACTCTGGGTTTTCGTAATATTCCACTGCGTATTCCTGCTTATTGGACCCAGAGTCGGGAGCTAACAGTAGCTATAGAAGTAAAAAACAAAATAAGCTTGCCTACTTATTTCCCAGTAAGTCCTGGCAAGATATAAACAGGTAAGTCAATATAGGTAAATCCATCGATTTGCTAACTTATCGAAAGTTATATCAAATTTTATATTATTTTATTACAAAATCAGTCATACAAACTTGCTTCCAAAAATCGTACTTAAAGTACTTTAATTTAATTAAAAATAGCCATGAGCACTTTTGGCTAGGTAAGTAATTATAGACATATTTGATTATAAAAAATATTTCATAAAAAATACGTCTCATCTGGTTTTCAGATCAGTGAAGAATGACCTTCCACGGCTCTGATACCATAAGGCTTTTCGTAACAAAAAGTTACAGAATTTCTGGATTCGGTCCCCGTGCTCAAAGCCCGCGATAGAATCTATGCAATAGCTTAAAAATCTCTGCTATTTTAGTAGAGATGAGAAAAAAGGTGAGTTCGATACCAAGCAGACAACGTTGTTCATACATATGTGATTACCTGGGACTTGGGAGAGCCCCAGTGAGAGGGATCATGACAATCCCCAGCATCACTGTGGTGCCTTCACTAACATTACTATTTACTATCCTCTTGGTTCTAAGTTCTAATAATAATCAGTAATATTGTACCCTAATAAATTGATGAGCACTTGATTGTTATTTACTTGAATCTTCTAACAGCCTCTTCATGCATTAGGAGCTATTAGTACTTAAAATACCCTCTATATCTCTCTCTCATCTTGGCGTTTATTGAGAGAGGCCTATGTTCAGCAGCGGATGGGTAAAGGCCGATGATGATGATGATAGCCTCTACAATAAACAAGTGACGTGTATAGTCCTTTTCAATTTTATTACAATTTCAATAATTACTCATGACAAGTGCGAGAGCGTTTTTGAAAAGGCACGTGGCTACCACGTGTCCTCAGTAGATAACATCAGAGCCTGTCCGATTGGACACTCGATCAACCTGAAAAGCATTTAATACTGCAATAAAAAAAAATAGTTAAAAGTAATTAATTTATTTAAAATAACTTAATGATTGTCAACTGAACCTACCGGGTTCTCAAGTTAGCCCACGGATAGCGGAGTAAAGCTGAGTCTCACGTTACCAGTGACCACTCGGATCCTAGAGACATGCGTGAAAAGCATTTTCTTAAAAAAACAAACAAATCAAATACAAGCGCACTGAGCGGAACCGTAGCCTTCAGTGTGGGACAAAATTAAATTTTAAAAGTTAGCAATTCCCAGATCAAATATTCAAAGACTATAAATTAGTTTCTTATTGCTTTCTCATTTCAAATAGTGTATTTTATAAACGTTTGCTAGTTTAATTATATGGTAGCTGATGATGACCAACGCGTGGCTGTCTCTGTAATATCACCTTCATGGCGGTCATTATTTCGTAGTTGAATAAACACTAGATAATGAGTGTTCAAAGCCGATGTGAGGTGTTATTTTTTGCCGTCTCGACGTTTTTTTAGCTATGTAATTCTTTGTAATGAATACAATCTGCGGATTAGATCAGGATTAGGAGACTTTTTACAAGTCTTTAGTTTCGTAAAGGAGACAAAATGTCGAAAAGTAAAGAGCTTAATAGTATTAACTTCTTATCTCAGCAATAGTAGTGCTGTGACATGAAAATATCGGCATTATTTGTCGTTCTCATATTGTAATAGTGAAAGAAACTCGTACCTAATTTTTCAAATTTGAGATTGAAATAAAACTTGCTAATATGAAAGATGTTATCTAAAGGAAGAACAAATGCTAAGTTCACATATCTGATACCGCTATAATGTTATTGAGCTTGAACACGGATAATGCGCTGAGCTAGTTCTAAAATCAAATATCCAATATATTAAATACTATTAAATTGTTATCGAATGACCGCTGTGACGACCCTAAGCTTCATCTAATTTAGAAAAAAATGTAACTTTTTCAATTTTCAAAACCTAAAAGATGTGAATCCTTTACATTTGGAGACAAACAGAGAAATTACAGAAAATCTTAATAATTATGACATGACATGACATCTTTGATTCTTATAGAAACAAAAATTATTTTCTAAAATCATCTGTAAGTCCGGAGGTTCACTAAAATATGTGATATAAATTTTGATATATGGATTAAAATCTACCCCATAATAATTCTAAATATCAGATGTCAAGTCATTACTTGATTCGGTGTCGATATATTTTCGCATCTCTAGCCTCAGATCAGTTACAAAGGCTATAATGTAGAAGGCATGATGCGATTACTCACGTTAAGATTAATCTGTATCTCGTTACAGCGTGCGACAGTTACGCAGTACGCGCTTGCTGTGTAAGATGAGGTGGAATTTGAGTATATTATTGTTTAGGTGCTTTATCTACTTTTAATAATACCAATATTATATCTATAAGTAAAAACCGATAATTCTTTTTATAAAATATTTGTTTTTTCTCCGCACAACAAAAAAGGCACAGACGTAAATATATTTTATGCTCGTATCTATATTATTAATAATTAAACTAATAAAAGTAGCATAGATTTTTAATAAATTTCTTGAATTTTCTAAGTGTATTCAAGTGGATTCGAAAGTGGTCAAGATTACCATTTTGTCCACTTGTTTTGTACAGGACAATGGCTGTCCGCACTCGGGCCGGTAGTTTATGTTTTTTTTTTGTTTCTATTCGTATAGTGATATTTTAGAATTGTATACGAATGCATGGTTTATTCAATTAATATCGCAACAAATATTCCTTGTAAGCACATCTTATCCTATAAATATTACCATAATGATATAAGAACGCGATAAATTTCCCAATAAAAGTTGAGTTTATCATAAAAGACGGTCCTTGAGATTTCGCAACTGCGGACAAGGGCGTTCCCAATTTCGAGGACTCTCCTCGATTAATTACGCGGCGAAACGGTTCGGTCGTAAATTACGGAAACCTATAACGGAATAAATAAATGTCAATACCAAAAAGTATAAAAATATTACGTTGGATATGTTTTGTGCTTAAAATTATCATGTATGCTGGCAAAACGGCAGTCGCTAACGATCAATGGTCAGCCGAATACACGCCACAGAACGACGCAGGCTCGAATCCTGTTACATAATTTGAATTATGAATATAATATTTAAATAAAATATAATATTTAAATAAAAAATAAACATGCCTTGTGGGCACTGTTCGGCAAATCTAAGGACTTCACACGCCCTCAAAGACTCTCAATACAAAATGGTTTTTTAATATTTTCGATCTCAGCTTATGATTAAAAAATACACTATAGGTCAAAAAATTGGCAACAAAACCATATTCTCAGGCAGCTTCAAAACCAACTCCACTTAATCTCATGACAATGGAGCAAAAACCTCGGGACAAAAAGTTATCCCTTTTGTGCTGCGGGGGTGAGGGACAGCTCCGGCGGGTGGGACACGGGATGAGCAAATATTAACTACTGTGGGAAGGAATCTGTTTATCCACTCTTTGTAAATATTTACAGTTATCGATCTTATAAGGGACCGCGGTGCCTGGAGTAAGGAAAAGGTGGAATAATTGGTAATTCATACAAGTGAGACAGGTGGCTGGTTCTCGTTGACGTCTTGGCGTTCATTGAAAGAGGCCGATGCCACTGCGTCCTGATTAATCTAATCTATAAGATAACATTATGTGTATTTAAATAAGACTAATTCATTAACACATTGAGGAAGTCATCCTAATTATTTCAGAAGTGAGTTTCAATGCGCGGAGTCCATCATTATATCCTATCCCTACATTTTTTCCTGTTTCTAATCACTTACCATCTCATGATGCTTATGTTCGTTTACAGGTGCTAGTTACATTATTAAAAAAAAACAAATAGTCACTATCCAAAATTCAAATTCCAATCCTATAAAGACCAGTCGTTGATAGAAGATAAGTAGCATATGCAGGGCTCGCAGATACGTGTTATCTTTTTCAATAAATTTGGGAAGAAAGTGGGTAAGAACATTATTAAATATTAAAATTACCACCCCTTACAAACTAAGTGAAGCCCTGTAAGTTATTGTAGTTTTAGCTTTAATTTATAATCTTCCGCGTTACTTAGCATATCATAAGCATTTTAAATAATCTATATATTATGTATAACGTTGTCTAAGGATAAAGCAACGCGTACCTCCTTCCTCCTTACGGTGGTAAGGAACAAAGTGTGGCTTTACGTGTCTAAGGGCCTGTTACTCCATACTCTATGTGTCAAATATGTTCTGGATAGCCTATCCGCCACTTATCTGGAGGTTGTGAAACAGGCCCTAAGTGTTTTGTGACGATTTTAATGCTTGTATTTAAATTCTCAATCATGTCAAATTTACAACGAATTAGTAACACTCGTAGTCTAAGTTTTCTTTCAAATTTGAAATCATCCAGGTAGGTTCTATGCATATACATTATAATTTTATTATAATTGAATGTTTATAGACACATTTACAAATAATAACAAATGACACATCAAACCGGTTACTACAGATAAACCACGATACGCAAATGACATAACAAACACAAAGGAGAACATTAACCCTGTTATCAACACACACCGGTTATCACGCCACACTGCCCTTACCCTCTACTCCCTGCACATAGAGTGTAAAATCGCTTGGCGTGGCGTGGCTTATGTTTGTGGTGGCGTTCCCGTGTGAATGCGGAGTCCAGAGGGTTGCGGGGGCTGCTCCAATAGAGACCCCTGGCTACTTTAATTCGCCATTCAAAGTGAACCGCTGAAGTCAACAGCTTATCAGATATTCCATGGGAAATAAAATTATATGTATTTGTACTAGTTGTTGCCCGCGGCTTTGCCCGCGTTAATTTATGTTTACGGACGTATGCGGATTGATGATGATGGTTTTTCTATTTTATATATTTTGGAACGAAGTTCCTAACGGCAGGCTTGGAGGGGGATACGGATTTTGCTGCGCGACCGAACCGAAAAAAATGTGATAGTAAAACCCTAAGATTTTGTGCGTGGAATTAAAAAGCGTTAAATGAGATGTGCGCAGGCGCGACAGTCGCATACACAAGCGAGTAGTAGTGTATAATACCCTTTTTTAATAGATAGGACAATTCAAGAGGAAGGTTTATGTATATAATTTATTAACTAAGTTTTTATATACATTAGCTAAGATATAACAATAATTGTTGGAGGTGTCGGAAAAAAATTGGCTGCCTGGGAGTTTTCAACGAAAATGCTGCCTAAACCCTTTGAGATATAACAAAATAATGTAGGATGGGATTGTGTATCTTAAATAGGTTTACAAAAGTCCGCGATGGCATATGTCTATCTCTTAGGGATATCATACTATATCCATTTAATACTTTAAAAAATGGGCAATTAAAACGTGATAGTTTGAAAGTTATTTACACGAATACGGTACGACTCCTTATAATTTTAAATCAGTTAATTGGCTTGTGGACTTCATGAAAATTATTTTTGCCCTTTACATCATGCAAATTAAATGAATACTTTAGGAGATATAGCAAAATCAAAATAATGCGCAAGAAAATAAATCGTGTTGCCGTGATTTGAATGGGTAGCGTAATAATAGAATCCTAAATCTACAATAATATTATAAAGAGGAAAACTTTGTTTGTTTGGTTGTAATGAATAGGCTCAAAAAGTACGGTACCGATTTCAAAATTTCTTTCGACATTCGAAAGCTACATTATCCACGAGTAACATAGGCTAAATTATATTCTGAAAAAAAAGGGGTTACGTCAGATATTTATTTATTTATATATTTTTAGCCGAAGGAACTTCGTTCCTACCTGGTGTCCCACGACACCATATTTCTTTTTTTTTATTATTATATCTCTATAATATGTATATGCTCTATAACAATTTATTTTATATAAATTTAAGCTGCACGGGGGTCGGGGGGTTAATTTTTTTCGACTCTTACAGTACTTATTTATGCTTATATTATTTATTTTTATATTATATTTTAATCTGTCTCAGAAATTTCTTAATAAATATCGAGCACCAAAATGGTTATAAGTTAACTAATAACGCTGACCACTCGACCATTTTTCCGTCAATATATCTCATGTTGAAAATAGCATGAAAATACGTCTAATCGTTTTTGTGTTTCAGTTTGAGTTTTGTCTAGATAGCTTTTACATTACCGCTTTATAATTGGCCATTTTTTAAAGCATTATAATAAGTAGTCGTCATTTAACATAATATTTCAAGTGTTTTATTAGAATATTAATTTTTAAACTTGATTATAGTGCTTCAGAGAACGTAAAAACCCACATCAAGTTTTATCATTACGTCAAGTTTTCCCATTTAAAAAAAAGTTAAAACTTGTATACTTACAAAAAATATCAAGAGTGAAACGACTTATTATGATCTTTAGACGCCAGATATTTTGGATAGTGTACAGCAACCATGGTCAGGGACCATTTAAGTCCTCAGAACAAATTTCAATTTTTTTTAATTATATTGATTGAAATTCTCGTAAACATTATAAAGCAAATATCAGAGTGAGTCACTAGTTTTTCCTTATATCCTGACTCGAATCGATTTTCTTTTATAATCATAAGCGTGGGGTATACAAATCGCGCTCACTTCCCGATGCGTCCCCCGTCCGCGACGCGTGCGCAGCGCGTGCGAGCGGGCGCGCCGCGCGGGTCGCACGCGCCGCCTGCCGCCCGGCGACACTCGATAGGCAACAGGTCCCCCTCGATCATTATTATTGGGATTACATTCAAAAATCGAATGAGAATCAATGATATTGTGTAGGAAACTGAAGTAGGTGACTTAAAAACTTCTTATTGGGAACCGACACATAACATAATCCTTTTCCTTAATCTAACCTTTAATTAGTTTAGGTTATTTTTCCTTTTTTTTTTAATTAGCCTATGCTGTCCAACTGCTGGGCAAAGGCCTCCCCCAAGCTCTTCCACGTATCACGGTTCTGCGCCACCGCAGGCCAGCCAGCTTGGTATGTGTCTAGAATCTAGATCGTCGCGCCATCTCTTTCGGGGCCGACCTCGGCGACGTCGTTTTTCTATTATCATTTTTACTATTATTGTTTTTATTACTACTTATATATTTTTTTCATTTTGACCTTTTTTTCATTATTCTATAAATTAATAGGTATACATAAAATTTAAGTAATAACCTAACTCTATCTTAAGTTAAACAATTGCAATATTAAATTGTTCAGCTTACATTACACGCACATTTTTTTAGGACACAGGTGTCGTTACCTAGGAGGTAAAGATAGGTAACCATAACTGTGTCCTATTCCTGAGTGAAGTGTGAATGTGATGATCGGGACAGCTGACAACTGGTGCTGTGGAGTGTGGACATGTTGTAGGAATGCATTAGCGAGGACCGTCCCACAAGCTGCTGCCACTCAGACGGAAACTGTCCAGACCCCAGACATCTCGACACCGCTAAGATCGACTCGACAGGCGAAAACATTTAAAGTGTAACACATCCTAAAAAAGACGAGAATGTAAAAGGATAAAAATTATTTAATTTGCAAAATTCAGCGTTTAATTGATCTTAGCACCCAAACTTTTTAAAAAAGATTTGACCGACTAATTCAATATTTTCTAAGCATGCATGCTTAGAAAATTATTGTCATATTGTTAATAACCATCCATCGTGTATATATTTATCTGAGTGTTCGTTAATATCTCAGCGTTCCAATTGAGCCAATAGGCCGAAAAATCCCTAGCCCTTTTGAAAAAAAAACGTGTACTTTTATGATATAATCTTTAACACTGATTTTATAAAACTTAGTAATAAGTATTTTATTAAATACAAATAAGTACATATACAAAAGAGCGACAATGGTCCAGTGGTGGACGGACTCGGCCTCTTATGCGAGAGGTCCGGGTTCGATCCTGACCCCCCGTGTGTGCCTTGAAATGGGTTTTTCTAATTTCTAAGTGCACCCCAAATACGAGACCATCGCTCGCTCACCGGTGAAGGAAAACATCGTGAGGAAACCTGCATGCCTGATGAGATTGAAAGTCTTTGAAAGGAAAGGTATGTGAAGTTCACCAACTCGCACTGGGCCAGCGCGGTGAACTATTGGCCCATTACCCTCCTCGCCTGATTTCGAGGAGGAGACCCGTGCCCAGCAGTGGGACATTAAAGGGATGATACTTTAAGTATATAAAATAACTGCCATCTCGGCGAGTATCATCATTATCAGCCTTTATCCGTCCCCTGCTGAACATAGACCTGCTTCAATGATCGCCAAAACGAGCAATCCCTTGCTGCTCTTATAATTCATCAACACTGGTGGCTTTACAACTTCAACTGTCTATCTTCCTTCGGTATCTATTAATTATTTAAATGTTTGTTCAATCGACTCTTCAGTAACGACATCTATCTTTAACTTACCTTAAACTCTCCTTACGTAACGGTGATACAGCGTCATCTATACAACCATACTACAACTAAGGTCTATTATCTAACAGTTAGTTAGTGTAGTTTATAATATCGGGTCATAGATGGCGTTCTATTATCCTATCAATTCGTTGCTAAAATTTTTGTTTAAAAAATTTAGGGTTTATATTACTTATCGAAATAACAATAGTAGTTTAGTAAATGACAATAAACTCGCTATATAATTATTGTATGTCTTACGAAATTTTAATGACTAGATTTCTAGACTCAATTTTTTTATTTTTATGTATATGTACTGACACACTATAATATAGTCATGATTAACACAACGCACAATTTATTAACGTTTGTTGCATATTTAAGTTCAAGCTTTTTGGTGTGAAAGTTACAAAACAAACGCATTAGGAATTCCGTTTAATAAAACATCAAATACTATCGTTAAAATATTATATTATTAATATTAGCATAGTCCTCCCATTTTTGTCTTTTCCTCTCATAGTACCAAGTATGTACATAATATTGTCTGTCCTTCGACTGTTTACTTGTCGTGGCTGGAGCGGGAGTCGGGCTCGGAGGCGGTGTCGCGCGGCTCGTGGATCTCCTCGAACTCGTCCACCGACATGGGAGTGTCTATAATACAGAATTAATTAAATTATTGAAACTAATAACATCGGGTAATGGATGGGTGGATGCGCTGCGGTTCGCAGTGGTGAGATGTGATGAGATGCGGTGGGACTCACCGAGGTGGTCGAGCGTGACGCCGAGCGCGCGGCGCAGCGGCTGCAGCGGCGCCACGGCGGCGGGCGGCACGCGGGCCACCATGGCGCGCAGGCAGGCGGCCGACAGCCGCGCCGCGTCCCGCTCCCCCGCGCCGGCGCGCGCGCACAGCGACAGGTGCCACGGCACCGCCGCCGACAGCCTGCGCGGGATACGAACGATCAACACGGTCAGTGATCAAAATCAAAATCAAATTTTTTTATTCAAAATAGTACCATCAAAGTATCTTTTTGAACGTCAATCACCGGTTCCAAAGCGAGTCCACTGAGAAGAACCGGCGAAACAAACTTAGTGGAACTAGTCTTTTCAAATATTATTTTACAAAAAAAAAAATACAATCAATACATACTTCTAGAATAATTCAGCAAGAAACTCTGTTGGGTTGCTCCATTCAAAATATAGTTTACAATTTTTATAAACATAATAAATTACATACATTTATTACTAGTCTTATACACACTAGCCTAAGGTAAAATAAGTAAATAAATTTAGAGCCCGCAATATCCAGAACAAACCAGAGGATGTTAATAAAAAAAAGAAACTCAGCTAGGTATGTTCGGATTTTGAATCTGACTGTGGTAAAGTCACAGATCAATAAAGCCAGCCTCACCTGTCCCGCTGCTCGCGCTCGAGGCGGGCGAGCAGGTCGCGCGTGTGTTTCAAGGCCGCGCCGATGCCGTAGTCCCTCTGCGCGGCGACCACGTCGTCCTCGATGTCGTTGAGGAAGTCCACGTCGATGCCCAGCTCGGCCAGCGACCGCAGCTGCTCCACGTCCACCTTCACCTTCGACAGGTCCTGGAAGTGTATCGTCTATTACTATGACGATTTTTTTTAAAAACCCAATGCGCAGAGAACTGAAGAATATGGAGCGGGCGATCTGGCTCAAGTATGTATGTTATTGTCAGTTATTATATTGAATTTTTTTATTTTAAAATTATTATATTTGAGTTAATATATATATATATTATATTCATTTGTGCACATATCACAATCTTAGAAGTTGACCGTAAGTCTGATTAGCTCTGTACCATATCATGCAGTGTCCAGCCATCGTCTCCTGTTACTCACACTCTCCTCTGCGGGCGGCGTGGGCTCTCTCTGCTGCTTCCTGTCCGGGAACAACGCCTCCATGTCGTAGATGTGAGCCCACGGTGAGTCCGGGCCAAACCTCAGCAGCTCTTCGCTACCCTGACCCGTCTCGTACGCTGAAAATGTTATCAATTCATAGGTCAAAATTTGTTAGCTGGTTTGTGTTAAGGGGTGTAGACAGTAGTAGATAAAAATTAATATATTTACGAAGTATTACTAAGAATAGTTAGATATTGCTGATGAGAGAGAAACGGGATTTGATTGGTTTTTGAGTGGGAATTATTATTATTGATAAATCAAAATCAGTATACAAAATCTGTTAGACTCGTTTAGGTGGCTGTACTATTGGATTTTTATTTGTTTGTTCATCATCTATGAAATATGGTGGAATGTAATGAACGTACCAAACGTAATGAACTAAAATAGTGATATTGCCGCACATGTCATGTAATGTGATAATGACCAAATGTAGTATGACATGGTGAGATGTGGTGGTATCATGTGGTACTCACGCAGCGTGTGCAACACGAGGTGCGTCTCGTCGCGCGTGAGGCTGGCGAAGGTCCCGTCGTAGCTGGGCGCGTACGAGCTGAAGGGCCCGTAGTGCAGCGGCTTCACGCACTTGGCCTGGTTGCGCCGGTCCTCGCGCGTCGCTGGAACGGTACATGACATCATGTTGACAAACTACTGCCATTCATCATCTTTACCGGAGGGGACGTCACTTGTTAGTAGCTGCTACTTTGGAGCCATGATCGACAGCGATAACCAAAAACCCCTTTAATACCATCAAAGCCGAGGATAACAAAACGGATTCTTGGCAACACCAGTATCGAATTTAATTTGTAGAATTTAGGTGTAAATATTACGCTCCCTAATTAGATGTAATGTTCGTAAGTTATGACGTACGTACAAATATTATGCTGTTATGATTGGCTGATAAAGGCTATAAGAATTATTTATGTGATGGTATAGCCACCAGCTGGTTTCTAATAAGTAGTCTAATACACTGCTACCTTAACTAACTATTAAAATAGACAATTTGATATGCACCTCCTACATATCTACAAACCGCAGCACTTTGTTATCAACATGGCATTGGTTGCTTATTTGTTTTCTTTGAAAGTGACCTTAGCAAACCCTATAGACGTAATAGTGATGATCATAATTAAAAATATCATAATCTAATGACTAATCATATTATTATTATTGATTTTATGTTATTTATCATATGACATACAAGTGATACTGACTGTGTAGTGTGCCGGTGCCCTGGGTGAGCTTCCCGATGTACTGTCCCAGGGTCATGGGCTTGTCTTCTCCGGAGCCTTCCACCGTGTTAGTAATAATGCTCAGGGTGGTCTTGCCATCTGGATCCATTCGAGGGAAAGCTGCAAAATATAATTGTATAGTAAATTAATATATTTATTTTAGTAAATTTTGAAACAATATGTTTTATTCTATTAAATGTAATATTTCATGTAAAATTGAATACACAGTAAATTAAAAGATCTTTATCAATAGTCATACCTTTTTTGGCCAATCTTCTCCTGTGCTGCTCCCTCGCAGCTTCCATCTGGATCTTCACACTGTCACCTGGATCCGGTCTCTCATTGGGCTCCGTACCCTCCGCCTCCGAACCACCACTCTTCTGCTCACCATTACGCTTCAACTTATGCTAGGAGAACAGAGAAGATACAATTTGATAACATTAATCAAAAAAAATATTAAGCACACTTGAACTAAACATATGGTGGAATGAGATGTTAGCACACAGTATAAAATAAGAAAACCTTTAAGATAAAAAACTAAAGGAAACTATTTAATAGAAAAAGTAGATAAAATGACTAAGTTGTTGTATGCAAGCATATTTAAAAAGGCACTTTAGCATAGTAAACCGAGGGTAGACAGGAAGCGACATCTCACTACCACCACATGCTGACATGCAAAAGTCTGCACTATAATAGATATGTCTCATCACAACGACAACATCCAGTTGGGGAAAGCAAAACTATTCACTAAGTGCATTTCACTACCATATATAATTATATTGCAAACCTTTCGACTGTACGTCCTTAATGGCTGCTTGGTAACATATCACAACGTCAACGACATCATAAAGATATTTATTATTATTTTTTATATTAGTACAGTATGGTAAACTAAAGTATATATCAAATTATCCCTAATAGTTATACAGGTACTATTACAAACCTTAATATTTACTATTTATTAAATTTGAAAACTGTATATAATTTAAAATGGATATCATATAAAATACCTTCTAGTAGTTTGTTTTACTTGGAGTTTGTTGATGGGCTCAACACCATGTTATCCATTGCGTTTTTGATAATTTTTAATTTATTACTTATGTAATTTTATGACATACTGAAAACTAACAAAACTAGCACTAGGGTAATTGAAGTCCTAGTATTTGTTAGTATAAATTCATCATTTTAATTTTAAAAATATAAATAAATATCATTTCCAATACAAAATAATAAATATCTTTATCCTTTATATACAAAACAAATATTCACATCAAATAGAAATACTTGTTTGATAACAGCCTGAGAAAAAAGGATCAGCCTCTATTGATAAATACATAAAAAATATAATATGTAGCATTATGTAATACTTGGAATATTACATAATTCTACAATTTATTACAACAACTTTTCCATTTATAATGAAACAAGTTCTTTTTTAGATTTTTACATTCTAGATGCACTTTACAGCAACTGTGATATCACATCCAAATCAAAAAATCTTTTTTTTAACACATTATAAATAACTCATTATTCATCTGCGGCTTCATCCACCACAAAATTAATGATTAAATCTCTTACCTACCATCATGGAGCGTATTACCGGATAAAGTAGTAATGTGAGCCATAAAAATCAGGTGATATTATGTCACCAACACAATAGCAATTCAACCTACCAGTTATCTGTGGGTACATCCCATAAACCAATCATCCATCAATCCCCCTTAGTTGGCCAATCACACCACAAATATGCTGCCAGGATTTATTCTAATTTTCATACAAACCACAATATAAATTTTTTCTATCGGTCTATTCCGGTTACATGTTAGACATCAAAAATACATAACATATTATCTTTTTTAATATCAAAAAAGTTATAAAATAAAGAATGTTTTTTTTTCTTCAAATTATGTGTTTAAATTTTTTTCAAGTCTTTTTATTATTATTTATAGGCCCACAACCGACTCACCAGGTCCATCTTGCCAATATCAAAGCCAAGTTCCCGTATGGGTATCTCATACATGTAGGTGAGATGGTCTCCAAGTGGCCTCAGCTTGTGTGGCGTGAGCTGTTTGAGTCCAGCATGCAGTAATCGTCGGGCTGCCTTGTGGTACACTGTACCAGCCTTGTTGTATTTCATTGCATTGTTACACATCAACTTGAAATCACTCTGCAAGTGGATTATTATATAATAAATATACAGAAAATATCAAATGTTAGAATGCATGGATGAGTCATCTTAGTATATTGGTTTATATTTTTATTTATATAAATATTTTAATAGCTATGTGGCTGTATATATCAGAAGGTAGATATCTCTTTTTATCCAAATTTCTATTATTAAATTGTAAGAGACAAAAAAAAAAACACGTTTACACATTTTTTCAAATATTTAGAGCAAAACTCTTGTTCTTGTTGGAAACTCTTGGGAAACTCTTGAGTGAAAACTTGTTACTGCTTGATTTTGGTAATTTTGATTCAATGTACGATTTAGCATTAATATACTCACAATAAAACAATTAAGCGATCTATATTCATTGTCATCAATTTTTTGTTTCATTGTAGAGAAGTCCATGGGCCTCTTGATAACATTTGAATAGTTTGGGGCAAAATTGTCGTTGACAGGCCATGCAAAGAACTGGTGGGGATCTCGTTTCTCTAGGTTCCGGAGGAGCTGCTCTAATAATCTTGATAATGGACGCTTTTTCTGGCTTGCCTGAAAAAAAATTAATTGTTACGTATTTGTATTGCCCATACCCACAAAAGTAAAAAAAAGGTATAGTAGGAGGCTCTTAAATTTGTTTATATTAATTTTTGCTAAGGATTTTTTTTTTAGAAATAAATTATGAAATATTTTTGGATTGCTTGCTATTTTTTTACTAGCTGCTTATTGAAGATTAAATTATATGAAGTATCAAGTTGAGGCTGGTAGTACAAATATGTACTCACTTTTAAAACACACGTCCTTGGTTCTCTGTGAGATGCAGGTGAATTGGGGCATGGACTGAGCCGTCGAATCAACTTCTTACCAGTAATCTCTTCATCAGTATCATCATCATCAGACAGCTTTATCTCAAATCAAAATAAATCCTTCTTAGTTCTATATATTAACAATTATTTCACTTATTACTTTCCTAGGCTTGTGGCATGTATAGGTGGTATATAAGTTATACATATACATAGTCTCCGCAGCTTTATTCGGACACGAATTATGTTTTACATGTGGCTGTGTCGGAAAAACTGTCAATATTTTCATTGATATAAGTATTTTATTGTACACTCATAGCTTAAACATAGATGATACTTCATACTCTACATCAGGTGTATTCGAAAAGGGCCAATTTTGAAATTTTCCGTTTATAAGATCGGTAGGATAGCTAGAAAAACCTACAACAGTATCTAGGCGTATAAAGTAAACAAATAAATAAATTTAGGAATTACCATATCGATTTCACGGCGTCGTCTCTTTCGTTTCTTAATTTTCCCTTCATTATCTTTATGGTCATCATTCGCAGAATGCTCAATATCACTTATATCCAGTAACTCTTCCTCTATAACAATCACATATTTAAGTAGTTACTACAATTAAACAACTACTGTTACAACAAACATTATACTCACTACAACTCAGTTTTTCTAAGTCATCCATAACGGTTTTTTATTATATTTTCTATGATTATAACTAGCAAGTCTTATTGGGTAAATTGTATATTTTCTTAACAATTTTATATATATGTAATTATAATAAGATAAATTATAAAAACGCCGAAGCGTAACCGAGTTAAATTCAGGCTGTTTGACCACCATTGACCACAGACTACTTAGTATATACTACTGTTTGACTGACAATGACAAATGACAACAGAGTATACAAGACCATAAAGTTTTTTTTGTTTTCTTTTTATGGACTGGCCTGCACTTAGTTCACTGCCAATGTTGAGTATTGTCCATCGTAAACTATCCTTAAAGAAGAAGAAGAAACTATATCGTCTGTAAATTGTCAAAATCATGGATGTAGTCATGGATGTAGTATAATAACAGGATGGCGTACTCGGAAAAAATGTATTTACGAAAGTGAACACTAACTCAACGGATTAAGTATTATATTCTAATGGGCATTACACAGATGCTGATCCGAGCCGAGCGGGATAGCAATATGTTAGGAGTGTGTCTCGTTCTTTTATCTTGCCAGCTTAAAAATATATTTTATTAAAAATTTTGGCTGATCAAAAATTTCATCGAAAAAAATTGTCTTTTCAATATTATTTTGACAATTGTATGTCAAGAAATTGTATTTGAATTTATTTATTTAAATATATTTCCAATTCAAAAAGAAAACATAAATTATTATTTTGTTTATTTCTTTTATTTCTTATGGTAGCCCAGTTAAGTGTCATCTTGACATTTTGTATTGTAATGGTTGCTATGGTTACTTAAATAACATAATTAGTAAATCAAACTACTATGGTGACCATGATTTTTTGGAACGAAGTTCCTTACGGCAGGCTTGGAGGGGAATAATAGCAATACGAAAAGCAATGGTCAGAACGTGAGACAGAGTGACTCCGTACTAAACTTCCCACGTTCCTAATTATTTTAATCAGTTTGAATCCATGGCATCTTTAGTTGTTTTGTAATCTTAATTCAAGAATGGGTTATTATGAGAGTAAACCTAAGATTTGCAGTTAATATTTTGGGATGATAATGATATCTCGGCCACCTGATGACGGATTCCCGTCAAGTATATACCTGGAAGTATTTGTATTATGTATTTCGTAATCCATCTACTATTCTTCAGATTTCAACCATTGCTAATGTTGGTATTTTCGTTTGCAAATACTTGTGTCAGATTTTTCAAGCACCCTAAATGCATCTAAGCTAGCTTGCGATATCTGCCGGGGCTTAACGCGCCTTTTGAAGAACTTAAAAACTCGAGATTTATAATATTATGGCAGTCGTGGTAAACTCATGCAGCGCTTAAAACTGCATACATCAAGTATGTACTAGTAGGATATAAACCTTACTGCAATAAAAATTTTCAATACCCATTTCCTGACAGTTTGAATTTTTGAGACCTTTGTCCCATGTGTCAAAATCTTATTGTCACCTTATAAGAAAGGGACACACTCCTAAACACTGGCTATCTCTGTCGGCTCGTTTTTCTGTTACGAGTGCTCGGTCCTGTTATATATTATTACGTCCATTGGATGTAGTATAATAACAGGATGGCGTACTCGGAAAAAATGTATTTACGAAAGTGAACACTAACTCAACGCATTAAGTATTATATTCTAATGGGCATTACACAGCTGCTGATCCGAGCCGAGCGGGATAGCAATATGTTAGGAGTGTGTCTCGTTCTTTTATCTTGCCAGCTTAAAAATGTATTTTATTAAAAATTTTGGCTGATCAAAAATTTCATCGAAAAAAATTGTCTTTTTAATATTATTTTGACAATTGTATGTCAAGAAATTGTAATTGAATTTATTTATTTAAATATATTTCCAATTCAAAAAGAAAACATAAATTATTATTTTGCTTTTTTCTTTTAATTCTTATGGTAGCCCAGGTAAGTGCCATCTTGACATTTTGTATTGTAATGGTTGCTATGGTTACTTAAATAACATAATTAGTAAATCAAACTACTATGGTGACCATGATTTTTTGGAACGAAGTTCCTTACGGCAGGCTTGGAGGGGAATAATAGCAATGCGAAAAGCAATGGTCAGAACGTGAGACAGAGTGACTCCGTTTCTACTTATTTTAATCAGTTTGAATCTATGGCATCATTAGTTGTTTTGTAATCTTAATTCAAGAATGCGTTATTATGAGAGTAAACCTAAGATTTGCAGTTAATATTTTGGGATGATAATGATATCTCGACCACTTGATGACGGATTCCCGTCAAGTATATTATACCTGGAAGTATTTGTATTATATATTTCGTAATCCATCTACTATTTTTCAGATTTTAACCATTGCTAATGTTGGTATTTTCGTTTGTAAGTATAATACTTGTGTCAGATTTTTCAAGCGCCCTAAATGCATCTAAGCTAGCTTGCGATATCTGTCGGGGCTAAACGCGCCTTTTGAAGAACTTAAAAACTCGAGATTTATAATATTATGGCAGTCGTGGTAAACTCATGCAGCGCTTAAAATTGCACACATCAAGTATGTACTGGTAGAATATCAACCTTACTGCAATTAAAATTTTCAATTTTTGTAAGACAAATTTGAATTTGTCCCACATGTCAAAATCTTATTGTCACCTTAAGGGACACACTCCTAAACACTGGCTATCTCTGTCGGCTCGTTTTTCTGTTACGAGTTCGCGGTCCTGTTATATATTATTACGTCCATTGTCAAAATAACATTAAAAAGACAATTTTTTTCGATGAAATTTTTGATCAGCCAAAATTTTTATTAAAATTCATTATTAAGCTGGCAAGATAAAGGAACGAGACACACTCCTAACATATTGCTATCCCGCTCGGCTCGGATCAGCATAGGTGTAATGCCCATTAGAATAATATAATACTTAATGCGTTGAGTTAGAGTTCACTTTCGTAAATACATTTTTTCCGAGTACGCCATACTATTTTACAGACTGGATACGACGATACGACATTAAATTAAACTGCATATGTAAAACAACCATAAGAGTCTGTATACAAAAAATTATCCAAAAATACCTCGTAGTTTAGGCACAGGACAATATTTTCATTTCTATATCATAAACTTTTCACTGAGCAATCAAGTACGAGTGAACGACCTCGCCGGGCGGCGCGGCATCGTCAAAGAGATAGCTGTGCAAAAAAGACAAATTATCTAGGTCCGATTGTTTCTATTTCGTTTTGATAATCGGTTGGAAATGGGAATTGGGGTACTCCGTGGTAAGACTGGTTGTTAGACTCTGGGCTTCTGACGACCCGTAACGACTGTCAAAGATCCACGAATGACAGCCGGGACCAACGGCTTAACGTGCTTTCCGAGGTACCGGGTGGTCTCGACTCTCGATATGTGAAGATGGTCACCCATCCACGGACCAACTCCGGCAAGCGTTGCTTAACCTGATGGATCGGCCCGCGCGGCTGCTGCAGCTGCGCTCACTCTCTATCACTGAGCCATGAGCATTAAGCTCCTCGTGAAATATTCATGGCCGCGCGGTCCTTTTTAGACCGACCATGGATTATCCTTCTTTGACCGACTTAAAAGAAGGAGGTACTCAATTCGACTGTTTTTGTTATGTCTGTCACCTCAGAACTAATTTTAGTGTTTAACAATAGTTACGTAATCGGGATAGAGAGATTTCCATAAAAAGAACTACAAACTTTTTAAGAACTAAATAGCTTGAAATGTATTTAAAACACGTGACTGCAGTCCTAGAATCATACAATGCAAATCAACTAATGCAAACCTCCGATTTCCGATTTTATTTGAGACAGGAAAAATGTAAATCGTAAGTAGGTACTTAAATTTTCATACACTTACCAAAGTTTGTTCATATGCCATGAGTATTATTAGATTTGTTTCAACAGTGAAATAGTCTCTCAGTCTCTGTGTACTCGGGGGAAATTCCTAAAAGTTCTAAAGGGATTCATAATTCCCGCGCGCCAACGCAATTAACTTTATGAAGGGCAACGAACAAAAGACGAGATTATCTGTGTTCTTGTAAAGGGCCGAATTAAATAGTTGAGGGACGGGAATGTCTGAAGTCCTAAAGAAATACCAGCTTAGGGTGCGCTCTCGTTCTGGTCTGGAGCTTGGATACTAACTATTGATCCTTTGGTTTTAAGGTTACTAACATTTAAAATAATATGGATTGAGATTTTATTAGTTTGTTAAGATTTAAAGATAATATCTTACGAGACCGGGGGAATGTACATTGCACTTCTACTGAATTTGAATGAAATTTTTGCGATCTCAATAAAAAAAAACAGAAAAACTATTAATTACTTAAATGACGAAGTGTTGGTCAGCCATTAACCAGGTGACGATATTCGTGCAATGCAGTGCAGCGATCGGTCGGTGTGGGATGCGAGCGGCGAGGGATCTGCCGTTTCAGCGTTGATGATGATGTTGAAAAAATCATAACTTCAGTAAACATAAATATTCTAAAGATTACTATTTAATAGTAATTCTCATCCGCCGTCAGAGCCCTTTTCATAATTAAGGGCACAGATTTATAATAAATCTGTGATTAAGGGTATAATAAAAATAGCTTCCAATAAAAACACTGGCATGTATAACATACCAAATATATTTTTTCTCGTCGAATCATAAAAGAATACTAAATGAGTAGACTCATGCCCGTCCTACGCGGCATTATTAAGTCAAACCTTCATGGTCACTAGAAATGTCATTGCCTCGATAAAGACCAAAGCAGAGTTGACGCCCACAGAAAAAATAGGAATATTCAATTTTGTCACTTATCTAAACCTTCCAAGATAACAGATTGTATTCATAAAGTATTCCTCTTTACGCGTCTCGTGAATTCATAGGGAGAATTCTAAGATCCTTATCATTGCTGCAGCTATATGAAAAAACGAATTTAGATTTCGCGAAAAAAATTCTGGTGGCTTACCAAATACCTTTTTTTTATTTTTCAAAAAGCAAGCGGAAAAATGCAAAAAAATAATAAAAAGCTGTAGCCACTAGCAGTAAACATCCTGTGCTAACTTCGTTTAGAATAGGTTCGAAAGAAACTAACTAGAAACCAATGATAGGCTTCAGGCCCAACAAACCATCAGTAGCACGGTTCATTCTACCCTCCTATCTGGCCTTATAGCTAAGTAGATCGTAGAAAAAATAATAGTAGCAAAAACATATTGTACACATGCATACATAAAACGCTTTTTTTCTAATTTTCTTTTTTTTTATTGTTTTCAATACTCACTATTTTTCTACTATCAATCCCTGCGTCCAAAGAATCGACCAGAGCGCGAATTTCACTACCAGTATTTAGTTGGTAGGGCGTAAAATGCCTAGAGTTATGTTGTTTTCGCCGGGTTGATTATCACGGGCAGGCGAGGACAGGTAGGCAGGCCCGGCAGGCGAGGCAGCATTGTTCGTCACCAAGTCACCGATAGTCCATCTAGCCGGCTAATTGGCCATCGGCCCTCGGATTTTTTAGATAACGCCACCCAATAACTTCACAGTTTATACGTATAAGATTTATCAGAGTTTATACTTCAACTCATTGCATGTTAATGGAATTTTAAATTAAAGAAACAATATACATAGTTCCGGGGACTTACATTCTGATATCTCAATAACGAAGACCCAAGTCTGCTGACTGACTGTCAAAGTATTTGACAAGTTTTTGTTAGTTTAGTAAAGTCGGTCGTGCAGCCTGGCGTTGGCAAATCTCTAGCAAAATATATTGAAAAGACGAACACAATTTAAACTTTGTAAAATACCTTTAAACGAAGACGAAGACAATAAAAAAGTAATCCTATTTCTAAATGCAATAAAACAAGGAACAATGTAACGCTATCTGAGATCGTTGTTAACAAATATCTGGCTATGAACGGGACGGGAGATTTATAAGACAGGCTTTTCTATTAGCTGTTGGCGAGCGATTTAATTAGCCGATCACACGGAAGGATGCTGCGGCCGCGGGATAAAGGCGGATACACACTTCCAACTAATAATACCTACGTGTTATTTTATTGTCCCTTGCTTTATCCGAGGTGACAATTGAGTAGTAGGAGTGGAGTAGAATGAATGATTAGAAATCCTTGATTTGCATCATTATAAATAACCTTTCACAATCCTCTTCTAAGCACACTACTACAAATGAGCGCCAAGACGTTCTATCTTCGGCTACTAACATCTAAATATGATCATCCACGGTATGAAGTAGTCGAAGATCGAGTTCACCCCTAAGAGTCCAGATCTTCATCAGTCCTTTGGACATGAACAATTCTTATTCAAATACAAGCAGCGCCCTGCGGTTTCACCCGCGTACTTACTTCCCGTTTCCGTGGGAGTACGGGAATAAATTATAGCCTATGTGCTATTCTGATGTCTAAGCTATTGTAAAGTTTCATAAAAATACATTCAGTAGTTTTTACTTGAAATAGTAACAAACATCCATACTTACAAAATTTCACGTTTGGACTAGCGGTCCGTCCAGGGTTCGCGTAGGTAAATATTTTATAGTCTATGCTACTACACTGAGGTCACCTACCTCTACTTCTACTACGTTATTAATGTGTTTCTCTGCTAATACTAGTGTGTGTGTTTTCTATTGGTGAAATAATTTATCAAATATATTTTTTTATTTAAAGAATGGATTTAAGAAAGAATTTTGAATCGGGCCAGTATTTTTGGAGCCTATTCAATCCAATTAATTTGACGCTCATATTAGACTCTTTCTTTCTTTCTTCTCTTTCTTTCTCCCATAAACGGCCATTTTGTTTTCCGCTCGGTGTGTACAAAGCCTGCGGGCCAGCGTTATAACAGACCTTCCAACGCTCCGATATTAAATGTGGTGCATTAGTGGTCGGATCACGGATGCGCATTTATCTAATGATTTTTTAAATTAATTCATGACCGCTACGTCGATTGCGTGTTATTAGATATTTTTAATTATTAGATACAATTGGTATAACAAACGCAGAGCGTTAGTTAACATCAGGAGGGACATGCGAAGTGCAGGCCGGGACCTCATCGGGGCTAGGGAATATTCACTCGAATATATTATATAGTTTTATTAACTATTATTGGCCTGACGGAGAATACACCTTATTCACCTAATAATGTTGACACGACAATATTCTTATTCATATGAATACCTACCGTTAAAAGTTAAAACATATACTGAGCTGTGCATAGTCAAAATAGGCTAGATCGTATATCTATTCTACAAAAAATTCTCAATAGCAAAAAATCATAAAGTAATCATTAAAACTTATACTCCCGCTTGTATCTATATTATTTTTCAATGGATGATTACGAAATAATAACAGTGGCATAATATTATAGGTATGTTAAAAAGGGAAGTGTTGCCCAAAATTCCCACAGATTCACCTCAGGCAAAAAAACTTTATATATAAATATTCAATTTAATTTCCTGCCCGATTGGTTAATATGAAAGAGTTACGCTCCGAGGTATTCATAAGTGTTTTGTTTCGGATAAAATCTGTAGTGTCATTAGATTGTTTTTTCCTTACATAGCTTGCGAGCTTGACACTTGAAATCGGAAGCTTGCTTGGGTTTCAATTTATAATGTTATTTGGAAAGGCAAATTGGCAGCCATGCCGCCTGATGGTAAGAGGTCAACGTTGCCCATCAACATAATGAAGTTCATCCAGGATAAAAAGGAAAAAAAGAAAAAAAAAAAAAGGATTGTGTGGTTTTATGAAACCACGGTAAAGTGAAACTTTTTTTTTCACATTATCGATATCTAACTAAAAAAAAGACGTGTGGCACTCGGGGACTGCCGCGGTAAAGCTATTGCTTAGCATTTTGTATCAACTTATGCAATTATAATTATTTATTAATTTTATTTATGCAGTATTTCTTTTTCTTTGATATTAATTCAAGTTACACTTTTTGAGCGTGGTGATCGATAAGAAAACAATTTTTTTTCTTTTATTAAATAAATAAAAAGTTAATATTGTGTTATAAATAAGTTGCACGCACACAAACACCGTGTCGAAGACTGCCAAAAAGAAACGACGTTACACAATGCACGGCCTTCAAGCCACACCTCCGTGCCCGTCGGAGTGGGGAGCGTGAGGTTTTTTCGTTACGGAATTTCTGGATTCGGTCCCCGCGCTCAAGGCCCGCGATAGAAGCTATGCAATAGCTTAAAAACGAACAAAATAGCGAGGAACACTAGCTCAAATGAGCAATAGTCTTATATACACTACACGGTCAGCTGATGCGAACTATAGACGCCATATTGGCCTCCGACCGTCACGCGACATGCAACACACAGACGAATAAGTTTGAGACGATGGTAAGTTTCAGTGCTAGTACCATCTTAGTTATAATTACTCGCATTGTTCTGGAGTATGTACATACTTGTATACCTACCTAAGTAAATATAGAAGAAACTAAAAAGTATACGATGAATATAATGAAATCTATAAAAATACACTATATTCGCTTGTTGTAACGACATGCCGTCCCTTGTGTGTCTGTTAGTGTGGGTTATCATGAGTGTGTAGTGCGTCTGACGTAATCTATGAGAACGTTAGATATAGTCTATATTGCAAGTTTGCAACTTATTGCTCAACTGATAGCTGACAGTCTAACCTTACATCTATTATGCAGTGGCTTTTAATTTATGATATTAAATTAATGGCATCTACTGCTTGTGGTGACAGATGTCGAACAACGGTGCGGTAAGACAAATGGGATGATAAACGTCTTTAAAGAGGACAACACTATCGAATAGTAATGGCGGTCTACCCCATCAGCCTGTACTGCCGTCCACATGGGAGTGATAAACCAGCTGCCGTCCATTGAGCGTGAATACTTTTTTGAACTGTGCTACAATCGTCCCTACTCCATACTATACTAGACGAATAATATTATTCATGAGTTGTATTGCACGTGCAGCACCCTTGGGAGGTAGCCTTTGAACTCCGGAACGTCTACAACCGCATCTACTCATCACAACACTGGATGTGAATACCGAAGACCGAGCCAAACACCAAGACAGAGCCTAAGCACTAAGGGAGAGCATACCTCACGTCACGCGGTAGCAGCAACTACCAATATCCAGATACAAGGGCCGAGATACACCAACACCAGTGTACAATACACTGACGTCGATGAGGATGCTGGAGCAAATTTCATAATTTCAATCATCATTCATGAAATAATATCGCACAATTTATTTTATTTATAACATTTTATTATAATAAATGGCCAATAAAATAAGTCAAGTAAAATGAAAAAGCCATAATAAGTAAATGACAAAAACATCGAGAGGCTGGAAAAAAAATAACGCGGACTCTTTATTAGTTACAGGGTTCCCGTTTTTCTTTTAGCCTTTAAATGTATCATCGTCATAATTCCTAAAATAATTTAGCAACAATGCTATAATCTTATGTTGGAAATAATTATTATTAGGTAAATATATTTTTTACAAATACGATACATTGCTAAAGTATGTAGTAACTGTGGCGCGTGCTCTTGTCTGTATGTCATTTAGTAAGCTATTACAAATTTACTCATAAAATTACTGACCCTTAAAGGGAACAAAATAAGATAAGAAATGAACATATCGATTTGATAACATTGAGATACCTACATGTTAGATACACGTGACAAAAGTATTTTAATAGTTTTATTAAACATTTCTTAGATTCAATTATGTTATTAACAGTCTGTTGAATTATTGATTTGAAATTTGGTATACACGAATACTGCATTATAAATAAATTATGAATTGTAGTCGGAGACCAGGTCGATTTTAGTTTCAGTGGAGTACATTAGTACTCTCACCGGAAAGAGAAGGCATTAGGTGATAAGAGAGAAGTAAGAACGTACGTCGTCGTGTCAGTATGGCAAATGGACAGCTGGATACAGGGACCAAGAGCCAGTAATGCT
This sequence comes from Lycaena phlaeas, assembly GCA_905333005.2. Taxonomy (NCBI): domain Eukaryota; kingdom Metazoa; phylum Arthropoda; class Insecta; order Lepidoptera; family Lycaenidae; genus Lycaena; species Lycaena phlaeas. The sequence goes on from HG995171.1 coordinate 958,032, forward strand.
CACCATCACAATAATTTGCCTGTCTCTATTAAATTAATAACAAAACTATAATATATTTGACGACTTCTGTGGCTCAGTGGTTAGCGGGTTGGCGCACAAGCCGGAGGTAGCAGGTTCAAATCCTGCCAGGGGACATCCATCCATACATCCATAGATATCGCCATCTATGGTGTTTACCTGTTTGACAGCTAAACTGCCACTGATAGACACAAATGATGTTCAGACTTCAGACTACTCATACTCATAATCATATTTGAAAGGCGGCGTGTTAAAAGTAGTCTATCTATGAAGGTCGCTACTCCTTACCCCTTACCAGTTGAACCGACTGACTGTTAAAATAACTTATACAGACTCTTTTTGCGTCGGGGGTTAAAAAAGTAGAGATAGGAAAAGGAAGAAAGGTGCACTTTGCTCACGTGACGGAATATTCACAATACTTACGCATTACAATATCACGGAAGTGGTCTAGTGTCGGCGAGTCCGTTTAAATGCGTAACGTGATTTACACATTACTAACGCCTCTAGAACGGCTCCGGGATAGGAGATGCGGTTTTTTAAAATCAAACAAACTATTTTTCGGATACTTTACAGCAATTATAATCAAGGAACTTTTCTTTCTCGGCTTCTTAAAGTATGCATTAGCAAGCTAACTAGTGTAGCAAGCTAACTAAATGTTATATGTATATTTTAAGCTCGGCTCGTTTGTGAAAATTTTTTGATAGCCTATTCGTCTTTCTATTTTTGTTTTTTTTTGGTGCGCTATTTTAAAAATTGTGTTTCAGAAAATATCTATAGGTAATATGAAGCTTATCTATTTACATTTGTGTAAATCAATATTTTTTCACCAAGGTATTTGTAAGTGGTCTCTCCCTATATAGTAGATACCCTCGGTAATCTACATTCTACACTAAAGCTAGTTTTTGTCATATTCTTGATGGAAAGGACGTGCTGCTCTCGTTTGCTTGGTTATTTCCTAAAGATGGTGTTTCGGAGCAAGGGCTGGTAGGACAACGACTAGCCATATTACAGATAGATGGAAATCTCTCGCGCTATTACGATTACATCTTCATTGAAACAGCTTTTTTGTTTTTTGAAAAAACGGACGAGACATGCAGTGTAATAAGTAAAAAAAGTAAAAGGCTAGGTTTCTGAAACGTTGGTCAAAATGTATGTTAACTAACATGGCTGTTAATGGCGGTTAATATACGATTTTAGAGTCAAGTATGACAGATTTTGATTGTAGTTAAACAATGCTTCTGGCAACTCAATTGACACTTAACAAGAGTCTTGACAGTTGATTTGTTAATTTGTGCGTTGATCAGCCTTTCGGAAACATATCTTACGTCTCAGGAGTCAGGGCAACGCAATGAATGTTCTTCCTTATATAGAAATGCCATATTTTGTAAGACTTCGAAAGTTTCTAAAAACTCTAAAATGTCTTAAAAGTTTCCAATTTCTCCCATCTCGTACAATATGCACCTGCGTGTACGGACAGGCGACGTGATTCGCATTAGACGCAACTGTCAAGGACATACAACAGGTGCTCAGAATACTTTATAAGACGGAACTACAGCGGACTGATGTATAGCATTACTGTGTCAGTTAGTGGGAGAAGCGATGAAAGGTTTTTGCTAATCGTTTATATAATTTCGAAGCTCACTCTCTACTTTGTTTAATATTATTAGTAAGAGTAATAAAGTTATTAGTAATAGTAAGAGTAATAAATATGTATTTTAAAGGAACAAATAACAATAAATACATGTCAATCGCAACTTATTATTTTTATTATTTGATTTGTGTATTTGCTAAAGTTGGGATATTTTATAGCAACCATGTCAACAAAGTAACTAAAAAGTATTCCTGAGACGTGTTAAAAATATTTTTACGTTTCGATTATTTCTAAACTTCTTTATGTAACGGCAAATGTCAATTCAATTGGTTTTATAATATTTCTACTGTATTTTTACTTTGGTTACTTCCAATATATCCTAAATCCTAAGTGACCCTATCCTTTCAACTAGAAATTTACATAATATTATATTAAATTAACATATTAATTAGTAGTAGCGATGAGAACCGGACAAAGGAACACCTTTATAAACTACGATTGGCGTTCTTATTGTCTTATAATCTTACGATGGCTAATGATTTTATACCTACACTAGCTGTTGCCCGCAGCTTCGCCTGCGTTTACTAAGATTTACAACTAAATAACATTTTTTACACCTTGTCTCCGAAAAACCAAAATATCTTACGGAACCCTATTTTTATCAGAATCAAATTTAGCCTATGTTACTCGTGGATAATGTAGCTTCCGAATGGTGAAAGAATTTTTGAAACCGGTCCAGTACTTTTTGAGCCTATTCATTACAAACATACAAACATACAAAAATAGGTACAAATCTTTCCTCTTTATAATATAATTATAATTATATTATAATATTATTAGTATTAGTATTAGTAAGTATAGATATTCAATCTCCGCGCGTGTGTGTTTGTGTGTGTGTGTGTGTGTGTGTGTGTGTGTGTGTGTGTGTGTGTGTGTGTGTGTCACTCAACATAGTCTCATGCCACCCGGGTGCTGTCGATAAACAATTATCACGGATGGCCGGAGTGAGGAGCACGTGTCCTCCCGTCCACTCTCCTCCGAGGATATCTCTCATCTTCATTGATAACCATTGATACAAGGGGACGCGGCTGGCAAGCTTGAATGGTTTTGGTTTCGACCTAATATTTTATGCTATTTAAGTGCTTAGTCATAGAAAAAAAGAAACAGTGTGTACACAACAGTTTAACACGTCGCTTGTCTTATTAAAATAAATATTTTATTGATTGTATTTGTAAAATAAAAATGAAATATAAGCTTTGTACTTTACTATGTCACAGTTTAAAACTTTCCGTGTGCAAAAGTGAGCCGTGCTTAGTAAGGTGAAACTTTTTCATATTATAAAAACGTGTCATCATTTTTCGAAGACGTATAATCATTGTTTACGAGTTGATATTTATGTAATTATTACGATCCCAGAATGTAACAATGACTTAAATTGGTTATCCGCGGCATACATGGGAAGTTCCGTTAAAATTTTCAAACTCAAAAAACTTATTTTTTATAAATTATATTATACTAGCAGCGCCCCGCGGTTTCACTCGCGTACCTCCCGTTCACGTGGGAGTACGGTGATAAATTATAGCTATAGTGTAATTTTGATTAGCTATATAATTGTGAATTGTTTCATCAAAATCCATTCAGTAGTTTTTGCGTGAAAGTTTATCAAACATCCATACTTATAAACTTTCGCGTTATAATATAAGTAGGAAGTAGTATACTTAGTAGGAATTAGGATACACTGTCATATTAAGAGAATTGCTTTTTACGCTAAGAATAGCTATCTAGTGGTCCTACTAATATGTGTAGGTATTGTGTAATAATATTAAAAAGGCAAAAGTTTGTGAGAATGTATGGATGTATGTTTGTTACCCTTTCACGCTAAAACTACTGAATGGATTTTAATAAAACGTCACAATAATAATATACATGTGAATAACATATTGACTGTAATTTATTCGCTTACTCCAATGTCAATCGGAAGTACATGTAATAATGCTTTGTGTTGCTAAGCGCCGAGTCAGGGGGCCTAGCCAAAATGCCATTAAGAAAGCGTTAGCGAAGTTCGAAATGACAAAATGTATAGGATGGACTACGTGATTACGCGCGCCCTTAAGTCAATCACATACATTTTAGAACTTCGCTAACGCTTTCTTAATGGCTTTTTGTTAAGGCCCCTGGGAGGGACGACTGGCGAGTGCCAGAGTGCTGAACGCCAACTAGCGACTGGCGAGTGGCGAGTGGCGACCGGCGACTGGCGACATAACGGGCTGCGCCGCCGTCGAGAGCGTACGCGCAACGTGAGTGACTGTGTTACTATAGTGTAGTGCGGTGAAAACTTTATAGGATAACAGAACAAGTGAGTTACACTCATTATTGCAATTTACTAGTAACATTAATTATACACACATGTATAACATAGGCAGATATGTTATTTTATAAATGTAATACAAGTTGGAGAGTTTTACAATTATTATAAAAATCAAAACATTTACATACCTATGTACCTATTATGAAAACAGAAGTTACATTGTTTATTTTGACGTAGTTCATTTCACTTAAATAAAGATAGATATAAGTTAGTGTGTGCAATAGATAAGTTTATTCCATCGCAAAAAAAGAAAACACCGTTTTTCTCCGTATGCTCTAGATTCGTCACTTTACCACTTCAATTGTAATTAATTATTTAGTAATTAACTATAATTTGTATAATATGTTATCGTCTATATTAATAATTACACTTGTCGATTATATTATTTATTCGTATTAAACACCACATTATTATTGACAAATTATTTTCATTAATTTTATTTGTACAACTTATTATATATTTATTGTACATACACACAAAAACGTGAATAGAAAAGGTCCAAAACAGTGCGAATGTAATTTTGTCCGATTACCCTCAATCAAATAGTGTTCTGAACAAGTGGAGCAGTCATTACATTCTAATTTCTGTTATCTTCAAACGGTGTTAATCCAATAAAATCGACATCTAATGTATGAGTTTAGTGTTGTGATTCAAATTTCGAAGCCAAGTTACAAATTCTGTGGAGCGGCAAAGAATTCTATGATAGCGACTTCGAATCCCGTTAAAGGATTTTAGAGAGAAAGAAATCATTGAGCTCCCCGTAGCTTTTATCTTTTTATTCTGCAGATTCTAAATATCTGTTATAGTTTAAGGTACGGCTAAATGGAATGTTAATGTAAATAACTGAAACAAGAATATTATATTTTCTATTAACAATTTGTTAACAAACAATCTTATTCCACTTTATACAATAAAATCTAACAATACCAAGAGCGGCGTCTACTACGTTCAAATAAATAGTGCTATCGCATACTTACACATGTTTCATGTATTAAATACTCAAAACAAGCATGTTATAATAGTTTAAATTAACGCTATCATTTCGAATGTTAAAAATAACAGGATTTTAATGAGATGTGTAAGTATTACCGTGAATATATTGTGGTAGGTTATGTTAGCGTCGTGCATGCGTTTCATACATGCATGCACGGTTTTTCTTCATATAGTACTGTTAGTTGTTCCAACTTCCAAGTCTAGCGAGAAGAATAAGACATTTCGGTCATAAAATAATCTTACGCTGTCTATATGCGAAGCTTGTAATTGGTCTTTAAATCGTAGATATTATTGTTGGTTTAGGGCAGTGGTTCCTAACCTGGGGGTAATTACCCCTGCAGGGGTAAAACGGAGATTTTAGAGGGGTACCACGGGTTGGCACGAAATAGTATATAGTTCAAATTTGGGTGGTTTTAATTATTTTAAATTAGCTAGGGTATTAGCTTAGTAAACTCAATTCTCATACTCGTTTACAGAGGTGGTGACATTGAAAAGGTTAGGAACCACTGGTTTAGGGCCTAAACTTTAGGCGCAGTCTTACGTGATTTGTCTTTAGGTCTGACATCTGAATAATCTGATCAATCAATCAATAACTAATGATAAATGTTTGTATGGAAATTCATTCCTACTTATTCACGAGCCCAAAATTCATCTTTCAATCTCATAATCTTATACCTTTAAACGAGCAATTCTTGTATATATATATATATATATATATATATATATATATATATATATATATATATATATATATATATATATATATATATATATATATATATATAATCTGAATCTCGGAAACGGCTCCAACGATTTTCATGAAATTTTGTGTACATGGGTTAAAAACGGCAATAAATCGATCTAGCTAGGATAGATTTTTAGAAAACTTTTTCCGTGTTTTGGGCAACGATAAAATATGACTAGAATGCGAACGTAAATTTCGCTGTCGATTTGTATGTCATCATAGCTTAGTGGAAAAATTAGGCAGATAAATCCGAACGAGCCTGGTTCGAATCTCCAGGCCGAATTTTTTTTTTCTTTTTTTAAGATCTTTTTTTATGGAAGAAAAATTTTATCATATGTAATCACTAAGGGTACCGAGCAAATGCTCGGTCAACCAGGTACTTATATTTTAAATGCGAAAGTAAGTGCGTATGTGAGAACGGAGTGTATCACTGCGAGATGATCTGGTGATATTAAGATCATCCTTCAGAGTTTGAACATTTGCCGATAAAATATGAGACGGGGAAGCTGCTACATAAAACGCACTTTCATGAATTGTGGGATGTTACTTAAAAAAATGCTCTTTGTTCCTTTTCTATAATTGATCTATCATATTATTTACTTATTACGTATGTTGAATATTTAAAAAACTAATGATATAGTTTCAGAGGTTAGCGTGTACAAACAAACTCGAAGTTCATTAAATCAGTATGATTACGGTACATTAATTTTCTTTACCGTAGGATATGTGACAGGTTACCGGCGAGTCGCGTGTTCGACTCCCGCCCGAGGCAGGCATTAGTGTAATGGGTATAATGTGACCTACCGGGTAATAGCGTCCTGCTTTGTCTTCAGGTAGCATTGCACGACCCCATGGATATCAAGAGGCTACAGATTCATGTAATGCACTTTTATTGGTGACGCTTATTAAGTAACCAGAAAGAAGAAAACATACATAAAAGCACTTTTGGAGATATATATTACTTAAAATGGAAGTTTTTCAAACTGGCGAATACCTACTCAAAAAACATAAAGTGGTTTGTACCAGTTTTTGTCCATTACTTGGGTACCACATGAATGTAAAACAGCATAGCTGCGTTTCCGAAGGAATGGCGTACCTAGTGCAACTGGGAGGTACTGAGGAGAGAGAGGAGAGATCCTTGTTACCAGGATAGGCAGCGCAGTTGAGAGCAATAGTCTGAGAGCGCCTATAAACATATTATATGGGACTATTCACCATATTATAGACCTCAAAAATACAGATGTTTGAGGTCTATGGGACGGTTACTAATAAGGTGATGTGCACAATAAGATCGCAATTACGTTTCATTTCGATATCACATGGTCTGTATGTGACCTCAGCCGGTGAGGTTGGACAACCGTCAGGGAGCTGATGATGCTGACCCGTAACACCGGAACATATCGTGATCAAGTTACCGGCAACTCAAGTTACCAAGTTACGCGACGTAACTTGCGTGAATGAGTTAAGTAAGCCCTTACAATTAGTTTGTTATGAATAGTTATGATTTACCCGTTGTGGGGCAGTAGTTAGGTGGACTCGAAAGGCTCCGGGTTTCAATCGTATAGTCATGTAAAAATGTTTTTTTAACGACTTCAAAGAAGGAGACGTTTTTCAATGCTTTTTTAATTCTATTAAACGTCTAATTAACAGAATATTAATAGGAAGACTACAATATATAGCCTTCCACTAATTACCACCTGCTGGTCCTATGTAACCAAGAGATACCCCCAGGGAGCATAAGGGAAAGGATAACGCCTTGGGACGCGCAACGAATTTGAAGAATTCAGGAGGAGTAGGAAATATTACGTAAACACATTACGTAAGTAGTATCTAGTAGAGCTGGATAGCAGCGAGTGCTCCGCCCCCGGCGCTCCGCCAGTGCCAGCAGCCGTACCACCACCACCCACCACAGAACACCGTCGCACAGATACAATCTAATTAATTTATATTTAGTACTCGGATGATCGATCTTTGCTCGGTAAAATCGATTATTGAAAACACGAATAAAACTATATTTAGTAAAAATGCATCAGAGTTCGATCGATTTATCGCCCCGAAACTCCATGTTATACAAAATTTCATGAAAATCGTTGGAGCCGTTTTAGAGATTCAGATTATATTATATGTATACAATAATAATTGCTTATATAGGTCATATATACTATATAACACTAGCAGAGACCCGCTGTTTCACCCGCGTAACAGTCTCGTTCCGGGATAAATCACATCCCATGTATTATTTTGTGTAAGCTATATTATTGTAAAGTTTCATCAAAATCTATCCAGTATTTTTTTAGTGAAAGTGTAACAAATATATATATCCATACATTCTTAAAAACGTTTCTATTTCTGAGTACATAAGTTCAGATTAAGTTAAAAACATTAGTTTATTTTAGAAATTCGCACAAGACTGCAAAAATATATCCTACTAATTTTAACACTTTCTTTTTTAACTTTTAAAAATCAGTTTCGATTAAATCTCTCTCGGCTCTTCACATATTATATGAGCTAAAATTACAGGCTGTTACGAAACAAACCGCAATTATTAATATGATATTGCACGTTGATTGTATTAATTATTTAATCAAAAATAAATATTTAATATTTTTTAATCAAATATTGTACTGGTTTTAGCAATCAAAAGTATGTTTCTTAGTATTTACGTATTTTCTATCGTGGTGTCTAAATCAAATTTTGATGACCGGATGACATAGTCGTATTATAACTAGCAGGTTCTTGTGACTCCGTCTGCGCAGGCTAAGACCTTAGACAATTCACACAATCCTATTATCCTACTAATATTAAGTAAATAAGTTTGTAAGTATGGAGCGATGGATGGATATTTTTAACTCTTTCACTTAAAAACTACTGAATACCTCAGAATAACGCATAGGCCATAATTTATAACCGTACTCCTACGAGAACGGGAAGTACGCGGGTGAAACCGCAGGGCGTTGTTAGTACCTTTATAAATAATAGACTTAACTAGACCTATATAATCGTAAAGTTTCATTTATACTTATACAGTACCTAGTTTTTGTGTGAAAGTGTGTTAAACATACATAATACAAACTTACGCGTTTATAATATTAGTACGAGACAGGATAGTCTACGGATTTGAAAACGAGATAGAATTTTTCGTATATGAGAAACTCATTTTGTGGAAAAGGGAAAGGAATTTTTAAGCTATTTATTTGGGGACAATGTTAAAAAAATTAAGTAAGTAAGTAAGTAAAAATTAAGGCGAGTGTCATGAAAAAGAAAAAATGGTTGTTCTATGGTAATATAAACATTTGAACATTGAACACCTAAGGAAAACGAACGTATAATGACTACCGTCGTGGCGTTTATTTAAATATGTACCCACGAATAATAATTATGTGGAAAAACACTACTAATTATGATGAACGACAAAGCGTTTTCCGAGCTTATTAATTCCTATCAATTCCTAAATACACACTCTGTTTGTACGCAGTCTGCGGCGGGCTCCGTTATCTAATAGTGGCTGGGAACAATAATAAATAATAATTGAGCTGAACTGGAGACTGGAGCTGTCGCCGCGCCGGGGGAGCCACGGACGGACAAGCCGGGCAGTTATAGTCTATCATCATCAATATAGCTATTTTATTCAATAGTAAAGGACAAACAGCGTTTAATGTAACCTCTCCAGTGGCTTTAGTTTTACTGAATTTTATAATGATTTATCCTAAGGCATATAATATGTATTCTTTTTTATAAAACAAGCATACACATTTCAACATCATGCACTGATACACTATTTAATACTGAAACTAAAAATAAAAAAAATGAAACTTTCGTTAACCCCTGACTCGAACGCGACTTTATCGTAATTCGTAATATGATTTGGTTGCACATTATTTTGATTTTACTATATCTCCTAAGGTACTTACTGTATTTGTGTAAATAGCTTTCCAATTACCGCTTTTGAATTCCCCATTTTGAAGTATTAAAATGGATGTATTTACTATACTTTATTTATATAGATTATTAAAACAAAATTGTCGATGTTTCGGAGATAAGCGCATGTGCATCAAACAGCCTTTAATATGGATATTATAATATCTATACATAACTGTACTTGAGTGGAATCGAACCTGCGAACTCTGTAGTGCACCATCAGCATCGTGGGTGATGGTCTAGAACGGCATTCCGACTGGTTTTGGTTATCGTGTAGGAGCTAATCATCATCGCTATTATCGTCATTATAGTCATCATGACCGAACGAGCAGGTATTTGATGTTGCATCATTGAAATTACCACTTGTGTTTAGTTTAGTGCTGTCAAATATTGATAAAGTAATTTTAATTAACATGGTTACTTTCATTACTAATACTATATTACTAAAACGGGATATTTACCACGTATTTTATCCACATAATATATGAAATAAGTTTTTAATATTTCTATGGTTTTATCTTTATTTTGCGGAGCTCGATATTTCAACATTGTCTAGTTCGTATTAAATAATTTTGTTATTAACTACTTTCTACTCTGTTTTTAATAATTTTGCTTTCCAATGTTTACGCGAATTATTCCGTGACGTATTTTCAGTGTAGGTACCTCGTGGATGTAAAAATCATAATAAATCGTTGTAGATTTCGTAAAAATTGTAACATAACTATGATTGTAAGCTTCGAACTGTCGGTGTAGTGGTCAGGTGACTGTGGAGCGGGTTCGAATCCTTCAAAATGTTCCGGCGCCGCACCCCCGGTGCTCCAGGATATCGGAGCTGCCCTAGGAAGAAACCGGTTTAGTTCCTTTGAGGGAATCCTCCAGTCGCGGGGCTGTCCTGGTTAGTGAGATCCAGGGCGGTCTACGATCCGGTATCCTTCAAGCGGCTGAACTCAACTCGCAGTGGTTTTAGTGCGGTGTGCCGGCGCCGGATTCGAATCCTTCAAAGACGGCGATAACAGATCCAGTACAGATCGGTGTATAGCTACAAACATACAGACAAACAAACATGTTATATTAACAGGACAACCATCGTAATGTTTCAGCACGCTTCTCCTCGAAATAAAACGAGGAGGATATTAAATGTTTCGTCTACGTGGTGGTCAGAAGGGAAGCTTCATGAACGGGTTTTTATAAATTTTCTTTACCGCTGAGCAAGAGGTAGTAGTTGGCTAGTAATAATAAACAGATGAGTTTAAGCGGCCAGATTCGAACCCCGATCTTACTGATGGTAAAATGATAACTAGATTAGTAACACTAGTTAAATAAGTTATTTTAATGTGCTAATGTTTTGTAATGGCAGTTTCACTCGAGACAAAAGAGAGAAAGTTCAATGGATTCTTAATAGTGGTGATGGTTACGTGGCGCGCTTTTGTGGTGGTACTCGGATGGTAGTGTGGTGACGGTCGCCATCATCGCGTGGAGGGATTGGTAGTGGATCTTCATTCGGTCCATATTTCAAGACAACTAGCTTTAAACTTTAAAAAAATATAATCGCAAGCTTCCGCAATATACGCTGGAATTTAAAGATTTAAATAGTTTATACTTGTTAAAAATAAAAACATTAGGATAAAAACATGGAAAATAAAAATATTTATTATTGAAAAAAAAATCCTTTTTAATAGTTCTAACTTCTAACGGTGAAAATGTTATTTGGATTTAGAATCCTAAGAACAATAATTGATCCCTTTCTTATAATCAAGGAACTTGTAAACTTAGCTATTTATTTTTTAAGAGATGACCCTGCGGCAACAAGTAAACCGTCACCATTTCTCAGCCTGAGCATAGGTTACCAGGATTACGTGTACCTACTTAGTATAATATACATTATACACCCACCCGGCACCCGGCACCCGGGTGACCACGATATAATCGTCAACGTAGGGGTTAGCGGTTTATCGGTATTGCAATTTGTCATTGATACTAGGCTGTGGCACCTTCTAAGCCTTTCTTTACTTTGTGCTTACTTTGTTTTAATAATTTTTATCGTACAGGTTCATAAAGCAACTTCCTTGTTGCCCTGTGTATGGGTAAGATTGGCGTAAACGATAAAAGCATTTTTTGTGTCCACGTGTTAGTTATTGAACTGCTCCTAAACGCCTGGATCGATATTGGTGAATTTTTTGCGTATGTTCAGTTGGATTCGAGAAAGGTTCACAATTCGGAAGAAAGACTTGAATTTTTGTTTGTCTGTTTCAATTTAACTTAAAAACTACAGAACCGTATTTCAAACCTCCATCATTATAAAGCTACACTACACAGTGAAATAATCATCATGTAAGTTAACGAGGGCGAAGCGAGCAATAGCTAGTTTATATCCTTGGAATATTGACTGCGGTTATAATTGGGATGTGTTTGTTAGTTTGGCGGTTAACGAATGTTGTAATGAGTGACAGGCAAATCGTCAGAAGAGATACTGGTATTATACGTTAACGGTTGAAACTGGGGGGAGCAGTAGGGCTATTCTGTAAGGTCGTTTTCGAATCTCGAAAGCGGAATATGCGGTGATATGACGAATCTAACGAATTTGTATTCTTTAAAACTCGACTATCTGTCTATATCAATAAAGTTCGCTTTCGAAGTCAGTCAGTCAGTAGAGTGAGCTCTATCACTCAAGTGAAACTCGATATCGAAATAGCTCTACAGGTCTGATATATGTTATACTGTCGTAACTCACGTACTCGGGACAGACCTGCAGAGTAAGACCACCATCACACAAATGACCTTGACGGGCTTCCAACCGACCTCCGCCTAGCTTTCCTCACCGGGCGAGGAGAACAATGTTTGAAGGGTTTCTATTGCGTGTGTGTGATCGTGAAGACAATTAATGTTCGCATGTCGCATGCACGCATGCACGAGACATTGAATGGAAGTTTTTTCGCATGACATGCATTAGCATGACATTATGTAACGCCGTGTTCATGATAGTCAAAACCAATGCTTTGTACTTGTGTATTTGGATGTTATATAATATTTTTGCATAATTAAATAGAGCATTTTATTTAAGGTATTTAAAAGTACCTAACATGGTATATATTATAATTTATAACATTTACATCAAAACATTAAGTGGAATTTTGGAGAAAATAAAATAGACACTTGAAGTGGCAATTCTTTAATGACAGCGTCCAATACGAATATCGTTTCCCGTCCTTTGAACAAAAGGCCTCTGTCGACGAACGACAAGACGACATCATCTCTCGCACCGGACGAGATCGTGACGTTGGCACTTGGCAGGTGGCTCTGCCTTTCCCAACATAAAGATCATGTAGAAAGTATATCCGTTAGCGAGTAATCAGTAACATACACACACACTAAGTAGCGCTAATCCAGCCGGCCCCATTCCACCGGCGCGGGGAGCTCCACCACCAGCTACGCGATGCTGGAGATATGAAGGCAAGCATTAGTGGAGGCAAACATTAGCGGGGAAAGTATTATTGATTTATTACTAGCGTTTGCACGCAGCTTCGCCTGCGTCAACTAAGATTTAAAACGGGTCCCTAACTTTTTGAAAATTTAATATAGCCTATGTTCACCGGGGATAGCGTAGTTTCCCAATGGTGAAAGAATATATTTTATTATTATACCTTTAGGACTAATTCCTGTGACCATGGTTGCTGTTAAGTATCCGAAACGTCGGGCTCATAAAAATCCAAGTATATCGCGATAAAATCCGTAAAAGTTGTTATATAATAATGAGTGAAATTCGCGTAAACCTAAGAAAACAATAAAACTAACTAAAGCGTGTTGAGGACATCCTTCACTTTTCACATTGGTACATAGTTGACGCCAATTCAGACAGTCCTCTGAGTTGTATGTATATGTTTTGTTGAAGTGTCCTATATATATTCGTGGAACTATATTCGTAGAACAATACGGAACCTTTAGTGCGCGAGTCCGACTCGGCGGATAGCCGGATTTTTTAGTTATTGTAGTTTATGATACTTAATGATAACAGGATTTACACTGGAGAAAGATTTATCTAAATTGGATCATTAGTTGCGAATATTATCTCCTACATACAAACGCACGACTGCACTAATAAAAACACATGTAAAGTATATTGCGAGTTATATAAAGTGATAACGTTACATTAACTATTATTTAATACAACTAGTTATTACGACAGGTAATTCGAAACGTGCTCAAATACTAGCATAATTATATCAAATATTAGCACATGCATAGAACTAGTACATGATGAATATGATACAACTTTTACTGATTTTATAGCGGTCTACTAGGAGTTAGGACTAACGCTCCCGAAGTTAAGTACCTATACTTTGTAACCATGGTATGGAAGACGGTATATTCCATCAAATGTATCCTACTATTCCTACTATAATATTATAAACGCGAAAGTTTGTAAGAATATATGGATGGATGTTTGTAAATATTCTTTAACGTAAAAACTGCTGAATGGATTTTTATGAAACTTTATAATGACATAGCTTATACATCAGAATAACACATAAGCTATAATTTAACCCCGTACACCCACGGGGATAGGAAGTACGCGGGTGAAACCGCGGGGCGCTGCTAGTGTTAATATAATCAAACCAAATCCTAGTTGATTAGAATTAAAAAATCATTCTGTGGTATGCAAAATTGAAAAATTTATACCAGTCATGCTTTATGAGCGACAATGGTCCAGCCCTAGTGGATAAAGACTCGACTTCTTGGACGAGGTTCCGGGTTCGATCCTGACCGGAGCAAAGCCAAACCTGCATGTTATAGCCCTGACCCCCCCTTCCCTCTCGAGAAGGAGACCGGTGTCCAACAGTGGGCTAATGCTATATAAGGGCTGATAATAATATTATAAAGTTTGTCGCCAGTCGGCGTTCAATCATTCACTATTAAAAACAATAAATGAAAGTATAGCATATCGCCTCGCACGCTGTACAGCACCTCCCGCCAGGTGGCGAGCAGTAGCGTCGATCCAACTGCCGTTAGGAACAATCGCCGCGCAGATAATTGTGCTCCCGATCGCCGAGGGGGCGGGCCGGGGGGAAAGGGGGATCTAACTTAATACTCTTTATATGAACTAGCTGTTCTCTACCATAAAATTAACCTAAAATTTTGAATAACTTACTATAACTTTAATAATTGGTTCGAAAGACTAACGCCCGGTTTCTGAAACGTTGGTCAAAGTGTATGTCAACTAACATGGCTGTTAATGGCATTAACATACGATTCTAGTGACAAATTTGACAGCTTTTCATTGTAGTGGCTACTGGCTATGTCAACTCATAGCCTTATTAAATTAAGTAATATAACCAGTAATATAACCACCAACCACCAACTTTTAGCAACTCATTTGACACTTAACAAGAGACTTGACAATTAATTTGTTAATCTTTCCGTTGATCAGCCTTTTCTTTTTAAGTCAGTTATTAAATAGGCCTATGTCATATCTAAATTATTCATGAAAATTCGATATGTAGAAAAATAGATCTCTATACTTCTAAAACTGTTACCCTTCTCTCTCGGCTTTGCAGTCGGGTCGTCGTCGTCGGTCTGTCCGTCTGTTTGTCAACAGGTGTCCGACGTCATATGACGGGCGCTCTCGCTGGTGCTAATTCTTTTCGTTAGTATATACATCCTAATACTATAATGTGAAAGTTCCCATGTCTTTTCACATCGCCACCCATTCGATCGATACTTGGGTAACTTAGAAACAGCTTTGTACCTTCATTCTATTATAATCATCATCATCAGCTCCTTCTCAGCTAGTCTCTATTTTGAATTCAATTTGAATCTACTTTGAATACTAGACTGCGTTAAAATCATAAATTTTACGGTTGTAACTTTACGGTTAAAATTGTTCATATTTAGTTATTTTCTGCATTTCGACCGCCTTAACAGTCTATACCGATTAACTGCTGAAAGCATTTTCAGATTTTTTTTATTTTAACTAACAATTTTCTCCAAATATTTTTTTACTTTAATCGATCCCGAAATTAAAAGAATATTGTTATAAAGTTTTAAAAGGGGATTCTTGTCTGTGGCACCGTACTTTTAAAACTTATCAATCGATTTTGATACGCTTTATAGCAGGTTTTCTAGTGGTGGTTCATAATCAGTTTTTGGTGATATCGGTTCAACGGTTTTAAGTACTTTTAAGGTAGACCAATCTTTACAAACTCAAAATATTTATTTCAGACAGTAGGTCCGTTTTGTTATTGCATTGGGTTTTTTAACCTTTAATCGTTGTGTTCGGTGTTGATGTTAAATCGTACGAGTACCAGTGTCGTAACCGTAACAGTGACAAAACGCTGACCCACGTAAGAAGATATCTGCTGCGTCAGGCCGGCTCCGGGCACGTACGGCGTTCGGTGGGGACATCGGAATTGTGTCAATAAGGTAATGTTGACATTGCCACTTACACAACCGCCTTATTTGACACAAGAAATGCATTTTGGGAATACGATTGATATGCTACTTTCACGCGAATAATGATAAGACAGATGGAGCATGCGGAACACCAGAGTGACGCATCAAAGCGCATACCAATTCAAAAGCGCTCTCAAGTGCTTGACATAGCGTCGTACTCTAATTATGTCTATTAGAGAGTGTTCGCTTTTGAATTTGTATTCGCTTTGGTGGCGTCACTCGCGTGTTCGGCATGCTCCACCTGTCTTTATTTTTCAATCTGTGAGCTTTAGTATAACACTTGGTTTTGTTAGCCACAATAACTTAATCTTCAGGACTCAAGCAGAAAGAGAGAGAGCTCGATTCTTCTTGATTCCTCAATGAATAGAGCAAAGCACAAAAGCATCCGCACAGATGAAAGCCGACCGGTCGCGAGGGTTGTTCCGTGTCAGTCAGATCCAGGATATCTACTGCCTTTTAAGCGGCTGAAGGTAACACAGTGGTTTTGGTGTGGTACCTATACCTGCAACAGGGGTAGTAAGTAACAAAGGCGCCGGGAGTCTCACATATTCCTAGGACGACCCATCCTAAAGTAAATGCGCATAGCAGCTACTCCACTGCGACCATAAAAGTCTGCTCAGATATTTGTGGTAACTGAGCAAGTTACTACGATAGTACTTCCTCGCAGTACCTTGTGGGATGAGCTGCCCGCCACGATATTTCAGAGTCTATACGACTGCGGAGTCCTCAAGTAACCCTTAGCCCTGTGGCTGCTGTCAATAGATGTTGCTGGTCGCTTACCTGGTGAACCGACTGTTCCTTTAAGCCCTCATAAATAAAAAACCGGCCAAGGGCTAGTCGGATGCGTGCACAAAGGGTTCCGTACCAGAAAAAACGTTAAAAAATACTTTTGTTGTATGGAAGCCCCCCTTAATTATTATTATTTTGATTTTAGTATTTATTGTTATAGCCACCATAAAAATACATAATCTGAGATCTAGCTCGGCGAGTGGTAGCCATGAAAAAGGACTAAAATATTAGGTTTTTTGAACGGGAACCCCCCTTAATTATTATTATCATTTAATTTTTAATATTTTTTTGTTATAGCGGCAACAGAAATACACTATCTGTGAAAATTTCAATTGTCTACTTAAGATACAGCCATCCCGTAGACAAGACAGTAAGTCCTTCCCGTTTTTACCCTCAAAGTCAAGTCAAGTCAAAAATTTTATTCAAAATGGTACCATCAAAGTATCTTTTTAAGGTCAATTGAGTCTTCTGCCGGTTCCAAAGCAAGCCCACTGAGAAGAACCAGCGAAACAAACTCAGTGGAACTAATCTTTTCTTTGGGTACGGAACCCTAAAAACAGTATAAGGAGTTCATGTCTATTTCTATAATATAAATCTAGGATCAAGTAATAATGGGTGTAATTTGGAGGTCTCCCAGAGGTTGCGTAACCCGTCGATACGGAGCCCGGTGTGAGAACAGGGCGCAATACTTTTTGTACCACCAACAATGGTTAGAATGTTTTTGTTATTGCGAACAGCATTATTAGGCCGCATGAGAACCTCATGATGATCAGCCTGCTGACGTGTAATGTGACTGATAAATGGCATTATTGGTGCCACAATACTTTCGGTTGGTTCGAGGTTTTAGATATATTATATTCTATGTAGTTCAGCTTTCGGGGATAGATTATTTTAAGCCTTTTTTGGTCGTCTGTGAAATTGAATGCAGTTTTGAATTGTTTGTACTTTGGCGGTGACAAATACAAGTTAAGCTACCTTATATAAAGTAATCATCATCAGCTCTCTTCCGTCCACTGCCATTATACACATAACAACCCTCTTCCCGTGAACGCGAAGACGGCCTATCCCTCGTCACCGTCGTTAAAGACGAACAGACTGATAATATTTAACGCTACTGTTTTTAATCCAATAAACATGATTGTCCATCAATTAGTTTCGTATGAGTACATTTTTCAATATTCGCATTGTGTATCTCGTGCGGGCTTGCGCAAGGTGCGGGTTTATCGTTTGGTCTACGACACGAGAGAAAACTGTTTTACTACTATATTAGCTTTTTAAAGAGAGGGGGATAGCGAGCACAGGGGCGTTACTGGAGACCTATTAAGTGGTGCCTCCTGTGCACCTCTGTTCGTCGCTCGCGGGTGAAGGCTTTTTCTTCTCTCACTCGCTCATCAATTGGTCACGGACAGCAGCACGGCAGCTTGTTTCGGGTACTACAATTAGTAATAAATTAATAAAAAAGATCATTAGTATTTTGTAGTAATATTTATCAGTTCACTCATCACTATAGTATCACTCAGCTTGTAGTTAGCGTTAGCGAAGTTCGAATATGATGAAATGTATAGGATGGACCACGTGATTAAGCGCGGCCTTATGTCAATCCCATACATTTTCGAACTTCGCTAACGCTTTCTTAATGGCATTTTGGCTAGGCCTCCAGTATCTCTGGTGATGTCAGAATATGCGGGGTATTTTTCAAATCGCTCTCCGCTTGTCCCTCGCACTCCACCGCAAACTCTCCCACGGACCTCCCGACCGCCTCACCTTGGCTCCGAATTGGCCGCTGTCGCAACATCGCTGACCCCAGGGTCCGCGTACCAAAGGCTCAGCCGGGCAATTATGGCCAAGTCCCTCTAACGTGTAATCTAGGACCAATGATTTGTGGGAGCCTATTTGATGTCCATTTGTGTATATGCGGAAAATCTTGTTTGAAAATGTGTTGCAATTGGCTGCGTCGCTTCGTCGGAATCTTGTTAGTTCAATATCTACAGATTCTTTAATCTATGAATTTGTTCCTAATTAATTTAATCAATAATAATAAGTTTTATTATTATTGTTATTAAAAATAAACTGCTTGCTACTGGACATTAAAAGAAATATTTATTTTATATTATTTTGCAACAAAAAATTAACAATCCGTGTTCTATATTAAAGTACATAATATAATGATGAACAGCAATCGAGTATTTGCTCGTGTCTGATAGACTTCCTCGCCAATTAGTCAGGTCACCCACGATCCAGCCTCGAGTCCAGCCGTAGCTCAGATCACTATCTATATTATCGGGGGATTCCTCAATCACTCGACTTTTCACTTTAAATCACGTCTGGTTGAGATAACCATATAGATTGCAAGAATGTTTACAATTCTAATGGAGTGACATTTCCTTGAAGTATTAAACTAGTGGACGGATAAAGGCTGATGATGATTATGGTGATTAAACTGGCTGGTGGGCCACCTGTTGATGAGTTGTTAGCGTCGCTCATGAACCCCTATTTTTTAATAGCAGTATACTTTAGGCAGAACGAAGTCTGTAGGGGCAGCTAGTAATCCTACTAATATTATGAATGCTAGAGTTTGTGAAGATGTTTGTTACTCTTTCACGCAAAAACTACCGAATGGATTTTGATAAAACTTCATAATAATGTAGCTTAAACATCAGAATAACACGTAGGCTATAATTTATCCCTGTACTCCCACGGGAATGCTAAATATGCGGGTGAAACCGCGAGGCGCTACTAGTAAGATATAAAGAAGATAATATTATGCATACAATTACTTACACCGAGAACGTGTAAACGCAGCTCAGACTAAACTAAATACAGAGAACGATAACAAAACATCGCAATGATCCAAATACGGCGGTGGTTAGTTCCCTTCCTAGTGCACACAATAACAACAGAACACGGCGAGGTTTCCCATATGCAAATAAAAAGCTCCTATTACCTTAACTCCACTTTCACTTATTGAATTATGTAACTATAGAGCTAAATTTAATTGAAACTGGAATATTTCCTACTCCTCCTAAAATCTTCTGTTCTAACGTATCCCCGGACTCCCGGAGATCGTATAAGAGTTACTTGGTGGTTGCCGCTGTCGATCCTGGCTATACAGGAGCTGCAGCGGGAACGAGTGGTGGGCCAAGCCCACTGCTTACAATTACAGCTGATGTTTAAGATAACATACTGGTAGGCTAAATACAAAGTAAGGCATATATCATTGGGTAAAGGTACCTCTGGCCTACATAATACCGGCGTAAGGTGACATCACAGCAATGTAGTCGCGTTTCGTGCGATTGCGGTGCCTGGCGAGAATCGAACCTAAACCGCTAACAGGTCAAACACAAGGCAAGACTATAGTCTCTCGAAAGTGAGAATGATTCGTATATTTCGCAATCGAAGAGCTGTAACAATGCAGGAGCTATGACTGCAGGTAATAGTGAAAGCACACGTATGGTCATCATCCGACCTCCGCGCGTGTTTAATAACGCTATTGTTTTACCGAACTAAGGTATTGGTCAATATAAACACACGCTTAGATCATTCGCAAGGACGTGCTTTTTTCTTCTAAGAATTCTCGCTATCATAGCCAAGATTTGTGGAGTTCTTTCCACTTCAATTCAGAACAGAGAGAATAGGAAAATGTTAATGAAAATTAATAAGCAAATTCTATTATTTTTTAATTAAATTTATTGTAATAGATTGTTTAAAATTCTATATTTATTTTATTACTTTAGAAAACTTAGCTTAGTACCTACAGCAATAGTGAAAGAAGGCAAAGATAAGTTTAAAACAATATGAAGATACTGAATGTTCCTTTTTATCCGACGTACGTGCATTCCTCAATTCACAGCACGCAAATACAATAATTACAGAAGATTACGTGAACGGAGCGGTGCCAACGGACAGACTGCAGGCGTGTCGCTTACGTCTGCAAAAAGTGGCCACCGAGCAGCGCGGTTAATAGGACGAGGAATGCTGGACTATTTCCGTAGGCTTGGACGCATTCGCGGCTTTTAAGTGCGTCTGCCTGGAGTACAACGTACGGGTCTAGTGTGACTCAAGATTCGACGCCAAGTCGGATTTGTGGTACCTATCGTCCCGTATTTTCTATTGGGTACGCTGGACAACTGCCCCGGCACCAATATTTCTATTAGAATATGACCGACATACAATTATTAGAAGTTAAACAATGATTCTTGATTAGAATACTTGTAGTGCCCTAATTACTATGATTACTCTTTCTAGTCCACAATTGAAGCCCACAGATGGGTAAATGGTTATTTATGTTGGGGCCCTATTACCCTAATGCCCAGGGGCCCCGATAGATTAAAGGGGGCCTAGGGTACCGTGCCGTTTATACTCGGCTCTGCAAGACTATTGCGAGCGGATCGGTGTCGCATTTAATCCTTTAAATTACGTATTTTACATTTTGTGGGAAGTGAAAACACCAAAGGATCCTTTCCCTCCAACAGAACGATCTCGCCCGGTACACTTGGTCCGGTCGAAGCAATTGAATTGCAAAACTCAAAATTACACTTTCATACGGTCATAAATACGTACCCAATACCAACACACTTCTTAACCTATTTCTTTTTGGAACTGCACTGATGCTGTCTACTTAAGTAAACATATTCCAATAAATATTTTTTAATGAAACGCAAAATCTTGTGTAGTATCAAACAAAACAATCCTAATTCATTCAAGTTTCAAATAATTGAAGTCTAGTTTCGTGTCATCTAATATACATATTATGTATAATAATATTAGTCGGGCTCGCTTAGTATTCAAGTCGTGCTTGAGATGCCCTAGCGACCGTGACCCGACTCACCCGACACCAGGGAAACAGTTATGTCATTATGTATATTATGGTACGACATTTTGTAAATATAAGACTAGATATTTGATGCGAAACATGTCTTAGTACAGTCAGTAAAATAGTCTAAGTGTCGTGACGACGAACGGCGTGATGCTTTTATACCACACGCGCGTTTTTTACACGCTTTTTTACACGCTTTTTACACGCTTTTTATTAGCTTCACTTGTATGTCAGTTTGTCAGTTTGTCAGTTTGTCAGTTTGTCAGTTTGTCAGTTTGTCAGTATGTCAGTATGTCAGTATGTAACTCTCCGTGGGTAATCTGCGCGCCTGCGGCCTTCCTTGGTTCTGGTAGCCGTTTCTCAGGCTCCCTCTCCGAAATCGAACTCTGATTCCCCGTATTTATAATATTTATAAATAATTACTAAAAAGTTAAAAATAAATAATAGTTTAAAAAAACTAAAAACACGCTTTTTATAGAAACCCAAACTAAAAAATAGAAAATAAATTTTAATAAATTTAAATTAAGAATAGTGTTAAAAATTTCAATAACTATAAATTAATAATAATGTAAATAAAAAAAAATTATTTTATTTAAAAAAAAGCGTGGGGTGCTTTTTAAGATATTATCAAAATGATAATCACTCTACTCATATCTGTCAATAAAATATTTATAACTATATTGACACCATGCACCCCACGCTTTTTTTTAAATAAAATATATTTTTTTTATTTACACTATTATTAATTTATAGTTATTGAAATTTTTAACACTATTCTTAATTTAAATTTATTAAAATTTATTTTCTATTTTTTAGTTTGGGTTTCTATAAAAAGCGTGTTTTTAGTTTTTTTAAACTATTATTTTATTATTAGCTTCACTTGTATGTCAGTTTGTCAGTTTGTCAGTTTGTCAGTTTGTCAGTTTGTCAGTTTGTCAGTATGTCAGTATGTCAGTATGTAACTCTCCGTGGGTAATCTGCGCGCCTGCGGCCTTCCTTGGTTCTGGTAGCCGTTTCTCAGGCTCCCTCTCCGAAATCGAACTCTGATTCCCCGTATTTATAATATTTATAAATAATTACTAAAAAGTTAAAAATAAATAATAGTTTAAAAAAACTAAAAACACGCTTTTTATAGAAACCCAAACTAAAAAATAGAAAATAAATTTTAATAAATTTAAATTAAGAATAGTGTTAAAAATTTCAATAACTATAAATTAATAATAATGTAAATAAAAAAAAATTATTTTATTTAAAAAAAAGCGTGGGGTGCTTTTTAAGATATTATCAAAATGATAATCACTCTACTCATATCTGTCAATAAAATATTTATAACTATATTGACACCATGCACCCCACGCTTTTTTTTAAATAAAATATTTTTTTTTTATTTACACTATTATTAATTTATAGTTATTGAAATTTTTAACACTATTCTTAATTTAAATTTATTAAAATTTATTTTCTATTTTTTAGTTTGGGTTTCTATAAAAAGCGTGTTTTTAGTTTTTTTAAACTATTATTTATTTCAATCTATCGATATAGATTTTATAAATTATGAATTCCACTACGCAAAAATAAAAAATCCTCCTAAATGATTATTATTAATTAATATTCCGTGATAGTGGAATCCGTGCAACATTGGAGGTGGCAACATCATGGTTTATTATGATTTTCACATTTCCGACTTTCTGATAACTTACAGCACCTATGGTTTAGGGAGGATATTTACTATTGTTTTATTCACATGGGTGTTTTTTCATTAAAATAAGAAATTGTTTTCTTATGAAAATTTTACGTAACAACGTGATAATGCGTCACAAGGCCGATCGCTTAGGCCGATCGTTCCTCTCTATCGCTTGTTCCGCGCCCTCGCTTGCTCGTTCGGAACGTGTACATGAGTCATGCTTTTTCGTCCGTGCAGCCCGCGTTTATTGATTTGTACGACGCTATCAAGTCAAAATGCATTTTAATGTATAAATAATAGTGCGAAAAAACATAATATTTAGTTTAATGGTTTCATCACATTATATTTCTGCTCGTCATAATATAATGACATTAAATTGTATATTTGTTGATGTTGTAATTGATGTTTGTTTATTTGTTTCCAGGTGTAATAGCAGTGCTCTAATACCGCCGTCTTCGCTCTGTACTGTGAGTATATTATTAAAATAATATTAAAGATGCATTTACACATAATGTAGGTATATGTAGAGCTGTAGATATATGAAGTCGGTAATTATTTTATAATTTTGTTATTGCCATAAATTATTTTATCATTGCTGAAGTAATATAGTAATCTAGGTAATCTGCGTACTGAGACTGAGAATCTATATTTTATCAATCTAGTTGTTTACCACGATTCGCCTGCTCTTATTATATAAATGTAGATTTTTAAAGTATTGAACTCGTTGATTGAATCAACGTAGGGCTATGAACAAGTTGACTCGATTCAACTCAAACTTTCATTATCCAAAGCCCGGGTATCCTGTATATTATATCGGAACGCCTTGCAGTCCTTGACTTCATGGGTTTTGGCTCAACTTAATTGTAAGATTGACTATAAGTATTAACATTATAGAAAATCTACATTGTTTCTATAAGCTGGCCTGTCTGTCGCGTGTATGTTTTATGGGTATTTTATTACTCATCATGATACATAGAAGCGTATGGAGTGAAGAATGTGACGCCTCAGAACAAGGCGACCGGCGTATGTTTATTACAGATAACCAACCGCATCTGGATTGGGGTTAAGTGTCAAGTTGGAATCGGAGAAGAATCAACTTAATTGCATCAGGTCGAGTGGGTCGGGTGAGTGAGAGGTCCGGTGTTCGATTCTGATAGGGTACTATGTGGGTTTAACTAATTTTTTTCATGCACTGAAGTCTCAACTATTGCTCGCTCCCTGGTGAGGGAAAACATCGTAAGATAAGCTACACGCCTCTCTCTCTCTCTCTCTTTATTTAAGAGCTTTGCTCTTGTCGGTGGAGTATTCGCCACTCACTTCTCTTCTGTGCCTTCACCTCCTGATACGACATAACCTTGTACCCTCTCTATTTGTTGCATATAAAATAAAAATAAAAAACAACTTATGTGAAGTTCACTAACCTGCATTGGGTCATTGCATCTGTCAATTGTGACCCTACATCCTCGTCGCCTGATTTCGAGGAGAAGACCCGTATTTGATATAATAAAAGGGTTGATATAATTTATGTAATTATATTATATTATACATATAATTTTTTTATAAATCTTATTATTTTCAGTTTCAGCCTTAGTTTAAGATATATGTAGCCACAATTCTAAGAGATGTGTCTAGGGTCTTTGTCACCGCGACCACTGACTTTTCTCGAGCTATCTTTTGTAATGTGTTTTTAGTAATGACTTGCTGATTAGAATGATAAATGGCAATTAGTAACAACGATATTTTTTTAATCAAAATAAAAGAATAAGAACGTTTGCGACTATTACAAAATAAAGTTATATAAAGATAACCTTAGTAATACGTTGTTTTTTCAATAGTAATAAATCATAACCTTAAGTTTTTCATATGGATCATCATCAGCATAGAGGTCCTGATACGTTTGAATTGAACTAAGTGTCTAGTTTGATACCTCTGACTAAAGAAAGAAAGAAAAATACTTTTATTATTCACAACAACGCACCAAAAATATACCTGCAGCTGACGGTCTTAATAATGTGAACAATAGAGGCAGTCACTCAGCATTTGTCACACCGGCTTTTTAAGGCTTTTTCGATAAGTTTTTATTGGATTGTCGAGGGATAATTTAGCCGCGTTTTTGGAGTTAGCGCTATTAGTCGGCTAATCGGCTAGTCGATTAGCCGGCTGGTCGGCTGGCCGGCTAGCGTCCGATAGCCGATCGCATCGCCACACGTACACATTCCGTCGATAGCCAGCGATATTCCCACGAAACCCCCGCGTCCAGGGTTGGCCACTATGCTATTTATCGTCAGCTAAAATATGGTAATAAGGACTTTCGCTAAATTCTAATATCTAGTAATGAACTGAAGGGTTAATGATGATGATAATTAAATCCTTGTAAATCACACCACGTTGATTAAATCTTCCCCCACTGGTAAGGCACGAGCAATACCGAGTGCCTCTTCAAGGTTACCATTAACCTGCTTACCACCATTCTGGTAGATACGCGAACAGCTTTGATGTGTTTTCGTTTCTTAAGCCAGGGCAGCATAAACAGGCTATAAGTATAACCGACTATACGATGTTATCTTCACTAGTTACAATATTTGTACCAAAAGACTTTTATGTTCAAGTCAGGATAGGCTTTGGGCAGACGTAACACTTGATGGTAAATGGTTAGCGTCACCCATAAACCTTTCATCTGGGGGTGCCCTGACAACTGAACCTTCGCATCCTGAGTTGTGAGATCGGGTCGGTATTTACTAATTAAATTGCTCGTGCTTCTTTTTGAAAGGAAATCTGTTTGAAAGAGAAACACACAGAAAGGCACAGACAGCGTATCCCCCTACATCTTAGGTAGAATATTGAGGTGTGTCTTGCACCGGTAATTTACGTGGATGGCAGCCCTGTTTCCATTAGTTATTTTCGTCACTAAGCACATCTGCGTGACTGTATGTCTGCTTTATCTCGCTGATACCACGTCTCAACACGTCCGCACAGACCAGATAGGCTGTGGTTTTTGTGTGGCTGTTGGATGCGCTATTAAAAGGTGTATAATAATTTGGGTCACCTAATTTTAGACCTAATAATTGGAGAAATGATTTATGGTATGAAAATATTTTTGTGAAAAATTATCAAACATAATATATTTAAGGATAACCATAATAACCAAAATATTTGCTCTGTTATAATTATTTTCTAATGTGTATCATACGCGAATTTCACTCATTAGAAAACTTTGTTTCACGGTTTGTATAGCGCTGTCAGATTTTTGCAATCGTGGCGTTTCGAATAATTTACAGAGGTTCACAGAACAGAAAGACGGCTGTATTTGAAATTTTGTGAAATAATGTAGGTAGGTAGGTATATTTTGAAATTGTGAATTACATCTCTCATCTATAGATTGGGATTGGAGTAATTTATAGTGGACATATACATACCAACACGCGTCTAGTGTAATAATTACGAGTGGCTAGACTACAGTGTAATTAAGATTGTTTTTATGAATTCTAACACGACTCTGCATTCCCTCTGCTCTATTTTAATATGGTCGCAGTTTCCCTCGCGTTAATAAGATATACATCCGACTGATGATGAGTATTTTATAACCTTTATTTGTGGCAACGTGCTGGCATAAGAATTTTTCATATCCGATGAGTAGCTTGGACGACTACACCTGAACTTACATTCTGTATAATTATCATAGATTATTATTGATTACTTTGTGTGAGTAATCAAGCGTTAACAGATTAATAATGAGCGTGCCACAGATACATAAGCGTTTCCCAACTGATTAACATAACCTTTTCGCCGGTTCCCGCCATTTCGCGCGGTCCGCGTCCATTAGCGTGGATTGCGCAAATGTCAAACGCCGAAAATGAAATTGTATTCAATGATATTACGAGCATGTGAGACACGAGGTGGTCTTTAATAAGAAGATATCATTATTGTGTAGTCGAAAAGGTATCCCGTGGAAATTGTGATATCGGTAACGAAATTCAACTGAAAACTTAACTATATGTTTGTCCGTTAAATATCTTCACTGCGTGCCCCCAGCGAAAGCCGGCGATCTTTGCGTATGCTCTATTCACTTGACCACTAAGCCTAAAAGTGTATAGTGCAAATCCCTTACGTTAATATTTATGTCATTCTTGAAGACAATTGTACCTGGAGAGTAATTGTTCGCGGCTAGATTTAACCAGCCCGTCTTAGTACAGCAGTGAACAACCGTATTTCACCACGACACTGATTATAACGACACGAGGCTCGTGAGCACATGTTAATCGAACCACCAATTATATATCAATTAGTATCCGACGTGCGCGTGCGCACACACTATTAATATGTACCTCAATATCATTATAATCAATCTATATGATTTCACATTAATTTTGTAATAAGGTCTTAAAAACTATATAATTAAAAACACTTACAAAGAATTACATAATATACAATGTTTTTGCATGAACGATTTCCTGATGTTATGTCGATTATATGGAATTATTACTATTAACATTCGATATATCTTACGTCGTTCTTGTTAAACTCTTTTTCTTACGTAAAGAAGATAATAATTATAAAAAAATTAAGTACCATGAAGAGCATAAAAATATTATTTCGATCTTATCGTTTCCGAACGAATTTTACGTTTGACAGACTTGACAGATGGACAGAAATTCAAAATGGCACCCGCAGTTTTAGTAAAATGGCGCGCTGTCACCGGGTATTGAGTCGTAACTTTCTTAATTGATCGGTTATAATATAGCGTAGTGGAGTAAGTCAATGCTCTTTTATATGCGTACGCGGCCAGCCGAGACTCTGATGCTGCGTCTCGCTCCACTTCTCTCTTGCAAAACCTAACAATAGGCAGTAGCGGAACAGTTGTATCTGAATACTAATCAGCCATCGAGCACCTTGGAGATATGATCTAGCAAACATCAGCATATACTCTTGGGAACAGAAATAAGGATATGAGGGAATTAGGTAAAAGCTGATGCTCGGACTGATTTCACACACTGTCAAAGTTATGTCAGGCGAATCCTCGCGATATTTACAACATGTTTTTATATTATGTTTTAAATTGCAAGATCAGATTCGAACCCGGTCCACCCAACTTGCGGTTAAGTCTAAACCATCAGATAATCATCAATTTAAAACAACCATTTATGTTTCAAAATCAACTGTAATGTCGGCTTTCGAACGATAGTTTTATGTGATCAAACAATCAAATACAAGTTTAACGTTTTGATTCTTCACAAAAAATAATGAAATCCCAAAAAATAAGCAAGTACCTGAAATATATCGAGATTTAAAAAAATACGTCCAAAAACAAAAATAAAAATTGATTGGTAGATTCCCCATTTCTTATTGACGTAGATATTTACAAAGGCATAAGTACGTATGTACGTACAGACGTAAGTTACAAAGTAATTCTAAGCACTAAGAAACATAACGCACGAAGCCGGCGGGGGTCCAATATAAACACCGTCGACCATTTCCCCTCGTCACCGTCCGTTAGCCGGAGACGGATTTATCGCTTCCTCCACCTGATGGGATAACGGGATGGCGCAGGATGTACCACTCCTCGGTGCTTTATATCCCGGTATGCCAACGGTATAAAGGTGTGATAACTTTATCATTTTCAGCCATATTGTTTGATGTTTACGTGTTAGCCTCTGGCTGATGAGCCTCTTCAAAAAATCGGTAACCGAAAAAAGTTCCGAGCGCCTTTTTTTCTCGGGAAATATTATAATAAATGATTTCGCCCACGGGGGAGTGGCTTTCCCCAATGGCAAGTGGACGTAGCTCTACTTACTAAAACCCTGCGAGTGCCACCAATGCCCCCTCCCAACGTCAGGACAATTCGATGAGGTGAGGCTTCCGACCTCACCCCTTGCCTCTTTTGCCCCCTCATCTTATAAGGGAGATAAAAATGAGAGCCCCCTCGGCTCAATTCGCTTCGCCCGTGCTGGCTTACCCAAGGCTACTGAGCCTGAAGGACAAGGCCTGAACAAAATTATTTGCACGCTTTAAGCAGAATGTGTGAACTTTAATGCATCCAAACACCAATTGTACCATATTCTTGAAAATAAAGATTCATTTCATTTCATTTCATTTCATAGTGGGCAGCTCGCTTGGAACCTGCTGGGCCCTAGCCCCTAACTAACTAGGTACTATTGTGTTACTGGTAATACTCTATCTTGCCCTTTCGTTCCGAAATACAGCAAAGCTGTTCTCATTACAGTTAAACAACTTTGCGGGATATAAAAGACCCAAACGTAGATATCTGTCCGAGCGAGGTAGTCAGGCCGAATTCACGCCTGTGCCATTTTAATACACATGAAATTTAGTTAATGTTTAAACTATATGGCTAAGTATGAGTTTAGTTATGTGTGGATAACATTAAAGTGTTAGCGAAGCCGAATTAGTGATTAAGTTTTTGCGCCCCGTTACCCTCCACTTACATTCTAAATACCAAACAACTTTTGCTTATGGCGTTTTAGGTTAACTAAATTCAACGAATATGGCCAATACTAGAAAAACAAGTTTAAAATTTAACTGGCCAATTATACCAATTAAATCATTATTTCATCACCATTGCTTAACGTAGGGACTCTCGACATTAAATTAAAATTAATTAAATATATTGATACAGTGTTGGATGCGAGTGGTAGGGGATGGGAAATCTTGGCGATTATCTGTGTTGTCTGTTACTAATACTTGAGATGTCTGTCGGGAGCGCCTGTTATCCTCTCAGATGAAAGCAGCCAGACTATTCTCACGACATTGAAACTACATTTACTTCAGCTGATTATAGAGTTTTATCATGCCTGAAGTGTTGGATACTTTACAACCGTGGCCACGTAACGACGGGATGTCGAATGTTCTAATGTCAAAATGTAAAAGTGTTTTAAGCAACCATAAGGAAAGAGAAGTTTTAATACGAAGTTCATATAGGGGAACAATATATATATTATTATTTTCAAAATCGTACCATCAGATCTCAGATCATCAGAGATCAGAGGTCAGACCAGAGACTATCATAATATTCCGCGTCACCAGCACGGCGGACCCTTGACGATGGCGAACGTTTTGTAAAACATTAGTAGTATTGCGTGAACCAAACCAGACATAGAATTTCTGCAATAACGCCTGGGCGCACCTTCTCTCCCACTCGACCCTCGTCCCCCCACATAGGGTCGAGTTTTGCCCGACACCACGCGCTGACCACTTTCAAGCATTGCGTTAGAAAGTAATATATACATATTATTATTGTTTTTACTTTTATAAAAGAAATTCATGTAAAGTTGCGTAAGAGTAAGTGCGATATTGTAACATAAGATAAACTGCCAAGTGTGACACTGGTACATTTAGGGTTGCGTTGAATCGGAACATCAAAATGACAATACGGGACCGTTGCAACAGAGCACTACCTATGGAAAAAAGTAGAGAAACATCTTTTCAGAAAGGCTGATGAAAGATCTTAAATTAGTTTATTTCATAAATATACCGTTTTACCAGGAACTCTCAGTATTCTAGAAGAAGTGGTTCCATACTTTTACAAATAGTTTTATTATAAGGTCTGATGATTTACTTTTTCAGCCAAGTAGGCCCATGGCAACTTAGATTTAGATCTATAACATATTTCATACTAGCTGTTGCCCGCAGCGTCGCCCGCTTTAACTTATACTTACGGACTTATCCGGACGGTGACAATTTTTAACTGTAAAAGAAATCAGGCAACGTCTTCAAAGTATGCGGCTTTAAGTTTTCCAAGTAACTATTAACATGAAAATCCATTGAGTCGTTTTTGAGTTTATCGCGTACACACAGACGCGGCGGAGGACTTTATTATATGCAGTGATTGCGCAGTTTGTTCCAGATTAAAGATTTTATGACGGTTATATCCGAGTTACAGAGACTCACAATTTTAACGATCAGTATAAGTTTCCTGTTCCTGAGCGACGCTGGCACTTACCATAATGTGTCTCGTCTGCTCGTTTGCCTATTCAACTAACATACGAAAACAGCGCATAGATGGCACTGTATCATTATCACCACTATCATCATCACCATCACCAACATACATGTATCCACCATCTACCACGCCCCATTCACATTTGGATGTGAAGGTTGTTGAAACAACAAGAATGAACGTCGAAGAAAGTGAAACCAAGAGGACCGGTTGTCGGGCGGTAGGTAAAGACAAACATTACATTGAAATTTAACTTTCATTTATTCGTTTAACTGGTAAACTCTTGGCCGCTGTCACGACCGGACCATGGGAATAAGCGACGCCACTCGAAGCTGTCCTGGTTAGTTTGATTGGAATCTTCAGGAACATCTTTACCAAAGATTTTATAATAGCGAATATTTTTTCGCTAGTAAATCATAATAATACCGTACCGTACCATACCGAATATTATTATATTGGAACGAAGTTCCTTACGGCAGGCTTGGAGGAGATAGGGATTTAGGTGCGCGACCGAACTGAAAAAAAGGTGATAGTAAAACCGTAAGAAAAAGTGCGTGGAATAAAAAGCGTTAAATGAGACGTGCGCAGGCGCGACAGTCGCATACACAAGCGAGTAGTGTATAATACCTTTCTTTTTAGCCGAAGGAACTTCGTTCCTACCTGGTGTCCCACGACACCACATTTCTTTTAATTATGATTCTTCTGTGCGTGTGTATTAGACTAAACTCTTCTTAAACGGCTGAACTGATGTTGATGTTTTTTTTTGTGCCTTCCTGTGAATTCGCGAGTGGTTTAGATGCAAATATAGTTATTTCTTTAAGTTAATATACGAAATGAAACAAACGTGTGGGTAGTATTTACTACTTTAGTTATGTTTTGTCCCTAAGCAGCAGGTCCAATGAACCGTTGACATGTCCGTTTCCGCTGGTAAATGTGAAGGCCTGGACATTTCACGACATGACAAATACCAGGTGGGGCTAGCCGGGTAACGGGTAGTATCAATATCGATGTTGGATATCGATTATTATATCGATTAGACGCTATCGATTTTTATATCGACACTGTATTACTTTTAGCATAATTTTATTTTGACCGTTTACACGAATACTGAATATATTATCATCTTCTGATGTATCCATTAATTTCACATTATAATGAAGACTTATTTACATGCTCGAAATTAATGTTACTTTACAGCATCCATGGTCATAAAAGTTTTCTAACGCCGTCGCTAAACTAAGTTTGCGATAAATATCTATTCTATACTAGCTATTGTGATAAAACAATCTCAGGTCTTTTTAGGGATATGGGCACACTTTTTTTGTGTGGGAAAGGAGGGCAGTGCTATATGTATGCATATGCGTGCACTCACACATTTACTGTAAAGACTGCATGGTTCGCGGGATATATTGCTAGTAAATATATAATTTAATATCTTTTTTTATAATAGATTTCCAAAGTAACGCCTGATTCTATTAACTATGTTGAATGTTGATGTAACAACAAACGCTGTGTCTATATAACGGAACCTTTGAACATAATTCTGCCACTTCAGCACGTGTGATTTGAATTATTTTCAGGGATAGATAATAATAATTTAATAAGTTTGTTCTCATATCCTAGTCGAAATAGTTAGAATAGCACGTCTAAGGAGCGCTCACACTGCAAAAATTTTCAAACCTTTAATTCAGTTTCGTGTGTTTTTTACTATAATTTATATATTGTGAGGCCTATGGAATGCCGTGACATTTTGACTGTTTACTCGGACAATGTAAATAACTGTTATCGGCTATTGATATCAAAAGTTCAAACAAACCACGCCCAGAGATAAACATAGTTGAGGAGAAAATATGTGGTCCATGGGCTCATAAATTTTGACATAATTTAAAATGATCGTAGACAGATGATCTATGGATATTATTTATTGGATTCCTTGGTGGATAAAATATACCTTT
Organism: Lycaena phlaeas; assembly: GCA_905333005.2. Taxonomy (NCBI): domain Eukaryota; kingdom Metazoa; phylum Arthropoda; class Insecta; order Lepidoptera; family Lycaenidae; genus Lycaena; species Lycaena phlaeas. The sequence continues at coordinate 991,307 of HG995171.1, forward strand.
GCTGAACAATAGGTTGGGTGATAACTGATTGTGTAACTATTTTCAACTTTGCCATTAGTTTTTCAAACAGTAAAATAGAAATAAAACAATCGCTAGGCTAAATGTTGATTAAATACAACTCAATTGGTTAGTGTGTGAAAAAAAATGTATAAGTGGCTCAGTTATTGTTTTCTAATGTTTACGGGAATTTCACTCGTTATAACGTAACAACTTTTCCGTGGACTCTTCCGTGACCATGGTTGCTGTAAAGTATCCGAAACGTCGGGCTAATAAAAAACTCAATAAACCGCGAAAAAATTCGTAAAGATTATAATATTACTAGCTGTTGCCCGCAGCTTCGCCTGCGTTAACTAAGATTTACAACGGGATCTTAGCGGGATGATATAGTCTATATTAACCCGCGTTCCCGTGGGAATACAGGGATTAATTATAGCCAATGTATAAGCTACATTATTATGAAGTTTTATCAAAATTCATTCGGTAGTTTTTGCGTGAAAGAGTAACAAACATCTTCACAAACTTTCGCATTTATAATATTAGTAGGATTATTTACTTCAAAATTGGGCAAATCACGCGATTTTATGATAACAATGATAACGATTATATGCTATAATTACTTTCTTAGGATTCCATTCCTCAAAATGACAAAAAATCATCCACATTAGAATAATTCGTTGAACATTGACATAGAATAACTATTATAATAATTAATAACAAACAAGGCCTCAAAACATATGTATGACATACAGAACACACGCTTTGTGTGTTTTTTCACGAACGTTTTTTGTGTAATTATTAATTATCTTATCAATGTGTAATATTTATTACAATATTAATATATAATACTAGCTGTTGCCCGCAGCTTCGCCTGCGTTAACTAAGATTTACAACGGGAGCTTAGTACGCAAAATAAGTAACTTTTCTGGTTGATTTTTTACACCTTGTGTCCGAAAAACCCAAATATCTTACGGAACCCTTTTTTTTTTCAGAATAAAATTTAGCCTATGTTACTCGTAGATAATGTAGCTTTCGAATGGTAAAATAATCGAAAAAAATTCGGAATCGAAAAATATTAAAATTTTTGAAATTGGTCCAGTACTTTTTAAGCCTATTCATTACAACCAAACAAACAAAGTTTTCCTCTTTATAATATTAGTGTAGATGTAGATACAGTATAGCAAAGGAAGAATTCAGTAGTTTTTCCTGTAAAGAAGCCACAGCCCAGACGGGATGCTGTACACCGTTATTATATGATGCATCAAATAACACGTCATGCAAATGCAATTTATGTGAAAATTCCTTAAAGGCAAGTTTTAACAAACAATTAGCTCGCTTGTCTGTCGTCGATGTCGATCGTCAGTCATCACTTACACTTTTTGTTAAATCCGTAATAACCAAATAAAACTCCCCCCTCCCCCACATTCAGCTCAAGTTCATTATTCGAAACAGGGTAACCCAAATCTAACTTTTTCGAGTAGGTAACCTCCTCAAAGGCTTAAGTCATTGAAAGGGTTAACCCCTTCACATGGTTACCAAAATAACTGGTGTTACCCATTTCGCTGGCTTTTGAGAAGTATCCCGAACAAAATATAACCGATGTGATTTGAGCTATCCGATGTCTGGGTTACCCCGTGAAAAGGCTTAAGCCTTAAGCGGGGTTGTCCGGTCCCTGGTTGTTTTAGGATAGATAAAGGAAAAAAGATTAAAGAGATTATTGTAGAGCTTCTCTATAAACAACATTTGACGTTAAATTATTTTCAGGTAACAAAATATACTGATGGTTGGGGCTCCCGACCCGTGAAAAGGGCAACGTAAAGTTGCCTCACGTCAGAGCCGCGCGGGTACCTTAGTCATATATCTAACTCCCCTCCCGCACGCGCACCCCCGCCTTGGATACGCACGCACGCACAGTGCAGCAGAAATCGTAATATTTTAATTTCGCCATAACTTCAAAACCAAACGTCCAATTTTAATCATTGAAAGACCAAATATTATCTACATAAACTGTACTTAGTGATGAAATAATTTATTTTGATAAGGATTAATAGAATGAGTAAAATAAACGCGTTTAAATGTAGTCCAAAAAATTCAAGATTTCAAAATAAAAAAATGGTTATTGTGACTCACTCGACTTAGATAGGTATAGTGTGTCGCGGACTTTTTTGTAGATAATTATAAGGTCTTCAATTAATTAGAACATTCTATGGTTGTATCTTCTATAGTTTAGGCAGCGTACGCAAAATAAGTAACTTTTCTGGTTGATTTTTACACCTTGTGTCCGAAAAACCCAAATATCATACGGAACCCTATGTTTTTTCAGGATAAAATTTAGCCTATGCTACTCGTGGATAATGTAGCTTTCGAATGGTGAAAGAATTTTTGAAATCGGTCCAGTACTTTTTGAGCCTATTCATTACAACCAAACAAACAAACAAACAAAGTTTTCCTCTTTATAATATTAGTGTAGATTGTGTGCTAAAACCAAATACTTTGATTGAGTATGAACTATAATAATACAAGTTGTAATATTCGCCACGGTACTAGGTTAATGTTGTTTAAAGTTTCTTGGATGTTTTCGTTGTTTTGAACAATTAACCTTAGTCCGTCGGGCTGTCGAAGCCATCGGTGCTTGAAGCCAAGGATGCGCAGACCTCGCCGGATCCCACTGAGACGTTACATAATCGATTTTACGCTCTGCACTTTTTGTCACATCATATTTGACCATTTCAAGGAATCCGCTTTAGATAAACAATGAGCATTCCGACATTTTTTGATTACGGTTTTTAGAATTAAAATCGTGGTTTCAGTAATGCTTTTATAGATAACTCAAAACATAATACATTTCTTTATTAAATTGTGGTATTCTATAAAGTATGTTAAAATGAATTTTAATTTAATATCAAAATTTAAATAAATAAATATAAATGAAATAAAATCGATTCGCCCAACGTGGGGCTCGAACCCACGACCCTGAGATTAAGAGTCTCATGCTCTACCGACTGAGCTAGCCGGGCTGTGGCAACTACGTTCAAATTAAAGTATATAAACTAGAAGTAACAATTTACTAGGATTTTTTTTATTTATAAATATTTTTTTTAAGAATACGATAGTTCAAAAATAATTCTATGGACGTTTTTGTTTTATTTAATTAATATATCAAACTTCAGAGGTAAGGTTCCGTTGGCACGAGCGCTTGTTACCCAGCGTTAAAAAGCGTTTGAATGAGAAATGGATACCGATGTGATGTATCTGCTCACCGTTAGCGTTTTTATAACGCAACGCTTTTTTATCCAGCACTGTTGGATTTTCGACTTTGAGTGTTTGACATTAAATCGAATTGAGATTGCCCAACTCGCATCTCGCACTAAAGTCGGGTTATACGGCAACGCTTTTCAAGCGCTTATGTAACGGGCTTTTTTTGGCAAAAATACCTACTATTATAATTATGCTATTTTTGGCACGTCTACAAAAATACACCTAATTTACGTAGCTCTATCTTTTATTCTCAAATATTTCACTTCAATAAAATAATATTTTTATCTTAACTTCGCACTATATTTTTGTATACTAATACAGGCAAAGTTGCTTCTTCCATAACGTTATAGTATAAAAAACACCATGCTTACTGGTCATTGGTCAACCATGACGGTTTATTGTTATAACCCATGCGCTCAAAAAGCGCGCCAACTTGTACTTTGTTCTAGAAAGGTATACGTTGTAGATTCTATGTTATAGGCTGCCGGGGGCTATCTATTAGGCTGTAATTCGATTTAATTAGCATATTCAGATCTTCCGTCAGCCCGACATACTTGCGCCCCGGGCGTTGCTCGAGTTCCATTCCATTTCGCACAGCTATCTAGATATGCATACGTTTTCCTTCAGCATAAATTAGTCTACGCTGTGCAGTATAGGTGCCTGCTTCTTCTTTTGAAGTATCTTTGCTGTGTTTTGGTAAGAAGCGGGTGACAAACACACGTACAGAAGAATTTTATATAGTATTTCGTTAAAAAGAAGATAAATATCAACCTAGGTCCGTTGTAAGCGACATTAATATGTTACAAGTACAAGGAGCATAAAAGTTTAGGTTCTATAGCTCGTAATCAGTGCTGGATTTACGTATAGGCCTGTGAGGCCCGGGCCTAGGGCGGCATGATTTGAAGGGCGCCAAAATTTCAGAGACGAAAAAAGTAAAGAAGACTGCCTTTGAAAATGAGTTTGGATTAATTTTTATAAAGAATTCTCTATAGAATATACCTATAACAATCCACTTTTTTATTTACTTTTCAGTCTATGAATAAGATTATGTTTTTTAAAGATTGATTATAGTCTTTACCGAATGATGTTCTTTACTTTTTGTTTCATTGCTGAATATCACATGTATATAAAGCTTTTAAAAATGACTAAATCTTAATAATTTCGCCCTGGCCCAGCAGTGGGTCATAATATAAGGGTTGATACTTTACTTTTTTCTAGCATTAAGGGCGGCAAAATAAACAGGGCCTAGGGCGGCATCAAGCCTAAATCGGTCACTGAGCTCGTTGTTATATCGACAAGAATAGAAATGTGTACTTACTCGACGGGAGTCGAAGCCGCGACTGTGTCCGCCTGACCATCACGCGCCGGTGGAATTATATCAGTTTTCCACGAGATATTCGTGTCTAAACGACAACACTAATTCCTACCGTCCGATTAAGGTGTTGAGTGGACCGCGACGGTCTAATCATTGTTAATACAGTGATCATATTTTTATGCCGCTATAAAAACTTTTACTCTTGAAAAACTTATAGATTTTAAATATTGATTTCGTAAGGGTTTTTCTAGCTCATTAACAAAAATAATCGAGAGGTCAAGTTTAAATCGTATTTTTGTAAATTCTCAAAGATCCAAAGATCCTAGAGATCGTCTACATTTTACGGTTAAAAAAGAACTATTCAATCGATTTAAAAAAAATCATTCATCGGTTTAATGTCTCTGAGTGACCATAGCCTATAGAAAAATACATTACCCGAATACGGCTGTATTAAGTATCGATGTGAGTCACCACTGCCTGTGTCCAGTCCATCTTTACCGCTCGCCGCGGTTTCACCCGCGTACTTCTCATTTCCATGGGGACGGGATAAATTATAGTCTGTATCACTCACAGATAGCGTAGCCTTAAAATTAAAAAAATAAAATCCGTTCTTTAGTTCCCGAGATTATCCCCTACAAACTCACAAACTCACGAATACCTCTTATAATATTACTATTTATAAAGCTGCAGTAAGAAGTATTAAAGACGTAGTATTTATGATTTTGAGGCTTATTATTGTATTTACGATAGATACGACAGAGGAACTTCCAAGAACAGAGCATCTCAGAATTGACAAGCAATTCACCAGCTAGTCCTCTGATATTGGTGTCTATGGATGTATCGTCATTTACCAGGGGAATCGGCCGCCAATTTGTCCCCTGTTCTATTGAAAATTATGTTTTTCTATACCATAAAGCAAGGCCCTTTAAAGGAAATTGTTTACGAGTTATATAACAAGGTAAACACCTTGACGGTTTGACACTTGACCGTCTGTTGCGCAATGACACACACGCACACACACGCGCACACACGGTGGTCGAATATTTATTATAAAGATGGGTGCGTCCATGAGTCACGACACGGGTGATGTCTTCGATGATGGTGGACTCTTTTCTCTTGTCAATATCCGATTGATTATGGCTCACAATGCATTTTGGATAAAATAATAATTTACTTGTACCCTTTGAATCCTATCGTTCGTTACTAGTCTTTTGAAGTGAAAACTTCTTCAACTATTACCACGTGCTCATGTGACGCTATTATCAATTTTTTATTTGTTTGTATTAAAATTGTATATTTTATAATGTCCTAATCCTAAATTTTCACTTCTGTCGGTAGTCTGAATGGCATTTTTTTTTCTAACGGAACAGAAATGACTTAAATACAATTTTTCGCAAATAAAAACTGCAGCTTTGCTCGTGTTACCTTCGAGTTACAGCCGTATCTGGATTTTGATTATTGTATAGCGCAGGGCTAAACTGTGCGTTGCGACATTGTCCAAGATCCCCATGGAACGGCTGCCTGAGTCGATGCGACCAAGTCCTTTTTGGACTACCATAGGTATACAAAGACCAAGTGCAGATCGAAATCAATTAGGAGAAGAGATGAGAGTGAAAATTTCCAAACTTGAACGGTTTTGGGAAGTAATACCCAGGCACATCCTTCTCAGTAGTTCAACAATTTTACTGAACAAAAGAAAATAAGTATATCTTATAACTTTTTTTTTCTTATTTTGCTAAAAATATATTAGAGGTTTTAGAAAAGGGGAATGAGTCCCTAAAATAACCAATTGCAAATTTAGGAAGCACACATATAGATAGATGAGTAATGCGAGTAGACTGTAGAGTAATGAGAGTATGGCTCAAGTATTTGAGAGGCGTCACGGCCGGGCGCCCGCGCAGGCCCACATCTTTCTAAATGTTGTACGCCACTCTACTTACTTATTTAATCATTTCAAGAGAAAATTGCTCTCGGAAATAGCCGAAAGGAGAAGTTTGGGAATTTTTAATGATAATAATATCTTAAATCAGATATATAATATTAGGAAAATAAACAGTTGTCCTGTACAGTACGTCATTTTGTAGTGGGTTCAATTATGAATAAAAACGATTCCCAAATCTACTGGAATAGGGGGGTAGTAGGGGTGGAAATTAATCATATATACATTGGTCACCCATTAACCAGGTGGGAAGACGATCTCCGAGCAGTGGCCGGTCCGTGTTAGATGCGGCATGGGATCCGTCGTCTTAGCGTTCATTGATGGAGGCTGGAGGATGATATGTTCAGCACTAGATGGATAAAGGCTTATAATAATGATGATAAATTAATTGGTGTGCAGACAATACGGCTACATTCGTTAGGACGGAGGGTCTACCTCCAATTAGATGGAGCGACGATCTCCGTGGGCGGTCAGAATTGGATGCAAGTCGAGGATTAGCCGTCTTGGCGTTCATTTAAAGTCATGTCCAGCCGTGAACGGATTTGTGAGTTAATGATGATTGTACGTATAATATGATACTGATAAATGTGTTTGAAAACGCACGTTCTAATTAAAGGGATGCGTTGTGTCTTGTTCTTTGCCGCGTGTTGGAGTTAAGGTCAAGAGCAGTTTAATCGCAGGCAAAGACATTTAAGACGCGACATTAGAATTTTTGGCAGTGTGCTTTTCGCTGTTGTAAGGAAAGTAAGTACTTAGTTAACGTGAATTGAATCTTAGTATGTTATTTTACATGATATATTCAAACGAACCAGGATGTGAAAACACCTCCATAGATTTTAAATCTATGCTAGATCTTTTTAATTTTTGTTTTGTTACTCGAACATATTATCTCCAAATTTTCAGAAACGATAGTAATGCTACTTACCGAGCTAATTGGAATAAATCATGTTATTCACTTGTGTAGTTTATTTTGTATGCTTTATTTTTAAATGCTTTCGTCTCTTTTGTTCGCGCACGGAAGTAGATTGGGCTATCTCATTGAAACTGTGTGAAAAGGGTGTAACGAGTGTAGAAGATATTTTTCCGTGCCTCTTTTTAACATTTCAAGATAGCCAACGTATACCTCACCTCGTTACATCATAAAACGTTTCTTCTGTTCTAAGTGCTTCTAAGGCTAGCGGCTTACTTCCCCTTGGGAGTATGGAGTAGATTATAGCCTACGCGCAGTTATTCTAATGTGTAAGATACATTAAAGTTTCATCAAAATCTATTCAGTACCTAGTTTTGTATTGAAGTAACAAACATCTATACAAACTTTCGCGAAGTATGTAATTACAATACTGTAAACAATGATATTATATTTTAAAAAAATTAACAAAATTTTATGTTATTAAAAATCGTCTGAAAAAAGCTGATGATCTTTTTTTGCATTTTACTATGTATGTATGTATAAGAATGGTGTGAAACCGTATTTTTAATATGCAGTATTTTATATCAATTAGCAATACATTAACATCCTTTATCGTGATAACGCTTAGAGGAATTATGATAACATAATAACATAATAATTTTAAATAACAATCTTAATTAATATAATTATTAACACTTTAAACTAATTAAAAAATAATGTAATCACAGGAACCGGATAACTATGGAGATTAATTTAAGATTCGTGATATATTTATTAATTAGTGGGTCAGTGTGACTGGGGTGGTAAGTGACCTCTGACGTCGCGGGGTCGACGACCGATCTGTAATGTTTTCACTTTCGATAGACGTGAGAGCCGCGTCGATGCGTCCATGATGTATCGATATTATAAGTCGATTGTTAATTGGTTTTCATGAATTGTTATGACAGTTCCCCTCACCTTCCAATGAACAGAGTTTCAATCATTACAATTATTTTAAATTTTTAAATAAAAACTTCTTAAAATTAAGGATCTTTTATGTGAAAAAAAATCATAGAACTCGCATGATTGTCACCGCACGCTTTCAATTAAAATTTAAAATTTCTTCGTGTCATTATTCTAAGTTATTCAAATTTTTCTAAGTTAGTTGGATATACAAAAGGCGCCAGCTGATGGTAAGTGGTCACCGTCGCCCATCACATCAACAAGTTCAACCTGTACTTGTTCATATTATGTAAGTTAGTCTCTGCCCTTCTTTCCGAAACACGGAAGAAACAAGCAACAAATATACGTTCAATACATGTATTTAATACCTAAAAGCTCCTTACGTCTAGAGGACGATGATTTCAATGTGAAACTTTTATTACATTGTCTCAAAATGTTTTGTCTGTGTGTTGCATGTCGCGTGACGGTCGGCCGCGGAGTGGGGATAAAGTGAAAGACTCTCGTCACAGCAGCCCTTTTATACCCTTAATGTAATACTCTGAATTTTTTTAATTAAATGTCTATTATGTGAAAAACAGTTTCACTTTTACCGTGGTTTCATAAAACCACACAATCTTTTTTTTTGGTTTGATTTTGAATATTGTATAGATAACAAAAGTAGAGGATGGTACAAAACATGTTTATAATAGACTGAGTGAATCTAAACCGTTCCCAAATCTCGAGTAGATTGTAACAAATGAAATAATTAAAATCTGTCCAACAGTTTAGGAGAAGTTCAGTCACATACACACGCCATTATATTATATAAAAACACTAGTTATGGCTACGGTTATTGAACACTTGTCTGTACATATCACTTTCTAAAAGTTAATAAAGCATTTTTGTTTTCTATAAATAAAGAACAAGATTTTATTTTTAATTAAAGTATCGACACAGTAATTACTATGATTGATGGGTGTAAGTGTAACTGTGGGTTCTAAACGAGTCTCTATGATATACTATATTGGTTACATTAGGGGGCGTACATAAAATACGTGAGATGTTTAAGGGGGGGGGAGGAGGTCGAGTCAAATCTCATCTAATCTTACGTTGGGGAAAGGGCCCCCCCCTTCTCTCGGCAAATATCCCACAATTTTTTTTCTGATTGGAACAAAAAAAAATATACTATTTTAGTCCATTTAATCCAGTATTCTATTGTTAAATTTTTATTACACTTATAATTAAACTTCTCAGCAATATTGATTACAAGTCTTAGCTAGTCGTAAATAAAAGTACGAAGCATTTTTTTATTATTTTTCGAACAGAAAATAAAAAAACACCTATGTAATTTATGGACGCCCCCTTATGTCTTGACAATAAGTGAACTTTGTTATAACCTGTTGGTTACCCAATGACAATATAATTTCATCCAGATTTAAACTAACTTTTAACAGGAGCCGTGGTTCAACGTAAGTAGCTGTAATTGTATTCTGTTTTCTATTTCTTCTTTATGCTTTCTTATTTTTGTATTCTGTATTTGTACAATTTTGTAATAAGCCTCTTGTTTATTGAAGTTTTCGTATGGGTAGTAAAGAACACAATTATAATATATTCGAACTACCGGACCTGATAGTCGTCCTGTATAAAACATGTCGTGGACCGAATTTTAATCTTAACCATTTTCGAATACACATGAACACACTTTATCGGAATTGGTCCAGCAGTTTAGAAGAATCCTACTAATATCATAGCGCCTTCAGCCGCTATGTGAGGGTCCCGGATCCACAGGCAACAGGATAATCGAGTGGCAGACCCGCGCTAAGCATGGGGCATCAAGAGTTGATGATGATGATAACTAATAGATGGTTATTGACATTTTTAAAAGACCTTACACAGTTTATCGATGTTTCCACCTCACTAGTGTAGTCCGCTAATTACTGTATTTGCTTTCCAATCAAGATGAAAGTTATAATCGTCCGTTTAATAGCGACATATTATCGTATCGTTTACGTCTCAGGCTGTTAATATACGATTGACCGTAAAATACACGTTTATGTATTTTAAATTAACATGGTTATTTTCACTATTAAAACAACTTAATATTTATATCTAATGTTTACGCGATTTTCACCTTTAATCGTTTGTATGAGCTTCAACGCGTTATGAACTTTTAATTTTATTTTAAGTAATAAGATATCTAATTTCGATAAAAAAACTATTTTCTTTACATATTTTTCCTATTGCAACGGAACGCGGCGAGCCGCTATACTTAAATTTATGTATTTACTATCACATATTATTATTATAAATACGGAAATTTAAATCGTTTGTTATTTTGCATTCAATAGGCTCTGAATTTAAGTAACAAGTAACACTATACATAATTGTTTAACGCACGTGAAGCTGCGACGGATCTCCAGTAGGTGATTATATTTTATTTATTTATATTTTTCAAAAAAACAAACAGTACATTAACACGTATTACACCTTAAAATCAAATTGAATGAACCAGAAAAGTTTCTACCAAAAATTACACACACACACACACACACACACAAATACAGACGTAAAAGACGTAAATGTGAGAGATGAAAAAAATATTATATATTTCCTTTTAAATATTATAGTATATATTCTTTATAATATATTAAAATTGCTTATTTGGAGTCCTTAACTAAGCAAAATGTTAAGTTCCAATATTAAAAATAGCGTATCGGATTGTTAAACGTGGCTTAACAAACATCCAAACATCGGAGTCGATAGTCGTTCGAACATAAGCTGTTCGGCAATACTTTATGCTGCATAGTTTAAAATCCGTTTCCTTGGAGTTTGTATGATTTCCTGGTGTTCGTTTTTGTCGTTTTGCTGTTGATGTTTTCCTCGAAATCATGCTAGGAGTAATATGCCATTGTTCGCCCGTACGGCCGCACCAGGTAAGAATTATCGAGTTCTTTCAACTTCGAGTACCTAATCGATTGGTTTGCCATCATCAGCCATCTACAATTGATAATATTAATAATAAATAAATAAATTATAGTCTATTTTATTATTGATCCAATGATCTATTGATTCAGTGGCTGTGAGCCTATCACACACCCAGGAGAACGGGTGGCCGAGGGGCCATTGAGATTCAAGAGTGGAGGCCGCGTTTAGATAGACGAAGTGTTGGTCGGCCATTAACCAGGTGGAAAGACGATATCCTAGCAGTGGCCGATCCCTGTTGGATGCGAATGGCAAGGGATCGGTCGACTTGGCGTTCATTGAGGAAGGCCGATGTTCAGCAGCGACCGGATAAAGGCTGATAATGATGATGATCACCCACTGATTATCAGGCATACGCCTGCTTATTTATTCTGAAGTTCTGTTCAATTTGGATTTTTTCATCCGTTCTAAATGTAAGTTCCAAATATCGTCATTAAATAGTGCCTTTTAAATTTAATTAACATAAAATGTGATATTATATAGTGTGTACCGTGTATGTAGAAACGTATAAGCGACATAAATTTTTAGTATCTAAATTTAGTGTTCTAGGTAATGCTAAAATATCAAACGCGTTTTGAGAAGCTTAAATTATAACTGTGAGTAGTTACACCAGTTATACTTATGCATATAATATTTTTTTTCTCCGAAATGTAACTTACGTAAGGAAAATAAGGAGACAGCGTTTACCTTTATCCTCATACTTCTGAAATGTCAGTTGGAAACATTTTCGGTTGGGTAATAAAAACCGGTACACCTCTCGAATTAATAGATGATTTTTCAAAATTATTACCAGCATTTCGAATGAATGAATGAATGAATGATTTACGACGTATTGTGACTTGTGAGGTAAGTGGGGCGAGTGAGGTGTGGGGCGGGGGAGGCAGGTGGTAGTGGGTCACCAGTGCTGAGGAGACAGGCTGGCTCCGGTCAAACCGGCCACGGCGCAGGGCTGGCATCTTATACTAAATATCACACAAAAATCACTTATATGTGTAATATTTTTTTGATGAGCGTGGTCTGATGAAACCTTTCATGGCTGCGAAGGGTCCATAATTTCAAATTCGGTTGTTCATGTAAACGTAATGAATATCAAATCATATCTATACTAATGTTATAAAGAGGAAATATTTTATTGTTTGTTTGTATTGAATAAGCTCCGAAACTACTGGACCGATTTGAAAAATTCTTTCACTGTTAGGAAGCTACACTATGCCCGGTGAACATTGGTTATATTAAATTTTAAAAAAGTAAGGGACCCGTTTTAAATCTTGTTTGACGCAGGCAAAGCCGCGCAACAGCTAGTATTTTATAGAATTAGTTCAAAGACAACGAATTACAGAGCCAGTGATAAGTTAGACTGGCTGTATCGGATTACGCTGATGCCTTACCATCAGGTGTCAGACCTGTCGCTGTATCTGTGAGTGGTCAACTAACCCTGAAGATTGGTTATCGTGCAAAAATGATGATATATTTAAGACAAAGAAGAAGACTATAGTATATGTAAACTAAAAACATACAGTCGAATTGATAACCTCCTTTTTTTGAAGTCGGTTAAAAATGGTATAGAGAACAAAGTTTTGTCTTTTAACTATTACATACTCAACATTTTAGAAAATTACACTAAAGCTACATCAAGGTAATAGATATTTAAAAAAATTAATTATACATTTTCGTTGTTAAAGCATTGTGTTATTGTGTTATTGGCTAGGGAGTGTCCACGTGGGTAACACTCGGAGTCGGAGCATGCGAGCTGTACGGAGAAAGTACTAAAGCACCGACCCTACAACCTGCGCGTTACGTCAGAGGAAGCCGCACGCACCGCCGCGTATTGGGCACGCTTTGATTTATGACATAACTACACACGCACACACAAACACACGCACACACAAACACACGCACACACACACACACACACACACACACACACACACACACACACACACACACACACACACACACACACACACACACACACGCACACACACACACACACATACTCAATTCGATATTTACCGCGAAAGTGTGAAACCAAAATTCATACATTGATTTTCACGACTGCTCCTTTGAGGTAGAGCTGCGAGATGATTGCAGTCGCCCATATTTGGAGTTGGTCATCTTTGGCATAGTCCAATGGAGTGTCACAGTCTCGATGTAATATTATGATATAATGAGCTATAAGTAATTACTTTGTCCTTATTAAACATTTGCTGAGCCGCAAATGGTTGCTTAAGAAATAAATACTAGGTTATACTTTGTTAATTTAGATTTTCGATTAATTATCTACATCTACACTAATATTATAAAGAGAAAAACTTTGTTTGTTTGTAATGAATAGACCCAAAAAGTATTGGACCGATTTAAAAAATTCTTTCACCATTATAAAGCTACATTATCCACGAGTAACATAGGCTACATTTTATGCTGGAAAAAATAGGGTTCCGTAAGATATTTGGCATTTTCTGACACAAGTTGTATGTTTCTTTCAGTGTTCGACAGCCCATTTATCGATAAGGATATATCATCCCGCTAAGATCCCGTTGTAAATCTTAGTTAACGTAGGCGAAGCTGCGGGCAACAGCTAGTTACATATAAATTGAATAATTGAATAGTAATCAGCGACACAGCAATAATTAAGATCTGTTGAGTGTAGCTTCGCTCGGGTACACTCGGAGGTCCCGAGTACACCCGATCGAGCCTTACACATCAGAGCGTGACGTATTAGACTTACTCACAGCCTAAAAATAAAACTGTGTGCGGTGCGGCGAAAGAAGTTGACGTTTTTTTCATTCAAGTGAATTGAATAAAGAAGGCGTTATGAAAATGTGTGACATACAGACAGCATTATTGATCTTTCGCACCTTTGGCTTGATTTATAGTCGGAGTCATTGCATAATAGGGTTCCGCGACAACCAACGGAACCATTCAATATCATCGCCAGCTCACCTCTGTAGCCGGTTATCGAAACCCGTTCACAGGTATATCGTGCAAATTGGATAATTATTATGTTTTGTTCACAGATCACCGGGAAAAAGAAAGTGCGTGTTACCGCTTTCTTTGAGCGAGATATCCCGCCCAGGAGGTACAGAGGTGGGTTTATTTGATTAGCTTACTTTACTTCTTTTAATTGTCGGACATTCACTATTCAAAAGGTTTTTTTGCTCCAGATGAAATAGCTTGAAACTTTTCTTATTAACTGAACTATCTAGTGCAAATAGTTGTTAAATCCGACTAATAGTTTCAGAGATTGACGCGTCCAGACAAACTCTTTTCAATGCTTATTTCAAACGGAATGTTTACGAGAGTAGACGATCTCCGTGCAGTGGCATGATACGTTAAACTTTATAAAGACTTAAACCGTAATCGCGAAGCTCTGATATGTATCAGGAATGACTGTTCGCGGATGATAAAATGTGTACATTTTACAGGATGGACCACGTGATTAAGCGCGGCCTTATGTCAATCCCATACATTTTATCATTTCGAACTTCGCTAACGCTTTCTTAATGGCATTTTGGCAAGGTCCCCAGGTCCGCGTTGGATGCGAGTAGCAAGAGATCGGTAGTCTTGGCGTTCATTGAGGGAGACCAGTTCAACAGTGGACGGATAAAGGCTGATGATGATGGTCCGCGACAGTCATTCCTGATACATATCAGAGTCATTATAAAGTCAAACGTATCATCTAACTGCATAATATGTATTAGTTAATCATTTCAAAAGTGAAAATGACCTTGTTTTTCATTTCAAATTTTCAAATTATTATTATTTTTATTTACAAATATATCACGTCGTTTGTTCGAGGAACTATGATTTTGATGTAATTTACACTGTACAGTTTTATCCAATTTAAGACAGAATTTTCGATTGGAGATAGTTTTGGACGCGATAGCTGTGAATTGCAGGGCATCTCTTACTTACGTACCTAGTTATATTATAAGTATATATACAGATTACACAACCTTTATAGTTCTAGAGAATCTAGCAAAACATATCTGAGCGTATTTCTTTGACTTAACAATGGTCGTTTCATAACTTACTCATGCTTTAAGAAAATGTTACACAGTGCATTATTGAAAGTTTTTTCTTAACATTTATTAGGCCACCCTAGTAACGTGGGAATCTATTATGTACAGGGAAATATGCTTCTTACGTGTATGTTAATTGGGATTTTATTGTTGTGCCGTAATTATCAGTTTATCAGCCCTAAATGAGTACATGAGAATAGCTAGTAGGAAGTCTCTTATCGTGTGGTTTATCAAGTTTCTTCATACATTTGAACACAGATGCTTATCCTATTTTACCCACAAAGGCTTTTAATATTCTCAGGCTAGTCTTTTGCTCATGTTTTTCTTAAAAGTGGCTAAGCGGTGGCATATTTAGGTATTAACTAGGGATGCGGCAGTCAGGTTTTAACGTAGACCCATCAATTTAAAACCTTAATCAATTGGATTTTTATTGGTTTTAAATTTATTGAAGTGTCACTTGTTACAATTTATTTGAGCTAGCTAATAGCTATAAAATCAGTGAGATATAACTCAGGTTATATTTTAATTCGATTCGGTAGAAATGCGAGGACAAACAACCTATATTACCAATCGCAAATATAAACAATTTTCGTATTATTATCATACTATACAATAGATAATAATATTATAATAAAACAAATAATTACGGATTTTATCGCGTTTTATTAAGATCTGTACATCCACGAGTCCTAATACTTTACAGCCCCAAGGTCACACTCCGGCAAAATCAGGATAAACTTCCACAACTACCATAAAAAGTTATTTTATTAGAATAAGTGGTATATGTGTAAAATGTGATGCGGCCTTAATGACGGATGCGTCATACGAATTTCTAAACCGGTTGAGAAACGCTGGCGACAGAGGATGTGATGGGGTAGACCGGGGATGTTACGAGCACATCCTCCGTCGGATGCTGTAGATAATGATGCCTGTTTATCTGCGGTCTAATACCAGTGGCTGCTTGACAACTATCTTTATTACAGATAAACAAACATGGCATCAAATAAAATTAAAGATTTTATGTGTAACCAAATATACATACAAATAAGTACTGAAAAATGCTTTAATGAGGTTTTTTATGCCCTAAGAAGGCATAATCAGAGGTTATGCAAATGCATTACTCCCCTGCCTCTACTGCTCACTGCTGCCTGCTAACACGGCAGCATAGCTGTCCTTTAACTTTTTATTAATATTGGGAGTTATTTTCCCATTGAAATCAGTTAGCCATAATGAATAGATGATGATGATGAATTTATGTTAAGCCATATTAAAACAGATGTTACAAGGAGCGTATCTGTTCAATGAATACTAGTCAATTTGAGTTTCAAAATAGCTCAATAAATATCAATGTTCGCAGTACCGGTAATATCGGCGATATCGGCAGTATCGGAAATACCGGTGGTAACGGGGTATCGGAAATATCGGTTGTAACGGTAGTATCGTCAGCATGATCGTCTGTCCGCTGATTTGAACCTTGATTGTATTATAATTGGGCACAAGCTTTAGGCGCATAGCGTTTTCTTTATATTATTTATCTTTTTTTACTATTTCATTATATCAGCTAAACTGAGTACTGTCATGTAGATTATAGTGTCGAGTTGAGATTTTTGTTTTCTTTTTATTAACATCCTCTTGTTTGTTTTGATATTGCGGGGTCCAAATTTATTTATTTACTTATTTATTTTAGGCAAATGTGAATTAATTTATGTAACTAACATGTTGTTATTATTTATATGTATATTAGTATGTTGTTATTTAGATGTAAGTATTTACAAAAATTGTAAAACTATATTTTAAAAAGAGCAATCCTACAGAGTTTCTTGCTAGATTCTTCTCTGAGGAAAACTGCTACTTTGCGAATCTAGCATTAGCTTATAAAAAAAATTGACATGTTTCAAGTGCTATGTAATTTGCCTACGAAATAAATATTATTTGATTTGATTTGATTTTAAAGTATTGCTGAAATTTGTATTCACTGTTCGGTCGATCACCATAAAAAAGCAAAGTATCTTCTTTCTTTCTATCTATTTTTATGTTTACAGTACCTCAAAAGGCTTTTGTCACATAGAGTACATGCCCAACAGCTTTTTGTTTTTGGTGGATGTGCAGTGCAAGCAATGTTAAATACTTACAAGGAAACGTCTTCAATGTCTCCATTTTCTTCGTTTCAACTGCTTTAATCTTAAATTTCAGGATAGGTAATGCATGAGAAATAATTGTAGTCCCAGGTAAATTTGTCTAAGTGAGGCAGACATTAATCATTCACAATTAGGTGGCAAAAATAAGACTCTAATTGTAAACGAAACCGTATTTTACAACGAGTGCATGCGACAGTTTTAGGCGACGCGTAGATATTATATTTTGAGCGTCTCAGTTACATCGCCATGTCGCCAAACCGCAGAACAGGCTCTGGCATATCGAATGTACGAACGATGGTGTTAAGCGGTATGAGGCAACTATCGTATGAGGTAACATTGAGAAGGCCGATCCTCGCTCGCATTCAACTAAGATCGACTTAACGGGAATCGTCTTCCCATCTTACTTTTCGTCGACCGTATGCTCTAGCTCTAGCTCTAGCAATGCTATGCAATAGACCAAAAAGGTTAATGAAAAACGATGATGTCTGGGGTCACGCTTTAAAAACACCATCGGAATGAGATATTTACAATTATTAAGGCTTAACATGTACATAATATATAAGTACTACAAACTATGTTTTCTATTTAGTAAAAGAGTAACATTTCTTTATTTTTTCTCGATTTTCTTAAGGGGAGTCTGCATTTCAAATGCCCTTGGATAGACTACACGCATTTTAAGCTTCCCTTTGCAAGAAAGTTCCAATTAATGCGTAACGTGTCAGTGGATTGCAGTAGAGACCATCACATACTATATATATTAAGGGGCCTTTATCGGAATTTAGAATTGAAAACTCTATTTTCGTCTGAAAGTTTAGTAGTCAATATTCCGCTTCCGCCTGTGCCTTGCTTCTTGCGCACGCGCCTATCAGCACTTGGCACGAGCAGTAATTGGCCGCACCTACCCGCCCCTGTCTGCTCCTGTCCGCTCCTGTCCCCACCTGGTGAGGGTTCACCTGCCGCACGTCCGGCCATCTGCCTATCCTGTCCACATCAAACATCAGGCATCAGTCTAACTTCAATTGATTTGAGATATTCGTGTTTAGATGTTTTAAATTAAGTTGCGATCATTATACTATTTTTTGTCAATTTCTTATTATTTGTGGTTTTTCTTGGAGATAGGTAGGTTTTTTTTCCGAAAGGACCTATGCTGTTGGCCTTAAGGCCTTAAAGCTACATCGGAAAAGTATTATTTTTTTTATTATTAAGTAAGAATTTTTATAAGGGGGATTTACTCCCCCGCCAGCTTCCCCCGGGGGCGTGGCTTGACGGTCGCGTCACTACGTGGAGTAGAATTTAAACTATAGGAATGCAATACTGTCGACGTTTTGTTTCGAGTGATGTCCATCATGATGGCCGGCCATTTCCCCACCCTCAGATAGGGGGGGTGGGGGGTCGCGCTATGTGCTGTGCGTATGTTCTGTACTGTTCTGTACATTTTCCTGTGAACCAGTATTGCTGATTTCAGAAAGTAGGTTAGGCAGTAATTACTCGGCGCCTTCATATCTTTTGCTTGAAATTATTGTGATTTGAGTACAAAGTATTTTAGTGTTGATTATATTGATGAAGAAATTTTTTTTTAATGATTATTGATGATGATGGTGATGATTTTAATTGATGATCGATCATTATAATGTAGGTTTATTATCAGTATTATATCTTTTGCCATAAAAAATCATCGGGTTGTCTGAAAGTCATCATGTCAGACCCCAGCCATGATAATTCTCAAATATATTTTCGTTTCTAAATGGAGCTTACCACGGGGCTACGTTAAATGGTCGCAAAAATGACGTCTTGATTATTTCTGCATAGTACAATTAGAGTTAGATTTTGTCCTAGTTTATGCTAGTTCAGGCAGACTGTTATATTTCTATCATAGATACTAGAAAAAAGTTTGTTTGTCAAGATTTAACTAATAAATTACTGAACCGATTCAAAAATTGTTTCACCATTAGAATGCTATATCAACACCGAGTGAATCAGTCATCATACATTAGAATAAGGTCTTAAACCTTAGTTAACGCGCGACCGCAGCTTCGCCCGCGTTAACTAAAATTCATACCAAGTGCTAGCAAGCATGAGTAGTACCTGCTAGCATAATTATTAACTTCATATTTAATATCAGTTCCGCATTAATCCTTGCTTCCTAGCTTACCAGATAATCTACCTAGAAGTTCATATCCATAATTCTTACTTCCTGCTTTTAGATATAATCAATTGTTTGGTAGATCTAGACAAATCCAGAATCCCTGGTAATACTGACAATTCATCCAGATCTCCCATAAAATATAGAATCTAGCAATTAATAAGATACCAGGCTGTGTGAACATCTAGATACGGTGCCTCGCTGATTGTATCTGCGGATTTACTGGCCTTCCTCGTACCCTCTAATGCCGTCACTGATCCCGATAGTGGTTTAGGATCGACAAATTACTAATTCATTAGTTTCAATGGTTTTGTAATGTTTTCCTTATGGTACCTCCACACTGCTGCTATAGAATATTTACAAACGTTTGTAAACACATTTAATTTTGTGACAACTTTTTGTGTAGTAAAATGGTTGTAATGAAATATTAAGCATTAAGTTGTGCCGTTATTAAGTATTTTATACCAGTGTGGTAGCACCATTACTTACCTACTTTGGCGATTTTATCGCAGTTCATTAGGATTTTTGTAAATTACACGAAATGTCGTAAATTTTTATTTATGTCAGCTGGACAGACGGGTAGACCAGCTACCTGATGAATGTTTACCGTCGCATATTATCACAAGCGGTTTACCTGGAAGTGGTTCAGCGAACCGATGCATGTGTTACCGATGTATGCGCCAGTGATTACGTCTCTCTTGTCCTTTGGCAACCTTGGCTGTTGGACAGAACAAACAAGGAAGATGGCTTTGTGTAATTTATATATATTCTTTACGCTATAACTCAAGTAAAACAAAAATCTGTATGGCCTAAGTGTTATTGCCTATAATAACAATTACTAAGTTATAAATATATTAAATGTTTGATCGGTCGATTACGCCGAGGTTTATTATAGCTGTAACAGTTCATTTTAGTGTTATTATTTGAGTAATAATTTTACTACTGCCAATCACTTGAATTTTTATAATCGGTGGAATTCTCGCATTGAAAAAAACTGTAAACTATACATACCTAATACATATAAAAACTTTAGTTTAATCACGATATTCCAATTACTTTATAATCAACAAATCCAAGCATGTAACAAACAAGACTGGATCTTAAGTGCTCATGAAGTCTTTACTAAATTACACTTAATTTAACTGAGTGCCTGTGTTAATACCTTACAAATCCAAGGTATAAATCAAATTTCTGCAAGATGAATTGATATTAGAAAATAGTATGGAAGTTATTGAATAAAAACATTAAGGTAACCGATTTTAATGAATTGTTTTGTCTGGGAGCAATTCGATTCGACATTGGTAGATATGCTTATTAGATCCCATGAAATGGTGTATTCTTTCTTATTATAATAATATGTAATTGCCTTACTACTAACGCAAATATATATATCTTTCAGGAACTTCACAACCGTCAACTTATCGTTGACAGTAAATTGAGCTCTCTGAAATATAATAAAATAATAATAATTATATATAAATAATAAAATAAAAATAAAATAATAAAACAATGTCTTAGATAATGGGACTGACGGACAACAATAAGACTTAGAACAATGTTGTCGGTACGCTTCGGGCTGCCCGCACTGCACCAAGTTGCCCCGAGTTGCCACCGAGCTGCCTCGAGCTGAAAAGGCTAGCTTAGGACTAGATGTCTAGAACTTAGAAGGCTGTACCTTCCTGAACTAAATATTATCAATTTTTGTTTCTACTGCGGGACATTAGCCTTAAAAACACAATACCCGCTTCGAGAAGGAGCTTCTAACTTGATATTTCGAAGCGACTCCACGGATTTTTTATGAATCTTTTAAGTATTTGGTAGATACGAGAATTTAGGTCTGAAAAGTACACAAATATTATCCTTTCTTTCTAAAGCATATTGTATACCGGTACGTTATTATAGCGAGAAATAATTTATACGTTTACTAGCTAAGTTCAGAAGTAGTCGGATAGCTCGTACTAACTTCAATCAAGAGTGACATTTCCTCACTTGAGCTAACTTCAGGTTGGTCGAATTGAATCGCATGAAGGTAATTGTGCATGCGCAGTATCCTCCCCTTAAAGGGCCTGTGCCGGACAATGGCGAGGATGGGAGATAAGGGCATTGTTGGCAGGGCAGCCCGTGGCACCCGTCACGACCAGCATTGTGCCCGGGGTGGGCATTGTGTGGTCAACGCTCGCCTATGAGCCATCGAATCAAGAACATCTGTGTGTTATGCAAGCAACATGATTCAAATATCAAATAAAAAACCTAACAAGAAAATAAAAAAAAATCGAGCAAAACATCTGCTGGTTTTATTCAAATAATATATTTAATATTATATACCTGTGTATAATCAAAGCGAATTTAACGACACCATTTGAAATAAAATCTTTGTGTTCTTGCGTTAGGTACTAAGAACGATAAAACAGAATCAGCCTTATTATAACTGCCTGTTGAAAGATTTAAAGGAAACTAATATTAGTGAAATATTCTACCACGATAACCCAGTCTCGTTGTTCAGCTAACGAACATTTGGTAACAGACAATACTTTGATATTTTATGATATACTAGCTGTTTCCCGCAGCTTCGCCTGCGTTAACTAAGATTTACAACGGGAATAGTACGCAAAATAAGTAACTTTTCTGGTTGATTTTTTACACCTTGTGTCCGAAAAACCCAAATATCTTACGGAACCCTGTTTTTTTCCAGAATAAAATTTAGCCTATGTTACTCGTGGATAATGTAGCTTTCAAATGGTGAAAGAATTTTTGAAATCGGTCCAGTACTTTTTGAGCCTATTCATTACAAACATACAAAAATAGGTACAAATCTTTCCTCTTTATAATATTAGTATAGACTAGCATTTTTTTACTAGCGTAGGTACTTTCCAAATTATATGCTATATGTTATTTTGATGTGTAAGCTAAGGTTGAATCAAAATCCATCGAGTAGTGTTTGCAGAAAGTAAGACAAACATACATGGGGAAGAAGGTTCAAATCTCGCTATAACAACCCGTAGCGAGATTTGAACCTTCTTCCCCATATCTCGAGCCATAATTGACACCATAAACGTGGTCAGTTCACTGACCCGGCGATCAGTTAATTACGTTATATTAAGTTGAGTAACGCACCTAACTATATACATTAGAAAGCTGATGGGCACTCGGAGTATGAGATGGTGTTACTGGGTGAGATTACACTTAATCACCACTTTGGGGTTCCGTTCAAAAAAACTCTCGTAGGAGTGGTCCACAGTGACGTCCAACAAACAAACATCTAAAGGGTGATATTGTAATGGAACTTTAAAAGACAACATGCTAGGTCCCTTAACATATTATATGAAGGACCCATCGACCACATAACCCATAGACTCCTAATAACAGGGGAACGGGTTCTGGCGACACATCTGACTCACAGTTCCGATGTAAGCCGTAAACAATGTACTCAAACTATCGTGACGTCTCATTCTTTCCCGTTGCGAAATATATCCATTTCTTTTTAACGTTCCGTGATTGGTAATGTATGACATTGAATTAACTAATCACAACATTGCAACCCCTTTCGTCTCACCTCAGCTAGTTGCCAGAATGCATTTAATACGGAAAATCAAACATTAGGAGTCTATGGGTTGTGTGGTCGATGGAAGGACCATATAATGACCGTTTGATTCAAAAATACATTTTCACGGAACCGTCAGCGCCGGGTGAGACCCGTCTGAATTTCATCATTCACGTATACCCTGCTCTTAGAACTTGTGTAACGTTATCTATTCGATATATTATACTAGTAGCGCTCCGCGGTTTCACCCGCGTACCTACTTCCCATTCCCGTGGGATTACGATGATAAATTATAGCCTATATGTTATTCTGATATATAAGGTATATTATTACATGTAAAGTTTCATAAAAATCCATTCAGTAGTTTTTTCGTGAAAGAGTAACAAACATCCTCACAAACTTTCGAATTTATAATATTAGTAGGATTAAACACAAGTCACCATCATCAGCGCCGTGCTATCTTCGCTGGACATGGCCTTTTAATAAACGCTAAGACGGCTGATGCTATCACTGACCTTGCGACCACTCAAATCCCTAGTAGCATAATTGTCCCATCTCATCCATCCCTATATAAATAGGTATTACATGTATTCTATAGCCAGTAGATTCACCGGCACTAAAGTTAAAAAAATATCTAATTAAAGTATTAGATGATAAAGCTAATAATATAGCCTATCCCCGTTTCAGATCATGTATAATATATAATACTAGCTGTCCCGACTCCCGACAGACTTCGTTCTACCAAAAGTACTAATAGGTATTGCTATTAAAAAAAAAAAAACCAAAAACCGACTTCAAAACTATACCTTTAAATTATGTACAACTGAAAATTTTAAAATAATATTTTAAATACTTCGAGATGAAATAATTAACAAAAATAATTAACGAAAACATTGACACTTATATCACCTTATATTATGTCTTACTTATACTATTTAAAATTAGGTATTTTTGGAGTCGGTGCCAAACAAACTATTTTTATGGGAGCGATCATTGTGACACGAGAGTTTTATAATATTAGATAATTAATACTATATGTTAAGTAAATAAAATCTACCACCGCTTCCACGACGAGCTCTCTAACAGATACGTATAGACGACACGGGACGGACACCCAAGATCAAACAGAAATCAACAAACTATAGACGAACGTTAAACAATCAACGGTTCTCATGTTTCATCAATTGTAGTAAATTAGTAGAAACAGGGGAAAGTACCATTAGTTTGGGAGTTGGGGGGGGGGGGAGGGACAATGGTGGGAGCGTCGGCCGTGGGACACTTGATTATTGATAATCTGACACTGGACCATGAGCTTTCTTGGATTTTCCTAGGATTTCTAAAACAAGTGCTAACACATGCACTACGCTCTGCGGCTTTGCACGTCTCGATATTGGAAAAATAATCTTCTAAATTAAACAGTCTAGAATCTACCATGGAATAACTTTATCAAAATATATAAATTATATTAAAAAATGGAAACATTTTTTTTTTAAATCCTCTTGAGTGAATGTCTTACGGCGGTTTTCAATATCCTATCTATCTTAAAATTTTCTTATCCTTCTTACAATTTTGACAGATTTTGTAAGAAAATGTGTCGAAACGTAACGATAGATAAGAACATTTTAAGATAGATAGGGTATAGAAAACCGCCGTTAGAAACTGATCTTTTAGAATCTTTTGAGTTCGTTGTTTATGTGTGTGTTTTTTTTTTAATTTTCTCTTTATTATTATTTTTATCTTTAATTGAACCTATATTCATCTTAAAAGAAACATCTTTCTTACAACGGTATTAGTTTGTACGTATCTTGTGACTATATTATATTTTTTATATTACCATTTGTTATTTTCCTTAACATGACATTGTGCCAATATTTGACATAACCACAAAAAGAAGTAGATCATGAGCAGGTGGGCCCGTCGATCGTGTCCAGACGTCAAGCCCACGCGTAGGCAAAGTGGTTTGATTGGATATCTATGGGCACCAGGTCACGGCTAATGCATCCATATTTATGGCCAGGGTGATATTTATGGTGCTTTAGAAAAACGAGATACTTACAGAACGCGCACGACGATTTTTTTGGCATACTCTAAACTTTTTTTAACTGAATACTTATTTAGGCGTTGAACGCTTTTTGGTAGGGCAAAATCTTTGGAGTTCGCGTCACCGACATAGGAATAATGTGACTTTATGACTTCATTATGAAATTTAAAAAAATTGTATTGTAAGTTTGAATTTCCACAAATTATCAGTTTTCACTTCAAGTCCCCACGACAGCCATTTAAAAAAACTTTTTAGTAAGTATTGATTAGTTTTGCGACTAAATAAAGTATTGTAGTATGCAGTTTCGAATAACTTTGTAACAGTAGGACGTTTGAAACCTCAGTCCTCCCGTGACCAATTGTTTTTGTAAAGTAAGTTAAGTTTTTTTAAGTTTTTTTTTTCGAAACGTCGGACTTGTAAAAAACTAAACCGTGATAAAATCCGTAAAAGTTGTTTCATTGTAATGAGTGAAATTCGCGTAAATATGAGAAAACAATATTTTCAATAGTTTTGCGAGCTTAAAAACCATTGGATGATGGTAAATCTAATTCTTTTAATCTCATTATAAATGTAGAATATGTTTCGGAAGTCTAAAGCTCTAAGTGGACCCTGTTATGTGAATGCAAGGCTACTAGTTTCACGCCAGTAGCGGCATCATAGGCCCATAGGCGAGCATTAACTATTGAGAGACTTGATGTCTGGTGAACACTCTTGGGTACTGATAAGAACTGGAGGATGTAAGTAGGTACTAGTAGAAATTGGTGGACATTATTGGACACTGGTGGACTCTGGTGGGGCATCGTAGGATTCTGGTGGACACAAGACACCGACGACACTTATGGCCGCTAGTGGACGGTGGGTATTGGTGGACAATGGTGGACACTGGCGCTCCCTGGTGCACCTACCACATACACAGCCACAATAGCAGCTAATTTGAGCTGTAGTAATTGCTTACACTCGTGATTACACGGCGCAGGAATGCCCAAATCATTGGCTCGGTTAATAGTAAGGCGAAGTAGACTTTAAGGTTCCGCCGAGAATATGTTTTATATGGAATGATAAACATTTTTTATCGGGCATAAAAAATAGTCTTTAGGTTTACATTGCTTCCATTCTGGATATTTTAAATGGTCATGAGGATGAGGTACGAAATGTCTTCATATCACGCGATTTCCCAAAAAATATTTAGTACATAGATTCATATTATATAGATTCAAACGTAAAGTATAGATAAGAACTGCCATCTCCATTCATCTAACACAGTGATTCCCAAAGTGGTCCAGGTGGACCCCCAAGGGTCCACGGAAGACTCGAAGGGGGTCCACGATGAGCGTAACAAAAAATGGGGGTTCACAATCGTAAGTAATAGACCCCCATGCAAATTAATTTTGTTCCGATCCCGAAGAACCTGAAAAAGTTGGCTTGACTTCTCCTATTAATATTGTTAAGAGAATTTTACTATTATAATGAAATATCTTTAAACGCGCAATTCTTAAAAAAAAGGAACATTTTGAAAGCGGCCTTTGAAACAAAAGAGTTTGGAAACCTCTGATCTAACACATTAATTGAAATTCATTCTCTACAGCGTCTCATCATAACTTCAATCTAACACCGCAGTAATTCTTATAATTCGGTCATATCCCAGTAACATGAAGCGGATTATACATTGACATCATAAAAGGTGAGCAGCGCTTCGCCTTAACAGCTGGACATTTCTCACGAGATGAAAGGCGCCGCCGCGCCGCTCCACATGGGATTGCTCTTATTTCGGTAATAACTTATTATATTAACAATTGTCTAATTTTATAGTATTAAGTATGATTATGTGGGAGGTGGCTTACGGTGGCTTATGTTGAATTATCTTACACATGATAGTACTAGCACATAATACATAATATGAGCCAACCAAACCAACCAGGGTATTAAGCAAGCCGATATTAGGCAAGTATAAAATAATCTATAGGTATGGATAAAAAAGATTCGCACGTCTGTTTGTATTATGCCATTAACCATTTTTCACTAAATGTCTATGGATGTATACCATAACATTTCTTCCAATTTTTGTCTGTTTTGAGTTTTGACTAATCAATGAAATGACTGGACCGATTTTAGGGCTCATTGGAAGAAAGCTGATGTAACAGAGAGACAGCTGGAGTAACATAGCCTGTAAAATGAATAACATCAGTCAGGATACGTACGTAAATCTAAGGTAACGCCTTCGAAATCGCGAGCAACAGATAGTTAATGATATGCAGTGAAACTTTACCAGCCTCCTTACTCATGGCGTTATCTTTTATAAAAAATAACGCCATTATATCATACTAGCTGTTCCACGCAGCTTTGCCCGCGTCAACTAAGATTTAAAACGATTCTCTAACTTCTTCAAAATTTAATATAGCCTATGTTCACCGGGGATAGAGTAGCTTTCCAACAGTGAAAGAATTTTCCGAATCGTTTTAGTTTCGGAGCCTATTCAATACGAACAAACTAATCTTTCCTGTTTATAATATTAGATATTATCTTATATATATAGATATTATAAATACCATTTACACTATTTGAATCACCGATGTGAATTTACCCTTTAAAATCATTAGAATGCTAATCCGTCGTATACACAAACTATTTGCAATCCCAATTATATCGAAATATTGTAATTGCATCTCGTAAATTATCGTAACGAGATGAATGGAGGCGGTCACCTTGGCCAAATACCTCTTACTCGGAATCGTTGGTCGCTGATCGCCATGGTGAGCGGTCAAAAGCTGGACCCATAACTCACTGTGACCTTCCAATAGCTAATAATATTCAATGGTCCTATGAGAAAGTGTTTTAGAGCCCCAAAATTACAAAAACTGTACGGGAATATTCTCCTTATTGCAATATGGTAACGCTTAGAGTACCTACTACCTACTATAGATTATCGAGAAACAGATTTTTTTCTTAGGTATATCTTATACCAGTGATTCCCAAAGTGGTCCAGGTGGACCCCCAGGGGTCCACGATTAGCGTGACAAAAAATGGGGTCCACAATCGTTAACGGAGGTCCATGAAAATTAAGAAAATTAATTTGGTTTCGATAGTGAAGAACGAATGAGCCATTCAACCAAGAAAGATTTTTACTATTATAATGAAATGCCTTTAAACGGGGAAAAAAGGTCAGCAAGGGGTCCACCTGATGCAGAAAAAGTTTGAAAGGGGTCAAAAGAGTTTGGGAAAACACTGTCTTATACTAAAATGTAAAGTTAAGAGTTTTTTTTAACGCGCTTGTCTCTGGAACAACTGGTCATATTTGGATGATTCTTTCAGTTTTAGATAGACGATTTAGGGAGAAAGGCTAAAAAATATCGCTAAAAATATCAACTCGCTAAGATTCCATTGTAAATATTAGTTAACGCAGGTGAAGCTGCGGACAACAGCTTGTTGTTTTATATGGATAAGGAACCCTCAACGCGCCACTCCGACTTTTAAAAGTGCTAGATTTTTTATATACTTATGTACAATTGGTGCCTCGTGAGTCACTCGTTTCTGTTTTGATTTTTTTTAATATGTTTTGATTGGAATGACGAAAACATTAGAAAATCAAAACCATAGAAGTTTAAATCTCTTTTTTTAATTGAATAGTACCACCACCAAAGTATCTTTACGACGCCAAAACGTCAATTGAATCTATCACCGGTTTCAAGGCAAGTACCCTGAGAAAAACCGGCGAAACAAACTCAGTGGAACTACTATTTTCAAATATTCCTCCTATATAAGCCTCCCAGGCAGGGAGATGTGGTATCTTCCATGAAATATTTTACTTTATAATATCCTTTATCACACAAAAGCTCTCTAATAACTTTTTTGAATTTTTAAAACGTTTTCTGGGATCCTATTGTAATAGCGTATACGGTTGCTTGTAAAATAACTAGTTATTGAAAACAATAATCATGAGCAAGGATATCGCTGTATACGTCAGTTAAACACAGAACATACGCAGTCAAGTGGGCTGGTGAGTCAAAGCTGTCCACCTGCGGGAAAGTCATCAGGCCCGTGCCCAGCTTTCACATCAGCGAACCGAATTGCATCATCATTAGCGGCATTCCACGGCCGTTGCGTTAAATTGTTCTTCTCCGAGCCTTGTGTAAGTGCAGTTTCTTTTATCGCCTTTGTTTAGTTTTACTGTTTACACTAAGACAACCTGAAAGCAATAATGACGGGTATTTATTTACAAATGAAAGATATAGAAAGATATATAGAGAAAATAAAGAAAATGGATTCATAAATCCCTCATCTCTTTTTAGGATGTCCCCAAAGTGTATAATGGGATCCCTATTACTAGGACTCCGCTGTCCGTCCGTCTCTCACCTGGCTGCATCTCATGAACCGTGATAGTTGGACGCAATGTTTAAATATTATGAAATGAAAAAAAAATCAATATTTAAAGCACCAACATATTCATACAAATCTGTATTAAAATGTAGAGTACAAGCGACACCGATAATTGTAGGTATAATTATTGTACAATAAAAACCCTTTTTGCATTGGGTTATAAAGATTTCTTGAAGGAAATTTAAGAGGTGATAAATTACTATGCAGTAGATAAAACTTTAATGTTTATGTTAATTATAATTAAACCGTATTATCTATATTCGAGATGGTTACATGTTCATTAGAAAGCGATTACTTTAACGAGTTATGAAACGGTAATGTAAAACTAATTTTGAATTTTATAATTGAACTAAAATTGAGGTCAAGTAAAGGCAGAATTAATGTGAAATGGATGTCTATTTGGTTTGGTTACTTGTTTAAGCACGCTCACAAAACACTACTTTTTTGAGAAATAAATGAAATTTTAGCCTTCGATTAAAGTGCTATTTTATTTGATTGAATAAAAATTAGGGCAAGCATAGCCGCGAGTAAATAGTAGTGGTATTATTTTTCTACCATATTTTAAGTTAACGCATTACATTTTTCGTTTATGTGCACGATATAAAATAAATTTAAAAGATTAATTAAATAGATATTTTTATGAACAAGACCCGGCCTTGCAAGGATCAATTAAACTTCGTTAACTAGAACCCAAAGGTCGCTCGCATTTAAAACGCATCTTGGCATAACTTTAAGTAATTTAACCTTTAAAATAATGGTTTGAGATTTAAAATATCGTTTAAAGATAATTTTTAAATTAAGAACGGTTGTAAACAAGATTTGAATCTAGCTGGTGACATTTTAAATATTGTTTATGGCGTGTAATAGTATATTGTTAAGATGTGTTTATGGGCTTAATGCTGTGGTTTCTTTGAGCACCGCTCTGTATAGACGAAACAAAAGTAATATTAATTTATTTATTACTATGAAAGCTTTATCGCGATGTTTTGTACATATTTTTTATTGTCATCTCTGGAATGGTTTCTCTCAAGTTTTGGATTATTTTTAATTGCGATTAGTTGTTTCTTGCATATAAACTTTTTATCTTAAATTGTAAACTTCGATTTGAGAAAACATTCGGATATTAGTAAAAAAACCGTCCTTATTGATATTCAAGGTGGAATTTTGTAATGCCACCTGAAAGGAAAGTAAGTATAAAATATAAGCGAATATACTAAAATATGTAAAAGTACCTGTACTTTATGGCATTGATCGTAAGGGCTAATTATAAGGATAAAAGCGATCGATGCAATTTCAAAAACAGTACAGGATGTAATTTCTGCATTTTTCAGTCTGAATGACTTAAAAAAAGAGTAGAATTTTTTTTGTATTTAGTTTTCTTAAAAAAATCTACACTAGGTACACATCTATGTCCTCTCCCTTCAGGCATTACCTACATTCCACTTTGTTTATTAGAGAAGGTTCATTAACAAGGATTGAAGGTTATCACGTCATCAGCAACCTTTGTTTCACGTATATCCTGGATTCACCAATACTTTTATTCAAAATGTGTGATATTTAAACTAAGTATCCATACCAGGAAACAACATTCAATAATCACAATAGTATTAGCATCTGTAGGTACATTAATAAAATAATGTTGATCGCGCGTCAGCTGCAAGGACAGCCGCCGGAGGAATGTGCAGTATCTAAGTGGCTGGGTGTGACCAAACATGAGCACTAGAATTTCATTATTTGTCGTTTCTAGATTCAGATCAATTATATTATTATTAGAGTATTATTTGTGCCATTAATTTTAGGGCAACGCTTTCAACAACAACGTTAATCGGTTTTTCACATGTGCTTTTGTAAGTTGGCGGTATTACCATATCGCTTATTTCTTATGTGAAGCTTTGTAGTGCTTCGGACTTTTTCTGAGCAATTAAAGTGCTGAACCGACATCTGCCATTTTACGTCTCCGTATGGAAACGTGACTGTTCCTTCTTTTACCTTCGCAAGTCTCGGGTGAACTTTATTATCAAGACAATAGTATATTTTTTTGTTTTTATTGTTAGTATTTCTACGTGTGTCTAGTTATATATCACATCGTAGCACTATACTAGTGTCCGAAAGTCGCGACCTTTGCGTTGAACCCGGTTGTGTGTTTATTGTACAGGTGCACCGCGGACTGATGCTGTATCTAGAAAGTAGAAAACTTTGCCTTCATGTAAGTTGGATTGGAAAATAGCCAAGCCACCGGACAGTTAGTTCATATGAACGCACTGGTTTACCTATATGGTAAACAAGCCTCTCTAGGACAAATAATAGGAGCGGTCTCATTTTAGTTGGATAATCAAACTGGCAGACGTACCTGATGATAAGAGGTCTATGTCGCCCATGGACATAGTCTAGTTAACTATAACTCTAAAATATCTGTGCCAGTAATCACTGTCTGTTTCACACGAGGAACAGGCAAGATACGGATGCAGCTGGGAGCGCGGCAAAGCGCATCCCACCTACCGGTACCAATGTACTTGTGGCTACTGGTGGTGTTTTTCACAATCGGCTTATGAAAATGTTTTCACAATGAAAATAACCTAACCCTGGGTTTAGATATTGGAATATCCATCGAGTATACATCGCATCGAGTCATTCGTCATCTCTATCATCATACACACACACAAAATGTACCTACTACCAGCAAGTATTGCAACTATACTGTAGGGCTCTTGCTATCCGGCTCGAAGGACCATAAATTTACCGGTAACTACACGTAGGATGTGGTGTCTGGACTCTGGATAAGGTATACGGGAGAAGAGAATGAAACCCATAAAGTGCTTGTTAATCACTGATGCCTACCCCGACGGGTCCGGTGGGCCCGCCAGGCTATGGCGCAGGGATATAAATGAAAACCCTCAACACCTTTGAGTCACTATGATGCACTGTCAAGCACTGTATTTATTACAACCCATAACCACACCGAACTGTTATCACTGTATACTAATGATAACAGTGAGGTAGTCCGTGGGAATATCACGCGGTCGTGACCGGCCCGACCTTGCCTGTTTGTTTAGTCTAGGATATATACATCTATGGTAAAACTATAACTCTAAGGCTAAGTAAGTAGGTTATCTAAGTAAAAATGTGTTACCTTAAACAGTTTAATAATAAAATAATAAAGCTTAATAATATTTAAAATATTTTTTTTTTTGTTTATTGGAAAATATAGAATATGAATCTTTTTCTCAAATATTTTTTCGAAATTAATGTGTCGACTTCGTTCGAAAAGAACAAACTTCGAATAGCGACATCAACACTATCAACCTTCTCGAACCGTTTCTTTTAATAGAGGCCTCTGTCAATGAACTCCACGACTGCCGAAAATGGCTATCAACATAAGCATTTGTAGTTCGTAACAAGAGAAAAGAAACCTTAGTCCATGCAACCTAAACGAGTAATATTATTAAAACAACCGTCAGAGCCTCTAGCGATACGGTCATTATAATATCATAATATGTATCAATCCGGCATTCCTGACGCACAGACGGACTCGTCACGCGACCATGTCCCGGGGCGAGCCTCGACCTCCAAGTTGACCACCGACCGGAATGTGGTAGGAAAGTGACGTTCTCCACCACGCCACCACGACCTCCGGGAGAGAGTCATGGCATGTTACCCAACATATTTGGTACTGAAACAAAACATACAGTCTTCCATATTCTATTTGATTGTATATTCAAGAAACTCATATTCAAGAAACGACTTGGCTAAATAATGAAACAATACTATGCAAAGAACGCTTGTATCTATGCGCTCCTCATGTTAATATGTTGGGTTTGACAGACGCACAGTGGCGGATTTCATTTAAGTATTGTCGATGTATTGGGTTGAATGATCCTATGCGTTCGGGAGTACTGCGACACCTTATAGCATTGTTTGTTTGTTTGTTCATATGGGTGTTAGTATATTATACAGTTTATAATTAGTATATTCAAGCCATTTACAAGAACTGAGTTTAAAAATTGTAACCCGACAATGAACACATAATCACGTCTTTTTGAAATTATTGAACCATACCATAATCATAAAACTTCCTTCCGACTTTAATATAGTGACGGAAAATAATAATATTTAGTCAAGACAAGACAAGTATTGAGATTTGGCAAGAACCAATTAAATTCATGAACCAGACCCGGCTGCAAGATCTCTGCGTTTATTGCGCAGATACTCAAACTCTTTCTATATTTATTTTTATCTGTATCTGGAAAGAACAACGTAAAATATCTAGTTTACATCATTTGCATCTTATTTTCATTTTTCATTTTTCCCTCTCTCGGTCAGGGGACAGAGGACAGAGGACGGGAGGTCTATACCTCTTAATGAACGACAAATTCGACTGATCTACCATTATTTGCATGCCAATTGAATGTTACAAACTTTCATCACCACAAACGGTATAAATACACTTATAATGAAAGAGCTCCATCGAAGAAAACTAGGATGTGAAATCAATTGATCCGTCAACTCCATATATGGTGGCGGAGAAAAAGATCTAGCTGATCTACAGGTACATTCAATTAACTCGGATTGGATCGATTCTTTATGTTATGACAGAGATCTATGACGATCTTGTAAAATGGTTTTATATATAGTAATGATATATTTTTAACGTCAAAGTAGCTTGCGATGAAAAGTTACTATGGGTTCCATTCCCGATAAGGGTTGGGTATAAGTGTTTTGTATAATTATAGCCACATTAGGATCCATTTATAACCCTATATACACAATATATGTATATATTATATAGTTCTCCCGGCTGCATGACCACCACCATCTTGCTTGTTATTCCGTTAAACAGCTTTGCTGTGTTTCGGAGAGGAGGGCAGTGCTATTACGGTCACTAAAACTTGACAGTCTATGTATCAGGATAGGCAGCACACAAATTAGTGAGCCTTTGTGTTTTTTTAAAGTCGCAGGATTATTTAAGCGGGAGTGGGTCTCGCTCGGCGAGTATGTGGGACTCGCTGCGCCCGAAAGCTGGTAAGTGGACGTAGCTCTACCACTACCGGCGAGTGCCACCAATGCCGCCGCACCACAGAATAATCCCTAACAACGTGGGGACAGTACAATGAGGCGAGGTTCCCGTCCTCGCCCCTTGCCCCCTGCTTTTTTGCCTCCTCTTCTTATAAGAGGGGAACAAAGACGAGAAAGACAGAAAAAAATATTTTTCTATTTCATATTCTGACACTGAGAAGGGAAATTTATTTTGAAGGAAATGTTTTATTAAGTAACCGGCAGAGCCGCGATAAACATTTTAAAGACCTGATAGTCAAAGTTTCTCCACTAAAACCTACGTGACACACTGACACCAGCACTGTTTGCCTACCTTTGTCCACACGTCCGTTTGCCTACCCAATATTGACTCACGATCTTCGATACGAGATCTTGTATTTGTCACCTTAAGAGTTGTTTGTAACCTTCATTGTTTTTAATAACATGGCCGTCTCACTGTTGACCCTGAATTGTTAATGGAAGATGGGCCAATCGGACAGTCTGATCACCTATTGGTAAGTGCTAGCGACATCCATAGACACCCGGCACGACAGAGGATTAACATTTTTTTATAGAGAGATTAGGCGTTTCAAATATGTGTTATAGGTACTTTTTTGTAGAAGGTTCCTTGTACTTTAAATAAAGATTGAGTTTTTTTTTAATTTATTGGTAATAATATAAGAATAAATTAATGTTATCATCAAACAATTGTCTTTTAGTGCAAACAGACGGGCAAAGTCGTTTAATAAAAATATCAAAGTATCGCTTTGAACAAAAAAAATTACAGCCGTAAGAACTGCTGACACAAGTGGAAACATAAACCTTAAATTATACAATATGAAATTTATAATTTTAATATAAAAAAATTGAGTTTCATGCGACAAAACGCGAAAAGCAAGGCTAATCGATAAGCTTTTCCCCTACTGAAAAGTACTCAACGCGCCTAAGAAGTTTTCACTTCAAAATATATATTGACTGAGGTAAGGGCACTTAAATCAACCTTGTGTCACTAGACCATTACGGTAAAGTACCCTAAACACGGGGACCTCCAATAAACAACACATATCAAACAAGTTTCACTACATATGGGTTTCGTAGTAATGTGTAAACAGATGGAAATCTCTCTAACTGAATAAGTACACGCGCCCTAAAAGGTTTATTGGATAATTGACAGACCGGCCCCTGTAGGGCCTTAGGGCTCGGCCCTGTGACACACTAAACACACAAATTTTGTCACACTTTCTAACGTACACATAGAAGAGATACGAATGGCGTGTGACCGATAGTCGGTCGCAGGTACGAATTCTGTTTGATTAATAAAATAAGGAAAAACACGATGTGAGACGTATTCATACGAATTTCTACTTGTTTTCCACACAACACAATCCTTAAATAATTGATATTATTTGTTTGAGTTACTCAAGTTGGTGTTTTACTGTGGGTCCAGGTCGGTGTGATGTGATCGTTCTCAAATGTATTGTGATAAAACATGTGTCCTTCGCTTTACACTAATTAATTATCTGTTAGCATAGAGTATAGATCTCTCTTGTCTATACAAAGACATTTTTTTACAACCTTCCTCTTGTTAAAAAGTCATTGAGGTGAGAACATTTTTCTAATGTTTAATTCTATTACAAATTTTTTTTGGCGATTAGGCTTAAGACCAAATATGTTATGATGCTATTCCTGGACGTCTTGATAACCAAGAAATACAAGAACAGTTACTAGGACATTTTGACATCATCTCACCGCATGCCACATATACCGCCCGTACCCGTAGCTTCACAGCACATAATTGATACGGCTACTCTGCTCGGAAGTTCCTACTAACATATTGCTTATACGGTGGAAGGGAATGCGCTTCAAGATGGCTTGCATCATTGATGGCTTGGCTTCACGATGAGAGTTCACATGGGACTAGTCCAGACAGCACACTCATGCAGTGGATAGCCTGAGACGTAACACCGGTAATTATTACCCTATCCCTCCCCTCCTAAACACAGACCAGCTGTCTCGCGGAACAAACAAGCATGGAGGTGATACCATCCCTTCCACGGTAAACTTTCTCTTGGCATACCCATTTACTTACCATTATAACTATTTAATAGGTAATCATTGACTTCGCGAAAACGATAATAGTTCCGCATGGATTGGACTGTGGCGGATTGATGATGATGTATGATAATTTGTCAAGAGTATATCTATCAAGCTCGTGAGAAGTTTCACACCTTGTGAGGTATTGTATTAACCTTGGACTGGATATTATTTGTTTTGATCATGTATTGAGACTTGAGAGTGGAGTGTGATACAGCGGCCACAGGTTCGAATCTAGCCTAAGGATATGCTGAACAATGGCAAATCAAGGCAATTCTAAATAATTATTTTAATATGAAAGTAGTTTTTGTATGTTTTTTTTTTTTGTTATCTTTTATATTGAGATTTCAAAATAAAATCTTAACTTCTATCTTATTATAAGAGACTATTTTAACTGTAGAATGGAAGGAAAATCCCTAAAAAAAGAACCAGATTTGAATCTGGATATTTAGAATTAGTCTACATTTTATTTTATAGCTCCTTAAGCAGCAATGTTTTCTAGGTCACCAATCACCATACCCAATATACCTCATAGTAAAAGTACCCGATACATTTTTAACCGACTTCAAAAAAAGAAGGAGTTTATCAATTCGTCTATGTTTTTTTTTTGTATGTTTGTTACACGATTACTCCGCTGTTTGGGAATGAATTTTGGTGATTCTTGTTTTGTTTGAAAGCTTATGTTTCTTAATTGGTCCCATATTAATTTTATCGACATCTAATCAGCGGTTTTTAAGTTATTTTCAATAATCCTTTTTCGTTGGTTTTGTATACCCAGACGATTTATTCATTTTATTACTTGTCAATGTGATATGAATAATATGAACAAAAACCACTGAATAAGATACTTTTTTAAGTGTGTATCAACGTATTGTGAGGTCATCATCATCATCATCATCATCAACTTTCATCCGTTTATGGCTAAACATAGGTTCCCTCAATAAACGCTAAGACGACAGGTCCTTTACCACTAGCATCCAACACAGATCGGGAACGCCAAAAATTTTGCAAGAAAAAATAAAAACTATATGACTTATGTATAAACTTAAAACTAAAAAGTACAAAATAAAATTAATTTTAAATAAAAAACCAAAAACCGACTTCAAAACTATACCTTAATTTATGTACAACTAAAAAATTTAAAATAATATTGAAATACTTCGAGGTGAAGTAGAAGTATACTATTTAAAATTAGGTATTTTTGGAGTCGGTACCAGCCAAAACATCGATGCCCTTCACAGACATCTACTCATTACTTGGTGTATGTGATTAATCATTAAAATATCCTCTTTGGCTGACACCGACTCCAAAAATACCCGATTTTAAATAGTATACTTCTACTTCACTTCGAAGTATTTCAAAATTATTTTAAATTTTTTAGTTGTACATAAATTAAGGTATAGTTTTGAAGTCGGTTTTTGGATTTTTTTTAATTTAAATTTAGGTACCTAAGATTCATCATCATCATCATTAGCCTTTACCCGTCCACTGCTGAATATACGCCTGCCTTAATGAACGCCAAGACGACCGATCCCTTGCTACTCGCATCCAACGCGGACCTGCCACTGCACGGAGATCGTCTTCCCATCTGGTCGGCCATTAACCTACGATTACCAGCACTTAAACACCCAGTAATCTAAATCTAATTATAATAAACACACACTTTCGCTATAATTATAACAGACCATATTTTGCAGATTATCTTTTTTCATTTCTTATGAAGTCTGGTGCCCAAAAAACACACTCAACAAATGCGCGGCGAATTTTCAAATTTTCTTAATATACTGATCAAACTTAACACACATACATTTGAATACGAACGAAGTGAGTTTTAAAAACCTTTTTACATCATCATCATCATCATCATCATCATCATCATCATCATCATCATCAGCCTTTATCCGTCTTTACATACGGAACTCTAAAATCAGAAACAAACGAACCGATTGATTTTAATATCTTTATTGGTGTAAATAGCTTTTACAGTGAAATTTAAAAACGTTGCCTTTGTGGTGAGTAAGAGAGTAAAGGCTACATGATTTTAAAAAGATAAGTGATCTCACAGACTTACGGTAACCATTGTCAAGGTTTGTGGGCTTCGAGGGCGCGCTCCGGTTGAGGCCAGGCTTATGTTTGCGCGGGAAAATATAAACACGATCTAACACGACGTATACAATGGAGGGGAATGTTAAATCAGCGATACAGTTTTTTGGAAAATGGACACAAGCGTTATGCGTGAGTAAACGCGAGAACATTGAAGTGCAAATGCAAAATGTTATGTGGGCTGTGAGACAATATTTTATAATATACATAATTGATAATATAGTTTGAGGGAGGCCTATGTTCATCAGTGGACGGATAAGGGCTGATGATGATGATGATAATATAGTAGAGGACACGGACTGTTGGTAACCTAGTGGTGGGTGACCACGGATCTTCACTGTACTTCTACATTTGATCATTTTTGAATCGACCGTGCGTCTTTTTAAAGTTTTTTTTAGTAAGTACTTAAACCACTTAGGTATAAGAAATTAAGAATACTTTGGAAAGCGTCTAACATCTAATATTCTTACTTCACATTATAAACATGAAAGAAAGGAATATTTGTAACTCTCGGAGGTACTAGAAGTAACTTGTATAGAAGGATTTCTTTGCTAACGCGGCCGAAGCCGCGGGCACGGCTCTACTAAAATATAAATATGTTTAAAAGAGACTATAAACAAGAAATAATAAATATTTAAAAGTATCACTTACAGGCATTCCAAAATGGCGGATACAATTTCGATAAAGTTAATAGCTGATGCGCAACTAAACGGACCCAATAAAACTGATCATCAGCGGTATTCTGGAATTCAAAAACGATATCGAATTTACCTCAAATTGATACTTACTCTTTATTGTATTGCGCAATTAATAACCAATTGTGAACCGATTTTGAAACTTGAAATGTCAACAATTTGCAGCAGTTACCTTGTGATTGGTCTTGAATCTCTCTGAAAAGAGTCACTCTTGATATAATTTGACGTGAACTTAACATCTAGATGGGTTCTGTGATGAGGGGTGTGATGATGAAAACGAATTTAATTATATTAACCTCAGCGGTTTTCCGTGGCTGCATTTTGTTTGGGTTTAATTCATTTATATTTATGAGAACTTTGCACCTACATGGGTTAAAAATTGCAGTAGTAATAATTTGTCGAAATATTAAACCGACTCTAAATAAAACGTGTGCGTCTCTGGACACCCGACTGTAGTTATGACTTTTACTAATCTATGTTGAACAATTATTTAATATAGCGATTGGGTTATTACTTCAACTTAATGCTTATAAATCTTATAGTGTAAGAAAACGTAAATAAGCAAGACTACAAAAGATTTGAATACGAATTATTACGATAATTCTATCGTGTGTGCGAAGTGAAACACACGCTAAATACTCAAATGCAAGTATTAAACAGTGTGCAATATACATACACACCGACATTTGCTCTCTCGCTCTTTTGTATTCGTGTCTCTTACCTGTCGTTTTTTCCGTTGCATCCGGTTTGAAATCACGATTCTAAAGAAGTTTCACTTCAAAAAATAATAACAATAGTAATAGTAACAATTTTTCTTTAAAGCAAGAAATGAATTTTTTACGGATTTTATCCCAAATGAACTAAATAATTTAATTTTTTATCCGCCTTCAACAATGAGACAGCACCGTTTTCGCACCTCACCTCATTCGCTGTTGCAAAGTTTTCAGAATAACACTAATGCACCGTAATGCTCAATCACGGGAACTTACACTTTCCGACAACAGATGGCGCTGCTCCGCGTCCGAGAGTTAACTGTTAACATCGTCGGCTATCGTTTGTTGGAGTTATCATGAGATGTAATAATATTTCTTGTTACGAATTAACGCAGTATCATAAAACGTTTACGTACATAACGATGTTTTTGATACCTATTTTAAGGCACAGTAAATAAACAACTTTTAAATGCATTTTTTTTTAATTTGAAGGCATAAATCAAAGCCGATTCGCTCTGGGTCTGTCCCGCAGCGTAGGAATGAAAAAGTAGCGAAAGATGCCTCGAAGGTACTATGTCTTTGTCGAATCTCTCAGGTGTCTCGGTCCCTTGAAAACTGTTCACTTAAACCTATTTGACTATGCACAGCGTTTAAAAATTAACAGCAATTTAAAAATTAACATTCACTTCTAAAACTAGTTCATAAGATTGAAGTATGCCGAAATAACAAGATGTTCGTGTATAGTGTCGAAATTTCCAGTTGCACAAAATAAAATGGAAAAACGCGTTTTTATACGTCTTGTGCGTAAAGTCGCCTAAACTTGATGGAAAGGGAGATTCTTCTATTTTCTTGAGTATTGTATTGTCGTCGATCGCTTATGCAAGGTTAAAAGCGGGTGAACAACTCAAAAACACAAGTAAAAGTAATAAAGAGTTATAAACCATATTTCCATAACATTTCATAACAATGTTTGCTGATAATCATAACAAGTCACTACCATAGTGGTGGAGGTACATAACTTCCGCGCATTCAAAAGATCATGCGACAGCTGTTACAGACAGATAATCATGCTCGTCCTATATATACATGAAAAAAAAACACTATTAAAGAGCGAACAAACTACTTGATATCTCCATGCTAGCACTAGCATATTTTATTTTGTCATAGAGCAACGCGGGGTCTCCTTCCTCCTTACGATTTGTCTATTGGAATTTCACTTTTCCGAGTTTTAATTACAATAATGTAACAGTAATTAGGAAATTGGATTCCAGGAGGACTAAAAGAAGTAAAAGGGAATGGCAGAAAAGATTGATGTAGTGTCGTGGAGTGGGGTTTCTGTTTCAATATTTTAGAGCTAATGTAGCTCTATATCGTATAATTTAATCTTTTCCTACTTTAATATCTTAAATCTTAAACTTTTTAATTTCAAGGACGGCCTAGACTCCCACTCTTGACGGATCTGCATGTAAAACCACTTTTACGGCAACGCATTTGCAAGGTCTGTTTCATCAATGGTGGTCACCAATCGACGACCCATTCTACAAGGTCCTCAAAGCCAGATACCCCAAATACCACCTCACGAGACAGTAGGCCGAAAGATTGAGAGAGACAGCGGAAGATTTACATTTTCGATACCAATAAAAAGTTACCGCAGGATCTAAAAAGAAATACCCGGACAAAGGTGATACTGCATCTGTTGTGAATTTTGAGACAGCCAGGTCTCAAAATATAATTTTCTCTCTAATATAATTTTATGATTTTATGTCCATAGGAAGCATCCTGTCTTAGTTAAACTTACTAACATTAGGCAGAACCATAAATAGCCTTTTTTGCGCCCTCAGCGAGCTTCTATAACTGCGCCCTTAGCAAACCGAAAAAAATAATAGTCCTGCCTGGTCTGGCCATTCTTGCGCCCCACAGAGTCTAACCCCCTGTGCCTGGGCACCGGTGGCACTGCCCTTTTTACAGCTCTGACATTCTGATTGACGACGGACAACGAAGTGATTCCATAAGGGTTTTTTCCAAGGGTCTATTTTACGGAACGGATCCCTAAAACCATCTTAATTCTTAAACAGCGCTCTGTTAATGTGAAATTATTACAGTGCCCATGGCCATGACCGGGTAAAGAGATCTCCAATTGTAGGCATATGTCATAAACAGATCGGATAGTCACGGCCAGTTGATTAAACCAAAAGCAAGTCCAGTTAACCGAATGTTTATGAAAATGACTTTCACTAATGATATCATATTATTCAAATGCTAATACGAGTTTTTGGAAAGTGAAACTGTTTCGATCTTATCTATGTTTTGGGACGAGATGAAAACTTGAATAAATTTTCACCTCGGTTAATCGTATATACAAAATGAACTACTGAACTGATTTTAATGGAATTTAGCACATTTGGAGATCAACTTGAATTTGTGCGTTTTGCGACAATCCCGCTTGCTTATAATAGTTGTTATCATATTGATA
The DNA here is from genome assembly GCA_905333005.2 of Lycaena phlaeas. Lineage (NCBI taxonomy): Eukaryota > Metazoa > Arthropoda > Insecta > Lepidoptera > Lycaenidae > Lycaena > Lycaena phlaeas. Next base: position 1,033,997 of record HG995171.1, read on the forward strand.
TCTATTGATCACTTCTTTTTGTCTTTATAATAATCAACACGCCATTTAAAGATATCATTTATGTAAATTAAAATGACCTATCAGCCCTTTAGGTCATGAATTTTCATCTTACATTCCATTTGCTTTAAAAGTTTATTATTGCCAATATGAATAGGTAATATCCCGGGCCCTAAGGTTCAACCTACGCTGTCGCTGTTGCCGACCGTCCGCGTCGTTGTCATGTAAAAATTAATTATTATTAGCTTTATTAGCCGCAGTTAGCATACGCATGTAACATTTATAAGGTGCATAAACCAGCACCCACGGGAGGTAAGCAGACGGGACCGGCTACAGCGGCGGGAATATATTAACAGACAGACGGCACAAGACTCTAGGAGCAAATAAAACATATTATAGCTATAAGACAACTTCATTTAAGAGAAAAAGTAAAAACAATTTTTAAAAAGGAAATAGCTTTTGGATTTACATTTGTTACAATTTAATAATAAGTGAAACGTCGGCATTCAAAAATCTGATTAACACCGATAAAATCCGTAAAAGTATCTTCATTATAACGAGCAAAATTCGCGTAAACATAAGAAAACAATAAGTGAAAATTTTGAATAAAATATAATACCAACTTTTTTTTAAATTAATATGATTGAAGAGTTTGAGATGTATGTAATAAAAGATTATTTAGCAATTACAAATAATTAACGAATACCTTTTCTAGATTTTATAAGATACTGCTATGGTGTACGGCCGGCACGACGTCAGTAAAGTGACAGCTTTTCTGTCGCATTCCATTAAGTTTTTGAGCTTTCGATGGCCCGTACCTCCGTACAGTAAAAAAGAAGGCAACGCATCTTCATAACCTCTAGTGGTGCGGATGTCTACAGACGTCGGCACTCTGTAGTCACTCGACTGCTCGTTGCTTCCTTATCACACAATAATATCGCCGCTTATCAAGTTAAAGATACTTCACAGACACCATGATCACTAGAGTAAGCGTAAGTAAGTTCGCGTAATCATTAGAAGTTATTGACTCAAACAAGCAATGTGTGTATACAGATCACAAGATTTAAAAAAATATAAAGGGCAAACCATAGCAGCAACAGTAATGTATTTATTTATAACCAAATGGAACAAAGGTGCTATCCATATGTTAATATCCTCATAAGTTTGCATTTTTGCTCCCACATACGCTCGTCCGGGGTTAACTGCTAATATTTGCAACGTAAAAGTAAAAACATCAAAAAAAGACTATTACTATGCAAAAGGGAACATTTACTATGTTTTTTTTATCTGAGGAAAACATGGTTAATATCTCGTTTCAAATTGTTTTAGTTTTAAAACTTATTTTCATAAATAACCATATTAATTTAAAAACATTTATGTTCGTATATGATTTGAAAGGCAACGCACGTGTTAACTGGTGTAGCGGGTCTCTATGGATGTCGCTATTACTAACCATCATAAATAGTAAATTTACTGTTTCAATTCAAAATCCACGTAATAGAAGGAACATTTTAATAAAATAATACATCGCATTAAAACATTAAAATTATGGTGTTCAAAGAAGAGATTCAAGAAAAACATTTACTTGTAAAACTGAATTAAATATTATTAAACTCTTCAACATTATTACTTATAGTTTCTGCTACCGTGTTATTATATATAATAGAATTAATTTTAATGGACAAACACACGTACAAACTCCTAATATATATAATCAAATAACAATTTGCTAGATGTCTCTCCGTTGTTACAATTGCGATGTTTTGATAGGAGTTATAGGTAATCGTAAGCATCAATACTAATGAATTTGTCTTATAGTTTTCCATTTTTATCCATTGGAACTTAAATATAGTATTCGTTTGAACATAAAACTATTGGAGATAATTCAAATCAAATTTCATATCTAGATATTTTTTTATTGCGTACAATTTTATTGTATAACAGAGTGTAGAGTGTAGAGACTGAGAATTAAAAAAAGAATTATAAACATATTGTACACATGTTATTATTACATAGCTTTAAACGATGTTTGAGAACGAAAAGTTATTTTTCTATTATTTTGATAATAATCATCATCATCATTATCATTGTATGATAAATAACAAAGTGTCTTCCCCTTAAATGAGAAATGTGTCAGAGGGAACATTCTTATTTCTTAGTACTACCCTAACATTGGCATTGCAGGTTCAATTGAAATTACTCACTAGCTCGTATCTAGACTGGATTGTAATGTTATGACCCTATATATAATATTATTATACTAATTGTCATAGGTTAATCTTATTGAACAAAAAAAAAATTTTATTTCTTATTTTAGTCCGCAGATATGGCACGTTCAAAGGACAACCAAAAATATTCAGTTATCCTAATCTTTTCATAAATTTTATGCTCTTTTGCTAAAATGTCCCGGGGAAACGCCCTATTTCAAATATATCCAAAATAATATAGAATGGATAAGTATTACTTAGGTAAGTTAATTACGTGGCGAACATAAGACAGCGGCATGTCGTATTACCATAAAGAAAGTGGACGCGAGAACATTTCTCTTCAAACAGAGAAAATATGGCCGATTGCTATGCACTTTTGCCTTCAACGACTAGGGTTGGTCAACTATCATCAAAATAATTACTAATCATTAATATTATGAACGTTTGTGTGATGAATGTTTTATATAAAATGACAGAACGTATTATATATACAATTTTGATACATGATATAATCTGTTTAATTTTTTTGTTATATTATAATTAATATCAAAGCATGACTGCCTTTCGTAACCATTATTATTTAAAGGTATTGAAAAACGTCTTTAAAGTTTCAATATAATTACTTGAAACCAATCAAAAGTAATCTTTGCGTAATGAACGGCACGCAATTTTGAACATTCAATCGATTGATTCAAAGACAAAGTTACATCAAAATTTCACCTAGTGATATACCTAATACTGAAATACTAATGCTGCAACATTAAATACAACTTGTTTTAAATTTAAGAGAACTTAACGATACTGAACAAAATATACTGGGAGCAGTTGCAGCCCTACAGCAGCGTGGTCCGGGCCCCTGGCCGTAGTTCATTTTCTCCGCAGGCTCGTTAACACACCGCACATGACTATGAAAGTTTAGAGCTTTCATATATTACGTCCGTCCGTCCGTTACATCGCCCATCCAATATCTTTATTAAATATAGTTAAAGTCGAGGGAAAATGAAAACCAGTAGGATTCGTTTTCAAACTGCTAAAGTCACATCATAGAAAGTCAACGGCTACGTATAATTAAAAGCTTATTTTATTATCTTTATTATTTTTCACGGATTTTTCTGTTTTTTGTTTAAAATATGGCAATAGGTCTCTGGACCAGACACAGCCTGACCTTCTCTCCGAAACACAGCAAAAGCAAAAAAAAAAACAATCTTTGTATAATTCATAAAAAAGTACACGTGTATATCTCTGAACTCCTTAACGCTGAAACAGATTTTGATGAGTATTTTATTGTGTTCGAATTAGTTTAGATTATTTAGTTACTCACAATTCAATCCACCACAAAATGCTTTATATAAAGTCTTTCGAAGATGTTAGTGTAGTTTACATCTCTATTTCTACTATTTAGAGAATTCTACTCTCAAGAAGATAATTTTTTAAGCAATATCAAATTAAAAAGTTACCAGTTTCCCCATTATAATCCTATTCTATGGGTATGGAACCCTAAACAAACTATAATTGAACGGAGATATGAATCACTTATAAGCGTTTCTTCACGTCACTCGGCTGTGAGGTTTACGACAGAGGTACGGAGGGGCGGAGGGGCCTATAAACGTAAAAAATAACCTCATTACCAGCGCGCGGAGGATAAGTTACAGCCCGCACACGATGCCCGCACGAGCCAGTCGAGATGAAGCGGAGGGATCGATCGAATCGCATTACCATCTGCATAGTCACTACCAGCCTGCTTGTTTATATGCGGAACATCCAGCAAAGATGTTTGCCAAGGGAGGGCAGGACAGGTAGTCTACTAGTACTAGCGGCTGAAGGCGCTCGCAGTGGATCTAGTTTGAGTAGGGCACTCCCAAGTGCCAGTCCCACAGACTCAGGATCACCACCACAGATTTACCCGAATATCCCGGTTATCCATCCATAAAGGATTTCTCTGCGATATACAAAAAAAAATGGTTTAGTAAATTCTAGACTATCAACAACGACTCAATTTTCCAGGTTGTGGGGATTGCTGAAGCTTACTTTGGACGGACCCTGCACATCTTTAAGAACACCGGTCTTTTATAATGATTAATTCCTTTTCATCTTTGCCATGTAACAGGCTACAGCATATACCCTATAAAGGCTATTTTAGTAACATAAAGATTCGCAAAAGGGACACTAGACTTCTAGTCAGTAGTCTATGATCACCCTACACACTTGAGTACTACTTAGTACCTGTAAGCATAACGGATGTGTGTTCGTTGTTTGAGATGTACTGAGCGGAATGTATTTGTTTTCAGATGAAGGTGCGCTAGCATGGGGCAGGCCGCCAGCCACCCGGGCGCCGAGCGCGCGCGCCGCGCCGACACCCTGCCGCACGAGCCGCTGCGGCACGCGCCCAAGGTACCACTACCAGTACCAGTCACCAACACCGCTATCATCAATATCACCAACAAAGGTCTACCACGACCACACATATCGGCTCTCTTGTTATATTCCTATTATAACGAGCACTTATGATATCAATGGCAATACCGCTGTTGACAATACCACAGCCACCTTCCTCTTAGTTTAATTCTTGCTATGTGTTCTCCATTAACTATATAAACTCCTCTGAAAAATTAACACTGCCAATAATTTGTAGTCTAACATCACATCCTCGGTCCACTTGGTTTACTTCTTAGTATATTATAAGATTTTTGAATAATAATTAATAAGCAATAGTCCCGCAAACACACAGCAAATGTGTGAGTGTACCTACGCATCTAGCACCGCCTTTCACACTCCAACACATGTACCTTGCATGCGCCGCAAAAACATATCACTATAAAGGCCTACCACCAGACAGTTAACCCACGTATCTGCCCGTTATCGTTAAGTTGGAGATTATGGTAATGATGATGTACGTGGATTGTGCATTGGTAGTCTTTGATATGTGGTGTTAATGCATGCAAGTTATTATATTATAGTTAGTTATATGAAGGGTGTGAGAGAAGGGCGGTGCTTATATACACTAACAAATTTGCTGTAAGCAACGCATGGTTGCTGCATATATTAACTTCCTCAGTGTATTCATAGTCAAGTTTGAATTCTATATTCAAATTAATTCTTGATGTATTCTTGTCGCTAGGTGCTACCGTCCTTGACTGCGTCTCCGCGCCTGCGAAGTACAGATAATGGCGCCATCCTCCACTCGGGAGGTACCATCAGCGGAAGACGACCAGGTCAGGAGAACACGAGGGTACCGCACGGGCATGTGGTGAGTTCATCTATTACTCTTAGGAGATTGAAAAAGAATATTACAGACATTTAGAAAAACCTGAACTGTTAGGACATATTTCAATCTTGTCTCTGGCAGCATCACCATTTAAGAGATCGAATGAGTGGTGAAGAAGCATCTGCCATCAGGGATCTATCAGCCTATTCAACTAAATTAAAAACATTTGTCTGCTTAATGTAAGCCAAATTATATTCCAAATAATAATTATTACGTATCAATCATAAAATAAAAGCTATTTAATAATTGAATTTAGCAAACACAGCGACACAGCAGCGAAGAGCAGCTGCCTAATTCTTTTTCACTCGGGTACACTCGGAGGCCCCGAGTTCATCAATTTCGAGCCTTTTACTCAACCACATTCACAGCCTACAAAAAAATTGTGTGTGGTGTTCCAAAATAAATTTTCATATCAAACATTAACAAAAAATACGCTATTTTAAGGTCGTCTTATTATCTATATCATAACTATAGTATACTGCTGCTATATTTAACTACTCAATAGCATACTGCTACTATTGTCTGATACAAATGACACCAGGAAGAGTTGATTGAGTCTAAGACATGTCTTCCAATATCAAACAAAGCCCCCATAAAACTCCGTCGATATCTCGGGTCGGTTTGAAATGCTTTTAGTGGCTGGCATCCATCTGACCGGGCCCAACATTGTTAATTGACCTAGGCTTAGCTTAGCACTCATACCTCGAATTAGCGGAGCGATTTTAGTATTTTTTAAAAAATCCTTTTTAGAACTTTCGTAAAACTGTATTTTAGTTTTTAAAGAAACTATTCTAGTAATATTACAGGTAAAGTATAATTATTTATTGTATAACTAATATTAGATCTGTTGATTATTTATATATTGTCCAATAATAATTATTTAACATAACAAGTAACTTGAAAAAAAAGAAACCGTAAATAATCTTGAATCTTGCAAACATAAGAAATCAAAATAAAAAAGATATAGTATTCATAATTTGTATGCATAAAGACGTCGCATGAAACGCCATTGACCCGCCCGCTAATCTCATCCCAATACGCAACCTAACCTCCCAGCCATTATACCAGCAAATAGATCGGGTAGTATTTACCTAGCTTCCGGATCGAGGACATGTCATTGCCAGGCATCTATATCTCTACCAGGGTTTCCCAACCAGTGGTTCTTTCTGGGGATTAGGAAGCAAATAATAGACGTCATAAAATTACGAATCATAAAAATAGATACGTGTATTCTTAGCTGTCATATAAAAAGCTCGGGTATTTTTTTTAAACGTGTGAATTCAAAAATCTATGTTTGAACCTTATTAGTTCAACTAGAGAAAAGCGCAGGTAAAATCAGACATCGTTTAGAACAAGTAGTATATTTTACTCCTGTTAGTCAATTACTAGCGTTTTTATTATTTGAAACGAAATAAAGCCTATTTTAGTGTCAACCTTGTGGCGTAACAGAGGGCGTAAAATTTAAGCATAAAATTTTAGGTGCAAAATTTAAAAGGTTGGGAATCTCTGTTCGAAAGGATTCTCTATGGCTCGAAGTATTTAGTACAGAGGACAACTCCAGGTATAAAGATATGGTTATGCTGTAGAGGATTTATCCGCCACGGTAAATGATGGCTTGATTGATGATAATTGATAAGCCATGTAAGTGCTTTATTTGAGCTGAGAAGACTGTGGGAATCACTTAATGTTCTCTAAGAAGATTGTCCTTTTATATCGATGGATGAATCGTGTTCATGCTGACTGGTCTTTAAATGACAACCGGCTGGTCGTCAGGCGACTGAACACTTGTGGTTTTGGGTTCGAAGCCAGCAAGTGCATGTGCATTATTTATAATTTAGAAAGGTGTCTGCATCATGTAATAAGTATAGATAACATACGTTCTTTCCCATATGTTTCCTAAATTGTGAACTGGCTCATGGGCAAGGTTAAATAAACTTATCTGAAGGATTTTGACATTGTGATTCCGAGACTTGGACAATGGACACTAATTTCAAATATAAATATGTTCTTTTTTTGAACACTTGAACTTTTTTATAAATTTCCAGAATAACATTTGAAATTTATGGCCGACATGTAGACAGGGTCTTTACTTTGTAGGTCGAAAATTCAAAGTCTTCTTGTCTGTTTGTCTAATGTTCGATAATTCTTCGTTTCCAGCACTCCAACGTGTTCAGATCCCGGTCCGCCGGGGCGTCGGGAGAGGCGGACTACAGAACCAGGGAGAGGGATCCCCTCCACCGGTCACACACCAACCTCGACATCCGGCACCCGGACAGTAAGTTTGTTAGTCTTGGCCTCCGTCGAGAAAGATATAATGTTCGATTACAGGCTTAAATAATTGGATGATGAAAGACCCTTTAGTTATTACTTAGCAGTGGACGGAAAAAGGTTTATGACGGTAAAGGCACAACAGGATAAAACTGGAAATTGAAGAACTGAAGCTACTCCAAGATTAAATTAGTATTCATCGATTCAAATACAAGGTTGTTCACGTAGAAATTGAGAAAATACTATTTGATGAGTACACTATTTCATCTCTACTTTATAAAATACAATTAATTAGTATAATTTTATAACAAAGACCAATAGTAAAACTTCCAACAATATTATTATAAAGGAACAGACTGCAATCAAAGCAGCATCCGCCGAGCTTTCTCAAACCTTCGACAGTAAAAAAAAATAGAAGAAATTATTTTAAATAACCAAATACTAAATTAACAAAATGATTTGATTTTTCCAGCAAATGGACTCAACAAACGTTTTGGATCCGAACCAGATCTAAGAATAGAAGAGGAACAAAAGAAAAAGTCTAACAGTAGGCATTTTAGGAAAAAGTATCGGGCACCACAGCCACCCACGATGGTAAGTTTATTTTCAATTATTATATTTTTTCCCCTCATTACTCTGAAATATTTTGGCTCATAAAATTACTTTTAATTAACTTTATAACATCTTTATTAGAATCGTGATGGTTCACCGCCAGATTCAAAAGAAAAAAATGTAAAGACTGAACCAAATAAAAAACTTAGACTATTTAGAACCAGAAACGAGACGAAGCAGTTGAATGGTAATATTGATATCAAAATACCAGCATACAAAAGTTACACGGATTTCAAATCGTTAGACACAAACGATCAATTTGAAAGACGCTATAGGTCACTGAATAAAGATAAAGAGCCGCATCTAAAATATCCCGACAACAAAGATATGATTCAAAGCACTGCATCACTGAAAAGGGAGGAACGATTACTTCAGTCGCGAAATGACTATAAAAATACAAGAATGGACAGGGCAAATGGATACAGATCGAAAGCCACCCAAGCAAACGATCAAAGTGAAGCATGGAAAACTCCGCTTTTAAGTAAACATTTCAGATACTCAGAAAGATTCAGAAAAGAGGACAATGATTCGCCTTTATTGCGACGTGAAAAAACATTCGATAATTTAATCATAAGAGAAAGAGAAACCGAATCACCTAACTCCATATATGATAACAAAGATAGATTTTCAAAAGAAAATTCAAGACAGAAAGCAACTAGCCCGCTAGGTGATAGAAACCAGCCTTTGAGAAAGTCTCTTCCTTCATTACTAACAAAAAGTAACGAAGCAAAAGATGAATTTCAAGCGGAACTTAAAAAGGCAACGAATAAAATTAGAACCGAATTAGATATACATAGATTAAGCGATATAAAAACTAGTCATCATGATAAAATGCATAAAATGAACCCAACGAAAATTGACTTACACAGTAGAGTCAAAGAATCTAGTCTCAAATTGGATAATAATACTAAACAAGATGCTAAAGTTATAAGCGTGAATATGAGGAAACCATTGAGTAGAATCAATGAGAGTAAAATTAAAGCAAACGCTCCAAAAGTAACGAATAGTGCTAATAAATTCTCATATGAAAGTAAAGACAGTGGGACGATGAATGATCGAGGACAAGCGTCAGGGAAGGAATCATCTCCAGAACATTCTCCAACGAGAAGGCAGAAATCATTGCACAATATTTCACATGATAGGTAAGCTCCTATAAGGTGTAAATTTGATATATGATATTAATAAATAGAAAGTAACATAAATTTTTATTTTGTTTCAGACAAAAGTCTGCACCGTCCAAACAGTTTTACTTTGGCATGATTGAAAGCAAGCAATCGGAACCCCATGACCGTTTGAAGGATTTCCCCGGTCTAGGTACTCCTATTATTGAAGAATTCAATAATTTCCACCTTATCGAGAAAAAGCTATTGGGATATCATGAAGAAGATGAAATGGAAAAGTTTAATGAGAAGTTAAAAGTAGAATGCAAAAGGAATTGTGAGTAGAAAATTATTTCTTACTTTATTTTATTATTCTTGTGTTTCTTACTTTTAATACATGTTACCCGTATAAATATAATTATTGTGTGCTTATCGACTAGCTAATAATCTGAAACTAATTGTTAATGTATTTATGGTTCTTCATATACTAAGCATCTACTTAGAATTTTTCGTACGGAAAAAATGTAATCTAGGTAAAGATTGCAAAATATAATATTCTCACTGTTGTGTTATGCCTCTATACTTTCAGTATCATCAGAATCTGCATTATCATCAGATGGGTCTGAAGGCGAAGGCTCTGACAGTTCGCTTGGCATAGCGTTAAGATTACGGCCCACCTTGCCAAAGAAATTGCCAAATATACCACACTTCTCTCCTGCAGCTGCTTGGAGACAACTAGCGTGTTTGGACGCTCAACTTGCTGGTTTGTCCTTTGAATTTCCTACGTAGTTTTTTAATTCAACTTGTAATTTTAATAAGCGAATTAACTTCTAGAGCGCAGTGATACAAAAATATATATATTTTAAAACATTTATCAAATAGTAATTAAAAATATGACTTTATATTACTTATTTCTTCGTCATTTTCTTTTCTAAATTTCAAAATATATTTCAATTTATTTAACAATCTGTATTTTTTCACTCTTATTTAACGTATTAGCCTAATATTCTACAGTTCTATTACTTTTTATTTTTACAGAAACCCAGCCCCTAGCAGTAGAAACAAAGATTACAGGAGACATTTCGGCCGAATCTTCGCCCCGGTCTGAGCAGTCGGCTGATAAATCCGGCGACTCTGGAATATCCGGAGACCATGGACACAGTGATCATAGAATAGATTCCCCAAGAGATGTAAGACTTACAAGTATATAGTTAGTCGTTAATAGTGGTTAAGTAAATTCTACTAAGACTACTTTTTTTTTTTACTTTAACATTTACTTTACACTATTGTGTAAATAAATTAAGTAAGCACAGTGTAAAGTCAAAGATATTTTTAGATAACAGATCAAGGCGCCACGTGGACGCCTCAACAGGATCTTGGTGATAGCAGCTCCGACGGCGCCGGTGGTCACGATGTCCACTCCGCAGTGGTGGTGACCTACAGCCCTGGAGTCCAGCCTTTCAGCCTGTCCCTGCCCAGGGACCAGCAGGATAAAGTGAGATTACCAAGATGTTCCAAGTGCGCGGGATGTTAGGAATTAGGGTGCCTGAGATAAAATGCATAGCATCGTTAAAAATTTTGCCACCTAAGGCCAAATTTTAGGAGACAAATTTACTGCAGAAACAGGTGACTGGAATTTAAGCAAATATTTGCAAGATCACATGCATATTATATGGCATTGCAAATTTACCTTGTCGACTTGGTTTTGCGATTGCCACCAGCCATCGCTGTATCTATACTGAAGTCTGAATTTCATAAGAAGGCCTGACAGTAATGATGAAATGAATTTTATCTCAGATACTCGATCATTTTTTCATTATTCCAATTTAGTTTTTGTTAGAGTTTTGTTTGGTTTCGGTTTTTGGGATTTTTGTTTGTATTTAAATCATGTTTTACGTCATTTGTATTGTGTTCTAGTTGAAGTACAAGTAAATCATTATTAGATGCATTTGTAACTAACCAGACTAATGTTGATCCACCTGACCTCCCGTGTACTTTCTGAGGAGGAGTAAAGATGAATTTGCTGCACCTTCAACTAACACTTAACAGTCTAGTTCTGCTGTTCTTGCACCTCTCTGTATAATATTTTTTATGTTTAAATATTTTTGCACGACATTTCCTATACTTATATATATTTTATTTTGTTCGCTCATTTCACTTTTATATCGCTTTACACTACTAGTAAATAATATAGAAGAAGATATATCAGTATTTTGTATACGATATGATATAACAATATTTGTAGCGTTAAATAAAAATTTTGCTTTATTTTCTACTAGCTATTGCCCGCAGCTTCACCTGCGCTAACTAAGATTTACAACGGGATCTTAGTACGCAAAATAAATAACTTTTCTGGTTGATTTTTTACACCTTGTGTCCCAAAAACCCAAATATCTTACGGAACCCTATTTTTTCCAGAATAAAATTTAGCCTATGTTACTCGTGGATAATGTAGTTTTCGAATGGTGAAAGAATTTTTGAAATCGGTCCAGTACTTTTTGAGCCTATTCGTTACAACCAAACAAACAAACAAAGTTTTCCTCTTTATAATATTAGTGTAGATAAAATGTAGCCTATGTTACTCGTGGATAATGTAGCTTTCGAATGGTGAAAGAATTATTGAAATCGGTCCAGTACTTTTTGAGCCTATTCGTTACAACCAAACAAACAAACAAAGTTTTCCTCGTATATTAGGGTAGATGATTATGTAGCTAAAAGATGTCATTACATTTTAATCTTATAAATTCAACTTAAGTATTTTTATACATCTCATGATTATTTGAGCCCACAGAGTACATACCTTTGTATATACGGAAATTTGAGCCGATATAAAATTACATATTTCTTTTTTAATGGTGTTATTATATAACGACTCAGGTATGAAGTCTCGGTGTTTCTTTATTTATTTTAATAAAAACCTTTTTCTTAGGCCTACGTACTATCGACAATAATATCAAACTATCGCATGTGTTTTTAATATTATATCACTGTTAAATATTTTATATTATTTTATTGGTGTTTCAGGAGTTTTGTGTAACAAAAAATATTTTTTTTCATTTGCATGATTGGTCTTCGTAAAATTTCTCCTTCTTTTTTATTTTTAACTATTACATATTTTCCAGCTTTAACTAAATTATTTTAATTCAGTATAATCCACTTTTGGCTTGAATGTTTTTTATTATAATCATGGCATTTTGGTACTCTTTAACGATTCAACTTTAATGTCATTTCACATATTGCCTGCGCAATCAGCGCTCAAATCATTTTTATCGTTATTCCTCATCAGCTAATGATAAGAGTTCCAACAAATTTCCTGCGTAGTTAAAAGGAATTTCGTGTTTCTACGATTGTTTCCAGAGCAAACAACTGCAGCAGGGTTTTAACAGTCTTCAGAAACTTCGCAAGTCTGTATCTGGTGCACTGGGAGCCGCTTTAGGCTCCAGAAGGTTCGATCTAGAACATGAGCCAATGCTCGAGGAGCCGCAGCAGAATTGGTTCCTAACAAAATCGGCACCCAACTCCTTGAGTAATCCGCTGTTGTACCATCAACCGCTGAAGAACAAAGGTTCCTATAATGACGTAAAGGAAGAACCTTCGCTGCCTTCTGAAAAGGTACATTTGCTACTTTAGACATCCCATAAGAATACGTGACATCATACTAGATGACAATATAATGATTTTAAATTTGTTTCTTATATACTTTTCGATTTAATGATTTTGTGCAATATCGAGTGTCGCTTTCAGGCAGTGTGAATTAAAAAAAACAGTGTATGGTCCTTAAGGCGGATTCCAAACAGAGAATAGGCAATTTAGGGATCGCACTAACATCGCTGCTACGTTTGATTTGTTGGCATTTTATGTTAAGGTTTATTGATTTCCGTAAAGACTTTTATTGTAATGTAAATATCTCGTTGTCATGAGCCAGCCTGTCCACGCGACCTTTATGTAGTTTTTAGGAACCATTTAAGAAATCCCTTGTATTTCATACGCTAGAATATCTTCACCACATTTTTCAAACGTTATTGTTTGTAACCGTGTCAGGTGGTGGAGGAGAGCAACATGTGGCGCGGGACCAGCTCGTACATGTCGTGGGCCGGCCACGTCATGTACCTGCCGCCGGCCCCCTCCGCGCCCGACCAGCCCCTCTCCCTGCTCGGACCCATCGACAGACCTGTCAGGTGAGACACTCCGATAGCGTTCAGCAAAAAATTTACGCCAGATTCATTTTAAAGTTAATATTATGATGCTCTGTTTGGTAAAGTCTTCTTCGAAAATAAAGAGTAGTGAGTCTTTAGGGACCTGACTGGAGCAGCTCTGAAAAACGGGCTTTTTAGGTTACACTGTGTACTTCTCCTTGTCTATCACTAACTATCACTTGCTTAGCGGTTATACAAATATGATTTGGGTGACTATTCAGAAAGACATCCAAATCCAGATTAGTCCATTGCATATATAAAATAGCCCCATACTCTCCTCGCATAATTTAAGGAGAAGATATGCCCTTTTGTCCGAATACTCAAACACAACTCAAATTTGGGAGCTGCTTAGATTTACTTAATAAGCACGCCTTTAATCTTTAATATTATGTTTATGACTTAAAGCGTGCTCAGTGGTTTGAGGAGCCCCGAAATATTTAAGTGGCGTTTGAAAATTCGGGCGTTTGTGACAGCAGCAATATAACTTTGTAGAAGGCAGTTTCCTTTCCTTTAAATTCCATCCCTCAACCCTGTGGTGGTGATGTTATGTACGCAGGAGCAAGTCGAGCGGCTGCCTGGAGGTGGCGGCGCGCGCGGCGCGGGCGGCGGCGCTGGCCAGCGAGATGCGGGAGCGCGAGCGGTCTGCCTCGCCCGACGTCGCCCGGGCGCTGCCGGCGCGCGTGGAGCCAGTGCCAGCGGTGAGTACTAATGATTCAAATACATCTTAAGCTTAAATTAATTTATGTGTCAACTTTCAAGGGTTATAAAGCGGTTTATTATGATATTTATACGCCCGACGTTTCGGATACAGCAACCACGGTCACAACAGAAATCAGGTCACAACAAAAAGGTGTTTGTAAAAAACAACAAAGTTATGATGATATACAGGTCACTAACCTAGGTCACTACCTTGCAATTAGCATGTAAGCAAACTTTGTTATAAAATAAAACATTTTTCATTTTAATTATTCATGATTGAAATTCGTGTAAGCGTTACATACCTAGTTTAGTTTAGATATCTGTGTTCAATAAATGTAGTTGGTAAAGTAAAATAATTAAGAGAAATAATATTATCTTATATTCCAATATAAAAACATTAGCAACATTGGCTATGCCAATACATATCACGTAAAACAGATGAACTTCAGATGTTATCCTTGGTCAATCATGCTGTAATAAGTATATTTTTTTTCACTCTACAATACTTGAAGTATTTACTCGTTGATACACACCATTTCATTAAACAAGCTTTCAGGGTCATGTATGAAATAAAATTGAAGAAAAAGATATTTTAATATCAACTTTTTGGTGGGCAAAGATACTGCAAGCGGCAATTACTACGGGCAAATATGAGGCTTGAACACATACTATGAGGCTTGTAGGTTCATTTTATTTAAAAGTTTTGATTAGATTAATTATATAAAACTGTACCGTTGACTTATCAGTCTTAGGAGTACTTAAAACATTTTCAGTATATTGATTGAAACTTGGCAAATATTACCTTTATAAAAGCGGGTCCTAATTTCCAATACTTGCTTCTCCTATCTTTACTGAGAGCAAGGTCATTCGAAGCCCTAACATTAAAAGATTAAGAAGAATACTATAATTATAAGGAAACAAACTGGCAGTCTGTTCGTATTTATGTCTCATTGTTACGGCGTGAGAACCTGCCTCTAACATCAAGCTTATATTTAAAAACCAGCCTTATGTGAGCATGATAGTGTACATATTAGAACGGTTTATCAAAAGGATTTTTGTTAATTATCATTCTTAGCTTCCTTAATTATTGTTTATAAAAAAATATCGACGGTTGTAATTAGGTTTTTTAATTAAGATTTTTTTTACTTTTTTATAGAGATTATGAGCTATATTCCACCCATTTTTAATATTTTTATGGTATTCCTTATCTCATCATAATAAAGATGATTTAAGAGCCCTAAGACCTAATGTGGACTAAAATCCTTATGCGAGGAATAATAAAAAATAAAATAAGGAAAATCTCCAGAAATCCGTCCATTGTCAATCCAGGAGCGTATATAGGTTTCCAGTAGTTCTCCTAACCGGAAGAACGCACAGTCAGTCTCTAGACGAGGATCTCCTTAGATATACTAGTGGCGACTCATTTATATCATTCAGAAAGAAAGAAAGAAAGAACAAGCTTTATTTGACACAAAACAAACAAACATATATAATAGGGTGAATTATACAAGGCAAAAAAGGTCAAAAAGGCAGTCAGCTCAGCATATGCGACTGCGCTAGTGGCAGACGCGCTGATTTTCAGCTGACGCCTGAACGGTGACACACTTAATATATTAACAATATTTAGGTTGCTAAATTATATCCAAGTTTATTTTTTTTACGTTAATAATTAGCTTATCACTTTACAAAACACTTATATTAGCAAGAGTACATTGGAATATTAATTAGTATATAAGTTTTAAAACACACACTAAATGGTAGCAAGCTAGCATCTTAGTACGACAAAATTTTAACAAAATAATACATATTATTAAAAAAAAAACGAAAGATGCTGTGTCTCAGTACCAGCAATAAGCCTGTCCTGCTCTTCCATTCATGATACAGCAAAGCTGTTTCACGGGAATGATAAGCAAGATAGCGGTGATCCAGCCGGAGGCCCCCCACTGGTAAAATACCGAACGTAGTATTTGTGCAATATGGCTTTAGGTTCGAACCCCCTGCAGTTATGAACTGCGTCACCAAGTCTCTTGTCGTCAGTATTCCGAGCGTGATGCCATCAGCTGCGGTAACCTCACGTACTGAATACCTGAGCGTACCAACTACCAAGGTCATACATGTGCTTGTTTGTTTTGAGCTTTGTTTGCCTTTGGGGCGCCGCGGTTTATATTTATCTAAACCAGATCTCTATATTAAATATTAATACTTATACATATAATATTAACTTACGAATGAATAACTCGAAACTGCTCTATTTGTATTAAAATTTATATTTTTTATTTTACGTGATACGAAACCAGTCCAACTTATGATCCCATCTCGTGAAATTCAAGTATGTACTGTATACAATGGAACCTGCATACCTACTAATAATCTTTAAATTCACCAATCTGCATTGGGCCAGCGCATCGGTGAACTATGGCCTATGGACCATCGAGGTATCGAGGAGGAGACCGGTGCCCAGCAGTGGAACATATAAGGGTTGATACTTTACTTTTACATACGGTTCGTAGTGAAACACACATTACAAATAACATAAGAAAATTATAAGTGAACCTTCTTTGTGTAATAAACCTTTTACGAGTCGCGACCTCGGCTGACCTCGTCAACGCCTGTCTCGTAAATGCTCATAAAGTCTATAGCCTCTTAAAACCAGCTCCTTAAATGACGTGTTAAGGCGTGGCTCGGGTGGTCCTCACCACCCTACCTACCCGCTCTAATAGGGGCAAAATATACTAGCTATTGCCTGCAGCTTCGGCTGTGGATTCAGGGTAAACCTCTAACTATATTGATAAAACGTATGATAACTACTTTGAATTGTGGATGAAATGTTTGGCAGGTCCGTCCTTCTGTGGTTTTATTGTATCTAAAACGCGGAGAGTGTAAAAACTGTGCGTTAGTCTACGAGTGGTTATACCGGGATGAAATAAATACTATTTCTTAGACATGACCTATAAAAATAAAAAATTAAAAAAATCATGAAATTAGTTAATCTTTTTACCCGGGTGACGAAACATACAAACTATTTCTCCATGGTGCATTGCAGCTGGGCTTCATCTGGCTTCTATCTTCTTTCTTGACTTTTATTAGTCACTGCAATCTTGTACTGTCTCCCGCTTTGATCGGGGAGGGAAACTGGAATATTTCCTACTCCTCCTGAATTCTTCTGATTAATTTCGTTGCGGGTCCCACGGCGTTAACGTATCCCCCGGGCTCCCGGAGATCGTATTAAAGGGTCATTTGGTGGTTGCCGCTGTCGATCCTGGCTATACAGGAGTTGCAGCGGGAACGAGTGGTGGGCCGAGCCCTGGTAAAATAAACCTTTGTAAGAAGAGACTTAAAATCTTGGTAAAAAATTATAAAAAAAAATACAAGTAATGAAGGATGGTTTCTTTATATTGTTACCAGCGAACTTAATCAATTCGTTGATTATTACAAATTACAATGAAATATAAAAAAATCTTACTCCCTATTAGTGTTACAACGCCGATCGCATCTCTGTTGATCTCAATTAACTGAACACATGAGCGATGGTGACGCTAACAGTGGTGCGTGTGGTATGGTGGTGGTGGCAGCGCGGGCGCACAGTACCACGTGTGAGACGTATAGCGTGAGACGTGTGACGAGTGCCGTGAGACGTGAGACAAGCGATCTTTCAGGTATTTTGCTGTAGTGAAATATATTTTTTTGTTGAATTAATGTGTGGATTTTATAATTATTTATATAAACTAATATGTATGGTAGGTGGATAGGGTTTTTTATGGTTTAACATAAAGAATAGAAAATACACATATCTATTTTAATATAGGCCAATTGAAGGTGGTACCCGTAGCACTTTCAGGTACTCGTAGAACACCCAATGTGTGTACCTAAATATTTTTACAATTTTTTTTTTCATATAGTACTTTTTTTATATCATAAACTGAAATATTTTAGTATAATGAAACGAATAAAAAACTCACTCATTATAAACAAATCAAATAATTCTACTTACTAATTATCCTACCAATATTATAAATGCGAAAGTTTGTGGCAATTTTTGGATGTATTTTTTTTCTTTTTCAAACAAAAACTACTGAATAGATTTAGTTCAAACTTTTCAATAATGTAACCTACACATCAGTATAACACTTAGGCTTTTATTTATGCCCGTATTCCCACGGGAATAGTAGGTTCGCGGGTAAAACCGCGCGGGGCGGCTAGATAAGTATAATTCAATCTATACAATATTTCATTACTTAGTGCCTGTAATAGTTTGAAGACGCTCATCTTCAGAACTATTGGATGAATTTGTGAAAAAAACTTTTTTATAAGATTTTTTATTAGGCTGGACGGATTTTGATTAGTTGTGGTATTCAAGTGGATAATGGTGTTTCATAAAGGTTTAGTTTTTTTATACAGAACAACATCTGTCGTTAGTAACCACATAATGTGTAATGAGTTCAGAATGCTATATAATAATGTATACAATAATATATTGTTTGCAGTATTGTATTGCGCACTGCGCAGTATAATAGTCATATGACATATTATGTGCTAACTAATAACAAACTTGTACCTACCTGGTGATTTGACACCTGTTTTTTTTTTTATGTTAGTTGGATGGTAAGCTAGCTGACTTTCGTCGCCTATAGCCAGTTCACCCGGGCCTAGCCCTGGCCACCCATTCGTGCTTTGTTAGTCAATAAGCCTGCAAGATACATTGTAGTACACTGATCACTTATATTGTTTATCCTGAGACGTCCCGGTGCTAGTAACACTGCCTGTCACAAACGCAAAACAAGCATATCCATGCAGCCGGCAACACGGCACAAGCATCACCAAAACCTTAGTGGCGTTCCTAAATGAAAGTATATAGTGCTTACGCAAATTTCACTCGTTATAATAAAACTTTTACGGATTTTATCGGGACGTCACGGGAAGACCTTCGCGACCATGGTTGCTGTAAAGTATCCGAAACGTCGGGCATATATAAAACCTAATAAACCGCGATAAAATGCGTAAAAGTTGTCATTAAAATCAGAAATGTGTTAGTAAATAATTCTCAAATGTAATTATGTTATAAATGAAAGAAATAAACCAGGCAAAGCCACGGTAAACACTCGTAGTGTATGATGTCAAGCTGCAATTTTCCTGTCTGCATGGCGGCCGTGACTTACGACATAAGGACAGACGTAATACGAATGATTTAATTACATGTATTGTTTATGTTTAAAAAAAACCCGTCACCCGGCATTTAGCTGTCGCATCGTAGTTTCTTCCACACATAATCGTTTTTAAAGATAGTGTATTTAGTTTCAGCTAATCAACATTAGAAGACTAAGGATCATATTTGTCTGTCCAAATTTATTGCAATTAGTGATTTAAGCGCGAATGGTTCTTATGTGAAACATTATACTTTTTCTTAATGTAAGAGACAGAAATTCAAGAAATCATATAAAATATTTTAGTTTCTGCGTCTGTACCTTTAGCTAACTTACGGTACACCGGGACTAGGTTAATGCGGTGTGCGTGTTCTTGATTATTAATGTCATTATTCTAATTTGACCAAACATCACGCTAATATATTCATTGCCAATTTCATTCAAATCTTGATAGTAGGTATTTCTGAAAAGTTTAAAAGAAATAAGTTGCATCGTAGGTGTCTCTTTAGTTTTATATCATAATCATCACCCCGCATCCATCTACTGTTAGTCGTATTCTATGAGAAACACTAGATATGAGTAGCCTTTAACCTGCCAGGCTAAAGAAATCTCCCCATACATTGTCTAACCTGAATCATCCTCATCATTATCAGTACACTTAAGAGTCCCAGACTCAGAATCCAGACCAGCCCTTCTTCCCGAAACACAACAAAGCTATCTGACCGAAAAAAAAGCTGGACAGTAATACCTATTCAAGCGGAAGCACATCATATCTTTACTTCAATATTGGATCGTTCCAAATAGCCTGAAGAACAAAACGGTTTCATGAATGAAGCTTGGCGATGACGAACTCGCTGATTGCACAAGCGTCAACAAAGGGCATGTTACGGAGGCTGAGTCCTCATTCCAAGGCCGACCTGCTCATCACATATCAATACTGGATGTGCTAATTACTGGGTATAGTAATTGCACTAAACATGCATCTGTAAGCATAATATTCATATTACAGAATAAATAGCGAGCAAATGAGCTGCCTAGATACGTAGCGTTATACTAATCAGGAAATTTTTAAATCCGATAAGTCATATCGAAGATGAACTCTTATATGTCCCACTGCTGGGCACGGGTAATGGGTCATAGTGCACCGATGCGCTGGCCCAATACGGGTTGGTGAACTTCACATAGGTACCTTCAAAGATTTTCAATCTTATTAGGCATGCAGGTTTCCTCACGATGTTTTCTTTCACCGATGAGCGAACGATAGTCTCGTATTTGGGGTACATTGAAATTTAGAAAACCCGGAACCTCTCGCATAAGAGGCCGAGTCGACCCACCACTGGACCATCGTTGTCCTACAAGCAAACTGACCTCAAATTAGTATTGATAATGTGACTCGTGTGACTTCTCGTAATAAGACAAGGAGAGCCATAGCCCTGCCAAGCGGGTTATTGAACTCAACGTGTAGTTTTGTCAGGCGTGCGTTTTTACAATGTTTAACATTATCGTGAAGCAAACGACATTAGCGAAGTCGTGTGCAAAGTGATCAACGCGTTGGGAACCGCCGCACGCTTCGAGACTAATCGCACTAGTCAACAGATCTCCATAATACATAGAATATTGTGAAAAGGGAGCTCTGTTCCCGGTCCGCAAGGGGACGCCATCTTGTCCGATTCCTCTATCAAGCTTTGCTGTGCGACTGAACGACAGGACGAACTACACGGGCCCCGAAACTTGTCACTTGTAAAAACTTGTCCTAAGCTCCCATATCTCATATATCAGGATATACAACCCGCATGGGCTGACCTCTTACCATCGAGCGGCCCTTCCGAGAGTTTGCCTATGCTATAGAGAATATAAAAAAGTTTCCCTGTCCAACTAATATAAAAATAGATCAATAGTTTCAAAATCCCCTTAGTCATGTCTTCGTAGGAGACAAGATCGTTGTTTCCTTCGAAAGAGTCGTTGCTAGTGAACCAGCACCGTTGATGGTGATGATGAATAGGGCGCAGTCGCAAAGTAAACAACAATAGTAGTAAACCTGGTTCTGATGTCATCTCCAATCAATAACGTATTATAAACGGATAATTTTCGGTCTCAAGCGGTCTGTCGTATGGCGTGGTTATGGCATATTTATTTATAGCCAGCTTTGTTCGTTTTTATAATGTCATTATCTTTAATATTCATATTTAAAATGTCTCGTGGGCTCATACTCTCCTTGGAAAATTATTAATAAGCTCATTGCCTCGCAATGTGCAAGTCAAATCAGTTCAAAAAGATCATTTCGTAAGTAACAATACGTGTGCATTTGAAACACGACCAAAAGAAAGTCAATAAAATGGGGATGCCCCCTTGACATGAGTCCCTTATAAGAACACAAACAAAAAAACTTGGGAGTATTCTGTTACCAAAAGGAGTTAATGTTATAAAAACCGTAAGAACCTTCAGGTCAGTAGTTAACTATACGTTCTGTCAGTTCTTGTGACCCTTCTACGCTTTGTCCTAATACCCAAAATGTCCTAATACCTAAAATGAAAACAATTTTTATTTTCACCCTTAATATTTTTCATCCTATCAAGTAGCATGTATTTTTCTTCGTGTATATTTTCTATGCACAATAAATAAAAATGAATCAAGACAAGGTTAGTTTAAAATGATGGCGACGCTAATCATTTTTTTTTGGGCCGGGATAGGACAACATGTGCCGGGTTCAGCTTGTATCTAATAAAGTTATCAATTGAATATAATGATATATAAAAAATAATCTTAGTCCAATTTTTAACCTCACTAACAATACTTTGTTTGTGATCTAGAAATTAAACAGTATCATATAATATCTTTACTATAAGTATAAACTATACTATTATATTTATGGCATAGTGGAGCGAAACTGTTTATAGTTTTAAAACTAAACTGTTTAGGCTGTGATTTTATTTGTTGGGGTATATTATATTTTTTATTACTGGAGAGTGAATAAATCCGCAACGGACTAGTTACTGATAAAGTATCTAAACAGGTAGTTTTTAACCGAATCGTGGTTTCCTAATTACAGTACGTTTATGATGTTACACAACAAGATATGAATAAACAGCCTCATTCGTATGCGTGAGATGAACTCTGATTGTGCAACGATATGAGCGTAGATGTTCCTTTGTAGTTGGCCTGGAGAGGTCGCGGGTTCTAATCCGGCTATTTTTAGTAAATGAGATGTTATGATGTTATTTTCTATGTTCAGCGGCGAACAGATAAAGTCTGATGATGATAGTAACGAAGAGACGAGGATAATGAACGCCTCAACTTATGACGGCAAGATTATATATTTAAAATATACATTATTTATCTCATTACCTAATTAGGTTTACGGAGCGCTATGTGCCAAGCTTATTCTTGCATAGGAAAATAAAGAAAACCACATATTGATTTTGATTGTATATGTAACTTTAATATGGAATTCCACAGATTTATAAACAAAGACAGATGGAGCATGCCGAACACGCGAGTGACGCTTCAAAGCGAATACAAAGTCAAAAGTGCTCTCAAGTGCTTGACACAGCGTCGTACTCTAAACATCTATTAGATTGTGTTCGCTTTTGAATTTGTATTCGCTTAGTAGGGTCACTCGCGTGTTCGGCATGCTCCATCTGCCTTTATTTATAAATCTGTGTGGAATTCTTGCAATATGTCTCGTGGTCTATGGATCAGTCTTTTGACAGCTGTCAAAAATTCCTTTTCTGCAATCCTCAATTTATTTTCAAACTATGTACAGTAAATGTCAGCGATGACATCCGCGATGGCCAGCCACCGTAAAGCCTATCTGATTTCCCAACCAGCACGAATGTCTAGCCACTGTAAAAACATTAACGGCGAGATTGCTAAATAATTAACCATAGCGTATAACGGTCTCAAGTAGAACATATTATATTCATCATCATTTCTTTCAAGACAGCCGATCCCCTACAGCCTGAAGATTATAGTCCCGCCAAATTCTAGCTTGACCTATCCGTTGTTTTCCTAACTTGTCTCCGGTAGTCCCATATAAACCCTGAGCATATCCGTCCCGGGGTGGATGCGTAAAAATTCCCACTGCGAGAAAAAACAAAAAAATATGTATTAGTATAAATTATGGACTAATATTAGTCAAAGGAAAGATTTGATATCAGCGAGAACCAAAAGCTATAGATTGTTTACTCGTGCGAAATCGGGACTAACCCCTAGTATAAAATTAATTCGACAGATTCGAACCTGTAGCTCAATTTTTAACTTTTTCAGGTGCACACGTAATACAAGTGATATTGTACAACGTGATACAAAACATGTGCAAAACGTGTTTGTTATGTAAAAGTTCTTGCTTTGTCTGTTTTGCGTGGTATGTCGCTTGACATATCTTTGTGTACATATTGATGTAGATAAATAAAATATAAACCATAAATTAGCGTGCATATTTTTTTGCTATTAAGTATGTAAAAGCACCTTATTTGCCACAGCTTTTTTACAAATCTAGTCTTTAACGACGGTCTCCGGGTATTTTGAATAAAAAAGCGTGCGTACCTACAACATCGACAACGATCGCATATTATATTTTTTCCCAAATTTTGAATACAAATATTACTTTGAAAACATCATGTACGGAAAATTGACAATGATTAACCAAATAAACGCCTTCAACATTTAAAACAAGGCCTTATTTTTAAACGTGTTCGTGTTATAACGTCCGTGTACCTACAATGTTTGCCGGGTCATGTTTACCGTCGAACAGCTGAGCAAGCAAGCTTCATCTGTGAATAATGACTAGAAAATACCCGAAGAGAAAATCCACGTTTACCAACTAGTACGTTATCTAGAACAACATTGATTGACTTGAAGAACATAGAGCAGGTAATATTGAGGAGATGTAACATCGATGGGTCACATACAGCCTACATTATATTTTAGAAGTTCAAAAGATTTCTTTTAAACTTCTCCTGAATTTAAATTAAGAATTAAGTACCCTATTACAAACTAATGAAGTTAAGATACTGTAATATTTTGAACATTCTAAAATATAAAAACCATCATCCTTATAACTTTTTATTATGACAATAATACATTTTATTATGACAAATAATTTTATTATGACAATACCTAAATCCTAAACGAAGGGTGTAAACCCTTTATTTTGGGTGGTGGGCTTATAAAAGGTCTAATGTAATTCTAATAACCAGTACGCACAAGAAAGCAATAAGAAACCTGTAACTTTAATATCGTGTCCTAAATACGGCTAGACCTAAACAAACGCCTTCATTACATCAATCACACGTCAATAGTTTTGGCGCCATTTACAAGCGGGAGCGCCATAATGTTCAGTCGGCCGCCATTGTGGGTAAATAAGGTGATCCAATATGGCCGCCCAGTATGTGCTGAATATTAAATAATAACGGAGCTATGATTAATTTTCCCCATAGATTTATTATTGTAATTTTGCTTTGCAAGCGAGAAAACATTTGGACGTGAGAACTCTACGCAATTATTTTAGTTACTAGTCCAATGGCCTACAAGTTACAACGTCACAAATATGTAATCGAAAAATTGTTTTTTTTTTTAACAAAACAATTTTTCGAATTGTTGGTGTGTAGATTTCTGAATACGCACCTATACATGTTTCATTAATGTATAACCTGTTGAAGAAAATAATTTCAAAATTTAATATAAATAAAATAAAATATTATCTACAGTTAATATCAATTTCTTTTTTGGTCATTTTATCATACACATTCTTATGAAATCATTTAAAGTATTAGAGATTTATTTAAAGTATTTAAAACGGGATGCGAATGTCATGTCTCGTGAATATGACATTCGTAGACAATGTCGAAATATCGAGCTCCGCAAAACAATATTAAAAAATATGGTAAATATCCCGTTTTAAATACTTTAAATAATGAAAATAACCATGTTAATTTAAAATCCTATATTAGAGATTTAATCTAAATTACGCTCGGTTTCAGCCCTAGTGACTAAAAGTGTTAAAAACGATTAAATTCATAAAGTAGTTTAACAATGAGAACTGTTAAAAGTTAAATATTATGAGTTAGTCCAGTGTTGGCTCATCACACGTTGGCCTGATGTAACCGTGTCCAAACAGATGAATGCAATATTTCAGCAGACGTTTAGTAACGCGTATTCGGGTGTGTCGTTGGTATATTTTATTGGACAACAAACAGACAAACCGCAGCCGTAATTTCTTAACGAATATGAATATATTTTTTCGATTTTTTCGACTAAGATCTCACATCAACTTCACTTCATCACTTTCTCACAACAATAATTATTTCATAGCGTATTCCCCAAAGATTCATCCGACTTTTTAAGATGACTTTCAATGGAATTTCAGAAAATTACAATAATGGGGGTACCATCTAATTGCGAGAATTCAGACATTAATACTATTTTAATAAGGTGTTAAAATAAGGCAAGACAAGATAGCACCGAGTAAAACCCTGATGAGTCAATAGTAATAATTTTATAAAAGAATACAATTTCTCATAACCCAGTTGTGAGTATAATATTAGACGTTACATTACACAAGTTTTTCTCACTATCTCTATTTACTATTACGTAAGCGTTGAACGATGTTAATTATTTTATTATTAATAATGGAGTTTGCTTTCGTTTTCATTCCGAGCTTATTTTGGAAGTAAAAATTCATCAAGCGCCACTAGAGGGTATCTAAATCCAATTTTCTGATGGTAGTAACATTCGTTCTATATTCAAAAATAGTTACTGTTAGCACAATATGGTCTGACATAGAATTATTCCTATAGAAACGTAGTTCGTGCGCTTATTTTGAAGCACTTTAATTGGAACCAGAAATGACTGCCCAGAAACTATTTTACGAGTTAAATTGTGCCACAGCACACCTGAAAAACAAAAGAATTCTGGCTGGTCCGTGTTGGATACTAATGGCCAGGGACGATTGGCTTGGCTTTTATTAAGGAAGACCTATGTTTGGCAGTGAACGGATAAAGCCTGATGATTATGATATGATCCTTCACTCTCTTACTCTCAATTATTTTATTTAAATAGTGAAATTATTGTTAAGGATTATTTTTGTCTGCTAGGCTTGGGGCTCCTCGAAATCGGACGAGGAGGGTGTTGCAGTGCACGTTGTGTACATAAGTGCTCCTGGCACTGGGAAATTTAGAAAAACCCACATCATTTTAGGTGCACCGGCCAGAATCGAAGCCAGAGAAGCGATGTCTATACCTACTAGTGTATGACATGAATGTTTGATTACCAATCTTACGACTGAACGCATAAAATATGAGCTAAGCATTCCCAGATGACCTTATCTTTGTTCATGGGCGACTCTGACCATTTTCAAAATTGCTCGTCTGTTTTTTGCCTATTCAACGAATATAAAAATTCAAATAAGTAAAGTGGGAACTTTAGTGGAGTAGTTGTAAAATGGCTTAGGCTCTTACCCTAAACTTAGACTAACTTGAAGTTGGAGGTAAAGTATGAAGCTTAATTTAAGCTCTACATCTGATTCCCGAACTCCTCGCCAATTTAGAAAACATCCCAAATCATTATACTATATGCTGTATGATTTTAGCATGTAAACTTGATAAAAAATCTTTATTTAATTAAACCTACGCTAATTCATCAATCAGTAAAAAATTAAAAATGTCAGTGGGTCAATGACCGAGTCACGCACATGATCAGCCCCGCGGCGGTCGCGTGTAACAATGGCCGCCCAAACATGTCAGCCATTGTTCCAGCTACAGGGGCTGTGACTGATGATGCGACTCAATAATAAGGCACGAACACGTTACTAGCTGTCTCCTGCGGCTTTCACCCGCTCAATAATGAATAATGTAGGTTTTCCTGTAATTTGACTATCACTCTTTCATCCACAATAAGCATAGTGGCTACCATGTTTCTAAAAAAGGTATTAAACTATATATATCCCGCGAACCATGCAGTATTTACAGTAAAGGTGTGAGTGCACGCATATGCAAGCATATATTAACTACCGTGTTTCTGATTTTAGTTTCCCATTAACCCTGTTAAAACTTGTCAAATTACATTATTACAATTATCAAATATTATATATAACAATTACTGCAAAGCAATATCCACACAAAGTTTCCGCAAAAGTTAGAACACGGTTTTTTTCCACAAAGATTTTTCGTAAGCATGAATGAAGAAATGTGTTTATTTCCAACTAGCCGAAGCGGCTCCTCGCGGTATTACTCGCGTGTTTCCCATCCCTTGGGAGTACGGGGATAAATCATAAGCTGTGTCACTCATTAATAACGTAGGCTTTGAGTGGTGGAAGAATTAACAGAATCTGTTCAGTAGATCTAGAGATTGCCCTCTACAAACTCACAAACTTTACCTGTCTATAATATTAGTGTCGATGACCTTTATTCGTTTGACATGTTCCAACTTTGCTACTTATGTCTTTGTATTGTTAATAATAATAATAATAATAATAATAATAATAATTAATATTATTATTATTATTATTATTATTATTATTATTATTATTATTATTTGTATTGTTGTCTTTGAATACTATTAGTTAATGCTAGGTGTTCATAACATGCTATAAGGTACAGGATCTACCCACAGACTCAAGCACAGCACGCAATCATCGCGAAGGCTGTGTTGCGCAATACGACGTCAGATTATCATCAAACTACATCATATCTGGGTTTCCTTCGGGTAATTTAATTTTAAAATTAACACACATCTACGAGCACTATTAAACAGCTTTAAATATTTACCACGTTATACCAGCCCGATATTTTAGAATTGTCTATGAATAGAACAGAGATAACAATAGAACAACTAACGAACAGACCATTCGAAGACAATGCTGAAAAGTAGGCACAACATTGAAAATATCACGCTTGGGACAGCGAGTATAGAACATAAAACAACTGTCTGTGGCTATAAGCTT
The DNA here is from genome assembly GCA_905333005.2 of Lycaena phlaeas. Taxonomy (NCBI): domain Eukaryota; kingdom Metazoa; phylum Arthropoda; class Insecta; order Lepidoptera; family Lycaenidae; genus Lycaena; species Lycaena phlaeas. The sequence continues at coordinate 1,062,423 of HG995171.1, forward strand.
TGTATAATAGAATTAATAGATTTCCAAAAAACGCTAAACATGTGTTAACTTCGCACTTTCTTATCATACATATGACATTAATTGACGTACCTATAGTTGTACTCCCAACACACACCAACGTAATTTCGTGTATTGCAAACAAACACTAGCAAGCGGCAGCTTGAGCAAACGCGTTTTAGATTCTTACCACATATTGTAGCCACTTGCCTATGAAAACTTGGAGTTCATCTGGAGCTAGTCCTTAAGAAATGCAAGGACATTCACGCCTTACTCAATCTGAATGATATGACAGGCATAAGCGCCCAAACTTTGCGTGTGATCTGGATGCTGATCTGTGTGATATACAGACGGCACGAGTACCCTCCCATCAACGACATCCGATAACGATCGTTTCCTCGTGCTCACGCTCTACATCCTCTGCCCGAACGTGCGACGGTGACTAAACTCGTCCGATTTTACTTTCGCGCCCGCAAATTACCCTCGATTATGAACACATTAGAATAACTTTTGATGTAATGAAAGGCACATTAATATGAAAACCTTGGACTGTTGTAAACTTTCTTAACGATTCAACATCTTCATATTGCACGTATTAATTTAATCATCAGTATCATTCCGTCCAGTGCTAGACAAATACATCATTCAAACGATTTCGAAGGTCCAGACTTACACTTAGAATTTTAAATAGTTTAAATTACGCTAGTAGCTCTACAACTCGGATGCGAGTGGGAGAGCTGCTGATTACCAACTCTACCTTCTGGTTTCCCTCCTCTCTCATTCAAGTCGTTGTCTCCAGATCTCTGTCAGCCCAGCGGCCATAAGACCTCTATAGTAAGAGCTAACATGTTCTTACTCTTACTCTATATCGGCCTATAGATGCCAAGTTTTTTGAGAAATTGGCATCTATAGGCCTGTACTATAACTGTTTGAGACCCAAAAATTTTCAATCATAGAATTTAGGCTACAACTTTTTGTTGCTTTTTTTGGTGACATTTTTGCCCTCTTAATACGTTCCGACCTGTCGACACAACCTCATCATGAATTTCTTTCTACCGGAACAATTTATCGAGTCTATGAGAGGAACAAAACAGTAATAGTCGCCTTTGTTACAGCGAACGAACGCGCGACGTGGCAAGAGGTTCACATTCCAGTCCACAGTGCGGCAGCTGGAGAGGCGAAGATTGGCTGAGAAGCTCTCGAGGGAAGCTGACCTAAAGGAGCAGCAAAGGAAGACAGAGCTGGAGGCTATGAGGCGGTGAGTGTTATTAGAGTTTTAGACTACAAGGGGATAATTGTTAACAGTGGTGGAGAAAATGAGGAGGTAATTATTAACTGTAACTTTATTTTGCAGAGTAGAAGAGGAGTTCCAGCGGAAGCGAGCCCGGGAGAAGGCAAACATCCGGCAGCAGCTGCGGCTGGTCAGTAGCGGCGCCAACACCATCACCACACCCACCGGCAACTCCAAGGTAACAGCAACAATATCGCATACAAAGTAGACAATGAAATGAAATGATGTGATGATTCTGCGAGTAACGTAGTTTATTTAGCGTAATCATTTGTAGATTATATGTCTCAAGAAGATCTTGGTGTTCACAAAGTACGTCGATTGTGTTAGTAGTGGGTACCGCAAGGAAGTGCATACGTGTACATATAATATGTGTGTGGAAAAATTGTGCTTCATGCATATGCATGCACTCACATAATATTTCCGGAATATTGCTAACAAATAATAGGTCGTTAGTTTATCATGACAAACTAATGTTTTTATAGTCTGAAAGTACAGGTGAAGTGGTTAACTTTATGGATATCATAACCGCATTAGCCAAAGCACTGTTCAACTATTAAATTCATATAATAGCTGCTTACGCGTGCCGTCAAGCATGTGTTTCGGTAGCGGGAAAAGACGATGACTCATTGACTTGCCGTCTTATGTCTCAGGAATCAGGGCAGACCAGATATGTATAAATCGCTTTAGCATTTGCCGTGTAAGGTTGATGGTGTTGATAGGTGACGCTGACTATATACCATCAAGTGACTCGTCTGTCCGTTTGTCTGTACCTACGAGTATCATAAATAAAGAATTAAATCATAATTATCATTATCACATCTCACACAGGCGAGGGATGAACCGGACGGTTCCTGCCGGGCGTCACCAGCCCCGGAGCGAGGGCGAGACAGCCGCCAGAGACACAGCAACGCCTCATCAGAGATCAGCGGCAGAAGCAAGAGCTCCACGCCCGTGAGTATTAGAAACTTTGATGTTTCATTCGCAAATGACTGGTGTATCATAACAGACGTAAGTGTGGGACGTGGGCTGACCGAAAGCAACTCAAAGATAGGGTATAGATGACATTAATATCGCCTAAAGTAGACCAGACCAAAGAGTTTTCAAGCGACAGTGGCAATGGAACTAGCGTAGTCACTTGGGTACTGGAAATGACAGTCAGTCTTCCTATATTACCGCGATAAAATCCGTAGATATGATTTATCATTATAACATACTCCAATTCGAGTTTAACCTACGACTAAACTTCCTTAACCAGTCATTTTCATAAAATATGCTTTAATCCCGATGCTTCCAGATCCGCTGCGTGGAGCTGTCGGAATGGCGGACGGACAACAGCGCGCGAGTGTATCGCGACTGGGGCGGGCTCGGCACACACGCGCACGCGCACCCGCCCGCCTGCGCGCGCATGCCTATGACCGCGCACGCATACAACGGTAGGTTGCGTACACGTCCAAGACATAAGGCTTGTTCTTCTGTGGCGCTGTTTTTCCAACTTGCAACAACAACTAAACGCTAAGATAATGAAACATATACTGCGACATAGAGCTCGTCAACCAGCCTTGACGTGCCGTGTCGATGTGATGCCGTGATGATGAGGACAATACCATAGAGGCCTGCCTTTTAATATACGATACAAAATGGGAAAACTCTCTCTATTCTCCTGGCTATATTAGTGTTTTAGTATTAGTACACCTAGTGAGTAGTAGTTATGCACTTGTTATGTTCCTTCTGCAAATGATCTACACTAAAGCGAGTGACGTTTCATGTGCCGTCAATTTGTGGTGTTTTGTTGAGTTGTCAGTCAGTATTGTTTCGTCAAGTTGTCAGTTTGTGACAGGAGCGGAAGGTGAGGCGTTCAGCGGCAGCCCGCGCTCCGACAACTACCGACTAGAGTGGGCGCGCGGACGGTCCCCCCGCACGCCGCGCACGCCCCGCGCGCCCCGCCTGCCCGCACCCTCGCCCACCTCCTCCACTACTGGCTCAGAGCTGTCCCTGCGCCAGCCCATCAGGATCAGGTGAGGCGGCCAACCAACAAGGGACAGGCCACAGAATTACAAAAAAGAAATTGAATCACAACAGACATTGACAAGCACTTGACACTAGCGACAGTTAAAATTTTAACATTGAGTTGAGTAAGAGTTAAAATAAGTTACAAAAGTGATCCCAGCGAACTTAGAAGTATTTTAACTTTTGCTAGGAATTATTTTCAGGAATATATTTCCTCTGACAAGAACACGCATTCGGAGTTTCTTAATTCGACCTCTGATGCTCTATTTTTGAATAATCGACACGACGTCTTCTAATCTCGCATACCATAAACTTTGTCTCTTAATATATGTATTTGAAGGAGAATTAAAACTTTTGTGCTTTAGTATGTAGAATGTACTACTTGTAGTATGGCCTAGTGGAATGTATATTAGAAGTTGACTAGTAGTTTTTTAGCAGTAGAAATACTTAGTAGCTAGTTTTTTTGTAGTAATTCTGAGTAGAATATTAGAAGCAGCAGTAGAAACTAACCGAGCGTTTGTTCCCAAGGTGGTGATGTCGTGCATGATACTAACACCCTTATGCAATAGGTAAGTGCTTTTGGCTTGTTTATCTGTTAATCTTATCTGTTTTACCAAACAGTTAAAGTAGTTAGGTGCGTAAAAACCCGCATGCAACTAGTAATTATTGAAAAAACCCACTGCGTGGAAAATAAAATTTTGATAAACCCATTGTCTCCCTTACGAATAGAACTAATTTAGCCCTTTAAAATTAAAATATACCAAGTTGGTCATGCTAGTGTGCTAAATAAATCTATGTAAATTTTATATTATATTTAAGTTATTTGACATAGTAATAAATTGTTTTTAAATGAATAAGTCGAAACGTTCAAGTTTTTGGCAGCGTACCTTTCGTTATAGCAAGAAAAGTAACCTGAATGAAATTTTAATGTGCTATTTTTCTTCATATATTTGTTAATGAACTGGGATTGGCAAACACGAAATGTAAATGAAAATATTTTCAGATGTCTCGCACTACCATAAGAAAACACCTCAATTTTGCCATTTTCGGAAACTTCCTATAACTTATAGTGTATTGTGTTAAAACAAATAAATCGTTTGTATTGGAGAAAAGTATACATAAAATTATTCGAATGTCGTTTCCGCAGCTTTTAGTGCGATTACAAAACCTTTACCTAACAAGTACAAAGCTTTAAATATAGAAATATTCAATCAGCATTTATTCTACATGTCAAGGGCGTAGACATTGCTGCATGATATTAACCTGTATGATAGTAGGTAGATATGTGACACTCTATCATTGTAATTTTTCTTTGTTGCATTTATATACAAAGTAATTTTTATTAATATTTTTACTTGCAAACTAACAGCGATTAACTCGAGTCGCGAACTGAGTTTTAAATTCGAATTTTAATCCTGATTCGTAAAAAAAAGGAAATTATATTTCAGCTTCAATTGTTTTCAATTACTCACTTAACTTTAAAAAGGTGGGTAATTAGGGTATATTTTTAGTTCCTGTGAACTATAAGCCCTACATTTAAATACTTTGTTTTTTTTAATTGTTAAATGTATACATACACCTTGTGTATATTATGTCTGCCCTATATTTCAGAAATCGTGTTCAATATTACATTTTTAGATGTAGTAAATTCATATAGCGAAAGAATAAAGCTTATAAAAGCCTGCCTTATAAAAGCGACACAGCAAAACTAAATAATTAAAACAGCTCATACTTATTCTAATTCTTGTACATGAAACCAACAGTGAAGAAACCAAGGATGTGGAGGAACCAGCTATCGTACCAAACCTGAGGCCCACGGGGCCTACACGACCTACCGTCGCCATCCGCTGAGTGACCATAAACAATACTAGCCTGGCCGGGATTTAACCATAGATAGATTTTTTTATCAATTTACCCGCCTTGTTGGAAAAATAAAGCAATGTTATTCCCCTATGCACTTAATGATGTTTATAATATATAGCGTTATCTTTGTTAATGTAGAAATAAGAATCAGAAATTGTCTATTGCGCTGTCACTTTTGACAGTTACGCTATAATGGGGCCCTTAGAAATATTAGTTATCTGTATATTTTAACATAGGTTAAACATGTTAATGACTATTTAAGAGTAGTTTTGTACATTTTAAATGTTTTACTATATTATTATAACACATAGTTATTCCTTGGTTATTCTGTAATCGCAATATTCCATCATATCGTCTTCCGTGAATAACGTTAAAGCTTTAATATGTGCTAATGTAAAATGGTGCTAAGATTAGAGTAATTTATTTGTATCCATATGTCTAATTTTGTAAAATACTTATTATAGATTTTTTTTAAATAAATGTAAGAAAATTTGTGTGACTTTTACTAAAACTACCTTAGTTTTATTGAACACATTGATAATAATTAATTAATGGTTGACATAGCAATGATTTCTACTTTACGAAAGAATTTCAAATCCTTCACTTAGGTATGATTTTTATATGGGTACTATGTACAAAAAAAAAATAAACATACTTAATATTTAATTATAATATTATAAATATTAACTCTTTCATTATTTTTATCATTAATATTTTTTATCACACCACGTTAACCTAGCCCCGTGGTAAGTTCGTAAGAACTTGTGTTACGACTTGTACTCAAGGAACGAAAATAAATTTGAGACACTTATATAGTACATAATACAATATACATGTCCATGGCCCGGTGCAGACCAACAATATATTCATCATACAATTCAGTCCTCGACAGGATTTAAACCCGCTACCGCCGTGTCAAGCGGCCAGTGGCCACTCGAGTAGTCACGTCGGCCGTCCATGTAGGTTAGTGAGGTTGGCCCGGCGCGCCCGAAACTGGGTTAACGCGTTACTGTAATGATCCCCTATGATCGATTCTTTGTGCATACTATTTAATAACTATTCATAACTGGAACATAATATACACTCCTCGATTATCTTCGAGGTGACTGAGTAACGATTTTGCTGAATATGGTTTTTCCAAACAAGTAAATGCAAGTGAGATTTTTTAAATCATTTTAATTCTAAAATCTATCTACTTATTTTTTAATAACTTGAACTTAATATCTCATGTCCCAGGAACACATGCCCCTCATGTTATTTAAGTTCAAGTTATTAAAAAATGACCTGACTGCCGTCTGCCCGTTTGTTGTATCTATTTTTTTCCTAATAATGAGAAAATCAGCATAAACTGGATCATAATGAACGGAATTAACATGATTAAAATGGTCTATGGAAATGTACAAGAATGTATTCTAGACTTTAATAAAATAGCTTACAAACACGGCTTACATGGAATTGTAGATTATAAGCAATTACGTGTTGACGCCCGGGAGCGCGGGCTAGTGAAATAATGAAAACACACGAAACTACAATTTACCCCAAAATACCTATGTTACATTGCGTATTAATAAGGCTATAATATTCCAGTTGCTCAAGGAAATCGGCAATGGAAATAGTGTTTAATCTCATTCGGAACACTGAGCATGCGCGGAGGCTTTCCTATGGTCGGAGTGGTAGTGGTAGGTAAACACTTCAGTAGGCAAAGCACAAAAGAACTGACAGGTCTTTACAGTGACTAGTTAATGACGATAGATAATTACTACGAAAACATCACACAAATGAACGTTATAATAAATTGAATAAAGATAATAATAATAAGTTTAATATTGTAAAAAGGTTTTAATTTAATAATATTACAAAAAATTGTAAATTATTCATATATTTAAATAACAAGAAATGACTAATTAACATATAAATTACAAGCATTTTTTAAAACGCAACGAACCATCAATATCAAGTTCTGTGAAAAGCCATCAAACTGCTGGCCGAAATACCTGAACCGGCTTCCCCGGTTCTGCCTCCGGGGAGGGAGAAACCTGAGCTCATCCGGGTGGGACAGACCAAGATGGCGAAGCCGGACAGTGCTGTGCAGGAAACATTGGAAGACAGAGATCCTAATGACCTGAATCGTCATGTACAGGTTTGTATTCCGCCACGCCAGGCCATTCTGGCCACACTAGCATTGCTGGCCAAGCAGTAATGATAAATATCCATTAGCAATGTAGAAGCTGATAGTGATCTAAGCTAATAACATGTGTTGAGGGTCCAAGGAGTGACCTTTAATGGGCAAAACTTTGTAAAGATTTTTGTTGATTTACACTAATTTGTATATGATACAAGCTAAGCAAATATTGTCCTGCCATCACTCAAAAAATTTTAACGTCATCATCATTATTTTTTCAAATCTTATCCAGACTCGAATAACTAATACAACAAAGAAAGAATTATCTAATTTTGTGCAGCGGTACTTATGTGAGACTTATCTATCTAGATATACTTCGGGGATAATTTTCGTATAATATATTGATGTTACCATATATTATGAATTACCTACATTACACTAGCTATCAAATTTCTACGCCGACGACGCAAAGAAGGACGCAATTCATGTTTGTATATTTGTGTGATCATAGCGCCTAAACATCTTTAATATTATGTGGTGTAAGCCGATATATAGCTTATCAGCCGTATTTAAACCGAATTTTTAGAATTGTTTTTATTCACTTATTTAGATATACATAAGTAGTTCATATACTTCACAACTGAGTTACTGAAACTAAAAAGTCACTACTTAAGTAACAGTACTTCAACTGTATTAATGCCATTCCCAAGATACAAATCAGAATTCAGATTCAAAAAATGATAGATTATTAGACATTATTTAGAAAGTTTATTTTAGACGAAATGGAGCAGCGTTTAATGGCCCGTGAATAACAAACATCCATACATCGCATAATACAGAAGGGTGAGAAATTGTGAAGGTACATTTATTAACCTAACATTTGGCACTCCCTGACGCTTTGCCCTACTTCCTGGTAAATACCACGAGCTTGTTATTTGAAGACAAACCCACGCAGGCATAAGCCTAAAGCCATAAGTAAACATAAGTTTACTGGATCACTGGTAATTTTACAACAACCATAGTTAGGAGATGACTGAACCTCAGAAATACACAAATCCTAATTAACTGTGAATATAAATGTGTTTAAAAAAGGTTTATTTATAATATAAAGAGAAATTCGAGTAAACATTAGAAAATCATAAACTAGTACTACGCCTAAAAAACGTAGCCGATTAGCGCGTTTGAATAAACGAGCAAACTTTTTCCATATTATATTTATACCTATTTATAATTCATCTATGTTACTGATATCATCCCAAAGCTGGTTCACGATTCTGGTAATTTTTGAAGTGAAAACTTTTTAGCAGCGTTGAGCATTCTTTGGTAGGAGATAATCTCATGGGTTCGCGCCACCGACATGCTAATGTGGCAGTATGATTAACTGTGGATTTTTTTTTATTAAATTGTAAATTTCTTCTTAGTTATAGTTTAACTTTTGTTAATAGTCCAAATCTGACAATCTTTTTGTTGAAAGCGATACTTTGATACCTTTATTAAACGACTTTGTCCGTCTGTTTGCACTAAAAGATAATTGTTAGATGATATTACTTTATTCTACTTTGTGGTTTATAAATGTGTAGAGTTCAATTAGTCAGAATTGTCTGATATAGATAGGTATGTAATTACACATACCTATACTATAAAAGTTTCTAAGTTTCTTCTAAGTTATAAGTTTTCACTTCTGTCGATGCGAGAATGGTTGGATTCACAATTAAATTTCAAAATTCTCAAAAAAGCCCACTGCAAATGTTTAGTACGGGTGAACGGCTATCGGGTTCTCTGGTATTCGTATTATGCTGTAGTAAACCCACACGGTATTTCCACAAGTCCACAATAAGCCAGTGAAATGTAAATTTCATCCTTGAGTGTTAAGTGGTTCGGAAGTGGATGTCATGCAGTTTGTTTTGTCACAGCTGTACCGATGTCATGGCTATAAGTCAGGCGATAAAAACTTAGCATCGTCATCAGACCAGCGCCATCATTTTAACTTTCTTTTTGAAAACTAAATTCAAACTAAAGTCACTGCGAGCAACTTCAGCTGCATTTTGAAGGTTCGACGGCCTTAGTGCCTATATCTTAACTTTACTATATTTAGACCTTCACTAACCCAAACGACACCTTTGCTTATAATCATGAAATAAATTGTGTAAACAGCCCCTCTAGACAAGTGGCAAACGCTCGCTTCTATTCTTTTGCGTTTACTCGCTAGCTCCATAGGGTTGCTGCAAAATTTTTTAAGAACGTTTATTAAGATACATAATGAATATGGTTTAGTTTGTTAAAACATTTAACAACCTCTGTACTTCGTTTAAAACGAATATTACTGTTATAATATTTCTTAAAAAAAATTTAATGTCGTTAGCTAGTTAATTCCCATACAATAAGTATTCTTTTCTATTATATTCGTTTAGCGTTTATGCCACTCTTCTAGAGGAAACGAATTACATACGTTTTTAGACGTTTTTACAAACATAACCATACACTTTATGTGTCTTAATCAACGTTCTTAAAAAAATTTGCATCAACCCTATGGAGTTAGCGAGTAAACGCAAAAGAATAGAAGCGAGCGTTTGCCACTTGTCTAGGGGTGCAAATTACTAGCTCCCTTTCCTGCAAACAGCTTTGATGAGCTCCTAGGGGCCGTCAACTCACACAGATACTTAGCTTTTTATCCTTCTTAAGTCTAGTTACTGGAACCTAAAAGTAAAACAGAACATTATTAGTCTTATAATAGACGTGTTCGAGCGAATGATGCGTATAATATTATGGAGTTGGAGTATTCATAAGCAAGCTATGGGTGAGTTTGCTTATGTATGCTCTAAGGTATAACCGTATGAAACGTGCGTGACTAATCGTAATTTAAACGTAATGTTTTTGCAAAGAAATGGTTTTATTTATGTTAATTACGAAATTCTTTGAAAAAAATACACTGTAGCTGGGTGTGAATATTTCAATCTTACCCTCCTAAGCGTTAATGTTTGACAGGTGAGTGGGTAGGGGAGTGAGTGGAACAGGTATCCTTCTTTTTGTGGTTACCACAGACCGCCATTTTAATCAAATTCGGGAGTAGGATATGCTTTTCATTTTTTCTCTCCAGTAAAGAAGATAGTATAAAGCAACGACATAAGTAAAGAGAAGTCAGCAGCAGAGAAGTATAACGACGATACTGTGGTCTGTGGTTCCCGGTCCTTTTCACCTTTGAACAAATAAGTTAATCCAGGCAACTCGATCCTGGGTTGCATTATGCATAAGAGACGTTTAAAGGTAATTCTCTGTGCCAGTAACTGCATTGCCTGTCCTGCTCTTCTCTCCGAAAGCTGTTTGACAGAAGAGAGAAGTAGTACGGTGGACACATCCCTCCACACTATTAACATAGGAGGTAACGTATGCATAGAGGCAAACAAAAGCGATAGACAGTACAGAACCAATGACTTACATAAGCCACGCCAGCAGCGTGGAAGTGGAATAAAAGCTTTATTCCACAAAAGAAAAGGAAAGAGAGTAAATTTGAAATTATAAACGGAGAAGATGTCCCATGGAGAATGGAAATTGTATTCCAATGTCTTGTTAATGTTGTAGATAGTGTGGGACGACATAGTCGGCGAGCCGGACGGCGCCCGCAGCCCGGAGTGCGCGTGGAGGCTGAGCCACGTGTGCTTCACGCACGCGCGCGGCTGCTGCTACACGCTGCTGGCCGTGCTCGCAGCCCCGCCCTGCGCCGTGCTTCTTGGCTGCTGCTTCGCCTGCTTGGCGTTCGAGGTACGTTCTTAGTCCTCTTGATCGGGGCCATTTTAAATATATTTGTTTCTGTTGGAATCGGATAAGACCATAGGCCATGCTGCCATGTCTGATGTAAAATACATTGAGTCTGTAGAGAAATGGCAGGAAACGTCTAGCATGTCTGCCGTACTAATGAAGGCCCCCACGTATTTCTCGAAATAATATTTTGTTGGGGCTATAAGAATAATATTAATTGGACAAGGAAATCGATAGATACTTTAAATCTACTGTTATATAAATGAAGAACTTTGTTGTTTAAGATGGTCAATCTCAGCATCGACATTTATGAATTTCTTAAATAAAATCGTTAGGTGATACTAAACCCTTTATCCAACTACCATATAAATATCTAACATTTGAAACAATATTAACGTATAAACCGAATATGAATCACTTTTTAAATTCAGGCGACATAAAGGTGATTAATGTTTTGTTTTTATAATATTTTACAACTAAGTTTTTAATTAATGTTACTTAAATGCTGTAGGTCACGAAACCATTGCAAGCAACATATAAATTCAGAATGAACAATTATTTTTTAAAAGTTACTACGAGATAATGCTTATCACCAGCAGACGAACCATCGAATAAGTCGACGGCGCCTCAGCCCCCCTAGAGAAGTGGTACAAACACTAAATAAAAAGAATAGAATAGAACACTTACAGTATGGAAATATTCTATTCTATTCGTTTAGCGTTTGTGCTACTTGTCTATAGAGGCTGATCAGCATTTGGTACGAAACAAATAACGCATCTCATTGTGTACTCGTATAAACTTATAGATACTTACAGCAAATGTTTGAACGAAAGAAATAGTTAATTGATAATGCCATATGTTTTCAGCAAATATGGTGCACGACACCATGCCTGCGGTGTATGAAGATCTGCTGTCCTTCTGTTCGCTCCGTGATCCAGTCCTGCTTGGCGGTCACCGTCGTGCCTATTATGGAAGCAATAGGACATCTTTGCCGCCATATTAGAATTAACTTCCGTAAAGATGCACCAGAAGAAAAAGATTTACTCATTGTATAATATACCTCTATACTTAAATTAGAATAAATTATTTAAATTTTGTGCTTCCTGTGTTAAGTGATAAATCAGAGTTGTACGACGCGACGTAGTAAGACCCTATCTCTAGGTACTCTACATTTTTTTTAATGCTTCGTGCTATTACGGACGATTATATTAATTTACATGTTTTATTTTTTAAGTACCCGAATTAAAAGAACTTTGCTCGGTAAATATGTATATGGAAAAAACTAATTTAACCTCATTTACTAAAAATAAATACTAGCTAGCTCGATTTATCGCCTCCGAAACACTATGTAAGTTCGAAACATGAAAATTATTGGAGCCGTTTCATTTGGGCCTCAGAGTACTATACCTACTTTTATGTATACATAATATTTAGACCGGCACGACCGGAGTTTCATGTCTTTATTTAATGTATCATTTATCACGTAATATTATCACACATTTAAAGTAAAATAAAAGTACAGCCTTTTGATGAATTACTTTATAGCTTACCACAAGAGTCTTATTAACCTTGTAGATAGAGATCGAACAAAATTTTAAATGTACATTAAAAAAAAAGTAAGGTGAAAGTAAATGATTTTATCTACAAAAAAAGACATGCTTCACCGACCCCGCTTGGTATATTATGGACTATAATTTATTTTCGTCCTTCTGTAAATTGTTATTTTTACTGGTATTACATGTTATCAGGAGGAGGATACAGATCACAGGAGGCACTGAATTATAAAATTGATAAAATATTTTATAAGCACCCAGTAATATTATATAATATACAATATACTGCTTACTAAAACAATTATTTTAATTTTTTTATATAAAGTTTATGTAAATTAATATAATAAAGTTTATATCTAGTCAAATTATTCATTAAAGTAAATTACTACTAAGTTTTTGTTTTAAAATTTTAAATGTCACAACGTATTCACTTCTATCGAAAGTCTGTGACTGCCATTTTTTCAATTAAAAAAAACTACGTTTTATTCGATTCGTTTTTTGTTTTCTAATGATTTTATTGGCTAATCAACCATACGTGCCTATAATCCATAAGCAATTTTTCTCATAGTCTAATAAGAAGTGTGTAAAAACTTGCCTTGAAATATTTTTATACAATGTACCTACTATAATACTTTCAAAATAATGAATCGGAAAAACAAAATGGAGAATACAATTGAAACAGATCAAGAGCACAATATGTTAGTTATATTAAGTGTTTCAATAGTGTTTTGAAATAAAATAATATAAACCATAATTTTACCATGTATTTTATTCAAATCACGATATTTGTTTAATAAAAATTATAATACCTACATAATTATATAAATAAACACTATAGAAAACCACTCTAATATATTATAATTAAGTGGTTTTCTATAGTGTTTGTTTTGAAAAGTCAATCTGCTTATAATAATGAATATAATAATGACTTTTTAAAACAATTATTGGCTGGCGAATTCAACGGGAAACTGTTCTGGAGAGGTTTTCTATATCTAAGGATATATATATAGAAAACATAATAATATGATTGTGTGTGTCGTGTGGAGCGAAGCCCCATCCTTTGACGTTTCCCGCCATTTCTCCACAGACTGAATGTATTTTACATCAGACATAGCTGCATGGCCTATGGTCTTAGCCGGTTCCAACAGCAACAAATATATTTAGAAAATAATAATTTGGCGGGAAATGTGATGATCTAAAATCTTACGAGTTTGTACGATTTATTGTTAAATTAACAAAGTTATTTTGCTTGCTCCCAAAAGTAATACAAAATATTATATTAGTAAATATGTCTGGATACGTTGGAACATTAACAAGTGCGACCGATTTAAATGAAACCGGCGCTAATTCTTCAAATAGACATTTTGTGTTAGCAACATGCAAGAGGTTTTTTTTTATATTCCTTTTTTATTACTGTACGCTAAGCTGTACGCATATATATATTATGTGAAGTTATACATTGTTAATTTATAGGAATAATGAAAACACGGAAGCTACGAAAAACCAAGAAACTAGTGACGAATCAGAAACTGAATCTGTAAGTAAAACTAAATAATACAGACGTTTACAGGTGCGTGCGCCTGTTTTCAAATTCGTGTATTCAAACTTGAGTACCTATGTTATAGGTATTTCTGACTAACAGTATTCGAATATGATAATAAAATTCCGCCTGTCGTTTTTCAGGCTTGATTATTGCTAATTCGATTTCTATGAAAAGAGAATTTTTTGAGTCTATAATATTAAATACTTTCATGTTCATCTACCCCTTATCATCCCGTATATCAAGAACTCTACTAATTTGCTGATTTGCCAAACATTTAACATCAAACACGAATATTTAGCCCCAAAATAGTTAACATTTGCTTCGCGTCATGTCTGTACAAAGCGAACATGAATCTATCCACATTTCCACATCATAACGTAGTCAACGTAGATTGTCGTAGAACCATGCGGTATCGTAGCATGGTGCGTTGACAAAACGTACATATTTACGTTAAACTGAACATAAAAATACATTTCACGACGTCGCATCGTAACGTCGCCGTAACTTTAAATTCCGGTACATTCTATATCACGTATTTGTCTTGTTACTTGTCTCAAAGCACGTCGTTCTTCAATTAGTGAATTCAATAAAGCACAATCTTTGTTCTGCGACATCTTTATCACAACTAATCAGTAAAACAATAAAACAGTAACTGAGCGAGTGCATCCTAACCAGTAGCCACTGCTCACGCCGGACGCGCCGGACGTTTCCGCACGTCGTTGAGCGTGGCAACGCATCGTTCCACGTTGACGACGCGCGTCGTAACGTAAAGATGTGGCCAGGCCCTAACCCAGTTGATAAGCATCAAATTACAGTTTACCGTCCGCCCGGCCCGAATATAAGTCACGCGTTCAACGGTATGGGCACGCACTGTACGTGCTCCGCTGTAAAAATCATCTTTACAATCATTTAGTGTTTCGGTTGATAATGATTAGTCTGACAGCCACTGTGATATCTGAGGAAACTAATATTATATAGAAAAACATTCGATTTTTGTTTGTTTGTCACTCAAAAATATTAGACCGATTAAATGTTTTTCTCCATAAGACAACGGATTTTATAATCGTTTTTAATCGGATTAGATGAGATAGGAGATGAAGATTATCTACATCTTAACTTATGAATCTACTTGTTATCAATTACATTAAAGTAAAAACAAACAAATTTCTTTAGTATTCATATCTGAATATAAATAAAAGTGAAGTAAGTTACTGTCTGTCTGTTTATTCCGGATAATCTCTGAAACGTCTGGACTGATTTTGATGGGGCGGATAGCTTATATTTGTAGGGAGTAGTTAAATTTAACAAATATAGTATTAATAGTAATTTCACTCGCGTGAAGCTGCGGACAACAGCTTTTATAATATTAGAATTTAGAACATTTTAATAAAATATGTACATTGTAATGACACTGTAATGTTTTCTAATATTTTGAATCTTTAAAATGTAACAACTGTAAAGCTTAGTTTTTTCGATGGCGAATAAGATAATATGTATATTATAAGGGTATTTTGTGCGAATCGCTGACCTTGTGAGACAAGTTTAAATTATTACTATACTTCTGGCTATAATATGCGAGCGGCCAAAAATTAATTATAGTAATATTTATTAACAAATAATATTGTTTTTGACGCAGATCCTCATGACAGTATACTACAGGTCGGGCCGGCTCGGAGCCGCCTGCTACACGATGCAGACGGGAGAGGTCGGTTACCCTCAGCATCATAAGCTGAAGGATGGGTATTGAGTATCCCCTGAGTGTCTTCTATATAGTGCCGTCTTGGCGTTCATTTATAGAAATCGGGGGCTATTGGCGTTTATTAAAAAAACCAACATGCAGTAGTGGACAGAAGGGGCTGATAATGATGATGATGATAGTCATTATACAATTCTACCAACTTTACCATTCACTTACTTCCCGCCAAATAATTAAATTAATAAAAGTATTCAAGTATTAAAGCGAATTTATTAAAATATTTACCAAACCGATGAAGTTACATCAGCAACAATTCCAGCTGCAAATGCTAGAAGAGATCCAGGACCGCCCCCCGGACCACGAGATATTCGTGTCCCTGTTCAACCAAGTGGACCCCGAGATGCTGATCCTGGACGGGAAGTCCCCGGCTACCTTCACGGCCGCGGTCCGGAGGGTGGTCATCAACGAGGGCAGGGACGAGGCTAAATGCAAGCTCACCTTCATATCGGCTAAGGAATATAGTATGTTATTAAATAATAATAATATCTATACGCTTTTACACCACGTCAATCTGGTCCCGTGTTTCAGAAGAACTTGTGTTACGGGTACCAGACAACGGAAATACATTTATAAGTAATACTTTTTGTATAGTAAATTATTATATAGTAAAGTAGCAACTCATATAATATGTCCCACTGCTGAGCACGGGTCTCCTCCTCGAAATCAAGCGAGGAGAGAACTTACCACGGATCAGATTGAGATGGTGTAAAAGCATCTATAGATATATTATTTTTACTATTATTATAAAGTAAAATTCCCTGGAAAAGCGCTTATGTCCAGTACAAGGATTTTTTTTTAATAACGATGGTAATAACCACTTACTTCACCCCGTCACCCAAGACTACGAAGCCTGCAAGCGCCGCATCCACAGCCTGTCCCTGCCGCACGAGCCAGCCAACTGCTCTGACGAGGAGAGGTGGATGTTCCTCAAGACGGTGGTAGACTTCTCCCAAACCGAGAGCGTCCACGCGCTGGGGTCTCTGCTCAGGTATCTAGACCTCAATTGGTCCAACCTGAACTTTGACTTGCACGGCAGACCAGAATTTATGACCTTCAAGAGAATTTCATTGTGAGTATTTGTTGAGCATTATTTAGAATATATTTTTTAGTTTAGTTAATATCTTAAACTATTAGGTTGCCCTCTTTGGACACCAAAAATATCTCAACTGTAGCCTATTTCGACAGGACTCTCTTTGTGCTGTTTAAAATAGGATATATACCATATTTTTCACTTTTATTTCGACATTATCCACGCAAGTAATAATAATAATAATCTCTATTCAATAATCAAGTTTACAATAAACTAAAAGCTAGAGCAATGGTAAGAGTCGCTTGTTAAAGAAATACCTGTATTAGGGGACTCCGCTTTTCCTTAAACATAAAAACTTCCAAATTATAAAACCTTAAGGTGTAAAATAGTGAAATCTTAGAGGTTTTCTATATATTAGCAGACAAATGAAAATTGACCATCGGATTAGATTTTTACCTAAAAGCTTTACATAAAGAACATGCAAGAATATATGTGAAATAGATATTTCTAGTCTAGAGCTATAAAATATTAAAGAATTGCGACAATTTTGAAAATTTTGAAAAAATGCTTAGTTTATAATGGGGCATCAATAATAGTTCGTTTTCATTCTTAAGCTTTAACTGTATTTTACTGTATATTTTCACCTTTGATTAATACCACTTAAGCTTGTGTTTAAGTATGCCTATTCTTAATTTACAATGTCAGAAACGACATAGTCACCATCGACGAAGACACGTACAAGGGTCTGCAGATATTCAGCTCGGTGTCGCACCCCAGCGGGTTCAAGAGAGGTGTCCACGGGAGCAATCGGGAGGGCCTCAGCATCTACCAGCTGTTCAGCAAGTGCTCCTCCAAAGCGGGCCATCGGAGGATGCGGTACGGCTACTTTAATATTGCTTTGGTAAATGCTAAGGAAGGAAGAACCCCAAGAAATTTCACTTTGTTTTCCGTATATATTAAATTAAAACAGTTGTGTAATAAATATAAAAATAAATAAATATAAAATAATTTAGTGGATTTGTAGAGCAGATTCTTCTGGTTGATTTCATTAGCTGGTCAACTGACAAAACGATTGCTGGCAGGTTTAAAACAAACAAAATTATGACAAACTAAGCTCTGGCATCCTTATCAAATGTGTAGGAATTAATTTCTCAGCGGGAAAAATGTTAAACTAACTAGTAAGCAGTAAAATATGGCCACCGCCAGATTATTGACACCCTATCCAGGCTCACGCCGTTTACCTTTAGGACTGAGGAATGTTCTAGATCCGAGAGACCCCATCACGGTTGCCAACAACCTTCCCCTCCAGGATAGATAGCCTATCCAAAAGCTCAGAACCGCATATAACACGTGGTCTACGTCACCCCCACGGTTATATGAATGTATGAGACTTTGCTTCCGACGATCGGTTCCGTGGCCAATAGTAAGTCTTAATAATCCCCCAATGCTTGAGTTCGATGAAAGACTCGACATCATTATTGAGAAGCAGTTTCGACAACGCTAATTTATCGTGACCTCCCCCAAGCATACTGCTGCGTCACCCCAGCACGGACCTGTCGCTGCTGACGCGTCGGCAGGGCGCGGTGGGGTACCTCATGGGGCCGCACAACGACGCTCTGGTGAGGAACCTGTGCGCCTCGCTCAGGTTCATCAAGAACGTTAACGTGAGACATCTTATAATTATAGAAATAAAAAAATGGGTAATATCAGCTAGCTTGCTTGCTCAGCATAGCAATACTAGGATGACATATAAAACGGAACACATGGTAACGCGAACGGTAGTACTGTAATACTGATAGTATGTACCTATAAATTTCCTTTAAAAGCACAAACAGTATAATAATATAATTTCTTGGAAATCCTAATACAGTGTAGAGACGCAAAATCATAAATTTTCCTAGAGTGGCGCTGCGCCGAGCTCACTGCACGGATACCATTTTAGTGTGTATGACGCAGCTTCCTGTGATGAAAAACAAAAGCTGGAAAGATGGAAGGACATACAGTGTCATTCCTGGTCACCTGAAAAAAAAGGATTGGTGATGCCTGGATGAGTAGCCTGAGCTAGTTTCCACCGAGCATTCAAAACTATTACCACAGTGAATACCCTCTTCTACTAGTAACCACAACCTTGATAATTTTCCATCGATCGGGTTCATCGCGTTTCACAAAACAAACTGGACGCGTAGAATACAATTTTTGTATCTGAATTTAATCGACATAAGGCGTCTCAAGTCACGGGGACACTATGTATTTCTTCGGCCACATGTTTTGAATGTTTCATATCGGACGATAGATGAAACCGATCGGTCGATCTGCAGCGACTTTTTTATTTTGGGTGAAATGAATCATTGAATGTTCCGTTTCCGAAAATTTTCATTGAAAATTCCGAAATTTCCGTTTTTCCGCTTTCCTATGGACGATTTGATATTTTAAACCATAATGTTGAGGACTCTTACAAAATGATAGATCAATAAAAAAAACATAACGGAATATATTTATTTAATTTGACACTAACTTTTTGCAATATATAGGGTACGTTAGCTAAGATCAAGGCCCTATCTGCTAAGTCCTACCAGTGGAAGTCCTTGTATAATGTAAGTTGTTTTTTTCTTAATAATTAGCAATATTTTAACATTAATTTTATCTTAAAATCTATGTAAAAATAACCGTCAAGATTTTTTATAATATGGTCGATGGTTTATATGGGTGAAATCCAATACCGCTTGTACTTACCCAAGTACACCTCCACCCGGAGGTGTATTGTGCTAAAAAGCCGTAAACAGCCTTTTTGCGCCCTGTGCGGACTTCTATAACTGCGCCCTTAGCAAACCGAAAAAAATAATAGTCCTGCCTGGTCTGGCCATTCTTGCGCCCCCCAGAGTCTACGCCCTGTGCCTGGGCACCGGTGGCACCGCCCTATTTACGACTTTGCCACGTTGTTGTAACTCGACACTAGATGGCCCTGGATCCACTTTTCAGGCGAAGCTGCAGGTTACACTTAGTATAACACATTTGCGAACAATCACGCCACATTCACCTAAAGCAACTATTACAAACTATTATAAATCGTCGTTTGTCCACGCAGACGCTGTACCACGCGGTGCTCATTAGTGAGATGTGCGAATCCGCGGGGCAGTCTTGTGAATACCTGGCACAGCTCGGCTCCTTCGACACCGACAAACTATACGAGGTATATTCGTGTACTCACAAACAATACAGCCTACCTTGTGAAATAACTGAAATATACTCTACCATATTAGTAAGTTTTCATGTAATTTGGTGTATAATGTCGACTAGATGGCGGTGTATATGAACAGAGTGATCGACTTCGACTTGTCCAAGTCGGAGGGCAAGTTCACCGTGAGGGCCGGCGTCGACCCCGACCTCGACTTCAGTGAGTCACTACTACCTTGAATAGGAAACCTTCAGAGAGCTGACACCCATCCCGCCCGGGCGGCGCCAACCAACGAGCCCCTCCATTCAGACGTAACATGCAAAACACAAGTCCCTGCATTATAACAAAGAGGGAGTTAACACCCACCTACTAATATACCCATCAGGGATCCCTCCCACCCCTTGATACTCTTTCCTTGCGCTTAGGTATCTCAAAAAACACACAATTTTTTTTTGCCACTAGACAATATATATTATGTAGTTTCATTCGAATAAGAAATACCTCATACGAGAAGAATCAGTTTTACACTTATAGTATTCTCCAATCAGAGAAGCAGACCATGGCCAGCCTGCACGGCCTCATGTCGGAGACCGCGAAGGTGGAGCTGGAGCGTCTGCCGGGCTACGTGGACGAGTGCACCATGCTGTACATGCCGCACCTGGGCTACCTGCTGGGCGTGCGCGCCTGGGCCCCCCACCTCACAGCCAGCCAGAAGGACCTACCCCACATGCGGTTCATGGTGAGCGGTATATTCTATAGGCTTGCTTCATACATTACTATTTAACAATTTAGATAGACATGGAAGCACCCCCCCCCCCCTGTCCCCCCTGCCCTTTCCTTATTAAGATATAATTAATATGAATGTTTGCTAATGTGATCTCTCTAATTTGGTTCCAGTTCCAAAACGACGACTATATACACTACAAGAGCAAGGGATGCGAAGGTACGTCAGACAGATAATAATATATTAGACAAATTACTGAATAAAACATAATACCGTGAGGCGGGAAACAACGGAAAATATCACATGTCCTGCCTATGTCTTAAATGTGATAAATTTTCCCCTAAATCTTTTTACCTAATCACCTTATAAACAAACCAACAAGCTTTATAAAAGTTAGCAAGCTCAGGCTAATGACTATCTATATTGAGCTGATGAGAGGTGTCCAATAGAGCTGGACGCGATGATCGGCGACACGTACCCGGAGATCGTGGCCCACGAGACCAGGATCATGATGCGGCTCACCGCCGTCGTGATGGAGAATCTGCACGCCCTGGCCGCGCTGGTCGACCACTGCGCGGAGCTCGACTGGTAACCTGTTAACACTGCCGCTACTGCACGGAGGGACGACTTCAGTCCCTCCGTGCAGTAGCGACAGCAGTAGAATATAGCAACACCTTGGGAAAAGCCAGGCAATTTGCACAGAGCTGGACTGGTAAACTCAGCAGTCTTCAGTGAGAGGCGACAACATTGTTTAGGTATATGACTCCAAAATGACTTCGCATTTTTCTGGAAAAACTGTACTAGCCTGGTTTTACCATTGTCAATGTTATGAGTACCGAGCGATAATCACATCCACCGTCTCCCAGTCCACGGGACCAGCCACTCCTGCACCCCAGTGACTTATGACGTTACCGTATGAAGCATGTGTAGTAGACTAATTTATAGATTACAGGATCTGTTTCGCATAAGGTGTAGCCCATGAAATTCAATTCCATCAATCAAAAATGATTTTCTTTAGGATAATTTGGGAGATAAAGTATTAAGGACAGTAATATTTCCACCAGCCTGATAACAATATCCAAAGTCTGCAAAGAGCTGAACTTCGTCCGGCCCACGCTCACCGCCGAGAAGGTGATCAGCGTGAAGGGGGGCAAGCACCCGCTCTACCTCACCGTGTGCGACCACTTCGTACCCAACGACATCGAGAGCAGCCGGGAGGCGGGCTACGTCAAGATCCTCACCGGCCCCAACTCCAGCGGCAAGTCCGTCTATATGAAGCAGATTGGTAATTTTTGAGCGTTTGAAAAAGTATTTTAGAGGTGCTTTTTAACGAAAATGTTGGTTATCAGGTTACCGCCGCTCAAAATTCAAGAAAAAATAATTTATTTATTCTTCTTTTTACAACTTTACATAATAATTGTAATCAGGAGACATTCGTTAACAAGGTATACTTTATCTCTTCTCACATTCCTTCCAGCGAAACCTTGTCAGCAGTCAGTACAATCTTTGTAATAATAAATCAAACTTGCTTGACTGCTCTGGCCATGATATTATAATACATTGCATGTCTTCTTTTTACACCTTTTTCTGACGACTTGGAAAGTAATTATGAATCAAACGTTACTGTCGAATGTCGAGTGCGATAGTCGGAATCGAGCCTGCGCGTGAAGTTTATCCGAATGACGCCGTGCGTGGAACTTGTCAGGGATCATGTCAGTTTCCCACCCCAGGCCTGATAGTGTACCTGGCGCACGTGGGCAGCTTCGTGCCGGCGGAGCGCGCCACGGTGGGGCTGGTGCGCGCGCTGCACTCCCGCCTGCACTCCACCGAGTGCGTGGCCGCGCACATGTCCGCCTTCCTCATCGACCTCAGACAGGTGACCGGCGTCTATACAGGCCCTGCTATTCCATTTAGGTACTCAGCACAAGTGCCTGGGGTCCCACGACTAATGAGGACCCATTCTTTTTATCTCCTTCTATGGAACCCCAAAAAGACATACAAACTATACCGACCTGGCTTATTATCACAGGGTTCAAGCGAAAAAAGACGACACTTCTTTGGAATTACAAAATTTGCTCATGAATCGTTTGAGCTTGGGTTTTTACTGACAGTTAATTCTAGTTCTAGAACTGTCACTGGCACCAGGAGAATATAGCTTGTGATTTAGGTAAATTAATAAGATAATAGAAATCATCTATAATAATACATATTTGGACTGACAGGGCAACAGGGGAAGAGTGATTAATCGTAGTCCTAATATAATCGTGAGAAGTTATGGAAATAATAAGATGATGGAAACTGTCCCTGCGCTCGTATATCCGCAAGCCAAAGGAATATCTACCAACGACTATGATACACCTCGTAGAAGATAGCCAGCCCTAGCCCTACTGGGACACCACTTGCGTCCCGTTGAAAGTGTCCCTCGACCATTAAAGTCCTAACTTACGGCATATTTTCTGGAAGATGTCGGTGGCTTTGCGCGGCTCCAGCGACTCGCTGGTGCTGGTGGATGAGTTCGGCAAGGGCACGCGCGCGACGGACGGGCTGGCGCTGCTGGCGGCCAGCCTCAACACGCTGCTGTTCAGGGACCTCGCCTGTCCCCACCTATACCTCTCCACTCACTTCCTCAACATACAGCAGTATGTAGTCAACACGCCCATTCTCAGGTTCTTGGTGAGTATTTGTTGTCTGATAATAAGCAATAGCAGCACTTGGGACAGCTATAGACCTAAGGCCAAATATTATAAGAAAAAAACAAAGTCATTGATATGCATCTTGGGTAATTGGAGGGTAGAGGTAAGGAGTACCATCTCATATGGGGAAATACAACGCCGCTCCACAGGGGGGGTCATGCGGGTCATGACCCCTCCCTGGGCTGGTTCCAGGACTAAGGTGGACCACTAATTGAACATATAGTCCAGTCAAAAGTCAAGACTTGACCACGACTACGTGACCCCCCCCCCCCCCCCGGTACCAAAGCTGAATCCGCCCTTGGGGAAATAGTATAAAAAGTGTCCAGCTGTATGCTATAAATAACAGTTCAAAAACCGTCCGCAATGGCGCTGGTGTAGGAAAAGAATATGGTATTGGTATACATATTTATGTGTGTGTGCGTGATTTCTTGGCGCACACACGTTTAGAAGTTTACCCTTTTGCAACTGTGGCGCCACCCTTATTTAACTTTTTTCGACGGACAATTTTCATACACAGAGATGACACTCCTTACCTCTACCCTCCATAATCTTGGGCCACAAAAACGTTTAGTGGTGGTTCATATGAATCAACTTTGTCCTCGTGTTCGGTGAGGTAGCGTTTCGAGCACGTGTGGGAGGGGGAGGGCGGCGCGCCGGTGTTCGTGTTCCGCGCGGTGGAGGGCGCGGCCGCGTCCAGCCTCGCCGCGCAGGTGGCGGAGGCCAGCGGCATCCACCCCGACGTGGTCAGCCGCTCCAGGACCGTCTTGGAAGCTATCATGGTGGTTATTCTTCGTCTTATTTTTTGTATCGTCAATTACTCGTATACCCCGAAAACGTGTTTTTTTCCCGCAACAAATCAATACTCATTTACGAATGATGATTTTTCTTAGGCCAGAAAAATGAAGAATTAGTATTATCTGTGGTATATTTTCAATATTGGTAATTTCTACTTCAAATTTTGAATCACAAATAGCACTAACTGTATCTGCGAATCTTATAATTTTACAGACATTCTCCGAAAAAAAATAAAAGTGTTAGCAACTGCCAAAAAAGATTTGATTGAACCACTATCGTAGTTGGTAGTATTTTACAACTATCGTATATCAACGATATAATAATTTCAGAACAACAGTCTCCCGGAGCCGGAGAAGAAAATCGTCGCTAAGCTCAAAAAGATCACGGAAAAAACAAAACAACGTGCCACAGAAGATATTTAATTATATAAAATGTCAATGAACAATACTCCTTATAGCTAGCAACATTTACAATAAATTAACTCACGACAACATTATACTCGATGGCAACACCACATTGTCTGTTTTTATGTATTGCCATATCATACTGGTACAGACAAATATAACAATTTGTAATAACAAAACACAATAAAGGAATGTATAATTGACTATAACAATAAATAAAATCATAGTTTTTTTTTTCCTCTTTTACCTATGTCCAATGTAGTTTGAAAATAAATGTGCCCTTTTAAGCTTTATCTATTAACAGAATCAAAGAACTTTCAAAATTACAAATACATAGGCTCTGAGTTTTTTAATATTTTATACACAACATATTTTTTTACATTTTATAACTTGTCATATATATTATATAATATTTTATTAGATAGTATTATGACATTTTATCTTTTCAGATACCTATAACAAGACTAAAGTCATGCATAATATGGCAATCTTTCATAGCTGTTTATAAGCAAATGAGAGCAAAAATAAAATTACACAGTAAAAAGAATGATTCTATGTTGAATTTAATATGTAAATAACAAATGCTCCAATAGAAACATATTCATTGACTCATTGGAAAATATCAATTATAGTGTTTAATATGTCTATTTGTATAGACTAGATAACGTAATATTTATGAAAGCACCAATTATGTACACAATTTAAATATAAATATGATATGATTTTCATCTCATTGTACTATCATAAATTAATAAATATTCGAAAGAACATTAATAAATACACATTAAAATTAAATTACATGTACCTAATTTAAAATAATAATTTGTGCACAAAAATTTAATAGTAAAATAACTGATAGTAATTTCCACAGGGACAAAAATATTTGTATATAATTTTTATACTTTTATTTATAAAATATAAGCATTTAGCAGCCACATCACATTGAGTCATAAGCACTATTGAAACTTTAATAATCAGCCATTTATTATTTTCACATTACAACATTCAGGCATGAAAAATACACTTTATTAATATAAAAAAATACAAAATTAACCTCACTCAAATAAAACAGATGTAGGCAACGCTTTTTGCCCCATCAAAACTATTCACATCTCGCTTCCCTCTACTTCAAACCCTTTCAACTTTCCTGCTTCCAACCACTTCACACTCCTTCCGTCCGCTTCCCCCTTCTCCTTCCCGCCCGCTTCTCCCTTCCTGCGCCGTTCACATAGTCTTCATCTGCTGCATGAGGTCCTCCAGCGAGAGCTCCTCCGCGGCGACTGCTCCGCCCGTGCTGGACTCTGGCGTGCTGTTGTCCACCGGCACTGTGTACGCCACCTACAAAATATACTTGTTATTATAAAACCTGAGCAACATAACATTGTTTTTTAATGTTTACGCAAATTTTACTAGTTATAATGATTCAACTTAAAACTAGCAAGCGACACAATGATGTAATTACCTCAACACCGTCAACTAGCTTCAAGTTGGACGTCTCCTCTTCAGGTGTGTTCTCGTCTATCAGGCTGATGCCTGAAAAATACAATCAAATGTAGTGCAATAACGTAAGCAGCACGTAAGTAAAATCACGCCAGGGTCCATTATTCCATTCTAACTTTTGTCCTATCTTTCCTAAGATGGCCAGGAAAAGCAATTTATTTATTAGCACCAACTACTTTGGGTAGGCAAAATATGAATGACTTCTCCCTGAATAGGTTCCTACCAGATTAGGTACTAAGTAAGGCCTTTTATATCTACGCACAAACCTCTTGCCTCTTTGAGTATCATCCCTCCTTCCCTTTCCCCACCCCAGCACTTACCCCACTCGTTGTCCTGGTGCACCGGCGTGGTATCCTCCAGAACCTCAGTGGCCAGCTCGACGGCGGGGCGCGCGCGCGCCTCAGCTTGCCGCGTGCGACAGTAGCTGTCGTCGCACTGGGGGTTCGGCTGCACGACAGACAGGTTAAGATAAGATACACTGAGATTGGGTGAACGGATGAGGTTGAATAAGTATTGGAGAAATATGTTGATACTGGATGAACTGAGATGACACTTAGTTTGCTTTTGTTAGTTCCAGTATCATTAGTGGACAAGATGACTAGGACAGTCCAAAACCTAAGCCAAAGTTTGGTTAAAAAAGTTAAGTATACTTTTTTAGTTCTATGTCCATTCTCAGGTGTTAAACTATCTTTGCTCCAAATTTATCCAAATAGAAATTTCGAACACACGGAGTTACTTTCATATTTATAATATCACTAAGGATGAAATGGAACCTCTGAATAATATTAAATTAAAGTTGTAAAAAGTGCCTACAGTTGAATACCTATAAAATGTGGGTACCTTTAAAGTCATAGTGGGGAAGAAATCTGTGAGTGCGCTGTATCCCAAGTAATTGGTCACGTTACCAAAGCCCAGCAAGTACTTCAGAGTGTTTTGGACTGAAAAACAATTACACCACATTAACAAATACATAATACACACCAATGACACAGGGTAGACATCTGTATTCATCATCCAAAAGATATCACGATGCGGAATTCGAACCCGCAATCTGTTCTGCTCTGTTCTAATGTGTGCAGTAGTCCGACCGGTCAGCCGTTTTTTTAGCAAGTATTTTTGTACGAGACATGTGTGCAAGTGTGTGTATTCAGTGTCGTAAAGTACCAAGGAAGCCGGCGACAATGCCCATAGTGGTGGGTAGACTGGCGGCGCAGACTCCCTCCCGCTTCAGCGTTCGCTCGTCCACTTTAGTGGCCACTACCAGAGGCGGCGCGCACTGCAGGAACAATACACATTAATAAGCACCACATACTTACATCTGATTAGAAGGTAAATATAGTATAGACTAGTAAGTAGGTAATTCGAAAAGATACTGTAAATCTGTCATGTAGTGCTGTCCATTTGGAAGCCTGGTGTAGGGCAAAAAGTGAATTCCTTATATATTTAAACACAAACACTAATAAATCATCAGTTGGTTGCATTCATGAAAAATCACTTTATGAATTGAGTTTTAAGAATAAATGTAAAATATTCATACAATGTGATACAAAACTTACTGCAAAACATGCAGTTTCTCCGGGTTGTATGAACTGTATGTGGCCGGACACAGCATTTTCGCTGACTCCAGACTCAAACCAACGCTGGTTGAGTTCATTACATGCTGTGTTTATCGCCATTCTCGCCTCGAAGTTATCTACACAACTGAGTACCAGATCCACAGGGCCACTAGTTAAACTTCCAGTGCTGAAAGAAAAGCTTATACTGAAAAACTGTTATATCTATCTTCTTTTACTACTATAACATTAAAACCATAATATTTAAAATTAGCACTAGACCAAGCAGACATTGTCCTGTACAAAACATTTTGCAGTGGACAGGATTGTGTATCTATTGTTTGAGGGATACCTGCAATAGTGATCATGGCCCCTTATTTTTCATTGACATGTTTGTAAATCTTACCTGATTGTATCACAGAACTTTTGGAAGTTATCCACTGTGGTGATATTGTAGTTATAAGCTTCAATTGTAACGTCAGGGTTTATTGCCTGTAGCGTGGCAGAGGCAGCATCCACCTTGCTCAGGCCAGCTTGGTGCGGTTGAAAGAACAGCCGATTCATATTAGCCAGTTCCACTTTATCATAGTCGAACAAGATGAGCTGGAACCATGACAAATATGCCATGTAGTCATTATTTAATTATAACCTTTAGCATATATATTACACTATAAAAAGTAACTATAATTTATTATAAAACAATAAACAAATTAATAAGAATAAAAACAATGATAATAAACCTAATATTATTTATCAACCAACTATATTTTTATTTTATTTTATTTTTATTTATATTTCTTTATGTAAAGTATTTTTTATTGTTAGATGAATTAGTTAGATAGTTTATGTAGATTAGTTAGATACAGTTATGAATTGGCCATATGTTTTACATATTCATATATTTTTATTATAATATTATAATTCATAACTGTACACCCTGTAATATAAACATATTAATGATGACTATTAAAAAACTACAATTTTGAATAAGTCATTACCAAGTAGATGACAGTAAATGAAACTACACACATACCTTTCCTATACCACATCTGGTGAGCATCTCAGCAGTAATACTGCCAACACCACCAACACCTACTACTGCCACAGATAGCTCTCGGATCTTTTCATAGTTATCCACTATTCCCATCCTTTTTAGGGCCATCAGACGACTGCAAGTAAACAACAGTATGTATACGTTACGGTATGGGCTTCTTGGTTGGATAACAACTAAAAGAATGTATTTATTTTCCTACGAAATCTGTAATATTCAATGATTCCATAGTTAAAATCGATATATGAGTACTATACAGAAAGCAGATGAACACTGTTTTGTGTAAAATTGTTCCGAAACTATATTTTTAAACAGATTTCAAAAAATATGTTTCCAAAAAACATCCTAACAAGATCTACAAAAAGTCTCATATTAAATGATAATCTAAAACATAAGGATTATACCAATCAGAACTGAGAAGTAAATGAAATACAATATTCAGGTAATCGTTATATTTATAATTGTAGAACTTAGTAAAAGTACCTGTAAGGATTTGAGTCGACCACTTCTGAAGACATAACGTCGATTTTCTGACGCACAGCACCAACATTACCTTGAGCTGCAGCTAATTTTGATTCTAGCTCACTTACTTTTCTCTTTAACTCTTCTACGCTAGCCATAATTATCTTATTACAAGATTTGTAAGTATTTAAGAATTTGGGACTATGTGACTACAACACTACAACGAAAGCAGCCAGCAGCCAGTAATTCTAATGTCAAATATCAAACATGTCATGTGTCATAACACGTTTCCAGTGATTTTTTTCCTGATAGAACGAGCTAAGAACGAAGACTACCCTTCCAAGTCTGTCAACACACAACACACACTAAAGGCCATCAATTTGGCCTTTTTTATAGTATGTCTGTGATCCCCACCTACCATCACTCAATATTCCACTTCCTACAAATCTCAACTTATAGCTAAAAACTTTTTATAACCCCCACATCAGTTTCCTCTTGTCAAAATTTATTAAAATTAATAATATTATGCTATGAAATATTTCTATCTCCTGCATTTTTCCCATTCTTTTCCTAAACATTCATGGATATTTGTGTACATATTATATTGTAAATAAGTTGTGTATGTCAATTATTTAAGTATATAATATTTGAATTTAATTTTTCAAATAGAAATGTGTGCCATAGAGTATGTCAGTTTATCCCTTAAATGTATAATTTCACACTTAGCACTAAAATATTGATGTTTGTTTCAGCTAACATAAATCAAAATTTTAAAGAATTTTAAATCTCTAAAATTAATTAATTCTCTAAAAACTTTACATTGGCAGAATGTTACAACATGATAAGAACTTGCGACCGGTCATTAAAAAAGAAGAAGAATAATAATAAACATGTATAGTCCTCGCCACTTTTAAAGTCCTGCGACTAATGCCTGAACTAAATTTGACAACATTGACATCTTGACATCTGTCTGGAGTAAGAAGTTGTGATATTTTAAATTGTTTTACGTGAAATATGGAGCATATAATATAAAGTAAGGTGTAAAAATTTAAGGCCGTATAATGATCGTTAAAGTGAAATAATTTTGTGAATTAGAAAGTAAAAATAAACAACAATTAACCCCGTTAAATAATATGTTTATAAATGTCACAGTCATGACAGGTAAATTTTAGAGATGCCAGAGTCACTCATTTTTGCCTAATTTATGGTTAAAATATTATCATTACCTCCTATACCTACATTTATCTTATGATATTTTATATGAATATAAATACAAGGTAAAAGAATTAAAACCTTGTTCAGATGAATGATATTTTCAGGTGTTTCTGTAAAAAAGGTCGAATAACAAAGGAAGTAACAATGGCAGCAATTACTTCTGAGAAAATCGTCACTCCTGGCAAAAGCCGAACACATCCGAAGAAGCTTGTTTTAGATGAATTCTACTAATCGGTTACGTAAAAAATACGAATGAAATATTTACAAAAAAAATGTTTTATTTTACTAAAACCTGGCAGGGAGATTTTTATTTTGCTGTTATAATTATTTTTGTCATTATTATCATACTCAGTCTCTATCAATCCACTACTGACCATAGGCCCTATAATTATTTAATTTTTTTATCGTACTAGACTTGGTGGAAAATCATTACACTATAAATTGGCAACATTGAGTTATGAGACCGCAGCGCCGCGTCTATCGGACTTCTAAAGTGGCGATGACTCTATGTTTATTGTTTACGTTATCCAATATTATATGATTACGTTATCCAATATTATATTATATGATTGAATTACCGGTTAATTTTTAATAGACTTATGAATGAAATTCGGACAAAATGATAAAGGACAGATGCCTGTTGTGTTTTACAGCGAATAGACGAGTACATAATATTAAAAACACTCATTTGCAACCATTTCTTGAAACCTTTTTCAATAATAAGGTAAAGTTTTCGTTGATCACATGTATTAAAGTGTGATTATTGAATACAGACTACACGGTAATCATAAACATTTCAGGTTCAAGATATGATATCATATCACTTGTGTTTCATTTGTCACAGAAGATTTCAACAATCGTACCAACTGTGGGAGCTAGGACAGCAGACACAGTGCCTTCTGTACAAACATAATATGAAAGATGAGGTATTTTTAATATTTTTAACTTTTAGATAACAGAATAATAAATTTTAAATTGACAGTATCCTGCATAGATGTTCCTTGTTTAGTTGTCATATTAAAAGAAAAATTAAATAAATAATTTGTTTAAACTTTATTTAAGTGCCCAAGGCAGCTCTGGTGTGATTGTTTTCGCCCTAAAACAATCTGTCATCCTGGTATCAAAGAGAAAGGGTACTGATTATTTTTTACATTTCAGAACAACAAAATGCAGGCTAAGAAATCTTTAGTGGAAATGTCTGTGTCAAAGTTGCCACATATATCAATATGCTCTGAATATGTTGAGATCAAGGTGGAACCAGGATTGAAGGAGGAGCATTTTGATGAATATGGTAATTGGTGAATTGTCTATCAATTTTACCGTGCCTTTTCTTTTCTGAGATGTATGATTTTAAGTGTTAGTAAATCCTGTCTTATATTTTTCTTCAAAAGCACAATGCTGTTTCATGGATAAATAAACAGGATATTAGTACCTTTGTAGAGGTGTATGGCCTTTAGACTGGTTTTAGAGAATCAGTGTTCTCACCAGGTTTCAAAAGTTTGTTTTAAACAATGGGTAAGTTTGTAATTTTTTTAATTTTAGTATTCAAACTTAATGCTTAAGTTATTGTAAAAATGTTTTGCTAAGAAAATGTGTTACATATGTCTCTCTCATCAAGATGGTGACCCTCTTCGAGATATAAAGGACATACAGGACACAGAAACACTGAACGAAATAAAGATTCAAATAAAAGGAGAAGAACATAATGGTATAGCAATCTTGTATTATTAAAATAAAAAAATCAATAAGCCTTGTTCTAACTCTTATTTTTATGAATCATGATAATAGTCTTTTTCATATAAAAATGCAAAATTGTTTAAATTTTCTAATCTCTCCATAAAATAATTGTCAACTTTTTCTAAATATTATTTCAACTATCTTTACAGGTTTAGATAAAGAAAAACGCAATTTAGAAAACCTAAGTACAAAAGACAACGCTTTTGATAAGTTGGACTCAATTGATGTTAGTTGTGATAGGGTCCAAAAACTAAATACACAAGAAATTAATTTAAATAAAATACCAATAAAATTTCAAACAAAGGAACTGTACCATGATGCTATTAATGAAATAAGATCTATTATTATATATAATTGTGAGTTGTGTTCATATAAAGCAAAGAGTAAAAGCTCTTTACAGAAGCATCTAGGAAAACATTCTTTTGAAAAAATACATCGAAAACAGACAGACAAGCCTTTTACCTGTGACACATGTCAAAACATGTTTACCCGGAAATCTACATTAAAGAGACATATCATACAAAACCACCTCAGCAAAGAGTTCAGATGTGATATTTGCCAGGAGAAATTTGTACAAAAAAACAAGCTGTTGCTACACAAAAAAATACACAAGCCGTTCCACTGTGATGTATGTCAGAGCAATTTTGCTCAAAGACGCTTTTTGACAAGACACGTGAGAATACACACAAGCGAAAAACCGTTTATCTGCAATATATGTGAACGGAAATTCAAGTTGCATGTGTATTTAAAAGCACATTTAAAAACACATTCAAATGAGAAACCATTTTCATGTAATTTTTGTCATCGCAAATTCTCCCATAAGAACATATTGCAGGGCCATATAAGAACACATACAGGTGAAAAACCGTTTGCTTGTAACACTTGCCACCACAAATTCTCTGACAGAAATACATTAAAAGCACACATAAGAACCCATACAGGTGACAAGCCATTTAGCTGTGATATTTGTCAGCGGAAATTCACTCAACCAACAGTATTGAAGAGACACTTCCGGACGCACACCGGTGACAAACCATTCATGTGTGATATTTGCCCTCGCAAATTCACATCCAAATATAAGTTGATGGAACATTTGGAAATACACACCCAACCACATCTATATACCTGCAGTGTATGCAAGAAAATATTTTCTTCAAGAAACTGTTTGAAAAAACATGTAACTATATGCTCATAATTTTAAACATAGTTAAAGCTATTTGCTGATAATTATTTGAGAAGAAAAGTGTATTATTGTTTTGAGGAAGCATATTGGTATAGTTATGGCTGGCCTTGGCTTTGACATGTCGAGCTTTTGCACAATGGACATAATCTTATTCAGAAGTTTTATCCTGAATGAGATCCTGGTGGCACCAATGGAGGCAGGCAGCCCGGTACTCCGACGGCCCTGTATTATCAATACAGCTGATATTAAAGGAAGAATTTAAGTTTACAGTATGCTCATCAAGTGTTTGCAATTTTTTTTTTTTTTTTGAAGGAACAATGGCTGCAAGCCCAGGCAAGTCTTTTCCATTGGACAGGCACACAGGTTCCCTTAATCCACGCCTAAGCACCATTGTTTCTATCACAATATGATCAATGAATAATTTTAAGAAAATCAAACAATTATTGCTGATAAGAGGAACTAATAAGGGCCCTCATTACTTTTTTGTTTGGGAAACAAGAAAGTGTGTGTGTGTTTTGAAAAAACATGTGGTCCTAAAGTTGTATGTGAAAACGTAACCTCCCATTACCATAACGTCTGAGGGAAAAATAAGTGACATGGTCAAAGATGTTTGAGGAAAAATTTAGCAACATTCCTAAAATTTATTAGAGGAAGTCGTTATGGCTTATCTTTATTTGTTTGATTTGTATTTGACAGTAAGTTAATGTGAATAAACTGCCAACCGATTAAGAAATTGCCTCCTCACTTTAATTCGAGAAATTATTAAAATAAAATACTTTATATTTTGTTAAATACAAATATATTATATGTAAAATGTTATACTATGTTTTGTTCAAGTTTAAGATGTATTTTATATTTGGAATGTATTTATTTTTGCGATACTGATAAAACACTGTATATTAAGGGAGCATTGGAGAAGTAGATATCGGACACTTTTGATGTATTGTTAAAATCATTGATGTCGATGGACCGGGTGATAAGGAATTATTTGCCCTAACTAAATTACTTTTATGCAGAGTTATTAAAATTGTTCTGAAATTTTAATAACGCTGCATAGAAGTAAAGATTTTGCATACTTAATAATAAGCTTGTTTGGAGATAGGATAATGTAGGTTTTTATTGTCAGAAAATAGCATTACTCATAATATTATTATCCGGTATTGTTGAAATATTGCGAGTACAATTCAAATTTAAATAGTCGTTGTAAATTCAAATTTAAATAGTTTTAAATAGTCGTCTCCAGTCATGTCCGCAGGGCTTTACAATGTCTTTCCGTGTTAACTTTCATCTCAGAATTGTTTTGAAATTCATTTAATGCGTCGTGTGCGATATTTATTCCTCCCGCTTCCATGAAATGAGCGCCTTTAAATATTTCTGCATTACATGGCTTTATATTCCGCAGAATGCAAACCGTATGCAGTTTGCAGTATCGTTCAAAATTCTGAGGAATCTGTGCATTCTTATCCACAACGGTCAATCAAAGTCATATGGGTTTTTAAAGGTTTCATAAATGTGCGATCAACTTCGAGTAGGGGTGACCAGATAAAGCGAGCTGTTTAGAAGTGATGTCCGATACTATACTTGTTCCCCTATTACACACATACATATGCAAAAAATAAATTTTATTCAAATATTATAATTGTGTTTTTTTATCCATTTTTTACATTTTTAATTAAGCAAGTTGTCTAACGACAGGCAGGTCCCGTGTCCCGTGATGGTCTGTGATTACATTCGCCTAAAGACCATTATAATTTGAGACACGGAGATCTCTACGTATAACTTTTTAATTTTAAGGAGCTAGGGATAAAAAAAGGTTGAATATTATAACTAGCTGCACCGACAGACTTCGTTTTGCTAAAAGTTTTATTGCTATTAAAAAATAATAGTTGATCGTAGAGGGGTCAAAATTTAGAGTTGTATGTATTTTTATATCACCATCATCAGCCTTTATGCATCCACTGCTGAACATAGGCCTCCCTCAATGAACGCCAAGACGACCGATGCCACTCACATCCAACGCGGACCTACCACTGCACGGAGATCGTCTTCCCATTCGTCTATCTAAACGCGGCCTTCACTCTTTAACCATAATGGCCCAACAGCCATCCGTTCTTATGAGTGTGTGACTAGCCAACTGCCACTTCTACGTGCTTATTCTTCGCGTGATATCGGTAGCTTTAGTTCTCTGGTGGAGGTATTCGTTTCGAATCATATCTGCCAAAGAAACACCCAGCATAGCACGTTGAACTACGGTACGGGCCAGTCGTAAATTATTTTAAATTAAGGGGCCACGTTTCGGCCCCGTAGGTCATCAAGGGGGGAACGCATTGGTTGAAGACTTTCGTCTTCAAACTCATACTATAGACGACATCTCACGTCAGAATAATGCGAAGCTCTCTAAATGCTGCCCATCCTAATTGAATCCTCCTATCGGCTTCCCTCTCAAAGTTATGTCGACCTAGCTTTAAAGTATGCCTAAGGGCTAAGGTAGACATACTCTTGTACGACTTAGAGAGGTACTATGCCATCGACGTTAATGGGCCCAGGGAGAACGTGTTCGTTGAACATGACTTTTCGTCTTGTCCAAGTTTATCCTAAGGCCCACACGTCAGGAGAATTCCTTATGTCTGTGCAGCATTCATGCACACCCTCCAAACCTAAATTTTTGTATGCTGCATCATAAAAAAAAGTCTAAAAAATAAAATAAAAATTTAGGGGTGGACCCTTAACATTTAGGTGGATGAAAAATATATGTTGTCCGATTCGCAGAACTAACCGACATGCACACACCATTACATGAGAATCTTCTAAGAAGAAGTTTCGGGGGAGTTCAACCACAAACACTGTGACACTAATAATTTATATACATATTAGACTAGAGGACCCAACAGACGTTGGCCTTTATACTAATAGATCCAGCCGTGTAATTGCTGTACGGATAAATAGCCTAGATACCGACTGCAGTGCCATCTGCCAGGCTGATTTGTAACTCTAAACCATCCTCGAGTTCACTTGAACACACGTAAAAATTTACTTAAATCGGTCCAGCCGCTTAGGAGGAGTTCACTGTTAAATATATCCACCCAAAAACATTCTGTAAAGACTAGCCAAGTCTCGATGGAGCTGCTTGTTTATCTCTAAAAAGTAATGAAATCTGGACAGAGTCGTGCCAAGTCTAAGGTTCCTTACTACGATTTCTTTTTTATTATTATAGTTAATGTTGTGTGACTTAGCCGTTGAAGGGTACACACGAGGGTGCAAAACCAGGTGCTCCATGATACCAATGACACCAATTTGTTGCCAGAACCGTTACCCATTCGCGATGAATGGCGATTGCCACTTAGAAAACGTTGATTCAATAACCAGTCAATTGTAGGCTTAATAAAGCTGCGTATGTAACCGGCTAAGTCACACAACAAGAAATCGAAGTAAGGAACCTTAGACTTGGCACGACTATGTCCAGATTTCATTACTTTTTAGATATAATCAAGCAGCTCCATCGAGACTTGGCTAGTTTTTTACAGAATGGTTTTGGGTGGATTTCACTTCTTTTTGTAGAAGCGTGGAATTATTGATATATTTTATTATAGTTAATAGAATCAGGCGTTACTAATCCATTAAAAAGAAAAGATATTAAATTATATATTAGTTAGCACGTGCAATTAGCATGTGTGAGTGCATGCATATGCGTGCACTCACGCATTTACTGTAAAGACTGCATGGTTCGCGGGACATTGCCAATTTATATATAATTTAATATCTATTTTTATTTTATTAGATTTTCTTGAAAATTGTCACTTGGAAAATGTTGATTTAATAACCAGTCAAGTGTAGGCTTGATAAAGCTATTTATCTAATATCGAAGTACTGCCTAACTGAAAATTAAACCTAGAAAACTTAGTTCTAAATAACTAACAATTAAATAAAGTTTCAATTACAATTTCTTTAAGGGCCTATTTCACAATCTCCAGTTAAGTGCCCAATAGGCTATCGGCAACATATTTGACAGATAGAGTATGGAGTATCTGTCAAATATGTTGCCGATAGCCTATTCGGCACTTAACTGGAGATTGTGAAACAGGCCCTAAATCTAATAAATTAAGTAATAGTCAGTAATTCGTCACTCATCATAAAATTCCTAACGTAGGTATTCAAATCGTCGAATTGTTCTCATAACAACCTGCTTATTAAGCTAAGCAAGCTTCGCGAAATAATAATCGAAATCAATTTTTCAGCGAAAATTATGCAAATAAACGTTAGATTTGTAGCGGTTCGACTAGAGGCCGCTAGATGGCACTAGTGGTAATACTTGTGTTTTCTAATAAAAAAAAAACAATCTTTGATTATCCTAGTTTTTATAGTTTTACCTTTATGTGGCCATTAAACCCTAACTCTGTACCAAATTTCAGCTCTCTGTGTTTATGGGAAGTACTAGTTTTATCATTACAATTATTACAATATCATTTTTGAAGACCGATTCACACATACCCCTCCCCACACAATATATCTATGGCTTTCATGAAAAAGAAAATTTGAGTTTCAGTTCTAAGTATGCGGAATCAGCAAAATTTATGTTTTTTTTTTTGTTTTTTTTTTTAATGAAAATCCTAATGCGGCTCACAGAATACAGATCTACTTAAAAAGTTTTAACTGTATAGTTATTATAGTTTCGGATAAGAGCTGGTGACATACGGACGGAGATACAATTAGGCACCACCACGTGACGAACACATAAGGGTTCTGCTTACGCTATTTGGCTATGGAACCCTAAAAACAGTTTAAGCCACTCTTAGCTGTTTTTTGCAGTCAAAAGTAGTTTTGCAAGAAATGAAGCATAGAAATCCAGTAGTTTTTTAATTTAGCGCAACACGGTCAGACAGCAAGACAGACAGCATCGTGGAGGACATAATATTATGGTAGGTTGGTTGGTAAAACAATACTATATTGTTTTCTAATGTTTACACGATTATACAACTTTTACGGATTACGGTTTATTTAGTTTATTTTACAAGCCCGATGTTTCGGAAACTTTACAGCAACCATGGTCACGGGAGGACTGAGGTGTCAAACGTCCTACTGTTACAAAGTTATTCAATACTATCTATACGATAGATCTATACAGCAACATTTTATTTAGTCCTATCTAACTGAGTCGCTAGTCTGTGCTATATTTTTTTTTAAATCCCGACTGGTAAGCACCAGTAAATAACTTTTCCTTTGATATGTTTTTCCGCTTTCCGGTAAGACACCTTTGCCTACAGTATTTTGTGTAAACATTATTACATTGTTCTTAATATCAACAGGAATAGATCTATATCTATATTTGTTCACTCTAATTAGGCGGTCGGTAAAATATCAAAATCTCAAATAAAAAAAAACTTGGTTTCACAATATATTATTTATTGAAATAAACTCGACTGCAGAAATTGTATATTTTATTTAGAAAATAATTTTGGTCCAAGGGGCCTTGCCCCGAGGCCTCCAGACCTCTAAATCCGGCTCTGCTCCCCATGACGACCTACAGAGCCGAAACGTGGCCTCTTAATTTACGACTGCTCCATAAGTTTGCCGTATGTGCCGTGCTATGGAGCGTGTTATGCTGGGTGTTTCTTTGGCAGATAGGATTCGAAACGAAGTCCTCCACCAGAGAACTAAAGTTACCGATATCACGCGAGGCCGCGTTTAGGTAGACCAAGTGTTGGTCGGCCATTACCTAGATGGGAGAACGATCTCCGTGCAGTGGCAGGTCCGCGTTGGATGCGAGTAGCAAGGGATCGGTCGTCTTGGCGTTCATTGACGGAGGCCGATGTTCAGCCCCACCATGATTCAAGCTTTGTCGTGTCGGTGGGGCTCAGTAGCCCAGGGTGACCCTAACACCTTGGGCGAAGCGAATTGAGCCAACGCGAGGGGGCTCTTTGTATCCCTCTTATAAGAAGAGGGGACAACAGAGCAGGAAGCAAGGGGTGAGGATGGGAACCTCACCTCATCGTACTGTCCAGAGTCCAGACGTTGGGAGTGGTTGTTCTGTGGTGCGGGGCAACCGCTCTGTGGAGGCGGTGTCGGTCCCCTGAGGGACTGACTAGCCGTCGAGGTGCCCTCTTGCTTGCAGATCCGGGGCACCTCACCAAAGGCGGCATTGGTGGCACTCGTTGGGTTTTAGTGGGTAGAACTGCGTCCACTTACCATCTTCCGGGCGCAGCGAGTCCCACATACCCGCCTGGGGAGACCCACTCCCCCGCGGGGTGCGTTAGGGCATTTCCCGGCGTAAAAGAAAAAAAAAAGGCCCATGTTCAGCAGTGGACGGATAAAGGCTGATGATGATGATATTTTGATGAAACTTTACAGTGATATAGCTTTTAAGCTAAACGTACGTGTACGTCAAAATCACACACCGACTTTAATTTGACGGATAAATAAAACACGGATGAAACCGCGGAGCTGCCAGTAGCACGATACTATAATAGTATTGGTATATTAGAAATTATTGAGTGAGTATAGTGCGAGTGGACGTGACTTCAAATCCACGTGACCGGAGCCACTTGAAGGGCGTCAGTCGTTGGCCCCGCTCATGATCTGATGCAGAACCAAACATTTCTGTGTATTAACTGTATTCTCTATTTTTATATACTATAAAGAAAATTTTGGTTACTTAGCGAAAAATATTGAAAGTCCGTATTTACCGTTTGCACAAAAAAGTGAAATCTCTATTTTGTGCGATAAAATCCGTAACTTTTATTTACATCCAGTGAATTAAATTCGCGTAAACGTGACGATATCAAAACATAAAATTAAAATATTAAATAAGTATTTTATTTCTTTTCGAATATATCGAAAGTATAAATTATGCGAAACGTTAAATGTTTCGTTTTAAAAGCATTAAGCGGTTTTTTTATTTATTTTATTTTATAATATATTAACTTAAAAGGATACCAGCGGTAAATGCTTACGTTGACACGTTTATGATAGAGGTAGACACAATTCATTGAAAAATAAAAGTATACACATAATATTTACACAAAATAATACAATACCTGGAGTTATTCTGACGCACACATCTTGACACATGTAAGTTTAGGGAACGGAATCGCATCGCAATGAATGAAGATATCCTCAAGAGATCTACAATGCTTGAACGAAATCTAGCCGTTTAATGTGGGTCAAAATATACGTAATATTTATGAAATGCAAAAATTCATAAATTATTTCTTTCACAAATTAGCTTTGTAGAGTAACGCACCGATACGATACTAGGCCCTAGGATTGTTGAGGATAGGTAAGATAGCCTGTAATTCAACTCGTCTAGACCTGCCGGTTAATTAATTAAATTATAACATAAAATGTAATAATAATATAATTAATGGCTTTGTAATCAGGTGCTCGTTGCTGTCGAGATATGAGCAGGACAGACTGTGTAATTCTCTCTCTATGCCGTCTGAGACTGACTGCCTTACATCTCAGGATACGCTAGCTCCACGTTGACCACCAGTCACATGTCGCCTGTCAATTTTCCAATCCAACTGACAAGAAAATTCAGTTAACTTCAGACCGAGCAAAGATGATCACGCCTCCTATATACTTAATATAACAGTTCCCAATATCAAGGACATGTCACTGATGAAAAAGATTCTTTATCATCATGACAAACGTTTTCCGCCTAATAAACGTCTTCCGCCACTCTAATTCAATTGGGAATAAGGCTCTTTATGTTATACGTAATAATATAATCTTTTCTCTGATATTCACATTTATTCATCGTATGACTATACAGAGTAGTACGGTCTAAATGCATATTACTATCTTGACGACACAGACTCCGCAAAAAATGGCTGCGCGGGGGCATATTTAAGACTAAAATCATTTTCCGCGCAGCCATAGCTTTATTGTTCTCTACTGAATAAACTCTACATTCAGCACTCAATATTAAAATACGTTACAAAAATAATATACTACGTTATAATTCAAACCGTATTTATTTTTCTAAATTTAAATTATATTATATAATAAATTCTTCTTATATTCAAATAGGTTCCCAAAAAGGGTGAGTTATTACATAGTACATCTTAATATAAACTATACTTATATTCTCATATCAATTCGTTCACAGAAAGGTTATAATATATGCCACGTTTTTACATGCTCTGCATTTTATTAATAATACGCAGAACGCGAAGAAGTAGGCCTTATAATATAATTCTGGATAAGCTTCACAAAAAGGTTATACTTTTGTGAAACTTTTTTTACAACCTGTCCCTTGTTACAGTTACAGTGTAGCGTGTATCTCGTCGCGCGCGGTTGACGTATGTCGATGGATTGCAGACGATAATATATTAATTAGTCCGAAGACTCGGTCTATTCTGTACCGACCCCGGTGTATGAACAGTGCTACAGTCTACAGGCAAGTAATTAATATTTATTTGGATTTATTCAGTGATAAAACCATAAAATTTTGTCAATTTCTTTTTCATAACAATAATCGTTAAAATGTAATTGTATTTTTTATTGCATAATCATTAGTAATTTCGGATAAAAAGTTAGGATGAAAAAGTTTCGGATAAAAAATAAGTAGCAAATAAAAAGTTCAAATTGATTTTAATTAATATATTTTTTTGATAAATTTTTTTTTTTTTTATATTATTAATAATACATCCATTATTAAATTTTCCTGATTCATATTAAAATACTTGGTTAATTAACTTGGTATACATAACTTAACACTTATAAATCTGTTTTTGGTTTTTTCAATTAGTAAAATGTATCTCATTTCCGTGAATAAATTAATCATTTTTTAACTCGAAAATTTTGTATAAAATTATTTTATAATATTTTTATAGAAATCTAAAATTTCAATGTTTTCCTTTTTTTGAATTATTTTTCAATCTTTTTTTTTATTAATATGAAAAATCAGTGAGATATTAACGTGAATTTAAAAAATACTGTTGTCAAATTTTCTTTAAAATCAAATTAGAAAAATATAAAAGATTAAGAACTAGGTCATCATCATCATCAGCCTCTATCCGTCCATGCTGAACGTGACCTATGTTCGCCGTCAATGAACGCCAAGACGACCGATCCCTTGCCACTCGCATTCAACACGGACCGAAGTAGAAGTATTCATATTTTTTATAGATAGACAAAGGAAAATTTTGAGTGATTTCTTATTACTACTAATATAAAATAAATACTCTAATCACCAGAAATGCAAGACGGAATTGAACATAATATTATTTTTGTATAACTGCCCAATTATTATTATTATTAGAAGTGTTTTTTTTTATTTAAGGACGGACAAAACTGCCGGGAACAACTTGCTCGGTAAATATTATGCGATGATATTTTTACTCTCCTTTAACCTTCGACGTATGACATTCAAAGTATACTCGTATTTTACAATACTTATTTCATCTGAAACATTATAAAGCTATATGAAAGTGGTCTCCGTTTTTTATTGAACGTACAGACAAACAATTTAATATATTAGCACATATTATATTATTGACTTATAATAGCGTGAATTGCGCATGAAGCTCTAGGTAAACTGGTTATTTTGAATGATTAAATTTAAACTAGAAGATGTATACTAAGGTTTTATTAGCTGAAGAGTCCGTCTGTTTGTTTGCGCTATTATCCGGATCTCAAAGATTTGAAATTATAATTTGATAATGGGAGCACTGTCTTGTCTTCGATAGTAGGGAAATATGCGAAACGTTACGAATATGAACCGAAGAAAATCTTTAGAATAGCTGTTATATTACAAAAAAAAAATGTTTTGATATAACTAATAGTTTTCCTATTAAATAACAAAACATCTTAATTGTGTGTCTGTTCCTTGGTTAAAGATAAAGAATTTTTAATTTAAAATCAGTGTAGTGCGATTTGTAAACAGGGGTTCTTATCACAGAAATGTCAAATGCAAGTTGTCCGCCATTTTCTTTCCACTGTCATAAAGTTTGACTATCAAAAACGACAGGGTGTGTGAATAGCACGGGACCTTTAGCGAATATATTTTGTTAATGCATTGCCACCCGGACATACTGCATTTCTTGTTTTTGTCCAAGATTTTAAGTGGTCATACAAAAAACAAAACATTTCAAGTAAATAAATCACATAGCCTTCAAAATTGGAAAAAGCATGTTCCTTAGAATTATGACAATAGGGCGTTAGCCGTTCTATATTTTAGCCCAAGGTGATCTGATGCGGGAGATTAAATTGCAGTTTGACCTATTGGACATACCGCGGTTCATGAATAACGACCATTGCAACATTGATTAATGGAAATTACGATTCTAACCTCATCTATAGCTTTTCTTTTTCCCCTTTTTAGAAATAAGTTCATATTAATCAAAAAACCTATTTGTTTAAAAGAAGGAAAAATTTATTGTATAGTTGTTACCCGCAGCTTCGCCTGCGTTAATTAAGAAAAAAAAACCCCTAAAGAAACCTTCCTCGACAAATGGGCTATCTAATACTGAAAGAATTTTGAAGACTCACAAAAACGAAAGGACCAGCTATTTGTGTAATAGTATAAGATGACAAGCCTGAAATTTATTGTTTTCTTATGTTTACGCGAATTTCACTCATTATAATGAAACAACTTTTACGGATTTTATCGCGGTTTATTTAGTTTTTTACAAGCCCGACGTTTCGGAAACTTTACAGCAACCATGGTCCTCCGTGACCATGGTTGTTATAAAGTATCCGAAACGTCGGGCTCATGAAAAACTAAATAAACCGCAATAAAATCCGTAAAAGTTGTTTCATTATAATAAAGCCTGAAATTTGTTTATTTGAAATTTCTATATCTCTGTCATTATAGATTTTCTAGATTAGCAGTAAAAATCTAGAATTAATTACATCACAACACTGTAGATTCACTTTGAAACGTTTCAAATTTTCAGAACATCCGATTAAATTTGAAAAAAAAATCTATTTTTTTATGATTATTGGGGATAGCTTTATTTATTTTATAGTTACCTAGAATTTCGATTCGTGTGGAACCGCGCGACAAGTATGCCTTAATGAGATAAAATGGTTGCTGATCGATTCCGGATCATAAATATG
The DNA here is from genome assembly GCA_905333005.2 of Lycaena phlaeas. Taxonomy (NCBI): domain Eukaryota; kingdom Metazoa; phylum Arthropoda; class Insecta; order Lepidoptera; family Lycaenidae; genus Lycaena; species Lycaena phlaeas. The sequence goes on from HG995171.1 coordinate 1,106,891, forward strand.
TATACACATGTATTGAAGTTTTCTTAAGACATAATTATAAAATTGATATTTCCAAATAGCGTGGAGAATGTTTCTAGATATTTTATATTATATTTCCTTGGTTTTCTAAAGTCTCTGTGATGACAGCTCCCTGATCAGACCTGATCAAGCTGCTTATATCTTCCCTGGTGATAGATGGAGTACCAGTCGTTGTATGTTCATACTTTGAGAAGTGAATAACCCTCGTATTTACTTATTTCCAAGGTGAAGCAGACAAAAAAAGGATAAACAACTGGCTCCACGTGTTGTAGAAAGGTTAGCCGGTTTAGTACCTACCTAGCTCTTAGGGCTTATCTGAATGAACGTAAAAACCGGTGTCGAGCCTTCCGCCAAGAATTCCCTGTATGTTTGTGAAATTTATGAAATAGATTCATCGTTCACACTGTGGATAATCTCGTAAACTTATCATTTGGGAGTGTATTAGGTGTATTAGGAATAAGAGGAAGTAGAAAGCTAAATTTCAGAAGGGTTTGGGTTCAAGCCTGAATAAAAAAGTAAAAAAGAAAGTAAAGTATCAACCCTTTATGTCCCACTGCTGGGCACGGGTCTCCTCGAAATCAGGCGAGGAGGGTAGGGCCTGAATAAATTATAAATATTATTCAACGTATTCCACTGCAGCTAACATTTTCAACTGACCTGTCAGAGAAAACGTGAAGTGACATGTACGCCTAATAAGATTATAGTATTTGAGGGTTTCTAAAGTTCGTTAACACGCAATGGACAGTATAGAAAAGCTATGACCTAAAATCCTCCTCGCCGGATTTCGAAAAAAACCTGCCAGCTGTCAATTTTATACCTGATTTTAATATTTTTAGTATCCGGCTTGTCCTGTACAAAACCTTTTGTAATGGACCAAATTTTGATTTCATTTGAATTTTTTTCTGCAGGTCCAAAATGCAGAGAGCCTCTAGCAGCACGGAGCAGACGCCGCTGGTGCCGCCCACCTACACCTTCGAGTCCAGTTTCTCCAGGAATTATCAGAAGCGTCTGCGGACCTTCCAGTGCATCATATGTGTGATTCTTCTGTAAGTTAACATATTTTATATTGTAAATAGGGCTACTGCTATCAAATATTTCAATTCATAAAATATAATAGAATAGAAAAATGGCGGCGACTAATTGAGCGGCAAAAATATTAGAGTTGGTTCTGACGAGCTACAGCCTTTATCTTCCATTGGTTGCAGAGTTTTTCTGAGCGTAGTCGTGCTGGTGACGATCTCCTACAACCTGATGATGAACGAGGCCAACCTGCGGCCCGCCACCATCCCCAACCTGACCCTCATCAACCGGGACCTGGAGCCCATAATGAATATGAGCTGGCCGTTGCCGAGTACGTATACCTTTAAATGTATCTATGTGTTTTTGGTGTCAATGAAACAGCATTCAGAAGTGAACGGGAAATGATGGATAATGATTACGATGGTTTTAGAACTTGGTATCAAGTAAACTAGTCTTTTCAGATTTGACAAGTAAATGCAAAGCCCAGACACTCGTTCAAATCAAATCAAATCAAAATATCTTTATTTCGTGGGTAGCAACTTGTACACTTGAAATACGTCAAAAGAAGTCAACAAAAGTAAAAAACAAAAAGAACTCGTTTGAAATGCTGATCCCTTAAAAAAACTAGAAAAAATATTAGGGGCTGCTCTTTTGTCGATAAAATAAAATACATAATTTATATATATATTGATACATCATGTGAAATTTAGGAGTCAGTGTCTTATTTCCAAGGTGTGGTATTTTCAATAATATCTTTTATTTCGTAATAGGCTTTACCACACAAACGTTCCTTAACAGTTTTCTTGAATTCATTTTTTTAAGTTCATTTGCTTGTTATTTCCACGTAAATCTTGAGTCAGTCTGCCATTGACACCATCTTATTTCCGCATCGTCGCGCAGACAGTGTGTACTTTATATATTATTTTAGGACTTGCTTATAATTTGTTAACGACATTATACATTAAAGGGACTTAAGAAATATACTGACATAACTTCTTTTAAAAATACATTTCGCAACATATTTTTTCCTTCTAGGTCTTTGGCTCAATATAAACTAGGTCAATAAAGTATGTATATTCTTTTTAGACCGTCCCGCACCTGCCTGGGTCGCGGCACCACTCTCTAAGGAAAAGCTCGCAGAAGCCATCGCCAGAGGAAAGGAAGCGCTGAGGAGGAGAAAAATGATGGAGACCATCCTGACTCCACTAGACAAGGACTCCCCGGCGTCCAGGGCTCAGAGAGCATCGTATACGTCATCTAAAATAAAACCATGGGCTGATAACGCCTACGCCTATGAGGAAGCTACGAGATCCATGATAAACGGGTAAGTTCATTTGGAATCTTATAAGCAATGAAACTTCTACTTTTAAAATTAACTGTGTTTTTAATTAAACGAGCTCTAGTCACGTTTGTATAGTTTTCTGCAATGTTTTAAATAATGTCAAGTTTCACCGAAGGATGCTAAGGAATAAGGCTAGAAGAATTTCTACTAATTTGATGAGGCTGATAAGTTTGTTTGTTTGACAGGCTAATCTCCGGTGTAAAATGTGACATTTATTAATTAATTGTAGGACTTTTTGCACTTTATAGTAATCCCGGGGATCGCTCATTTGGTTTGAGGCCAAAAGCTATTTTACATTTGAGCGGATGAAATCGCGGACAAGAGCTAGTAAAGATAAGTTCAGTAAACCTTCGGTACCAATTAGCGTGGACCAACGGAAGCACGTTTGATAGAGAGCTTGAACTATTGTGTGCTACAATTGATTGCCGCTGTTCTCCGTTTGTTATTTCTTATGCATTTGTTTCATACTGTCCTCATTCTCCTTTGTACTAACCCCTTAGTGATAGAAATATATACATTACTAGTGCCCTGGGCAGACGTGCTAGCATAACTAACAGGACATGAGAAATGAATCTCAGTGTACTAGTCTAGTAACTTTGTAATATTAGGACGTCGGAAATTACCTATCCTCGGTTTCACCTTAGAGGATGCCTCGGTTCACGGTTTCCAGTTTTTTTTATATGATAGGAGGGCAAACGGACAGTCGAAGTCTTGCGACTATCGACGCCCATTAGCATCCACATAAACAGAGGTTATGCAACTGCGTTGCCCTCCTTTTCCCTATCCCTCCCAATGGGCCACCGGAATTCATGAATTGCATGAAAGTACGAAACACGACAGCATAGCTGTCACTTTACGCCGATTTCATGTGAGCGAGAGGTGGTACCTCCCCGATCATGCCAGCCCAATTTGGCTGCAAAGCAGCATGGCACTAACTCTTACAGTTACTATAAAATATCCGAAATATCCACTTTTTACGAGCCAGGACAATCGATCGTCACTACCGCTGTTGCTTCTCCATGATCGACAGCGGAGGCCAAGTGACCCTTTGATGAGGGTGCCCGGGGAGTATAAAAACCCTCATAAATTAAATAATTTTAATAAAATCCTCAAAAAAATAAATCCGTATTATTTGACTGTCACACCGAACGGTATCTATACCGATAGGTGTAATCGCCGAAGCCAGAGCGGGCGGTGTCGGGTGTCGCGGTTGGCTCCTATTTCACGACCTCGCCGCTGTGACTAGATCGTTTACTAGATCGAAATAATCCCACTAATACTAGACTAATAAATATCCCTTTGTTTTCTATGCGTGGTTAATAGGCTTAGCCTTCTCGTGTCCTATTTATTGGGCTTAGCCTTTTTAAACAGTTTAACGTTTCATGAAAATGACAAAACGGATCAGTTGCAAGACCACTCTCTTGCCGCTTTTATTGGCTGTTAAACCAAAACCTCTAGTCTATTTTATACTATAGAGGAAAGATTTGATTTTTTGCTTGACTACTTGAACGATTAAAAAAATGGGTTTGTTGTTTTATATTATTGACGCGGTAAACACCCAAGCGACTGTATATTATTTAAATATAACATGTTGTTCGCATTAGTACAAAACAATATAAATTATTTATTATATTGCCATCTTTAAAAATAACTTATTAAGTTCGTGATCTAATGGAATATTAACGAAGTCTCAAATAGTTTTAATAGCGGAAAATATATTTAAAAATCAATTTTAAATTACTTATGTAAAATAGTACTAGTTCAGGAATTTCCTAGTATTTGCAGAGAAATCCTGAGCGTTCAGAGTGAAATCATTTTTCATATACAACAAGGGAGAAAAAAGCCGTTCTTTTTTCAACAACTCGACTTGGTTTTATCTGCCGTCAGCAGTCGTCATGATGAAGTGGCCAGGCCAGTGGCCACTCATTCGTGTTTCACGGGAGAAACAAAGAAGATGCGGCCACACTAAGGTTGCCAGATGGTCGGGGATCGTCTGGATTTTCCCGACTTTTTTATTGATCTCCAGACTCCAGAAAAATCTCAATCTCAGATAAACAGATACTTCTAAATTCCCTATGAAAAATAATTTAAAATAATTTTTCTTACTAATATTTTCTTTCTCCCGACAACAATCCCCAAATCCCGACTATTTAATTTTTTTCCCGATATTTTGAAATTCTGAACTGGCAACCCTAAGCCACACCCATGCAGCCGGGTATGCAGTACAGCGCATCCCTCCCACGAAGTGTGATTTAACTTCACGTAACAAAGAAATATAAGTCAAAGATATCAGTAAAAACTGGAAAGTCGGCCGCCGCTCACTGTTAATCTCATTCATTACGAGAAACCCTTCAGTGACAGGCCTATATCTTTACAAGATTTTGAGAAACTCTATCAGGTGTGAGGATCGGCCAGGCGTAGGATACGAACACGATTTGGATTGTACTGAGATTTAATAGGATTTATAGAATGAGACCAATAGCTGTGGACGGATAAAGGTTGGTAATGATGATGATAAAAAACTCCGGTATGTGTGATGTTCACCAAGCCGACACAGTCCTCGAGGAGAATTTAGTGCTTTACAGAAATGGGTATCAGTCGCTTTATTAAGCAAAATGTTTTTGCCCAAACATTTACAATTAATTAGATACAAAGATTACGTATTGATACCTTATATAAAATAACTCAATAATATATATTATACTAACTGCCGCCCGCGGCTTCGCCCATGTTAGCAAATAATCCTTATCTTTTTAAATGTATCCTACGTACAGTACGTACAAAGTTTCATTATGATCGGTACAGTAGTTTTCGCATAAACGCGTAACATACATCCTTACTTTCACATTTATAATATTAGTAAGGATTTTCTCTATTGTTCAGTACTGATTGCGTTGGCGGCATCCATCTTTAGTATAATAAAAATCTAGACACGAAAAGTGGGGTTTCGGTTAATTTTTGCAGACGTCTCGGAAAATGTAATTGACTGTCTTTCGAATCGGCGAATAATGAAGCTAATTTAGAAATCACCTTCATTATTATTATTATTATTATTGATTTTTATTAAAACGACATTCTAAAAAAAGACATTCATTAAAAAAAACTCAAAAGACATTCTAAAAAAGTAAAAGTAAAGTATATGTTCCATGTCACAAACCAAGGTTGAATAAAATCAATGCCAGTACATGTCAGCTGGATTCTGTCATAATTGACCTTATAACCTATTGTTGCAGCACTCCCGCGGCCATTATAGCAGAAGGCATTGGAATAGGGCCGAAGACAGATGGAGTGTTCGAGGAGCCGCCCTACTGCTTTCAGACTGCCGTCACCTGTCCACCCTCCAAGTACAGGAGCCAGGACGGATCGTGCAATAACCTGGAGCATCCCCTCAGCTGGGGCGTGTCCAACACACCCTTCAGAAGGGCTCTTACGCCCTGGTATGGTGATGGTAAGCTATTTCATCCTGTCAGTCAGACTAGACTATCAGCGCCCCACGGTTTCACCCGCGTACTTCTTAATTCCGTGGTATAAATCATAGTTATTATGATGTGTAAAATTGTACAGTTTCAATAATACCCATTCAATTGTTTTTAGTAGTCGATAGAGTATTAAATTCATAGTCGATAGAGTATTAAATACATTCATTCTTAGAAACGAAGAACTTAAATCGAATAAATAATGGGAAGCTTAGCTCCTATATCCAAACCTTTTCATTATTTTTAATAATAATATATTTTGCAATAATATAGTTTAATAATATAGTTTATAACAATATGTATGAGTTTAGTCTACCTATTACCATTTTTATGTACAGCAAACGGGTTCGCATAGTCAACAAGATGTTTTTATTTCTTAGGAAATTTTCCGTGTTATAGACGGTATTAATATTAATACTCTGTTACCGGCAGTCTGTATAATTCAGGAAGTGTAGGACGGTCTGGGCCTTATTCCCTTATTGAATGACAGTTAGATATTTTAACGAACAAGAAGTCTAATGACTTAACAAAAAGCTGATAATATTTTGAGGTGTGATTTTTTTATTTAAAATTAGCTTGCTTTTTCGGTAAAAATAAGATGAAAAAATAAATAATTAAAATCAAAAAAAAACTGCAGTGTATTTGGGACATAAGAGGATAATTTTGACCAAATTACGTCATAGCATTTTTTTGTAAAAAATAAAAATAAAAAAGCGAAAACAGGTCATTTTTATTTTTTACATTTACTTTAAGGTTAGGATAGGTCAGGTTTTATTATTATACAGAAATCAAGTTCCGTTTTTTTTACATTTCAGCCGACTCTCCTGACCTCAGATCGAGCGTAAATTATTTTACTTTTATTTTCGTTATTGTTCTCTTCCTTGTCCAATGGCGTTCATCCTACCTACTATAACTGTTTTCTACTTTAATAAATATCGACATTGGTCTATCAGTGGCCTCCAGTTTAAAAGTTTCTTTAACAAATTAACATTTTTCATTATTTCATATTAATTAACAAATTGTCGCTGGAGGGTTTGCAGGAGATGCTGCACAGTCTAAACGAATCCTCCCGACGGGTGGGCCTTAGGATGAACTTGGACAACACGAAAGTCATGTTCAACGAACACGTTCTCCTTAGGCCGCTTAACGTCGGTGGCATAACTCTCGAAGCCGTGCAAGAGTATATCTACCTTGGGCATACTTTGCAGCTAGGTCGACATAACTTCGAGAGGGAAGCAGATTGGAGGATTCAATTAGGATGGGCAACGTTTAGGAAGCTTCGCCATATTCTCACGTCGTCTATACCTCAGAGTTTGAAGACGAAAGTCTTCAATCAATGCGTTCTCCCCGTGATGACCTAGGAGGCCGAAACGTAGGCCACGTTTCGGCCGACTTAATTCACGACTGGTCCGTAAGTTTGCCGTAGCACAACGTGCTATGGAGCATGCTATGCTGCGTGTTTCTTTGGCAGATAGGATTTGAAACGAAGTCCTCCGCCAGAGAACTAAAGTTTATATCGGTATATCATGCGAAGAATATGCACGTTAACGAGGTAATGGGCTGGTCACACTCAGAAGAACGGATGGCCGAAGTATTGGTCGGCCATTAACCAGGTGGGAAGACGATCTCCGTGCAGTGGCAGGCGCGTGGGATGAGAGTGGCACGGGATCGAGGGAGGCCTATATTCAGCAGTGGATGGATAAAGGCTGATGATGATGATGATGAACAAATAGTTATCGTGAATTATACTTTTGATAGAATTTTTAAAATTGGTTGAGTAGTTTTTGAATTGAATCGTAACAAGCAAACAAACGTAAAAAACGAAGAAACACATTTCTAATATTAGTATATAATATATCGTATGTCATTTCCCCAAAATAACGCCTGATTCTTACTATCTCCTTAGGTGTGAGTTCACCCAGAACAGCCCAGAGCGGTTCCCAGCTGCCCAGTGCGAGGGACGTGAGCGTCACTGTCCACCGCCCCAGCTACGCCCACGACTCCGGTTTCACGGTGATGCTGGCGGTGTGGGGGCAGTTCATCGATCACGACATCACATCCACTGCACTCAGTAAAGGTACGTATTTTAAAAGTGGGGAGATCTCGACCAGGGTCTCAGGTACTAGGCAGTAGTTTTAAATGCATTGATTTCTTACGATTCGTTTCAACTTGACGTGTCAGGATTCACGCGTAGAATATTTGAGGGGGTTTGGGGGTTAATTAAAATGACAAGAGGGTGAGTCCCTCTAAATCAAGGATAGGACTTCAGGAAGGAAGGTGTTCAGATTTTTTTTTTGCAATTTCTAATGATATTGGTTATTGGTTTACATAACATTTTTGGATTAGGTCTGAACAGCAGTTCTATAAAGTGCTGCGACAAGAGCCAGCCCCCCCACCCTGAATGCTACCCGGTGGAGCTGGATGAAGAAGATCCCTTCTACCAGGACTACAACCTCACCTGCATGGAGTTCGTGCGGTCCGCGCCTGCGCTAACCTGCCACTATGGTACGATTTACAATCTAATACTTGATAAGATTCACCAATATGTGCCAAAATCTCGTAATGTAAATTTTACTCAAGAGTCTTTACATTTTTTATATTAGTTCACCAGTTTTACATGGTCCACTTGACCTGCAGGATGGTAAGTAAAAAAGGAACGCAACCAATATGCTACGAAATAAACAGAATGGTAGTGCATAATGAAGATGGTTCACACGACTGCCAGCAACTTAGCAATTTAAAACATTTTTTCAAAGATTTTGACATGTTAACCAACAATGATATTTAGGTCCAAGAAACCAAATCAACCAAGCGACAGCTTTCCTGGACGGCTCCACGGTATATGGGTTTATGGAGACAAAGACGACCCAGCTGAGGAAGGGTATGGACGGCCAGCTCAGGATGCTGAAGGTCGGGTACCGGGAACTGCTGCCACCTTCCACCGACCCTGACGATGGCTGTAACACCGTTGCCATGAACGCGAGAGGGAGATATTGTTTTGAGTCAGGTAAGCTTTCAACTTGTTGGAACAGTTTCCCTCAACTTGAATTTTTTAATATGCAAACAATAAAATTTATATGCTGGTGTTGGATGTTCTAGTAATATTTTATTTAAGTATGCGTTAACGTCTATGATTAGGATTAATGTCTAAACCTCCTTGTATTAATAACTCCGCAGCATATCCCTATAAAGGATGTTTAAGATTGCAAGTTATTACTATATAGTTTACTTTACCGGTGCCACCGTACGAACATTGATTTGCAGCACCAATCAAAATGATCATCCTATGAGATCAGTTTTTAAATTTGTTAGGGAGAAGCTCTAGCCAAGCCGCATTTTTATGTACGTTAGGTTTCTAATGTTGTAAAATGTGATGCGACAGGTGATGACCGCGCCAACGAGAACCTTCATCTGACAACGATGCATCTGATCTGGGCTCGGCAGCACAACCGCGTGGCGGCGGAGCTGCACCGCCTCAACCCCACCTGGTCCGACCAGACGCTCTTCGAAGAGGCGCGCCGCATCATCGGAGCTCAGATGCAGCACATCACTTACTCCGAGTTCCTGCCAGCTATACTAGGTATTATCACTTGGGTAGCAAAACTCTAGCAAAAAATTGATAAAGCATTATGTTTCATCATTGCCATTATCAACGTTACAGCATAACTATCACTTTACGTCTTTATTAAGTGAGCGAGAGATACCACCTCGGTTTTACCAGCCTAATTCGACTGCAAAGTAGCATGCCACTACCTCTTACCAAAAACCTTTTCAGCTTAGTTGCTCTACCCAACTAATTCAATCCATATATGCGTCAAAGGCTCCCATCCAGAAAGTGAAGCAAAATAATTAATTACGTTAATTGATATCTTACTATCTTGTATCTTAGAATAGGCAACGTATGGAAATCCTCCGGACCTTGCACTTTAAGAGCAGATTACAGAGCACCGACACGGCAGTAGATTTGGCTAAGTACTGGTCAAAGCATATATAACTAAATTATTAACACAATAAAGAGTTTTAGCCATTTCGACTCGACAAGACGAAGAAGAGCAGATTCTGGAAAAATATTTATACATTCGGGCAACCCCATACAGTTATTATAAAGAATTTTAGATCTGCATATATCAACTCATTTAGAGCTTTCAGCAGTGTAAGCGGCTTTACCAATAAAAATATTTTCAGGTGCTGACGTGATGTACGCGCTCAATCTGACCCTGAAGGACAAGGGCTACGCAGACGTGTACGACCCCAAAGTGGACCCCTCCATCGCCAACCACTTCTCAGCAGCCGCCTTTAGATTCGCACACACCCTCTTACCAGTGAGAATTTATTACTTCATAATCACATACATGTGCTAATCATATCCCGAGAATATTTTAAATTTAGTTTTTTCGGGTTTCACATGCCAGTTAGCAAGAGTTTATTAAAAATAAAACAGAACGCTGGTTTTTTTCAATGAAATATTTACATTTTGGCTAAATGAATACCTAAGAAATATTTTAAAATTATTTGCCAAAAATTGTCAACTACCGTCTTAGGAGTTACTTTTTCTGTAAAAATCCAAAGCAATACACGGGTATGTTAGAGTTTTGTTACCATTTTAATGGCAGCGGTAGCTAGTTATAGGCTTGATAGGATTTGTGGTTGGCCAATATCCATCTATGAATTAACTTTCCTACATTCGAGAACCTTAAACAGTCTAGCTACTGTTGCCATAGTTGGTACGATACCTACTCCATGAGACCTGCATTTTGCCACTTGAACGTGCTCCACTTCCAGGGTCTGATCCACAACACGGACTCCAACACCGGCACCGTCAGCTACGTCCACCTCCACGAAATGCTGTTCAACCCCTACGCCCTTTACTCCAAGAAGGGCACCAAGCACGCCATGAGCTCGGCCATGAACACGCCAGTCCATTCTGTGGACCCCCACGTCACTTCTGAGGTAACTGATACTATGACTCCAGTACTAACATTAGGTCGAGGAAAAGGTTTCTTCGCATTATATATAAAAATTTCAAAGGTTTTTTTCTAAAGTTTATTTACATTTCACTAAAGTATGTAGGGGCCATTTTGTTATATAACTTTTTGCCATCTTGTAGGTAGGGACATGATGCCATTGCTATAAAAATTTTGAGGCTTCTGATCAAAAAACTGTGGCAAGTGGTTTTGGCAGTCCTCTCGTGATGTTAACCTGACACTGCCTAAAATATTCTGCAGATACCGAAACAGGTGAAAATCTGAAGGTGCAAGGCCGGGATTATATGGCAGATGCATAAAAACCTCCCATCCAAACTCTAATTTTTGCTGAGTGGCTAAAGACGTGTGAGGTCTAGCGTTATCATGGTCAAAAACCACCCCCCTTCTGTTAATTAATTCCGGCCGCTTTCTCTCAACTTCTTGCTTTGATCTCCTGGTCCTCGATGGTCCTGCCTGGCGTTAACAGCTCATGATGAATAATGCCCTTCCAATCCCACCATGCACACAGCATCACCTTGTTTCGAGTTAGCCCGAGTTTCGCCACCGTCTGTGAAGCCTGACTGGCCTTTGGCCGCGATTTTTTTTCGCACCTTGTCGTGCGTGATCCACTTTTAATCATCAGTTATCAGCTTCTCCAAAAATGTTTCGGTTTAAGATATAAATCTTAGTAAAGGATCACAAATGAGTACAAGGATCACACTCCACGGCTGGCGGGGGGCAACCCCCCACTTACTATATCACTGGATGATACCAACCGGCTCAGCCCACTTCCGACGAAGCATTAGGTCCATTAGCATAGCTCCATCCGAAAAAAAACACGGTTTTTCTAGGTTACATTCAGTGAGCTCATGAGGCACCCAAATATCGAGCTTTTTTGTGTACCCAGATTTTTTCAAATGCGCTAAAGCCATTTTGTAGTCCTAGTTCTCTAGCTACATCATGACTACTATTAACATGTCGATCTTGCTCCATTTTTTAAAAAATGGCATCAATGTTGTCCGTAAAAGGGTGACCAGAGCAACGTGCATCTCCGATATCAAAATTTCCGGATTGAAAACGCTTAACCCAATTTGCGCTACTCTCACAGATACACTTCTTTTCGCTCATTGTGTTGCATTTACACTTTTTTTGTAGGGAAATTAAAAAAAAAACATACAGTCGAATTGATACCTCCTCCTTTTTTGAAGTCGGTTAAAAATGTATCGAATTTCTTTAGATTCACTCATTTTAACAACAAGAAAAACAAATGAAAATCACACATTTTCCTAATTTGTATTTGGGATTTTCTTCTTTAAAATTAAAACTTTTAAATCATACCAAAAACAGCCAGATACAATTTGTATAGCCCAAGGGATTGTATTACAAGTACATACATACTATATGCGAAAAGACTTTTTTCCCAGTCTGTTATATACTAGTGGAAAAAAATAAGAATAAAAAAACATTTTCCAAATTTTTGACAATTTTAGACATTTGCAAAAATAGGTGGTACAAGAACCTGTACCTGAATAAGAAATTCTTAACCTTTCCTGTCTTTTCGAAATCTAGCGACATACATATTTACACGGTTTATTATAACTATTTTCTAAAAACATCTAAATGTTGGATTGAAATCCATGCAAATGAAGTCGCGGGTAATACTAGTTGAAAATAAATGCAAATTTCGACTATTTTAAAAACTGATGATATAAATTAAATAATAATTCTTCAATTTACAAACTTTTCCGCTTTCGGCTTAAGTTGTCGGCCACATCAAATAATAATATGTTAAATTGTTTCATATTAAAATATTCATCATATATTAATATAGAATCTGGCTAAGTGTGATTCGGACGTTACTAGGTTCCGTGAGATATTTTTGTTTTAATTTTAAATTATTTTGGTATGTTTAAATTATTTTTACGGTCGACATCACCTCTCATACTGATCATTGTATTATCAACTATATATAAAATAAAGGACGGACTACGGACGGACGGACGGATTCGAACGTGTTTGTTTGCTCGTGCACGCTAATCTTCGAGGCTACATGAATGTAATCTAATCTATAAACATAATTTATAGACACATATTCTAGAACTACAAAAGTGTATTTTTTATCCTAACTTTCGTCTCATTAAAATGTCTGACACAGCTGAGTGAACACCTCTTCGAGCGCCCGATCGAGCTGAACGTCACAGGCAATGTTACCATCACGAAACCTGGGCCGTGCGGTCTGGACCTGGTGTCTCTGAACATCCAGCGAGGGAGGGACCACGGACTCGCCCCGTACTCGGTGTGGAGGGAGTACTGTGGGCTGTCGAGACCTAGGGTCTTCGAGGAGCTGGAGGATATCTTCGACGATTCATCTCTGAGCAGGATTAAACAGATCTATACGTGAGTGAAATGATGCATCTGGGCACATCAGCTGGGCCCTTTTTATATTGATTTAACTTTGTGATTAATATCGTAAAATCGACTAGAGGACGCGACTGTAAACAGCATGACGCTGTGATATATTTAGCATCGTAGATATCGTTTTTATGGATTATGGCGTCCCGAGATGGTTAAAAGTGTTATTTTTATTTATTGAAAATATCATGATAACAAATTACATCTCTTAAAAGTAATTTGTAAACCGCAATAAATAATTAACTTCGGACTTTATAAGAGATATTCGACTAGTTTCGGTTTTATCGAACGCTATTTTCCGCTAACGTCTAGCTGTATGTATAAGGATATTTTTGCCTGGTACAATAGTGCTGCAACCAGTTTGAAACAACTAAATATTAACCAAAACGACATACATGTTTTCGTTAAATAATAATAGAAATATAGCTGCCTTGGCAGACTTCGTCCGTAGATACCGTTTAATACATTTACCAGCTTTTATTTTATAAAAACCTTCCATGGGCATTAATTATTCGAGCCATTTTCGAGCTACGCGCTTAGCAACATTCATTTTTATTTATATACATTAAGTCACTATATGGATATTCGCTCTAAAAACATCTTTCCAAGTCACTCTAAAATTGGGGCCCCAGTCGCAGTCCAATTTCGAATACATTATAATGTTTTAGTGTTATGTGCATGTATGCATTGATTTTAAATATACTCAAAATTCTCAAACCATGAATGTTCTATGTCAATTCGAAGTACCTACCTATTACAGTAACTATGTACTATAATGTAGTATGATACTATATGTATATGCGTTTTAACAACCTTATATTTTTTAGTTATGTGATCGATATCGACCTTTACACGGGGGCCCTCGCAGAGAACCCTAAAGGACGTCTTCTGGGGCCCACATTCACCTGCCTCATAGCAGACCAGTTCCTCAGACTCAAGGTCGGAGACAGGTTCTGGTATGAGACCAGTGACCCAGTTGTTGGCTTCACGTTAGGTAAGTTATACTACCCACAAGTAAAAAACGATATGTATTTGATTTTAAGATTTATTTAAGTCTTCTGACTTACACTAAATGAAATAATATTATGATGAAAATAAAATAAATTAAATAACGAAACTATGATGGCATTTGCCTGTGAAATTGTTGCATTTTTTTATGTCAGTAGAATAGACAAACTATCAGACAAGGCGCCAAAGTTCTCAGCGCCATGAACTGATAGTGTTCTCACGGGACGGACCGGAGTAACTCATTCATTCGTTGTCTGCCTAAGATGTATTATGATACTAAGGATTTAAGCTTTAGTACCAGTAATGATTGCCTCTCCTGAGCTATGTGACACAGCAATGCTGTTTCATGAAGGGAACGTTAATATGACTCCATTTCGTATATTTTCTATGAGTTGAATAAATTTTTATATTAGTAGTGTGTTCCTTTCATTTTACCCCTTTGCTTTTGTTCTATATTTTCTTCCCTATTTCAGACCAATTAAGCGAAATTCGCAAAACAACCTTGGCGGGAGTGATCTGCGCTAACGAGATGCTGCTAGACCAGGCACAGCCAAAGGTCATGGAGGCCCTTAGCGCCACTAACCCTCTCATAGACTGCAAGGAATTACCACAACCCTCCTTTGACCCCTGGAAGGAAACCGACTCAAATATAACCAACTAGTTAGACCAATTAAATTATTTAACAGTAATTTAATGATACGAATTATTATTTATTTTGTTTCTAAATACGAAATAACATAGACTTCTTATGATTAATTTAGTAATAAATACCTTATTTTTAAATTGTGTAAGTTTATTAATATTATGTACAAATAATAATAATTATTAACTATGTTTTAGTGTTTGATTCATGTACCTTATAGGAACATAAAATATAATATGTAATTGTATGTATGCCATAATATTGATTTTGAAACTACAATAATTAAAGTATTACTTGGATAATGCTAATAATATTTAGTTAATGGATATTATAATATTTAAGTACAAGTGGAAGAGCATGGGGGAGGCCTTTGCCCAGCAGTGGGACAGCATAGGCTAATTAAAAAAAAAAAAGTACAATTAGTGCCCAAAATTTGTAATTTTAAAAGTATATGGGCGTATCTATTAGTATGCCTAAAATAAAAAAGTCTTACAATATAACGGGGCCCCATTTTATTTATTATTTTTATTTTGTTTAGGGCCCGTAAGAAAATTTAAACCTTTGGATGTTTATAAATATAACCCGATGGAAAAGTAAATAATATGTTCAATCTGAGGTATCTCATTCATCTGTTGCCTGTTTAGAGATTAGTCTTTACTATATAATATGTAAATGTAATAATAGTTATGTTAAAAATGATTTGTTTGTTCGTAGTTATGTTTTGGAGTGCGTGTGGATTTACATAAATTGTGATTGCTGAATATGAAACTATTGCCTTCTCTAAGAGCTTATATTTGCTAGATTTATTTATCACAGTCTGTTAAAGACCCGAATAAATTAACTCATGCATGCATGTCATAGACATTTTGTGAGACATGTGATAATTGTAGAAGTGGTTATATTTATTGCTGAATTGCATTTATGTTTACCCAGTCCCACCTAAGTTAATAAATATACTTTAAACCTTTATATAATTATAATATTATTATATATTATATTTTCCAAAAATTAACAAATAAAAATTCCGCTAGAACGGAGAGGGAAACTGGAATATTTCCTACTCCTCCTGAATTCTTCTGATTTATTTCGTTGCACATACCAAGTGGGCAGTTTTAACGTATCCCGGAGATCGTATCAAAGGGTCATTTGGTGGTCGCCGCTGTCGATCCTGGCTGTACAGGAGTTGCAGCGGGAACGAGTAGTGGGCCAAGGCCTTGTAAAAAGAAAAAATATATATCTAAATTATATTTCACCCGCGAACTTCCCGTTTCCGTGGGAGTACGGTGATAAATTATAGCCTATGTGTTATTCTGGTGTATAAGCTATGTCATTGTAAGGTTTCATAAAAATCTATTGAGTAGATTTAACGTGAAAGAGTAACAAACATACATAATTATAAACTTTCACGTTTAGTAGGTGGATAGGATTAAAAAAATCGTATTAACTACTGCTTCGTTTATAGTTTATACTATATTTATTATAAATTTATACATTATTGTAAAAATAATTAATACATAATGAATAATAATAAGAATTCAATAAAGTAGAGTCAATGCAGTGTAAGATGATAAATTACCATTATCTGTCAATGTATTTAATGATATTTTCCCAATAAATTCGTCAAACTATAAATTCACTAATGTGTTAATTTAAATAATGTTATGAAATCGTGAAATATAGTGATGCAATACTGGCACCAGAAATACCTGCCATTAAGAGGGCATCTTAATTATGCCCCGGATTTAAATTACAATAAATTAAAGAAATCTATAAATTATTTTAAAGCGAATGGCAGTCTTGGCGTTCATTAAAAAGGCCTGTACACCAGCCACGGAAATAAAATATTTTTTTAAGATTTTCGATAAATTCGTGAGGTTTAGAGTCATGCCGCCCTAGCATGCGCGCTACGACAAAATGTACCCCTTTTCTCGTGTCATTTCTTTCTCTATGTCTACAGTAGCTAACATGCGTGCACGCGATACTCTTATCTTTACATCAATAGAAGAGATAAAAGGATATTATCATTTAATTATATTTATATCTCGTAGTGCGCATTTAGGGTAATCGAGAAAACACTCAATGAAGACATTATCTCTCTCTCTCTCTCTTTGAGAGTCAAGAGATATCTCGTAGTACGCATGCTAGCCCGGCATGATTTAATTTTTCTAACGTCATTACCTCAACCTTTAAAAGAATAAACGATTAGAAGCAGGTTGATTTCAACTAGTTAAATATTAATAGCACTAGACTACAGTTTCCCGCGGTTTGACTTGCCAAAAAAAAACAAACTATAGTATTATACTTGAAATGAAAAAGGCTTCTAAAAATTGCACTTAAAATGCATATTTTCCCGTAATATATTCAAATATATTACGGGAAAATATGCATTTTAAGTGCAATTTTTATATATATTATATATATTTGAATATATTACGGGATCTTCGTTTTGGATTTAAGGCACGATAAAAAAAATTCACTTTTAGCAATTTTATACATTATGTTTTGCAAGGCGTAGGTGCCTAGTATTCTAGTCATCTTATACAGTAGTGCTGTCTATTATACAGATATACAACATAACCCTGGTCGAGTTTTTTTGAGTTTTAACGCGCTAATATCAAAATTCCAAACTACCAATCGTAGGTCTAAAAAGCATTTTTGCGTATTCATTTTCTTAATTTTAGGACACGTCAAACCGCGGGGAACTAGTAGACATAAGAACTTAGTTAACTGTGAATTTTCACCGTGCCAAATTTGTGTACTATTGAAAATAATAAAAGCTTTACAGTTGTAAAAATTGTAGTTTAATTATTTGTTTATTATACCGAACAACAAATATAATACATAAAATGTACACATGTACTTCAAAAAAAAAACACCGTACAGACGGACAAACAGATCTATATGCAGATATAGTAAGAACATAAAAGCGCCGACCTTCTCATCGGCAAAGTCGTTTGTGATAATAATACTTATAATTTCCATATTTAAATATATGTAAATCTAAAATCGGTCTGTATGTAAATAATTTGTTTTTTGTGAACCTGAAATCGATTTCTTAGTGTTATTTATTGCACCAAAGTTTAAATTATTTTTATCTATACTAACATTATAATAAGGAATTACTACTGCACTATTTGAAAAATTCTTTCACTTTCAAAGGAAGCAACAACCGTGCGAAGCCAGGGCGGACCGTTAGTTAATCTTTAAATTTAATTACATCCGTATTCAAGGAATGTACTTGGCTAAGTAATGAAACAATACTATGCACGCATCTATCTATGCGCTCCCGGTGTCAGTAGTCGGGTTTTATATGGGTTTGGTCGCACAGTTGCGGATTTCATTTAAGTATTGTCTATGAATTGGTTATAATGACCCTATGCGTTCGGGAGTACTGAGACACCTCATAGTATTGTTTGTGAATACGGGTGTTAGTTTTTAATTCTTTTCTGCGTACTGCATAGTATCTGTATATATTATCTATAGTACCTGTCGTATATAACAAAGTACGCGACTGGTTGGGCGACACAACCCAATTCGTAGGAAGACTCGTAACGCGACACATGTCCATGCTGGAATTGTGAGGCATTTCAGTAGCGTAGTGTTATTAGACGTGACACGTAGCACGATGTCTGGTAAGTGGTACTACTTGGAGTACGATACAAGACGCGATTTCTGGCGCTTCTTAGAACATGACAGTGGCGATTCCCAGCGCGAATCGCCACTGATAGAGCGACGTATGTCTCGGCTTGCAGCGTACTATGTGAGACTTTGTCAGGTGCAGAAACAAAGATATTTCACGCTTGAGGTGAGTAATTTAGTAGCGCATCTCTACCACCACCGACCGCCATTTTCTTAGAAGTCTGTATGGATGACGACTTAGAAATGGAAGTAGAAGGTATCAAAAGGCCTGTCCTGTCTTATAGAAACACAGCAAAGCTGTTTCTTGGCAGAATACAAGCAGGATGTTGGTACCCATGCAGAAGATGCGCACAGATCTTCACACTCACCGCTAAAGCGTATAATGTCACCAGTTTTTCTTAACCTAATTTCATAGACTTTATATTTTTCATTTCCTTCCTCCTATATCAAAGGTACTAATTTTATGAATAAATATATTATTTAAGAGTATATTTATTATTTAAACGTCGAATTCACATGGTACGGAACCTGTAGCACACAATTTATGCTTGGCCGATGTTTTATCTAATTAACATATTCTTAAAATAGTATTTACGTGTTTACTCGTGAGTAGTTCTCGTTAAAAGCTAAGCTGGCGGAAAACCTGTAATTAAACGCAGGTATTTTATTCGGCGCTTATATAAATCTAGTCAAAAATAAATCTTCCGGTATACTTTATAGGAGGAAAATTTATAACTTATACTTTAATGGCAAAAACGTGACTTACCATGGTTATATTGTGTCTCTGTGCATGGCAACATAGGATTTAAATACTTATAGAAGGGCAAAGGACTTGTGTCCAGCTCTTAATAAATAAAAATAAAAAAAACTTATAGAAAAAATTATATACACAAAATTGGCTTTTGCAAAAATCTATCTTACCTACAAATCAATATTTCTAATTAAATAAAAATGAAACGCAAATTCCTCGCTGAGTGCAAAACTCGTACACAGTTCGAGGAATAAAACATGTTATACCTTAATGTAATGTAGACATAACAACTCATGGTAGGCTATGATATCTACGTTCCTAGGTCTAGTACATCAAGGTATTTGGTGAGGTTAATGTTTAAACAAAGAGCAAATTATTTAGAGTTTGTATTCTATCCATCTTCATGTATAGAAGCCAAAGATGGGCTATAACAAAAACACAACTAATAAAAAAGCTATTTGCCAGTGCGCAATGGAGATATGCATGTCTGGGGAGATGGAATAAGAAACATCAACCCAAGGAAAATGACCAAAATACAGGGCATAACCCATAATATGATAAAAATTTATAAGGTATACTTCGAGATTTTCGAAAACGATTGAAATACAAGAAATATTATTACAATCATATCGAGCGAATTGAGAAAAGCGGCCAAGTGCGAGTCGGACTCGCCCATATATTATGCTACGCTCTTTTGTCAATTTTTTGAAAGATTCCTTTAGTTTTTTAGATACTTTAGATAGCTTATTTATCGAGGAAGGCTATAGGCTATATTATATCATCCCGCTAAGATGTCGTTGTAGTCTTAGTTAACGCAGGCAAAGCTGCGGGCAACAGCTAGTAATTTAATATAATTGTTACTACTATTACTACTATTGCTGGATAAATAAATAAAATTAATAAATATTTAAGACGAAGAAAAATAACTATTATGACCTTTATTGTTATTATTATACTGCCATACAAATGTACAGCGTGATCTTATAGGGAATTCTAAATAGTGCAAATAATATTAAATTATTATTAGATAATACTAATTGTAGCACGCGGTTTTGTTTCAACTCACTTTTTAGTACATTTATTTTTTAATAACGAAAATAGAAAATTGTAAAAAAATAATCTCTATAAACTGATTTTCTATATCTCTACGTACTAAATTATAATGACTTTTTAATAAGTTGCTAAACATTCATTTTATATGTTATTTAATTGCTAAAGCTATATCTCGTAATTCGTTTCAAATAAGTGGCCTTCATTGAGGGAGGCCTATGTTCAGCAGGAGTTCAGTGGACGGATAAAGGTTGATGATGATGATAATGATACAGAGGATTTTAAAATCTTTTTTAATATTAGTTTTAGCGTTTATATATTTTGAAAAGTACACTCAATATGTATTTACAAAACGTCCCTTAACAAAAAGTTTATATATAACAAACTTTTTATTTCTGAAAATGAAAGGAAAAAAAAATATAGACGTCGAAAGGCCGTCGAAGAAGCCTTGAGCTACGTGCTTTTTAGTGCTTCCATTTTATCCATCGATATATTGATATGAAGGGACACTATTTTGATAAGGCTTATATAATAAAACTAATAACTTGCATTTTTTTTTATTATCCAATAACTCTTAGTGCGCCCTCGTCACGTCTGCCGAGCGTCCTGTGACGTTCTGGGTTTCTTATTAATCTAGGCTTTCAAGCAGACCCGTAAATAGCTTTTTTGCGCTCTGTGCGAGCTTCTATAACTGCGCCCTTAGCAAACCGAAAAAAAAATTAGTCCTGCCTGGTCTGGCCATTCTTGCGCCCCCCAGAGTCTACGCCCTGTGCCTGGGCACCGGTGGCACCGCCCTATTTACGGCTCTGCTTTCAAGCATTAGATACGATATTGTCGGTTAACGCAGTGATAAATATGAGCAGCCTGTATAAGCAGCATTAATTAGCCATAATAGGACCGGTTCCGCTGGATCCTTTAGAACTGACCTCCTCTGTCGGCTTAAACAAACATATGCAGTACATATTTGTAATTTCGGTTAAGATGCTTATTTCCTAATAAGAGAACAATTCAATTATTTCTCCACTGGTAACTCATAATCTAGTAAACTGTCAATTTGCAGCATTCGTACAATTGTATTTTTTTTTTTTGTAATACTATGTGTAATACTTGCTGAAATTGTTGAAAAAAATAAACTAAAGTAATGAACTTTTGAAACTATTATCTACTCTCCATAGTCATAGGGTACCGTCAGCAGCGATGACGTCCGGTAGCTGTGGATTTTATTTTAATTTTAAAAACAATTTCACCTTAGGGCTTAGTAATTTTAAGGAAAATTATTAAATTACTGATAATTAAAAATATAAGAAATAATAATTAATTAATTATATAAGAATATTATTAATTGTTTGGACTTCATAAGATGCGGAAGAAATGTAAGTAAAACCATTTGTAATAATTAAAAGTGTATTGTATTAACGGCTTATGTTTTGTTCATCTTGAACATCATGAAATGAAGTGAAAATTATCATTTCTAATCCCGGTTAGGAGTTTTCCTTTATAATTACAGATAGAAAATTTTATATCAGTAAAACTATTATGATGTATATGCCATTATCTATATTCTATACAGTTAAAATTCATTTTTTAATTTAAAGAAGAGGTTTTTTGTTGTCAATTTTATTGTTGAAAATCAGTGCTTTAAATTCATAGAATGCTAAAAATGTCTTTAAGTCTTTGAAAAAAATTAAAGCTATTAAAATTTAAAACTTAAATTTGAAGTTCCCTGGCTCTCGGTCTAAGATCAATATAATATAAATAACTACTTTAAATATATTACGTGAGGTTCGAAGAGGGGCTCTCTGCTAATTAATTATTGTGATGTAAGCTTATGTAGGTAAGTATTCTGCCACACATTTTATAAGTAACCCCAAATATTATAAGAATTTAAATATTAGTTAGACAGGTAAACTGGCAGACCACACGATGTCTAGTGGTCGACGTCACTCATGAACATAACCTGCTTTACTAAAAACTAGGCAATTTATTCATTTGTGGCAAATCCTGAGACAAGAAGATAAGTCTCGGTGCTAGTCTATTGACTGGACTGCTGGTCAAACCGCTGCTGGTGTCGACACATTTATATGTTGCCTATTTTTAGACACTACATGTTGCTTTTAATCAAAGTTTACAATAGAGGTCTCCAAAAGGTACTGAGCCAGAGACTTTTTCTTTTGTCTTTGTCAAAATTTCTTGAAAAAAAGTGTGCTCCAAGTTGCATTAGTGGTACTTATTCAGCGATTAAACATTCGCACCACTCGCAAAACGTTTGTCAAATATTATGTCCTCCTTTTTGTACTACTTTTTAATTTGGCTGTCTTATACATTTTCTGGTGATACCGGTTTTGTTGGTAAATTACTCAAGAGTATGTATAAAAAGTATTATATATATGAAATGGTGACCGGAGTCTTCGAGAACAAAACAAATACTATAAAAAATATATTAATAGCTGGAAAATACGTAAATATTAAACAAATTTTATTTAGGAATAAATAAAGTTCAATTTTTTTTTTATAATTATTTTATTAAGTCAGTATAAAAACATTTATTAGCCATTAATACTGAATATTGCTAGAATTAAGGTATATATTTATCATGACAGTAAATTAAATTAATATGTAGTAACGAATACTAATAAGGGTATATTTTCTTCTTTCTTTCTAAAAGTCTTTCAAATGTAACTTATGCTAGGATTACGAGATATAACTTCTCATATCGAGAATGAACGATTTTAGATTCGCGAAAAACAATGTTATCGTATACTAAAATAATATTTAATATGAATGTTACCAGCAACACGAAACGTTACATGATTATTTGTGTTAAAAAAAATTACGCTAAAAATATTAAAGTAATAACCTAATATTATATTTTTATTGAAAAAGGTAATTTCAAATTGGTGTTAAATTGAAGAAATAAGGTGATCCTTCATTGACAACAAGTGTTAGTATAGGTCAGAGTGTTATCATTCGTTAACGTCTCAGCAATCGGATCAAAGAAATTTAAAAGTGTTTAAACTTTTTTTATGTAACATCAATACTGCCTTTTTCGCCTTCTAGTATTTAAAAAAAAATGTTATTTTTACAATTTTCTGGAGTAGTTCATGAAAATCTATAATACAAATTTGCATTAATCGTATTTTATGTATTACAATTTCTTCAAATGGAAAATATTTTGCGTGATTTAGATGCTGTTCTGTGTTGTGTTTCTTCGGATTCAGTGTATTTTTCGGCTCGACGGTATAATTTTTTTTCAATGTTCTGGTAACACTGGCATTTAGCTTACTTTAAAATTAATTTAAATAAATTTTATTTCTGACGTAGTATTACTATATTATAGTTTGTGTTCTTAAGTGGTTTGCTTAACGTATACTATAAGTTCTTGCTCAGAAAAGGAGAATCCATTAAAAAATTGGTGGTAAGTTGTTATTTCTATACTAATATTATAAAGAGGAAAGATTTGATTGTTTGTTTGTATTAAATAGGCTCCGAAACTACTTGACCGATTTGAAAAATTCTTTCACTGTTGGGAAGCTACACTATCCCCGGTGAACATAGGCTATATTAAATTTTCAAAAAGTTAGAGTCCTGTTTTCAATCATAATTGACGCAGGCGAAGCTGCATGCGACAGCTAGTATATTAATAAATAGGTAAAAATTTCTAGCCCTAGTTGCCCTAACTGCAAAATATTTAAGTTCATTAAGTAATTTAAAACGAAATTATCAAACTTAAAAATAAACTTGATTTGATTCACTAACGTTTAAAAATAACTAATCTATCTAATCTAATCTAACACTCGCATTCAACAGGTCGGAGATCGTCTTCCCTCCTAGTTAATGGCCAACCTTCGTCAACCTAAGCTCGACTTCCACTCTTGAACCCTATAAGCCCATAGTCCAAGGAGAACGATAAAGAAATACTCATAAAACTGTCTTTGAAATTCACATTGGTGAAGTTTTTATTTAAATTATTTCACCATAAATATTTTTTTCTAAAAACATTTAAGGTTACAAAGTAACACGAGGGGACAATATGGACGTATTGCACTAAGTTAGTCAACTCAAACCTGTTATGAGGGAGTATGGTGTTGTTGTTTTGTCCTTAAAAGGTAAAGGCTCAGGTATTAATCTTTAATCTCTAAAGTGTTATGCATTAGCCACTCCTCTTCACAGTAACTCGGAGTGATCATCATGGATCACCGCAGAGTCCAATATCCCCGAAGACGACCCATCCCCGGGCGAATGCGCAAAGCAACCACTGTGACAAAAAAAATATATTTTTCTAGCGCAGTGCTTTTTAATGCACCATCTAGTCACTTTTTAACCAACTTAAATAAGAAGAGGTCCTCCATTGATCTATAACATGGTTTAATTGTTAAACAATATTCATTAATTCATTCATTTATACAAATATTTGAGCATACGTATGCTTTGAATAACGGCTGTTTTCCGTGAAGTTATCAGAGTAATTATCATAAAATTAGGTCATATACGACCACCCCACCAAGGTCCAGGCCTTGTCGTGGCGATAGGGCTCAGTAGCCCAGGGTGAGCAAGGCAAGCCTTGGGCGAAGCGAATTGAGGGGCTCTTTGAATACCCTTATAAGAAGAGGAGACAAAAGAGCAGGGGGCAAGGGGTGAGGATGGGAACCTCAACTCAACGTACTGTCTCGACGTTGGGAGAGGTTGTTCTGTGGTGCGTGACAACCCCTCTGTGGAGGTGGCGTCAGTACCCTGAGGGACTGACTAGCCGTCGAGGTGCCCTGCCCTGTTGCTAGCAGATCACATACGACCAAACACCAACCTCCAAAGCGAAAGAGAAATTTCGAGAAAATTTGTAGTAACAACAAATACATGGCGTTATTTTATAAAGGTTTTTTTCTCTCCACCGGTTCATCAATCAATTAAATGAACTTTATTATGCATTAAATATTAAATTTCAAAGAACACTTTATTTTAATTTTCTTAATCTAAATCGATTTGTATAGATAAACTTGTTTGCGTTTTTAAAGAATCTTACATAATCTGTGTACTTATTTTTATTCAACAATCCTTCCAGGTTGGTATAATTGTGTGTTCTAATGTACAAATTTCCAAAAAATATTTTGCACTATTATTCTGGATATATGACAGATTGCCATAATAGTAGTTTAACAAATGGAACTTAATGGAACACTAAGGCCATTGTCCCAGAAATGGTCAAGGAAATAGTGTTCAAATTTTATTATCACAATAAAATCATTCCTTTTAAAAACGACGGCAAATAATAAAAATCGTTTGTATTAACATTGTTATTGTAAAAAAAATCCGACAAAATTTTGGCTTTTTACTTTTGAGGTTGACATATTGTTTTCGAATTGTGTCCTCCAGTGACAATGGTTGCTGTAAAGTATCCGAAAAGTCGGACGTATAAAAATCATAATAAGCCGCGATAAAATCCGTTAAAGTTGTTTCAATATAATTTTAGGGTTAGTTTCACCTAAGGTGTAGGTAGGTAAGTACACCAAAAAAATACGACGTCCACTTCAAAAGTACCTATAATGACTTGGTGAACGCAAAGATTTCTACTATAGTGGAAGTTAGTTTATTATTATTACATATTTTCTAAGTCCTAAAATGTATAACAAATAAACCACCAAATACTTTCGCCAAGGCTATAAACTTAAATATAAAACAAGTTTTTGTTCAATCTCGAGAAATATTAATAATATGCTATATATTTATGTTTTAAACACACATAAAATACAAGCAAATATAATAAATGTCCACTCAAATGAGTGCACGGCATATTTGATCATATCTATGAAATAAATAAATTTTCTATAAAGAAATTATTTTAAGGGCCTGTTTCACAATCTCCCTTTAAGTTCCCTATAGGCTGTTGGCAACATATTTGACAGATGTTTGACAGATAGAGTATGGAGTATCTGTCAAACATCTGTCAAATATGTTGCCAATAGCCTATAGGGAACTTAAAGGGAGATTGTGAAACAGGCCCTAAATAATTAACCAATAATTGAACGAGCAAAAATAAATATAATTGTCATCACAGATTCATAAATAACTTTATTTATAAATCAGTGATTGCCATGATAAATTTTAATAATACAATAATAATATTATCTTTATTAGATAAAACTTTTTCCCGTAATAATTAATTAAATAGTGGTCTCGCGAATTCCGTTTCCATTTCATTAAAACTAGATTCCATTACTTAATTTAAACAAACAGGTAAAATATTTTATAATTGGACTCCATTCAATAAAATCATTGTCCGCTACGGAAGCCCCGACATATGTAAAACTTAATATATATTTATAAAAAATAAAGAGAGGAAGATGTAATTAAATAAGGACACTAAAAAATCAATAACTTATAGTATGCGCGCGCGCATAAAAATAGCTCATGTAATGGGGCATCACGACATGACCGTGTCAGGCCACTTGCAGTCACAATAAACCAGTCGATTTTTCTGCCAAAGCGCGCTCATACATAATTCAGATAATTAAAACATACATAACATAGTATAACTAAAAAATCTCAAAAACGCTTATAGGTAAAATCTCACATATTCATCAGTGTCAATTTTTACAGGCCATGTTTTTATATTCACATGATGATTGCCGTACAAGGGCCTGACATACCCTTTGTATTTACTTTTTGAAAATCAGTTTTTAAAAGCATTTCTTTGTCGCCATTTTTTTTTAAATTGGTGTTGCTATTGTAATTTTCTTACAAATAAAAAATAGTAAAAACATATACCTAATCGAAGGAAAAATCCTCAAAAAAGAAACCTGTTCGTAATGGATTTGGGTTGTTGCTGTATCCAATATACGAGTACGTAAGCATTTAATTATTGATTTGTTTTTAAAATACACAATTCAAAAACAGAAATAAAAAACGACAAGGTTCGATTTTTGAAAACATATTGTTTTCGAATGTTGACGCAGTGTTTTCCTTTAAAAGTTTGAGTAAAACTTCTTTTTTTATCACAGTTTATTTCCGTACATTGTTATTGTCGTGAATTTATATAATAACTCTAATTATAAACTCTATATTATAAATTTAATATCGTATTTTTAAGTTTGATTTAAACGACACCAGATGAGCGTACATTCCTTTTTTAGATCGTCCAATCTCCATTTTTAAAAGCTTTTAGTTTTACTTGTCTCGAAGCATGTCATCAAATCATACAAATCATTTTCCGCTATGGAAGCCCCAACATAATATGTAAAATATAATATATAATTAAATAAAGTAACTAAAAAATTAATCGCGTGACAATGCAATATCACGATGACTAGTGCTGATCTGACGAGGGGCTGGAAGGTGACCATAGCAAGGCCCATGGGTTCGTCATGACAAGTAGTTTCTCTTTCAATGGAAACCAGGGTCTAATGATGGAACTGGAAGATGATCATCATTCAGTAATGTAACGATACAAGTATCATTCGTCTTGGCGAAAATTTAGTTCATAGATGGTTACCAGGGTATGACAGGAATTCCGTTAACAAGGAACGACTCAATACGAAAACGATCACACCGCTTGCGCCTCGGGGTCGTAAATACATCGATCCGGATTGATCGGGTGAGATTAGGTTCGAATCCGATACGAGTCTACACTAATCAAAACCGCGAACACACCGTTAGCACTTTGCTATCGGTCGATTGCACGGGTACCGCGCACGGCCGACCTCCCCCGTTAGAGGGGGAGGGGAGGGCCGGCCCTCTGACTAATAGTTTAACTTCATCCGCTAATGACTCGTCGACCGTATTGGATTTGACTAGCCAGACACCTACTCTCCAGAGTAGCGCGCGTGATATACCGCGCTCCCTGCGGTGCACGGAGGGGGGCGCCCCCCTTTCGAATTTTACTAAGTGCGCCATCTGCTCACCTACCTACGGATTGAGCTGAAAGGCCATCAGGCCTAAAAGTCTAGGCCTTTCAAAAAAATACGAAGGTTTATCTAAAGGTTTTTAAATAACTTTTTTTCTATCTTAGTCTTTGTTTCTATAATATTTTCTATACCTAAATAAATTTTCTATAAAATACATTACAGCGAGTGAGGTGAGGTGAGTGAAGTCACCACCATCATCAGCATATATCCGATTTTTTAAATCGATTGCATCTATTAAATCTTGTCAACCTGCTAATTTACTGAATTTGCAAAAACAAATGAAAATATATTTTATAAATGACCAACCAAACGACGGTACTTTCTTATTGGCAGAATCAAACACAAAAAAGCAATTTAACCGATGCTTACATTTTTTTTGTTTTCAGGCAAGAAATAGAAATGGAGTCTACGGAAGAAAGATTACCCTTAATATCTAACACATACTACTGCCAGTCAACTGTGGACCGCGCGTACCGTAAACGACTCCGAACATTTCAATTTACATGCTGTATCATGCTAATGTGAGTATCTAATTGAGGACCACCTGTAGGTCCGGAAGATTAGTCTGATCCCTGAGGTGCTATGATCGGTTGATTACCACCTGGTCGTGTAGGTCCGGAAGATGAGTCTGGTCCCTGAGGTGCTATGGTCGGTTGAATACCACCTGGTCCTGTAGGTTCGGAAGATGAGTCTGGTCCCTGAGGTGCTATGGTCGGTTGATTACTACTTGGTCCTGTAGGTCCGAAAGATGAGTCTGGTCCTTGAGGTGCTATGGTCGGTTGATTACCACCAGGTTCTGTAGATTCGGAAGATGAGTCTGGTCCTTGAGGTGCTATGGTCGGTTGATTACCACCAGGTTCTGTAGATTCGGAAGATGAGTCTGGTCCCTGAGGTGCTATGGTCGGTTGATTACCACCTGGTCCTGTAAGTCCGGAGATGTCCGGAAGAATAATATTTTAAGCATTTTTTCTGATAAAATTTGAAATAAGTAAGCTGATATCCATGAGATAACATGCTAATAGGTAGATGTGTTCTAGGATTCAACCGGTTTTTCAACAGAAGGTATATTCTAGCGTTTACTAGCCTCTCCTGTTTTTTTATCTGAAACATAGTAGATTGTACTCAGCTGTCTAAAGATGCAGTAAATATTCAGTATTGTTTCCTATTACCATAATTTAATACTATTTTAGCAGCCTACTTAACAGTTTATAATTCTTTCTTATCAAATTTATTGCTTGTTAGAGCATGTTTCTTATCGTGTTTTTTATATGAAACGGCATTATTTTTTTATACTTAATAGTTATGCCTCTGTATTTCCTGCTTACTGTAACATCCTCCTCATTGACATGTAAATTTTATGCTACATCGTGTATCATTTATTCTGGTCAATTTAGACATCCTAGGGCACAAAAATTTGCATCCAGCTAAAAATTGGTAGCATTCTTCAAACACGATCATAAATGAAATCTAAATTTACCGATCCGAAACCTGGAATTTTTCTACTCGGGATTGATAGTCACAAAAACGGATATTTCGCGATTTTTTGCATAACAGTTTATTATATTTATCATGAAGTCTAAACAAAAATTATTGAAAAAAAATTATTTCCTAAAGACACCGTTTTTTGATACAGTAAGATTCAAAAAGTCATATCATATGAATGAGTTACATATTAAGCCTACCGTCTTTATATCAGTATAATGATTATTTTCTACAAAATGAATGATTGGATTTTCATTGTTTTTTACAGCATGTTTCTCATCACCATTTCCTTGCTGACGATAGATCGTAATATTGAGGAAACTAAAAGAGCTGAGAGCAGTATGTATTTAAGAAATAATCTAATCCACAATGCCGGAGAGCTGCCGTTCCTGAATAAAACTTGGCCTTTATTACGTAAGTATATTTTTGACATCAATTTTACAGTTTATTCCCACTTTATCCCAATGATTGTCACAAATTAATCTGCCCAAGTGCCCCCGCCAAGTCGAACGCGAAGCAAACACTGCCGCATTTTCAGGTCCCTATAACCTGATAAGACCTCTGGATAAGACCAGAGCGCAGAAATTTTCGTCATCTAGTAAGCTATAATCAAATACTTAA
This sequence comes from Lycaena phlaeas, assembly GCA_905333005.2. NCBI lineage: Eukaryota > Metazoa > Arthropoda > Insecta > Lepidoptera > Lycaenidae > Lycaena > Lycaena phlaeas. The sequence goes on from HG995171.1 coordinate 1,137,212, forward strand.
AATCTAAAATTTGAAGTCTGTAAGGTCATTGAGTTCCGAAGCTAAGCGAAAGGAAAGTTTCGCATTTATGAAACTCACTCACTCACTCATGATCATCATAATTAATAACGCATACATACAGGCTATAGATGTATTTAATCAGTTGCCCAATACATTCAAAGAATTACCATTTAATAAGTTCCAAAGAAACTTGACATTATGGCTAATGGAAAATTGTTTTTATGACATGAATGAATATTGTGTGTTATGTATGAAGCAACGACTTTTATGACTATTTATTATAAATATTTGACATGCAACCATTATTATTATTATTTTTTAATATCGGTTAATAATTATTATTCTAACGAAATTTTTGACTGCGTATTGTTTATTATTGTTATGATTTTACATATAATATAATTGATGATTTTAATCGCTTAAAATAATCGAATATTTATCATGACAATGTAACATTTTGGAAAATGGTCTTATAATCTTTATATTAACATTGAAATTGACTAATAATATGTACCCAACTGAATTTGTATTTTCTATGTTAAATAATCATAAAAACACATTGACATATTCACACACCATTGTTATGGTAGGATGTGTAAGAACTGATCAACCCATTATATCCACCATTGTTAACCACATTCTGTGAAATAAAAAAAAAATTAAACTAGTAATTCCCATAAACTCAGAGGTCCAGAATTAGGATTTAATGGCTACATAAAAAGAAAACTATAAAAACTAGGATAATCGAAGATCTGGAGTACCTGGTGATACTTCTGAAAATACGAGTGTTACCACTAGTGCCACCTAGCGGCCTCCCGTCGAACCGCTACAATTGATTTTGCTTATTATTTTGTGGGGCTTGAGGGCTGAGGCTTTGTGAGACTTGGCTAGTTTTTTACAGAATGTTTTCGGGGGGATAATACGGTCAAATTAAGAAACGTCTCCTTTCTTGAAGTCGTTTAAAACTTTAGTAACATAATTTAAATATCTTTTATGAAGAGAAAGGATTATTTTTTGTTATAGTAACCTTTAAAGGTAACAAAAAACGTCATCAATATCAATAAATCTTAAGAACTGCTTTATATAAAAATCAAAGAGTATAAAAGGTTACAATAAAGTCGCTCATTTAGAACAAAAATCTAAACATTGATTGAAACGCTAACTTCAAGAATTCATATTGCCCCTTCATAAACAAACAGGCAAAAAGCTGTCATCATTTATCGTTAGTTATTTTTAAAGAGGCCTTTATCAATTGCATAGTAATAATCGTTTGATGACAGCGTTGACCCACGAGCCGGATGGACAGGTTTGGAATGTATGAAACCCGCCTCCGACAAACAACAGACTAGTAATAGTCGTAAATAAGGCTGTGATTACATAACACTACACGACAATGGTCTTGTTGGTATAGGCTCAGGGGGCCTAGCCAAAATGCCATTCAGAAAGCGTCAAAGTTAGAAAATGATAAAACGTATGGGATTTGACATAAGGCCGCGCTTAATCACGTGGTCCATCCTATACATTTTATCATTTTCGAACTTCGCTAACGTTTTCTTAATGGCATTTTGGCTAGGCCCCCAGGTCGTACATTGTGAGGGTCAGGATTAGAGACTCGAAATGAGTTTTTAATCCAGTTGCTCAAATAGTGGCACATTACAATCAACGACTCAAAAGCGATAAGAATAGAAAAAAAATGTAAAATGGCTTTATTGTTTTCTTAAGTTTACGCGAATTATTTAAAATTATAATAAAATGGCTTTGTAGGGCGTCGGTAAAAAATCTCCGAGTGAGCGAAATGGTATACTCACTCAGAAAGAAATAATATATAATAATTTAAAAAAAATCTTTCGTACTCCACTGGAGACTGTTATGACGACCTCTGTGGCTCAATGGCACTTAGCGTCTTGCGCACAAGCCGGAGGTAGCGAGTTCGAATCCCGCCAGGGAACAAAAAAGTTTCTGTGTTCCTGGGTCATGGATGTGTATTAAATATGTGTATTATATAATAAAAATTTTAAATATATGTATTAATATAAAGAGTAATAAATATATGTATTCCCGTTGTCCGGTACCCGTAACACAAGTTCTTCGGAAAATTAGCACAGGACCAGATTGACGTGGTGTAAAAGCGTCCATAGATATTATAAATATAATACTGAAGTCTTCTTCAAAGCATGTCCGTGGTAGAAACCTGCATGGTTCCTATTTTAAATAGTTACAAGTCCAATACAATAAAACTACTATTTTTTTTTTTCAGCAGAAAATGAGTATATTATGTAATGTTATAAATGAATGTAAAAATGAGTGCGTATTGGTGGCACTCGCTGGGTTTTAGTGGGTAGAGCTGCGTTCATTTACCAGCTTTCGGGCGTAGCGAGTCCCACATACCCGCCTGGCTACACGTCCGATATACCCAGAAACCCTGCGTTAAAACTAGCACTCTTTGCCGACGACACTGCACTATATGTGACCCATACGTCAGCAAGGACAGCATCTCGCTCCCTTCAGAAAGCCGTCACCAAACTAGGTGAGTGGTTCGCTAAATGGAGAATAGAGATTAACCCAGACAAAAGTCAATCAATCCAATTTACAAAGAGAAGGGGCACGCTCAATCAGAGTCGTCGACAAATGATGCCGATCAAACTAAACGGCACCATAATCCCTAGAGTAGGGCAGGTGAAATACCTGGGGGTCACGTTAGACAGGTCGATGTCATTCAGGCCGCACATAAATAACATAATAAAAAAGGCCAAATTCGTTTTAAGTCGATTATACTTCTTGATAAACAAGAAAAGTAAGATGCCCCTCAGGCATAAACTTACCTTATACAAAGCGTGTATAAGACCGATTATATCGTACGCCTGTGTTGCGTTCGCGCACGTGCCACAGAGTCGACTCAAACCTTTGCAGATATTGCAAAACAAATTCTTACGCATAGCAACCGGTTGCCCATGGTACATAAGAAACATCGACCTACATAGGGACCTCAAGTTAGATTCGATTAGGGGCCACTTCAAAGAGATGTCAGTACGTCACTTTGAAAAGGCACTCCATCACCCAAACCCGCTCATAGTGAGCGCGGCAGACTATGTCCCTGATAGCTCAGTCTCAAAGAGTTTTAGGTTACCTAAACACGTTACTACCGATCCGGCTGACGAAATATCTCAGCTATTAATGCGCGACGCAAAAGCGCGACGCGAAATTCAAGATAGAATACACACACATAACAATACAACATCCGGGGTTAGGTACTCAGTCACACCGCTTGGGCCTCGGGGTCGTGAGCGACGTCGATCCCTACACATGGTAAATACATCGATCCGGATCGATCGGGTAAGATTAGGTTCGATTCCGATACGAGTCTACACTAATCAAAACCGTGAAAACACCGTTAGCACTTTGCTATCGGTCGATTGGACGGGTCCCGCGCACGACCCACCTCCCCCGTCAGAGGGGGAGGGGAGGGCCGGCCCTCCGACTAATAGTTTAACTTCATCCGCTAATGACTCGTCGACCGTATTGGATTTGACTAGCCAAACACCTACTCTCCAGAGTAGCGCGCGCGATATACCGCGCCCCCTGCGGGGCACGGAGGGGGGCGCCCCCCTTTCGAATTTTACTAGGTGAGCCATCTGCTCACCTACCTACCGATTGAGCTTAAAGGCCATCAGGCCTAAAAGTCTAGACCTTTCGAAAAAAAAAAAAAAAAAAAAAAAAAAAAAATACCCGCCTGGGGAGACCCACTCCCTCGCGGGATGCCTAAGCGCATTTCCCGGCGATAAAGAAAAAAAAAAGTAATTCAGTTTCCTCATAATTTAAACTTGCAACCACACCACTATTTGTTTTATTAAATTACTTATAATATGTTTTGTCGTAAATGCTTAATTATAATAATATTAACAATTTTTTATATTTTATTTTATTATACAACAAAAAAAAAACAATGTTCGCATTATATTGGATGGCAGCAAATTTTGTCTTAGCTGATGGAACAGTAGAGTGCTTCCTACTTTTCATGTGGATATCCGGGTCTGAGAAGCTGCGCACGTTTCAAGTATATGAAACTTGATTTTGCTGCCGCTACCCAGATGGGGATGCAGTACACTATGATTGAATGGACCAAGGACATATTATAGATTTTATTCAGCCGATTTCGTGATTTTGAAATATCTTGTGCTTTGTCAATTTTCCTTGGCACAACATGCCTAAGCTGCTTAAAGATCCATCATGAATTTTCGTATCCTATTCCATTACTTGTTCAAGATGTGGATACCATGACAATTGTTGGTAGATTATTACACCCAGGTATTTAGTATGTGTAACTTTGTCAATAGTAAGGCGCACACACGGCGCCTTGTCCATGTCCAGTAAAATGTATCAAGTTTCATGTAACAAGATTGCTCCTCAGTCAGACAAATCGTCCTCTGCACACGCCCGTGAAGACGATGGCAGTATCGTCGGCGTACGAAAACACATAAGTCTGTCTTTAAGAAAACAAAAATCATAATTGCAATTAGCATTCCCAACTTTCATATTGCACAGATCGTTAATATGTTAAAAATAAAGTTGGGCCCAATATGCTACCTTGAGGAACGCCGTATGAAACATCTATATCCTCACTTATGTACTATTCCAACTTTACCCTTTTCATTCTATTTGTAAGGTAGCTCTGAAATAAGGAAAGGCGGGGTTCCTCTAACACCCGCAAGCCAAGTGGGCAAGGAACCCCGATGAAGGATATATTATTAGCTGGTGTATATATCACAGCCAACTGTGAAACTCCGATAGTGCGATTCGAGATTGTGGCGCTGATAGTGCCCAGCAGCTTAGAAGTGATATCGTTGTATATTTTTTAAGAAACCACCGTACGTCCTTCTTAAAAAACAGAACCTTACTTCCAAGCCACTTGGACGAAATGCCCTGTTGAATGACGAAAAATATTGTAACCCTCTTAGAGCAGGTTCGCCACCTGCCTTAAGAAATTCAGTCGTGATTCCGTCCCTCCCCGGAGCCCTTCCCCTATCAGCTACTAAAGGAATGAGATATTATTTAGAGATATTATTTATAGTCTTAAAGAGCAAATTAAATTAACTTTATTATCCATATTTCAAAATTGTTTATTTTTTTGGTCTGAAGCATATTGTGCAAAACATGACCTTTTTCTCAAAAATATAATATACGCCCATTAAATTAAAGAATAAAAATTTTATGTAAATTTGTGACTTTAAACTTTTTTGGCCAAATTTAATAAATCTTTTCATATTAGACATCTATATCTATATGTATACTTATAATAAAATTGTAGAATTGTAAATTCTGTACATTGAAAATAATTAAAAATAAATATCTGGCGGTGGGACTAGATCGAAACCGGACCCAAAAATGTATTTTTTTGTCTGTCTGTCTGTCGGTTTGTTCAAGGATCACGAAAACTACTAATTCGACGAAACTTGGCGTAATTATGTTGTACCATCTTGGGTACTAGCAGTGCTGTTGTGCCGCATTTTCCGGTAATGTATGTAATACACATTGAAAACATAACACAATAGACCTAGCTGCTGTGTCAACCAAAAATAATAAGTTTGTTGTACGCTACATCATCCGCATTGGAGTGAACTAGCATTATCCTTTAGTATCCTGTAAATGTATAATAGTATATCCTGAATGGGCTTAAACCATTTGCACCACAAGGGCGTATTACATATTTTTTAACTGTTGATATGGCCGGGCGTGTCGAGCGGCAAGGCAACGACATCGAGTGTCGTCTTTATTTGCAATTTTAGATGATCTTTTCAAGTCCCAGTTCACACAAGAGCATATTATCTGAGCGTTAAATAAGCGTTTGAATGAGACACGTGGATACCCGTGTCACACGAAGCCATTTTTAAATCGCGGCGGTTTTTGATCGAGTATTCCACGTTGAGTGTTTGACGTTAAATGAACTCGAAGCTCGCGCCAACGTCGGGATTTAACGCGATCTTTTTAAAGCGCTCGCGCGAAAGGGACCTTATTCCTTTTATTTCTTACTATGCACAATTTGAAGTAACTACTTATCAGGTTTATTTTTACAAGGTGTATAGATCCATAGATATTAACTTTATTATAAAGTAATAATTATATACTACTTAATACCTACTAAAATGAACTTTATTTACCATGTAACTCCAGCTTTGAAAGAGCACTATCCCATATCGCCCCGTGTCGTATCGTGAAAGGCGACTAAGGGACTTGGGACCCAGGAGTACCTATCATCAACAACTGTGATCGCCAACCCGCCTGCGAAGCGTGACGACTATGGCAATTACCACCTCTCTTCTCTCCGTTCCCCCAAATGACAGACGTAACTAGGAACCGGCCTCCGTTCCTCGGCCAATTTTCCTTATAGCAAAGTAGGACAAGGGATGCTGAAAATCTGCGGACGAGATCCCGCTACCACAAACTACTACTGCAACTGGCCAAATACAATGTGCGGATGCTGCAGACCGACGAGAGGATTGCGGACCTCGAGGCAGGTTTGAGCAAGCTGCGATGGGATATCAAAGGCTTGTCTGAGGTGAGGAGACGGACATGACAATTCTCAAATCCGGCAACTTGCCGAGAAGGTGACCAACTGTCCCAGGGTGATGTCAGGCTTATAATCCACAAGTCCCTCGTGAACAACATTGTCCAGATTGTAAGTGTGTCTACCAGAGTGATATGGCTTTGTGTGCCTTATACGCAAAATAAATAAAAGTTTTTCAATGAAGGTGATACAGGTGTATGCACCGACCTCGACACAACCCGATGATGCGATGGAAACTATGTATGAATAAGCATAAGCGCAGCCCTAAGCGCATTATATATTTGTAATGAAGGACTTCAATACGAGACTGGGCGAGCGCGACGGTGAAGAGCTGCGGGTGAGGCAATTTGGTGTTGGACACCGGAATCACCGGTGTCCAACCCAAATTGCACAACACTTAGTTTGTCTTTTCGAGAAGGACTCTATATTGATGAATTCCTCCTTAAGGAAGCCAAAAACCGTTTCGACTGCCTGGATAACCTTATTGATGGGTTTGTAGAAACTGTCCATACCATCGGGTCTAAGTTCTTCGAGGCCTATCGTAAGAAAACTCTTAGACCATACTTAATGAAGAAAGGTGCGAAAAAATCCTGCAGTCTTCAATCGATGCGGTCACATACCGGCGTACTAACAGGCGGATCCCAAAGTCCGTAAATGCCATATGCGTCGTTTTAATCATACAAAGAGACCATAGAGCAAAATAGAGGCTCTAAAGTTTTTACAAGGGAATCTGACGATTGGGCAGAGTTAAATCGTAAAACTGAAGGCAGATATCAGGGTAGTAACAAAAGCTCTTAAGAGAGGTTGAGAATTTCTTTGGACAATTGTAGACGTCCACACGGGAACCCTTGAAAATTCTAGCGTACGACCCCAGATCAAGACTGACACTACACTGAATGTATCCAGGAAATGCAATCTTTACGAGGTCATTATGATCCTCAAACAATTCAAAACAACAAGAAGCCGAGCGATGATAGAATCACTGCCGATCTCCTAAAGGCGGGTAGAAAATCGATCCTTAAGGCACTTCAGAAGCTGTTCAATTCCATCTCGAGGGCAGAACTCCAAAAGCTTGGAACAAAAGTGTGATGGCGTTGGTCTTCAAAAAGGGTGATACAACCCTGAAGAATATACTAATCTTACTCCTGAGTCACGTTTACAAGCTTTTTTCGATGGTCATTACGAACCCCCTCGCACATAGGTTTAATGACTTTTAGCCACCCGAACCGAACTGAACTGGCTTGCAGTTTCGGAAAAGGTTTAGCACCGTAGATCACATACACACGCTACGACAGGTTCTACAGAAGACCCATGAGTATAGTCTGCCTGTATGTCTAGTGTCTGTAGACTACGAGAAAGCTTTCGAGACGATTGAGACTTGGACTATACTGCGGTCTCTCCAGAGGAACCAAATATAGGTATATATAATTGTTGAAGTGTTTGTATGAAAACATCACAATGTTAGTCCGTTTACAAGACTAGAATGCAAGACCTATCCAATTGCTGTGAAGTATAAAACGTCATTTCGCTAACATTGTTTACCGCTGTATTGAAAGAAAGAAAAATATTTTTATTGTTCACAACAACATATAACAAGACAGAATAATTAAAAACTAACTTAAAACAGACATTGCAGCCGTAATATGGCTTACAGTATTGATATTGTGAACAGTAGAGCCAGCCACTCAGCATTTGTCTCACCCTTACAGCAATGGTGAGACGCTAATTTTCAGGTTTTTTTTCTGATTGTAAAATATCTTCAAGGTTTTGTACTGGCCAGGAGTTGGCACCAACATAAATGGCTGGTACATCACTCACCTTCGTTTTACCGACGTAATAGAAGTCATGGCTGAAACCATGGAGGTACTATGCTCGAAGGCCTCTGTTGAGCCTCCGGACGAGTGGGTCCGTATCCAAATTTAATACGCTTTTAAGTCACCGCCTAAATTTTTAAGATTGTATAAGTTGAACACGTCAGCAATTTAATATTTCACATTAAAGAAGTCATTATTTGATTAAGCTACTTCATCCACGCAAACGAAGTCGTCGGCACAACTAGTAATAAATAAATTCACTGAATATTTTTTTACTGTATGAAAAACTCTCTTAGCAACCTAATTTGAATATTTAAAAAATATTCAAATTTTCAAAATAACACATTTTTTACTTTATTTATATCAGATTCTATGATTTTTTGGAAATTTCCATTATAAATTTATTATCTCAATTATATTCATAATAAATTCATGCAAAATACAAGAAATAAAAATAAAATCCATGTTGTATCCATGCCATCTGCAACTGTAAAAAATGGGCACGTGCCTCAAGGGGCGCTTTCTTTTTTGGAATCTTCCTACGAACCTTCGAACCAAAATTTGTGTTTGTATGTCTAATCGTTAATATAATGTTCGTCGGTTTCTTTTAGATCGACCGCCGACTGATTGGGTCGGGGACCCACCGACAAAAGAACAGCTCATAGAAGCCGTTAATAAAGGTAAAGAGGCGTTAAATAAGCGAAAGATGCTTGAGAGTCGACTGAAGCCGTTGGAAGAGAACACGCCAGCGTCCAGGGCACAAAAGTCTGTCTTCACTGCGGCAAGCATTAAACCCTTAGCCGACACCGCCTATGCCATCGAAGAAGCTACGAGAATCCTGGTAAACAGGTGAAAATAAAGTAATTTTACATTTTAGCCTGATTTTCTTAAATATCAAAAAGGCTTGTCAAACTCTGACGCTATGTTCTAAATGACATACACGCTCAACATAAGCTACATATACACACTAGTTAACCCAGCTTAGACAGAAATCCAGATGCCAGTTTTACTGTCAGTTCCGCCATATTTCTGAAATACCTACAGAAACCTTATTGATGAAAGTAGCAAGCAGGGTCAGGGTCTGGCCATGCATGCCCATGCAGATTAGGGAAGCGGGACAGCGCCTCCCTTTCATAGGTGAATTCTAAAGACGCAATATCAGGTCAGAGTTAAGAATACAGAGTATGGATAGGTTTTAGTCAGTAATTATAATACTAGCCTGTCCCCTAGTAGATCTAGGATACAGCAAAAATAATCGGACAAGAAACAGAATTGGTTGATGTGTTCTAAAGTTAACATCGTTATAAAATACATATAGTAGAGTGTATCTAGTCCTGTAGACTCTTCTTCGCCTAATCTATGGTCAGTGCAAGTACTTATATGCATTTTTTCTCTTTAGATCTCAAGTATTAACAGAAAATGTCGGGATAGGCCCTCGAACTCACGAGATCATCGAAGGGCCGCCCTACTGCCGGCTGCAAGCCGCTCCCTGTCCGCGCACCAAATACAGAAGCCAGGATGGGTCATGCAACAACCTGAACCATCCTCGCTCCTGGGGGGTTTCTAATACCCCTTACAGAAGAACCTTACCACCGCATTATAGTGACGGTAAGCTAATTTTAAATATTACTGTATGTATGTGTATATATATTATTTTATTGGATTTACTTAGTGCTGGATTTACGTATAGGCCCGTGAGGCCCGGGTCTAGGGCGGCATGATTTGAGGGGCGCCAAAATTTCAGAGACGAAAAAAGTAAAGAAGACTGCCTTTGAAAATGAGTTTGGATTATTTTTTTAAAGAATTGTCTATAGAATATACCTGTAACAATTCACTTTTTTATTTACTTTTCAGTCTATGAATAAGATTATGTTTTTTTAAAGATTAATTATAGTCTTTACCGAATGATGTTCTTTACTTTTTGTTTCATTACTGAATATCACGTGCATATAAAGCTTTTAAAAATGACTAAATCTTAATAATTTCGAACTGGCCCAGCAGTGGGACATAGTTTAAGGGTAGATACTTTACTTTTTTCTAGCATTAAGGGCGGCAAAATAAACAGGGCCTAGGGTGGCGTCAAGCCCAAATCGCTCACTGGATTTACTTATTACTAAATCTCCAATGAGGTTGTTGCTGTCTTTGCTTGAGTGCCAAGACTTCAATAACTAACTTCTTTATTTATCGAGCAGATATATTGTCTTTAATTTATATTGTCCTATTCTTATTGTGAGAATAACCATTTCCATGATCTTGTTTGAACAGAGGCATCGTTCGCATGAAACCTCTAATCTATGAGATTTTTGCGCTGTTCCTAGCTTTTACTTTTCCTTGAAATCCATTAATAGGCATCTGTTGCCATGTCTGCCACTCGGGACCGCCTATAGTCACCAGGAGGCGGTTACGAGTTACGAGTACGTTCTCATTCCTAAACATGCTAGTTAAAACTCTCATACCTCCAGAAAGGTGTACAAAGATTTCTCGTTTTATTATAATATTTTATAGGTAGGTAGGTTTGATATAAAATATCTCTTAGTATATATAAACCATATTTTATTCTATTAGCAACGCCATTAACATTATCATAAATTTAAATTATCATATTCATTTTGTAATGTACTTAATTAATATTTACAAGTAATTAATGATCAAAAGAATTTCGCTCAAAAGAATTTGGCAAATATCGTATTATTTTAAGAGTCATATTATATTTTATTTGTTATTTATTGACGTTCACAATTAATTTCTATGTTATCTATATCTACTATACTAATATTTTAAGAGGTAAAGCTCATGAATGTGTTTGTATGTGTGCATGCGGTAATCTTCGGAAGTACTGATCCGATTATAAAAATGATTGCACTAACAGAAAGTTACACTATTCACTAATAAGAGTCACATAGTATCTATATAATTTCTTAATCATACATTGGCTAAAATATTATTCTTCCAGCTCACAAAGCAATGCAATTATATTTGTTGGAGGTGTCGGTAAAAAATAAGCATGGGTGGTTTTAATGAAATCGCCGACTAAGCTCTTTATGATACAACAGATAATGTATTGTCGAATAGAATTATTAGGTGTCTGGTTCAAATGTGATTAGGTGACTGCTAGTGTAAAAACCCTAAAATTAAAGTTATTTTAATTGGAACCTAACTTTGACGCTACTCCCTACTGAGTTTTATATAGAACTAGCTGTTACCCGCAGCTTCGCCCGCGTGAACTTAGGTTTACGGATTTATCATGTCTGATGATGACCATTTTGTATTTTAATAATTACTAAGTTTTTGTATTAAAATGAATATATGTCATCTTGAACATAAAGACATATATCCCTTCGGAGATTTTCTGTAGGCATATTTAGGTTATATAATACTATTATTATATATTCCACCATACGTTGATCATATTATTACGTCTACCAGAGTTGATACACTACGGCCTTAGACAGCAGACAACCGCCCGCGCCCGTTCGTATCACAGCAACACGATTTATTTTCTTCTGCATTATTTTGATTTTGCCATATCTCCTAAAGTATTCATTTAATTTGCATGATGTAAAGGGCAAAAATACTCTTCATAAAATGCACATGCTAATTAACTGATTTAAAATGATAAGGATTCATACCGTATTTGTGTAAATAACTTTCAAATTATCACGTTATAATTGCCCATTTTTTTAAAGTATTAAATGGATATAGTATGATATCCCTAAGAGATAGACATATGCCATCGCGGACTTTTTTGTAGACCTATTTAAGATACACAATTCCACCATACATTATTTTGTTATATCTCAAAGGGTTTAGGCAGCGTTTTCGTTAAAAACTCCCAAGCGGCCTATTTTTTCCCGACACCTTCAATAATTATTGTTATATCTTAGCCAATGTATATAAAAACTTAATAAATTATATACATAAACCTTCCTCTTGAATTGTCCTATCTATTAAAAAAACCGCATCAAAATCCGTTGCATAGTTTTAAAGATTTAAGCGTACAAAGGGATATAGGGACAGAAAAAGCGACTTTGTTTTATAATATGTAGTGACGATGCAAAAATCGAAATATAAGAACAAAAAATCTATCACTCTAGAGAAATATGCTCGTTCGAGGTTGATTTCTTTCCCCACATTCCAGGTATAAGATCCCCTCGTCTCGGAACCAACGCGACCAAGCTGCCGAGCGCGCGCTGCGTCAGCCTGACCGTCCACCGCCCCAATTACCCCCACGACTCCATCTTCACCGTGATGCTGGCAGTTTGGGGGCAGATGATAGACCATGACATCACAGCACTGGCTCTGAACAAAGGTAGACAGTAGCGACTATATCCCTTACTGATTGAAGCTGGTCTTCTTGATCAACTATTAGCAAAGGTTAGCTTAAACCATACCCTACTAGTTCCGCTCGGCACCGGTTTTCTTGAGACAGATGAAAAAAGACGTGAGATGTAGCTATAACCCACAACGTAAGGTCAAGACTGGGAAGAAGGAAACAAATAGTCAGATTTCGGCTTATAACACATCACCAAGAATTTACCAAATATGAAATACTAAAGTTGAATTAACAAAACTAAACTCAGAGAATAAAATAACAAGAATATTAATGTTTGTAGAAAAGGAAGAAAACTACCACGTGATACCTCTCTCTGATTTTTAGGAGCGAACAGCAGCGACATCAAGTGCTGCGGCGAGGGCGGGCGGCACCCAGAATGCTATCCTGTGGAGCTGGATGCAGAGGATCCGTTTTACAGCGAGCACAACCTGACGTGCATGGAGTTCGTGAGGTCCGCTCCTGCCCTGACATGCCACTTTGGTGAGTTATGCTAGACAAAGTCACAGACGAGTGCTATCGTTACCAGTGAACATAGGCGAGCTCACCAGCTGTATGATGGCGTTTCACATAAAAAAACATTTTTGCTTAAGGATACAGCGACACCTATTAGTATTGTATTAAATCAGAGAAATCGTAACCAAACTAACAATTAATAATAGTTTAATCGTCATTAATCAATTGAAAAACAAACAAAATATTCCAGGACCCAGAGAACAGCTGAACCAAGCAACGGCATTCATAGACGCATCTTCAGTGTACGGTTTTACGGAGACCAAGACTTCCCGCCTGAGGAACAGCGTGGACGGTCAACTGAGGATGTTGAAGATCGGGCTGAGGGAGCTACTGCCGCCCTCCAAGGACCCCAACGACGGATGCAACTCCATCGAAATGAGCGCGCTAGGACGATACTGCTTTGAATCTGGTGAGTTTCAAATCGAATCAATTATTGATTCATTCATTTTCTCCACAATTTGTTATCCATATGACAATTTCTCTACCACCAAAACATTATTTTTTATGGCAGTGCCAGAAAGAGCGAAACAAACTAGTTCGGGAACAATGTACTTGCAATCTTCGAAACTTACTACTGTCTTCTTCAGACGTGTCGTGCTTCATTGTATTATATTTAAAAAAAAGACAGAAGCCTTGCTTGTTCTAAGCCAGTGCCACCATTGCTGCTTTTGGTGAGGTGCCCTGGATCTACGGCTAGTCAGTACCTCAATTAAGTTCCGTTCAATTAAAACCAAAATTAAAACCAAAATCGTTATATTCTTTTATTAGTTATTACCAAGGCCGTTCACCTGTACCGATTTATTCGCAAACGATTGTCCGAAGTTGCCTTTCGATAATCGCTTACAACACTGAAATGATTCTCAGGTGATGAGCGCGCCAACGAGAACCTTCACCTGACGACGATGCACCTGATCTGGGCGCGGCAGCACAACCGCGTGGCGGCGGAGCTGCACCGCCTCAACCCCACCTGGTCCGACCAGACGCTCTTCGAAGAGACGCGCCGCATCATCGGAGCTCAGATGCAGCACATCACTTACTCAGAGTTCCTGCCAGCTATACTAGGTATCTACTCCGAAGCAACTACCGTCACTTTTCGCTCGATGGAGCAATAAAAGTTGGGTGTGACAATATGTGCACCACGAATTTGTGAATATTGAGCAAGAAGTCTTTAAACACTTTAATAATTTGTAAAAAAAAGCCTGAAATATACACTAAAGAACAAACTCTGGGTTCTTTAGTGGCTAATTTTGTTATCAATCTAAATGGCGGCCTTGTAAACATTCCTTTCTTAAACAAAATATAAAATGTAGTTTTTATACAGGTAAAGACGTAATGTCCGCGCTGGGCTTGTCCCTTCTAGCAGAGGGGTACTCAGACGCGTATGACCCTACCGTGAACCCCTCCATCGCAAACCATTTCTCCGCTGCTGCCTTCAGATTTGCGCATACGCTCCTACCGGTAAGTCTAAAATAAACTATAATATGGGCCTCTCAGTTCCTAATACACTCACCATTTATTTTACGCAATTAGTTGCAATAGAAAATTGTAGTAATAAAAGGAAATACCTTTCGAACTATACCAGGGCCTCGGGTATGCGCACTGGCGTGTGTAGTGCCTGTTTTTAAGGGACCTGGATCTGCAGGCGACAGGATACCCTCAGCGACAGACTGATCCCGGCAAATCAGGTTCTCCAATAAAAGAGGGACTGCCCGGCTGCTGTAAAGCAGTCCCCACGACGTCGTGTCTAGCGAGGCCCGGTATAAACCTCTCTCTTCCTGACGCCCAGTTATCTCCTAATGGTAAACCTTATTCTAGGGTCTGATCCACGCAGTGGACTCCAACACGGGCACCATCAGCTACATCCACCTGCATGAGATTCTCTTCAACCCATATGCTCTGTACACCAAAAAGGGCAGCAAGTACGCGATGAGCTCAGCCATGAACACGCTCGTGCACTCACCAGATCCACATGTCACTTCAGAGGTAATCTCACAAACAATAAGAAATTCCCAGTGTGTTAAGGATGATATAAGGCTATGAACGGAGTCGACGTCACCGACCCTGTTTTCAGAGGAGTGCTTCTAGGCGACCGACGGCGGCGGTGCGGACGATCATAATTCCCGTACCGAGCCTGGAAGACAAAGGAGACACCGTCGGGCTAGTGGTTAGATTCCGATTCGTCCACCTCGCCATCTTTCGATACCCACCACTGTACTCACAAACCGCACGACTCAGTCGCGCGAGCCCAATTCGGCAGCATGTCACTACCTTCTTTACATCCTTGACTGAACCCTGTAATGTAATCTTCCACACAAGCATATAGTGCTTCTCTCACCTGTCATCAGCCTCTAATCGGCTGGTAATGCTGGCCATTTCATTTATACTAATTTCCGGCAACGCATATATTTAAAGCTATTTACTGTTTTAGCTTACAGAGCACTTGTTCGAACGACCGCCATTCCTAGACACGATAAGCAATTCGACCACACCGAAGAAGAAGGGGTATGGGCTGGACCTGGTGTCTCTGAACATCCAGCGCGGGCGGGATCACGGCCTGGCCACCTACCCTCACTGGAGGGAGCACTGCGGCCTCTCCCGGCCGGAGAGCTTCGACGACCTGAAGGAGATCTTCGACGAGATGTCTTTAAACAGGATCGTACAGATTTATAAGTAAGACATTTGTAGGTTTTTTTTTTTCAAATAATAAAATATAAGTAAAATTTTAAACGATGGCGAACTAAAAGATTAATTAAAGCTCGTGTTAAAGAATATACAGCTGATTTACTGTAAGTCAGTAATCGGTGAACATAGCCTAGACAATGCTCGCCATTATATCAGATTTGATAAACCACAGGTCCTCGCAAAAGAACACCAAATTCCCGCATAATACCAAATTCACAGACTAAAGAATCAGTTTGTACATGATACGTGGATAAACTAAAATATTAGTCTCGTGGTAGTTTTGAATAACGTTTGAAAGGCTGACACCTCGCCCCTCGGACCTCCCGTGACCGTTTCTATATAATAAACAGTTGTTTGATTATATTAAATGGAATAAAATATATTAAATACGTTGTTTGCAGGCACGTAGACGACATAGATCTATATACAGGAGGCCTGGCCGAGAAACCTGACGGGCGGCTCCTGGGTCCCACCTTCACCTGCCTCATAGCAGACCAGTTCCTCAGGCTCAAGATCGGAGACAGGTTCTGGTACGAGACCAGTGATCCCGATATTAGGTTTACATTAGGTGAGTCAAACCTATAATAATCTTTCGGTTTATGTGAGAGAAGGCTAACTGCCAGCGACTTCCTTTCCCTCTAAATTAATTATTTCATAAATGGATAAAAATCCCATCACCTTCATCTCATGGAAAGCCCTAAAAATCTGGAATGATATTAGAACAGTATATTTCACTTTAACTAGAGCCTACATAGAACACGTACAGCACAACGTGGTCAGGTCAGCTCAGCAACAACACACGTGCCAGCATAAATTCTGCTCATTCTTATTTTTCGAGAACTAAGCTAAGCTAATTGAATAATTAATAACTTGCGTAACGTTTAAACATTTCACAGAGCAGTTACGAGAAATCCGCGGGACAACATTAGCGGGCGTCATTTGTGCAAACGAATGTGAACTGGAGATGGTCCAGCCCAGGATCATGGAGGCACCAGAGCTCGAGAATAAGCTCGTCAAGTGCCGGGACATCCCACAACCCTCCTTTGAACCCTGGGCGGAGGACTACCCTCATCACGACACCACCGACCAATAACTTATTTATTAATAGCTTGCCGTGTTTGTGTGTGTGTGGACTGAATTTACTGATTGACATTATACCCCCATTTCTTTTAACGCATTGATAAAATTTTAGATTTATAATTTTATCTGCGAGCATTAGGGGAATATGAATCCACGACGCTAGCCGGAAACTGGCGGAAGACATGTATTTCAACCCCACATGAAGTTGCTTACCTGGGAAAACAAAAGAAAAAATGCAAATTTAAGATGCACGCTCCTCAATGTGGATACGAATAAAAGGACTTAGTAAGTAAAACGCAGTAGAATAAAATTGTCCTACATAGGGAAAGTCCTGATGCAAAATGGCGTCCCATGGGCGTCCCTGACAAAATTCTAGACAATAGAATTGTTTTTTGTTTCCATCATTTATGACCATGGTATGATGACTGTAAAATGATAAATTATCAGAAACGTCGCTCATGTCAAATTTTAATACTGGGATCAGAATCTGTCTATTAAGTTTTATAAGGTTTTATTATAATGGCGGATAGTAGTAAAGTAAAAATGATGGATCATAGACAAACAACAAAGATTCAAATTAAAATCTTATTTTAAAAAAACAAAGAATTTTGTAAGAATTGTCCATTGAGTGTTGACCCCATTCAAACTAATTTATAAATATTAAGTGTAAGTAAATGTTTAAGTGTTTATATTTTTATTGAATCGTTTTGTAAGATAATTGTTAATTGATGACCAAATGCTTAGATTATGTTAGTATGTAAGGTCGATATACATTTTACATAAAAGGCATGCTATTATCGTTTTATTTTAACAACCATTAGGTAAATCCTATACGGTATATTATGTTAAAGGTAATAGGTATTAACAACTGGAATAAAATAAACTAACAAATCAAATACACATCCATGACCCAGTACAGTCACTCGCACGGAATAGGTCCTTGTCAAATTTGAAACGACTTACAGACGAAAACACAGTCTTTATTAAAACACTAAATCATGGATGATTTCGTCCTTATTGTTTTGTTTTATCACTCTATAAATATACGGCCTCATGCATTGGCTAGTAGCCAAGTTTTTTGTAAAGTCACGTTGCAAATATAGCGCCTGTATTAATTTATTAGCAAAGATAAATGCGAATCTATATTACAGTTATGATGACGTAATTCATTTATTTAATGGATTCAGCGCCTATTTTAATATTATAGCAAAAGTGTTTTAAAATACATACTGGATTTAAACTATTTAACCGCTGAATCATTAGCTAAATATATATTACCCGTTTCCGGTTCCATAAATGTTTCTTATTATAAATATATATACTCCTGTTTTAAAACATTAAAAAGTACTAAGTACTAAGTAGTTTTACTACTTTTGATCTGAATACGTCTTTAAAATGGTTTCCATATTGGACGCAACTCAAAAAACGAATGATAACAAAATCGATGGATAGTGGACACAGATTCGTGTTGTAGCTATATACCTATCATCCCCAACAGAATTTCAATTATAACACTGGATAGCTAAAGAATCAAAGAATTTATTACGACAAGCAAAACCTGTAAAAATAGCACGTGGGGCAAGGGGCATTTTGCTGTGTTTTCAGATTTCCTTTCTTTAACTTTCTTTAATTTCCTTTCTTATAACTTTTGACTCGGTGAAGCTAGGATGTTCATTTAAGTTTTAATCGTCAGCTCTCATCGAAATCTATCAAGTATATATTTTTATATTTGTAACAAATTGTGACTGTGGATATCATCAGGTGCTAAAATATAATAAAAAATATAATGTCCTAGACGGCGATAGTCTCCTTCTGTGAGTCAGTAATATCCCAGAAGAGGCTGCGCGTGAGAAAGTGATCCGACGACGAAGCCTCCCCCCTCCCCCTCGCGGGCGACGAACGGTGGTGCGTTGTGCTCCAGTACACCTCTCACCTCGAACGCCTCTTGGATTAATTTTGGGAACATGGGTCCGATTCGGTACGACATCGCAGGGCTGCTTAGCGGCGCTCGGACAATCCCCCTTGCGAGTAGTCTGACCTTCTCCGGGGCTAGTTTTTCGCTAAAGTAATTCTGTTGCCTGCAGGTCCGGGAGCCACAGGAAGCGGCTGGTTTAGGGGGTAGTGCATTCCCAAGGGCGAGATTCCACATAGTTCTAAAAGCCTTACCTGAGGTAAACCTGGGTTACGCGAAATCATTAACCTGCGTCATCAACGAAAGCATTAGGTAATTTATAAAGGACATTAAAGATTGTGTAGGAACAGGCTTACCTTTCCACCCACATCGGTAACCATAAATAATAAAGACGAATGTTCTCTGTTATTGTTTAATACATAATACTTTGGATAACACCGGCAATTTTATTTTCAACAAGCTGTAGCCCACGGCTTAGATTTACGGGCGTATGCGGGCTCTGCTAATGAAAGACCTATCAAAATCGGTCCGGCCGTTTCAGAGATAAGCCAAAACAAACAGATAGGCAAAAATTGTAAAAACGGCGTTTAAAAGTAGTGTCTTTAATATTACAAACAGACACAATTTTATTTATCTGTATAGATGACATTAGCTGAACCTGATGGGGGAGATGTGCTGTGCCCCTATCCACTATCTCGCTTACTCCTTCCGTGAAACAGATGTGCTGTATTTCGGATGAAAGGGTAGGACAAGCAATTACGGACCCCGAGACACTAATGTATGTCTCAGTTGTTGTTATGAGTCTTCAAAGAGTTGCCTTTTTCACGGGCAATGCTACCACTACCACTTTTTTAAAGGGATCTGAAGGTTTGGTATACGCTGTAGTGCCTTGACATGTATGTATTACATGATATATTACTTATTAGTATTTAACTTTTAAGGTATAAAGGAGTATTATACCGGCACCAAAACCTTACACACGCCGACATCCTCACAACGCTTATTAAAATAATATGTACCTCAAAAGTCCGTAGACGTTTAACGTCTAAGATTTTTAGATTCCAGGAAGTTGTCATTGAAATTACAAGGGATTTTAGATTTTTTGAAGTGAATGGGGCCTGCATCAACTATTACTAGTTATAATAATATATATTCTTTATTAACCGATTCAGATTCCGCTAAACGCGATCTTAGAAGCTTAAACGATGGTATCTTCACACAACATTGTGTCAGAACGGCCCAGTGTAATATAACATTTATCCTGAAGTTTTTACAGGAATGGAAGCTACTAAGACATAGAGTAATTTGACATGACATAATCTGTCTTGATCTGAACTAAAAATGAGTCATATTTTTGCATTATTATTTGGCTAGCCGTAGGAAGACGTTGGCCTTGTCGCGACATGAAAACCAACACGCATATCCTTACCTGGTAATTTGTACTTTATCCAGAGATCATAAGGTTCAAGTGTTTCATTAGCGTGTATACTGAAGCAGTCCTGAACCTTGGGAGGTGCTCCTCAGTGACATAATGCGAATCAAGATCCATATGTTTTATAGTTTGTGTTAAATTAGAATACGTTCCGTCGACCGCTGGGATTGCTGTATTTGCATTGCGTTTTTCGTTTATTCAAGTAAAATAAGTATTATTGAGAATTACTCAAAAACGGCTGATTAGATCTTGATTAAACTAATACGGGACCCATTCGGAAACATAAGCTTTCAAACAAAACAAGAAGCATCAAAACCCATACACAATCGGCGGAGTAATTGTGTCACAAACATACAGACGAATTGAGAACCTCCTTTTTTTAAGTCGGTTAAAAAATATGTATTGTAATAATCCAAGAGTATTATGACTGATACTAAAATAATATTCAAAAATGTAGTAGCAACGTCTTTCTCGTCAATTAATTTTACCACCGCTTTCAAGACAAACTAACCGAGAGGAACCGGCGAAACAAACTCAGTGGTTCTAATCATTTGAATACGTCATCTTTATTACATTACATATTACGAATCTATTTTTTTTATTAAATATTATTTATTCAACAATCACTCCAAGTTAACCTAGTCCCGCGGCAAGCTCGATAGAACTTGTGTTACGGGGACTGGGAATGGAAATATATTTAACAATTTTATAACAGACATAATAATATTATATACGTCCATGACCCGGTACAACATGTATATTCATCATACAAAATATGACTACTTGCCGGGATTCGAACGTGCGACCACTGCGCTAAGGTCGCCTGTCTTACCTCTCGTCCAGCCGGCCGTTAACTTAACAAGTTAGTCCATAGATTACAGATTAATAACATTGAAAATTGAAATGTGTTTCTAGTATGATAATATCCGCTTTATGTATAATGCATTATGTATTTATACACAGTACTCTTTCAATACTCAATAGCTTTTACATTACCACTATATACCTATTTGCCCATTATTTCAAGTATTAAAATGGATATGTATATGTTATCTTTAAATAACTTATGGACATATGCCTGGACTTTTCTGTAGGCATATGTAGGATGGAACACAATTCCACCATACAATAAATATTTGATACACTACCTAGACCTTCAGGAGGCGTGAGGCGCGTGGTCTCAGGGCGCAGGTTAGCCAGGGTTTTAGATAAGCAGAATGGTATCCTCAGAGATGGGTCCCACCAAAGCGCTTTCAGGAGTTTCCAAAAACAATAAAATGCAAGTGCACAATTCCGCAGTTGATATGACATAACGCGCGTCGTGCCAGCTGCCGCTGCCAACACCCGCTGCATCAATGCCAAGAATCGACGGTCTATAGAATTTAAATATCTTATAATACCTCACATACATCACAAAACACACTAGGGTTTGGTTAATCTGTATTGATGAGAACTTTACACCTACATGGGCTGTGACTGCCATTAGTGGTCTGATCAGGAGGACGAAGTGCAGTTAGGGGAACTACTGAATGGTTAACAGTAGCTACCGTATGTTTGGGCTTAATTCATTCATATAAAACTTTGCACCCATATTATGAACTAAGTAACCATCACCGCTAAGGAAACATATTAACATCCTTAACGATTTACAGCAATTACCCTTAGTTGGGCTTACTTGGTTTGTGGGTCAATATAAAGTTCGACTTTCAAAAACTGCTTACGACTAAAAATAAGACTCGTAAATCCCATCAAATGCTAACATTACTTTTACTAAAAAGCATCAATCACACTTCAGTTTTCCGAACTACAATAAACCAAAATCCGCTATTTATCGTACTTAGGCTGAGATTCATAGTATTTATTATTAGTTATTTATTATTAGTATTATTATTAGTATTGTCTTTGACTTATACTCGTAGTTCCTAAGATTATACGAGAACATTCATTGAATAGGTAATGTAAACAGTACGCACATCGTTTTAATTAATAGTGTATGTTTATTGTTTACGAATTACGTACAAAACACACTATACTTGTTGTTTACATCATATTGGCATCAACACAACTACTGCATCGTTGATTGAATAATTGAAATAAGAATAAGCTAAAGAACATAATAAAAATGGCGCCATTAACCAACAAAGATGGCGCTGCTACGAACACAGATCTAAAAAAGAAAACGTTTTTAGAATAGAGTAGAATAATCATTTTTTGTCGCCCTGGACATCATTGCAATTGTTTACGTTTTCAAGTGCCCAGATTAAGAATATATTTATGAAAATTCTCAATGTGCTCATATTATACCTATTCATGATTTTTCAAAATCATGTCTAGCGCAACCAAACCACTGTAGACCAGTATAATAATTTCGACCAGTAATCGCTCGGTTGTGTGAAAATAATATATGAGTAGAACACATTTTCACATATTAAGCTTAAGTTGGGACGTGAGATTCTGCTGATGATTATTACAGATTTTTTATTTGTTCCCTACGAGACTACGAACCTTACAAGATATGTTTCCCTAAAAGTTAACATTCATGAGAATATTTTAATTCTATGCCCAATACAGATATCATTGTAGCCTTTCTAAGCCAAAATAAGTCTTGGCGCCATAAAATGCACCATAGGCACTCTTCGGCGGAAAAAACTAAAAACTAAACAGTATGGTGGCACAAATGTACATGACCGTACTGCGTGCCATAAACTCGGGACTTCTATAAGTCTTGATAAACAATTATTTTCTTCCAATTGAAAATCTAGAATCTCTAGAAGGTCAAAGAATTTTCTAGACCATAATAATTAATTATCTCTTACGCCGCACGTGTCGTCGCACTTATGTAAGATACGCTATCGACATTTATCTACCGCGTCTGTGACGTACTAAGTTGGGACATTAATAAAAATCTGTTTCCAGTCACCTGACGTTAGACACAAGAGATTTGCAATTTGCAGCAAGGAATATCCACATTCTGTGTTTCTTATTGAGTTGCATTTGGGTAGAACAAACAAAAGCGGCCAAGAGCGAGTCGGACTAGCAAAACACAAAAACGGCAAAAAAAAGTTTATGGCCTGGTGACACACGGATGGATGGACAGCGGAGGCTTAGTAATAGGGCAAACTTAACACCCTTTGGGTACTGAACTCTAAAAAATAATCTTATACTAGTTCAAAATTTACCATCGAAACAAATGTTGTGGAAACAATCTCATTTAGAAAGAAAATAAATCAGATACTGTATATAATACTGCATTATTTCAAAAAAGATTAGGTAAAATTAGGTATTTAAATTTTAAACTGCTGCGCCCAGCTGCGCCTGAGCTGTGCTGCTGAGTGCTGCGCACTAAAGTTGACAAATTATGATGAATTTACGACGAATGACGATCTAGCAGAGTAATATTTTTCAAAATGTATCAAAACATATTATTTATGTACCTATTTATAATCCCAGCTGTTAAAATCGTTATTGGTAACCTCGTTGACATAATCGCAGTGTTCTGGCCGTCAAGGTTTTCATTTTGACCTTAGAATTATATTGGACGGCCAGTGACGTAAAATCTGATAAAAATAAACAGACACTTTTTATTTTGCCATGGCGCCTAACATTTTATAATCTTATTCCAAATTCAAAAGTCATTTATATTTTTTAACCAGCTTGGTAGTAGAACATGGAAATTGGAAAGTAGCAGGGGCGTAGCTACCGCCGTATCAATTATACGGGGCCCCCGAGCCACGAGGGCCCCCGACGAGGCACTAGCCTAAGAACTTCGATGGGAAATGAACGCCTAACAGACCGGTCACTATTGTCCACAGTCTACAGAGGAAGAATTTAGAAAATCTAAAGTCATCATCAGCTAAAAATGATTTAACAAATCAGTTTGCCGAAAAAAAGGCAGGGAGAGTGTAAAATTAATTTATTTTGAATTGTTTGTAAAAATTTTGGAAAAAGCTACAGATAAATAATTATGATGAATTATGATGAACAAATATTTCTTTTAATTATATGCAAACATTTCTTTATCTGAGAAATTTTTACAATACACAAGGCTCCCCAAAAAAAAAATATATACTGGGCCCTGCAAAGGCACGCTACGCCACTGGAAAGTAGGTCCTTATGTAAAAAAATAATGTCTTCGTATTAGTGCAGCTACTAGATACTAATAATTAATTATTAGTTTATTACATGGAAACGAATTGTTTTACTTTTTGGAGTTTATTGGAGTTTATTGGAGTTTATTGGAGTTTACTCCTTAAGAATCGATTTTCATATATAAGGCGCCCGGTATGAGAAAAATCCGAGGGGTAAAACCAACTGAACTAACGAAAAAGTGTCACGTTTTTGGTGCGCACCTTTAGTGCGCAACTTTCTAATTTAGCTGTGAGTGTATTGAGACGTACATAGGGTATGCTGTATAGGCGACTATACCTATATACTATATGTTATTGGGCTTGTTTGTTTCTATTAGTGTCGATGTATTTATATTGCTATTTTTTTTTTTTGGAGTTGAGGAGTAAACTCCAGTCGTGCGTCGGAGCTGACACACACACATTTTTGGAGTTTACTCCTTAAGAATCGATTTTCATATATAAGGCGCCCGGTATGAGAAAAATCCGAGGGGTAAAACCAACTGAACTAACGAAAAAGTGTCACGTTTTTGGTGCGCACCTTTAGTGCGCAACTTTCTAATTTAGCTGTGAGTGTATTGAGACGTACATAGGGTATGCTGTATAGGCGACTATACCTATATACTATATGTTATTGGGCTTGTTTGTTTCTATTAGTGTCGATGTATTTATATTGCTATTTTTTTTTTTTGGAGTTGAGGAGTAAACTCCAGTCGTGCGTCGGAGCTGACACACACACATTTTTTAAATGCTAATTACAAAGACGACTATAGGTAATAGGGATGTTGACTATTTTTTTAATAGATTTTATTTGATAGATATACTATAGATAAACACGAAAAAAGATTTTTGTAAAGAAATATGTCCAATTTTAACAAAAAATTAAATAAAGAAAAGTAGTTTTTAAAATTGCCGTTAAAACGCTCCAAGCGTCATTACGTCACACACCGCGTACAGAGCCCGCGCTATGTTAGGTGAGTTTATACTTAGCTCAATGTTCAGTGACGTCATGGCCTTATTGGCGTTTACAGTAACGTCACGTGATAATGCATGATAAATACCGCATTTTAAATTAATTTTCTAAATTTTAAGACAAATAAGTAGACTTTTTAAATGTTATTTTAGGTATTCAAATACTGTATTTAATGTGTAAAACATAACTTAACATGAATTTGTAACATGTGTCAACATCCCTATTAGGTACATAACACGCATTAACCAAAGATCTTTCAGAAATCTTTGCCTATAGCGCCTAAATTATTTACCTCTTTCCAAATTCTATGTCTACCTTGATTTAGAAATTATAAAAAGAACATTTTTCGAACATTAACTAATTACAAAATAGGCAATGTATTACACAATTAAGAATTAATTAAAAAATTAAAAGAAAATTCTGCGGGCATTGATACCACTGTCATATAGCAATGCTTCTCGAATGATTCTTTGATAATAAGCACAAATCTAGTATGCATGAATGTTATTAATCTTACGTGGCGCTGATATGCATTTAAAATGGTCGGATAATAACATCGAAGAGGCGAAGGGGACTGGGCAAACGCGTGTGCCGAGTCGTCTATCTGGCGGTCACGTTTAGTGTGCACGTGACTGCAGAGCACGTGTACGCACGTTACAATTATTTTTTCTCTGTTATAACACCAACGGTGATTTGCTAGACTTTAGGGTAATTTACCATTTTTGATAAAAACAAAATATGTTTACTTAAAGCGCCATAATGACTTCTTTTTTTAGGATTCGTTTATGAGGCGTGCAGTAAATATTTTATAGACAAGGTTATCGGCTCTTCCGTGAACCACTCCACCGAAATGCTGATGTGAAATCTTTATAAAATACATCACACAATAAGAAAGTACAACGTAATACATATTAATAATTAGTATAATAACAATGTGTCGTCATGGCAATATAATATAATATTATAGAAATTATCTATGTCACATTGGGGAGTATTCCTTAATGATATGGCAACACAACGGTTAGCACACATACCGGAGGAGTACGGCGTACGCTACTCAACCGCAACCCGCGTCTTTCTCGAACACTCGTTGGTTCGGTTCGAGTAATTTCGAGAGAGTTCGGCCTGTGTCGGTTCCTTGACCGAGGGATTTCTAGATCGCCATGTTTGGTCTAAATTCGAATATTTATGGTTTTTAGGAGCGCAAGTGTTGAGCGGCTCCGTTATATTGTGAAAAAAATATTAAACTCGTCGCTTGTTTTTGTTGTTGTTTAGTAATAGTGCTTATATTTTCCTGTAGCAAAATTTAAATAAAAATATAAATACTTTTTTTTTTCAATTAAAAAAGCAACTTCAGTCCAGTTCAGTTGTATTTTATTATTTAAAGTAGGTAGGTATTTATATTTTATAAAGTTTATCTTTGGATATGGAAGGTAATCCTCATCCGATTTAAAAAAATCTTTCACCTGTTCAATGCTACGTTGTCATTGAGTGTCATAGACTACAAAACTACTTACTAGTTACAATCATCACCCCGTTGCCCGCATCATGAAGCTGCGGGCAACAGCTAGTTCTGTGAAAGGCCGGACCTAGGACAATGTAGCCTAGTAATTTGGTTTATAAAGCTATAGGTACAATAGTCGTGTAATAAGAGTTTTTTGAAAGGCTGCCTTTCACCATCTCAAATCTCAAACAACACCTGTATCATAGTCGTGCATAGAGATTTAGAAATACTTTATGATTTACGCAAACATCGGAGGTCAGGGAACTGCAAAGGATGACGACCTCCCCGCATTAGGGGATTTACACTGAAAAAAATTTAAACGGATCAAAATATAAGTGGGTGCTAGTCAAGAGGAGGGTAAAAAGTCCTTAATTAAAAGAGACACAGTCTCGGGGTGCATATATAATAAAATGGGTTAGGTATAGACTATATAGAGAACCCAATAAGTACCTGCTTAATCCTAAGTTCTGGTAAAATAGAAGAGAGTTCATGATAAAAATGTGATCAATATTCAATCCGTCAAAATACACATACAAAAAAGATAGGATTTGTTTTGTTTCATTTGTATCTTATCTAATTCGATTATCTGTATATCAGAATTAGTATTTTACTATGTACTAGGTACTTCCCTATTTACATAGGTACTACCTTAGATCATTATTATGTCTAGATGGAGTGTCGCCCTACAATCAAAACAAAAAAAAACAGGCCACCATTTTCAAACATGTGTTCGTGAATAGTGACACCAGCTACTACAGTTCTCCCATAATCATCCTTTTTAATCTCGTTACACTTTTACAACACAAACCTTCATTAAAAATAAAACAATAATGCGAAACAATTCATGCGTATTCTGTGACAGCAGGTCAGATATTAAACACGGAGGAAGCATTTAGAGGCCAACAGTTAGCCGCTATTTTTTTGGACGTGTTTTCCGCGCGACACTCTATCTAGACATATTATTGATCTAAGGGTACTATGATGATACTCCACAATGATTTTATTTAATTTTCTTTATAATACATATTTGAGAAATATTTTCTTATAGGTACTTATATAAAATTCTCGTGTCACAATAAAAGGGCTTGACCGATTTTTATGAAATTTTATATCCTTATTCAGTACCTATGTCTGATGTCGGCTACTAACATTTCAATTTTTTTGAACAAATTACGTTATTTTATAATGTGGCATTAAAAATACATACATGATACAACAACGATCAACCCCTGATTTTTATAACAGTGATATGGCTACTTTTGGGAGAAAAAGACTGTCGGGGCAGCCTACCTACCTTTAAGCAACGATTTAAATCTTTGCCTTTAAGGGAAAAACAAGCCGTCGATCATCATCCGTACCCTATAACTATTTAAGGTCGCCGGAAACTTGCCTTTGTTATGAGCAAAAAATTATTGATTTAATTTTTAATTTTGATAACATAATATGATGGTGATAATTATTCACTGTTTGGCATTATTCAGAAAAAATAAGAGTTGTATAAGTATTATATATAAAATACTTACATAATAAATAGTTAACAACAAACATCTTTGAGATGAATTAAATTTTAAAATCTCGTCCTACGTAAAATTGGAAAGATGCCAACTGGAATATTAAAAAGTGGCCATGCAATTTGACACATCTATAAATAATAAGTCTTTGTAATTTAATTACACAATTTACATTAGGTACTGCATACACGTTTCACTCATATCCATTCCTGGCTGCAAATATTTTATTACAATATCCTGGTTTCGATCTGGTGCCCTTCTTTCATAAGGGGCAAGCCGAATGTTATCCTAAAACTCAGGATGACGTCACAAGGTGTGTAGTCGGTGAAGTCTACTTGCAGTATTTGTAGACTAGGTACTTACCTATACTTGCCTATTACCTATACCTATAGGTGAAGTACAAAATATACCTATTCGAAATAATTAATCCATAAAAACAATAGTTTTCTTTCAGCCTAGGTACGCAATAAATGTAAAATTAAAATGTACCAGTTTTATTTAGTTCGTAATGGTTTTTATCTTAGCGATTTGTCTTTGCATAATGGATGCAGCCCATTCACATTTCACAATTAGTGCTAAGAGTGCAATTGATTTTACAATAAACTCCCGTTACAGACGTTCTGTTGAACCCTCGCAGAATGATGCTACATAAATTAAGCTTTGCTGTTTACTTTGTAAGAAAAGAAGCAATGGGTAGGTATATTCGCAATGTCAGTAATGAATTTGTATCAATAAAAACAAAAATAAAGGAATATTATGATACAGGTTTGATAACACTAAAAATAAAGATCTACCTATTTATTTATATCTAGATGTTAGCATGAAGGCGGGCGCCGCGTTATTTTCGTTCATGACGCGTTTGCGCGCTACGACTGTCTGCACGTGCTTCAGAACAGTCAAAAATAATCAATTTTGCAAAATCATAAAATCGCAAACTGATCAAAAATACTTATGATTTGGGTTCAAGGTAAATACTATTCTGCCTTGTTATGTATGGTTGTTATTTAGGTATTATGGAGAAATTAAACAAAGTAATCGTCATTAAATGAGTTTTATTTAATCAAACAGCAATTATAAGTTTACAGTTACACATATAAATGCAAATTTCACAAACAATTTTGACAATTTAGTCTACACATAAACTTACAATTACTGTCCTAATTCAATATTTACAGATGATATTTATATTTACAATAATTTACTACCGTTCCCCATACTAGAACATATGGAAAATCAGCCACAAGCATTCAACTTTCCATTATTATACAATGAAATTCTTAAGTTAATACATTCATACAATTAATGAGCGATCCTATGATCACCAGGATCTCAGGAGTTTCATGCAGTTTCTCAAACCACACACGTCCTTGAAAGAAATCCAGTTTCTTTTCAGTCACTCAAAAATAGACACTTCAACATTTAAATTGTGAAACGTCCAATATTTCAACACTTTGTATAAATACAAATTTTAGAGATGTAATTAATTAGGTAAAGTGTCCATGAGTATTTCCTTAACACCTGAACTTAAGCGGTCGGGAAACTTAATATCAAAAGCTACTAGGAGATCTCCTTTCCGTGTAGGTTCCTTGGGGAAAGGCAGTCCGTAGCCAGGAAACCGTTTAACAGTGTATGGTTTGACAACTTCACCTTGTAGATTTACCGTTAATTTTTCACCAGTCATTGTTGGCACTTCAATTATTGTTCCGCACAATGCCTGTAAAGAAAAAAAAAAGTTGGTTAGATACCTAGATAAAGAATATTCCATAATATTGCATGTTTCTAGATTATTCCAAATTTGATACTTTTACTTTACAGTAACTGTTTTAATACATAAATAAAAAGAAATTTCAATAATTTAATTCATACCTGTTTAAGTGAGATCTTGGCAGAATATCTTATATCACTTCCCTCTCTTTTGAATAATGGATTTGGCTTGTCGCGGATGATAAAAACGATGTCAGCTGGTATTTTATTCCTGCCTTGATCTCCTTCCTTTTGGAACGTAATCTTAGTACCAGCTTTCCAACCCGGTTTTACATGTATAGTGAGCACTTTGTCCTCTTTCTTAGATGTACCATCTGGCTGCATGACGCGGCGCGAGATTTTCATCTTTTTAACGCAACCGCGCGCTATATCCTCTAGTGACACGTACAAGTCGTGCTCAATTGGCGGGTCTTGAGTTTTCTCTTTTCGGCTTGGAGATCCATGGAAGTTGAAGCTATGACTTCTGAACGCTCCACCGGGGCCACCAGGTCTCGGCTGGCCCATGCCCATGTTAGAAAACGGATCCAAATCAACGTCCATCTCACGGTCGAAGAACATCGTGGTTCCGGGACCTGAGCCGTTCATGTCAAAGAATGCCTGGAACGGACTCGCTGAACCGAAGAACTGAGCGAAAGTAGCTTTAGGATCACCATGGAAAGTGTATGAGAAAGATTGTCCACCACCTGGTCCGTTCTGGCCTCCCATTCCACCCTTCAGTCCTTCTTCGCCATGGGCATCATAAATCTCTCTCTTCTTTTTGTCAGACAGAACTTCATAGGCCTCTGCAACTTCTTTGAATTTCTCTTCTGCTCCAGCAGATTTATTTTTGTCTGGATGGTATTTTAACGCCAGTTTCCTGTACGCTTTCTTGATTTCGTCGTCTGACGCCCCTTTTGCTATTCCCAGTATTTTGTAATAGTCTTTACCCATTTTGTCTGATAAATCTGAAACAAAGAAAAAAATCTGGTAAGCCCTTGCACGAATGACACCTTTTTAGGAGATGTGATAAGTGATTGAATTTTCCACACAATGCTACATTTTATTCGAAGTTGACATTGACTACTTTAAATATTTAGAATTTATTCAGAAATTAGGCATAACAATACTTACATTGATTAGTTGGTTAAATAATCCACTAAAATCCTTATTAAAGAAATATTCACTCTCACAACACAACTCACAAGTACACACAATCTATACTTCACAATTGAATGAAACGCAGCGCTGCCGTCGCGCCAAAATATATACATTAAAACATCTAGAACATTCTGGGGCCTTCAGTACGCCAAAGAAAGAGCAAAAAGATAGATGATCATAAGACAACACCGTGCGGTAGAAAGAGATGAATATAATTTTCTTAGTTCAAATGTTATAATGCAGTGAGCTCACACTTGACGTCGTAACAATAAGGAGTCTGTTTTCTATGTTCACCAATTTACTGTTGCTGCATTGCTGTCAAAATTGTCCAATCACAAATCGATCTAGAAGGATTCTACCAATGAGAGTGAAGAAGTTGACATGCACTTCCAATAAAAATAAATGTATGATAGAATATGCTTACAATTAGAACGAATTTCTTTATTTACCCCATTGTTTTCGAAAATAATTGCCAGGCTAAAAGATTTTTACTGAAATACGGTTGTCGATAGTCACACACGTATACGTAATACGTATACGTATAGAATTTAAGTTATCAAGATCTGAAAAAAGAAAGTTCTAGATCCATAATATGATATTATTAATTTATTACATACAAAACTAGAAGAATTATAATTATATAATTTACTAAGTATAGGAATATTAATGGAAATCCTTAAGGTCCTAGTAAAATTACCTAGTGAATAATAGATATATTTCTATTTTGTTTATTAACCCATATATGCCCAGAACTATTTTTAATTGCGATATCTTTGATTTTTGGATATGTTCACACCTGATGGGTCCTTATGAAAACTGTAAGTAGAAATTTGGAGTAGGAGCTGGGGAAGGGTGTTTTTTTTAATGGGTCGAAAACGACCCCATGGGCAGATTTGTTACTTATAATCAATACAGAATAAAAATGCAATTATTGTATTTATTATTCACTTATGAAATAAAATCCAGAATTAAACTCGTTGAAACATTTTGGTTGCAAATTGTACACCACTTGGAGTTTCCGAGAGAGCCCAGGTCAGAATATTGTGACTATCTTCATTGCTATTCTAGTACATGCAGCTTCGTGGCAGCGATGCATGCTGACAAAATAAGGATAGCAATGACTTTTAGTCGATGGAACAGCATATAACTGTTGGTTTGACTAAGTGAGTCAATTATTTATGATTGAAAAACAGTTCAAAAACTGTTACAGGTTCTTCGTTTTCAGAAGAAATTATAACAGACCTAGGTAGCGGTGTACTCCCTCCACACACGGTTATCTATGTGAAGATCTTTCTTCACCCTAGCATGCTCCCTAACTACTACCAGCTTGGCGTTGAGTAGTTCTTCGACCTCGTCCTCGACTGCTTTTACGTTCACTCTGCGTCCTCATCCAAATTATGTTCCTCGCCCGCTTTTACATGCCATTCCACACGATCTTCCGTGTGCTCTCCCACGTATTCTACCACGACTGTCTAGTTTTAATGGCGATAACGGTGTATTATCTGGTTACTCATCCTCGCTGGATGTGGTGTCTTCACCATGTGGATGTCCAAGTCAGATTAACAAAAGCGTGTAGCTATCCACGGGATAAATTATGAAAATTTGAATCTTCCTCATCGCTGGAGTTACCGTCTGGTACCATACCATCACCGGAAGGTTCCATTCACATATCAGAACCTTGGAACTCATCGTTGGAGTTCAAATTTTCCAATATTTCTATGCGGTCGTTCATTGTAAGTTGTCTTTTGCACTTGGAATAAAAATAACAGCAAGTCATACATCTGCCCAAGGGGTCGATATCGACCCACGTGTGTTGAGGTACCTATATCTGCGTAATCAGAATTTCTATTCGAACTCTTTTACTGTAAATATATAGGTAAACTATATTATTTTATGATTATAAGAGCACATTAGATAAATTAGACAAGAAACAAAAGTTACATACATTTCTTTCCGCAAAGTCACACTTTTTTGCCAACTCAAAACATGTGCCGACTTCAAATGTCACTAGAAGTTTAAAAATTGCCCGTTAACAAAATTTGTTTATTTGTTTTGGTAGAAGATACTCTCGTCATCTTATAGATAGGGCCAGACGTCGCAAATAAGTAGTCATATTAACAATATCGCATTTCTCCTGCAACATACCTCGCAGGACAAAAACGACCCATTGGGCATATATGGGTTAAATATAAATTTTTATATTAATATACTCATTAAACTTCTATGGTAATAGGCGTGGTGGTACATATTTTTTGGTACCAGCTGATTATCCCCAATTATGGTGATGGAGTGTAAAAGATATTATAATAAAGGTAATAATTTTCGCTTCCTCTTAATTTTTAAGTAAAAAATTAGACCCCAAATAATACAACTTAAAAGAAATTAATATCATACCTATTTGTTTATTAAAGCAATAAGTCTGTATTTAAAAATAAAAAATGGCTCTGAGGTTAAAAACTAAAACGATAGGTTTCTTGGCCTGTAATTGTCCTATACTTGTCTACAAGAATAAAAGCTAAATATGACCGAGCAAGTATAACCTGGCTATTGTATATAATAAAAATTGAAGTTCACTTATGATTAAAAAAACAGCAACACAGAACAACAATTTGTTAAGCTGAATTAAGTTGTGTGCCCCAGTCAATAAAGATCAAAATATATTAATAAAATATATCAGTGATCCGATAAGCATTTAGGTTAATTTACCCAAATACAAGCTGGTACGGGGTATGGTATGTTTTAAAAGCAAGCCGCTAAACTGTTTTTGCAATCCTAGCTCATAAGCTAGATCCAAAAGTTCGATGCTTTATAGAATTTGACGAAACATTTTTGTTTCAATTTTGTTTTTTGAAGTATATTTCTGCAGCGTCATCTAGCTGCGTTTGTAGATTTATTTATTATTGATCTTTGCACTTCAGAGTATTTTAATAGATTCGAGGCGATTTTCAATAAATCATATTTAAAAAAAAATGTCATTAAAAAGCAAGATCCAGCATAAAACACGTGTTTTAAATTATATATTATATTTCCTAATAATATACATCTTGAATAGACTTTAAAACAACTATTGTTTTCAATAAAAATACGGATGCTTAGCTACCTAGTATTCCTGCAGAAGCTAAAAGAAGTTATTTATTTTTACTTACGTTCATTTATTTTTATTCTATCCCAGTTCTGAAAGAAAATTGTTACTTGGTAAAGAAATTTAGTTTACAATAGACTTGGATGTATGGTCCCTGGTCTTAGCCGTTTCCAACAGGAAAAAATATTATTCCTAAATCCCTAAGAGTAAATACCTACAGACTAAGAGTAAATACCTACAGAGGTCGTCCTATTTTAAACGTCACGAGTTAGAGTGAGACTACAAGCTATAATTTTAGTGTACGAAACAGAGACAGAAGATTTTTCTTTTGTCCCTGTCACCGTGACTAAATATTTTGTTTGGCAAACTATGTATTCTTGCCAAACAAATACGTACGTATTTGTTTTTCGGAGATTTTAATAGTTTTACACAACTTGAAACACTGATTTATTGCGATTTATTTGAATTGAGTTAATGCGCAGTGGTGAGTTGCAAAATTTTAGGGTGTAAAAGCCGCAGTGAACAAAAATTTATGGATTAACATTGCATTCGTAAGTTGTTTAATGATGTGAAAATATATTATGAATGTAGTAATAAATTGATTATAATGTCGTGTTTTAATTTAAATTCAACTTGTTGTAACTCATTAAATATCGATTACATGTAGAATTTCAACAATTAATTAAAACATAACCTTTAATTGTTCGAGGTGTAGTGTTGCCATGATGTGATTTTTTTTTTACCTTACGGTTACGGATTTCCTTTTGTCCTTGTTAAAAAAACAGGTTGTTCAGTTGTGAGATGGAGAAAAAAAAAAAACAAATATTTATAATGCTAACAATATCTTGGTATGTCAATACACATAATTTAATTTATATCTCCTTACGTCTTAAATTTCCTTTACTTATTTACAGTAACAGAAATTGCCACTTTTATTATTTTTTAAGTTTAATTCAATGTATTGACTTACTTGATACTAGTAAAATGTTATAAAATACATTAAATAAAAGATTTCATAGCATAAAAATAGAAGCAGTAAAGTAAATAAAATAGCAATAAAGTGTGAGGAATGTCTATCCGCGATTGCCGATTGTTTCTCATAAATTAGAATAAATTATATAAGTTTTATTCAAAAAAGAGATTTTGGTGGATAACATTATCCATCTCAAGATGTAATAATAATAATATCTATGGACGCTTTTTACACCACGTCAATCTGGTCCCGTGGTAAGTACTCGAAGAGACTTATGTTACGGGTACCAGACAACGGAAAATACATATATTTAATATTTTTTGTATTAATACTTAAATTTAAGATTTTTTTTATATAATACACATATTTAATACACATCCATGACCCAGGAACACAGAAAACTTTTTTGTTCCCTGGCGGTATTCGAACCCGCAACCTCCGGCTTGAGCGCCAACGCGCTAACCATTGAGCCACAGAGGTCATCAAAGTAAAAAGTAATAAAAGTTTGCCTACTGCATGTAGGTAAGGTAGGAATTCTAGAAAAATCTCTGAGACATATTTTAATCACACGTGGTAATCCTTGTTTTAATAATAAAAATGGCCTGCCAAAGTTGATTGACAATGTTTTTAAAAAATTAGTTGATTCTAATGTATTTGCGAAATTAAGGAATCACGTATTGGAACAAAGTCCACTCGACAATCATCTGTCGTTGGTAATTAAGGCAAGTGTTCTTAGATATCTTGAGGTGAGAATTCATTTCATTATGAAAAAAACATCTCAAAGCGAAGAGAGAATTAAGAGCATGCATACCAAATTAGTTTTATTTAAAGGCCAGTATATCATACAAATTATTTAAAAAAAAGGTATTTTATTTTTATTGCAAATAAATTATACTATAATGTGCACACGGTTACAGATCAGGATATAAATTTACAGTTTAACCTGACCTTACTCACTTACATGTAAAACCTACTTGTACTGAGAAAAACCCTCTCTATTACCGAAAAAGAACCGTCTAGCGTAGTATAAACATTTCAGATAAAAAGTAAGAGTGTCCGAATTTATAAATAGTATTATTAATATCGCAAGTCGCAAGTATTCATTTCCCTAGTCTAGTGACGTAGCATACCACCAGGTGATCTGACTGGTCGGTTGCCTAATATGTAATAAAAACATACAGACACACAACACTTACCGTACCTATGTAGAGGTTGCAACAAGTATTGGAGTAAAAATATTGAAACTATATAATATGATACCTAATAAATATTAAAAATTAAATTTATATTTAATAGTAAAAAGTCCAAAGTGGTCAACTCGGGCTGTTGTCGTACGTACATTTACATAAACTCCCCTAATTACCCACCATATAGGGAAAATTTCCCTATATGGTCACACTGAAAAAATATATTGCTGTTTCTTGTGCGGTCACGCTATGACGAACTCTATAGGTACCATGGATGTAGTATAATAACAGGATGGAGTACTCGGAAAAAATGTATTTACGAAAGTGAACACTAACTCAACGCATTAAGTATTATATTCTAATGGGCATTACACAGATGCTGATCCGAGCCGAGCGGGATAGCAATATGTTAGGAGTGGGTCTCGTTCTTTTATCTTGCCAGCTTAAAAATGTATTTTATAAAAAATTTTGGCTGATCAAAAATTTCATCGAAAAAAATTGTCTTTTTAATATTATTTTGACAATTGTATGTCAAGAAATTGTAATTGAATTTTTTTATTTAAATATATTTCCAATTCAAAAAGAAAACATAAATTATTATGTTGCTTATTTCTTTTATTTCTTATGGTAGCCCAGTTAAGTGTCATCTTGACATTTTGTATTGTAATGGTTGCTATGGTTACTTAAATAACATAATTAGTAAATCAAACTACTATGGTGACCATGATTTTTTGGAACGAAGTTCCTTACGGCAGGCTTGGAGGGGAATAATAGCAATGCGAAAAGCAATGGTCAGAACGTGAGACAGAGTGACTCCGTACTAAACTTCTCACGTTCCTAATTATTTTAATCAGTTTGAATCCATGGCATCTTTAGTTGTTTTGTAATCTTAATTCAAGAATGCGTTATTATGAGAGTAAACCTAAGATTTGCAGTTAATATTTTGGGATGATAATGATATCTCGACCACCTGATGACGGATTCCCGTCAAGTATATTATACCTGGAAGTATTTGTATTATATATTTCGTAATCCATCTAATATTCTTCAGATTTTAACCATTGCTAATGTTGGTATTTTCGTTTGTAAGTATAATACTTGTGTCAGATTTTTCAAGCACCCTAAATGCATCTAAGCTAGCTTGCGATATCTGTCGGGGCTAAACGCGCCTTTTGAAGAACTTAAAAACTCGAGATTTATAATATTATGTATAAAAGGATCCTTGGTAGCCGGAATAATACTTCACACTTAGTAAAATCACTCAATATTTATTCACTTTAACACTGGATATAATAATTTACACTTTGATTTACTTTAACAACAGCTATAATATCAGAGCACGACACTCAATATGATTCTACACAACTTAACAGCTTGGCTGTCCAAGAACGAATGACTTCGTCGCCGAACCCAGCCCACCATCAATCGTTATAATAGAAAAAATAAATTAAACCTCCAATATTCTTGACTTCCGGTATAAATATTATTCATCAACATTATGGACTTCCGGGACTAAAATAATTATTGATTTTATGCACTTCCTGTTGTAATCTGTTAAATTACTGACATCCGGTCTACGCCGGATGTCTAGTGTCTAAATAATGTTAATGAATACTATCTACCGTATAATAATTTTAATAATTGCTTACAACTCGGCCATCCGTTCAGAGACGAATCCTCTCGTTTTTGGTTAATTTAAAAAAATACAAAACTAATCTAATCACAAATACTTAAGAATATAACTTGTACAGAAATGTTACTTAAACTATACATAAATCCTTATTCAGAACTTATATATAACCATCTGATCTAATCTGAACTTTAAATATTAAATAATATTAAATCAAATGTATAGCAGCCCGTGACCTGGCTGAGCCCCTGACCTGGCTGAGCCCGTGACCTGGCTGAGCCCGTGACCTGGCACTATACAGTTATACTTAAAGCTTTAAATATTAAACACTATTAAATCAAATGTATAGCAGCCCGTGACCCGGCTGAGCCCGTGACCTGGCACTATACAATTATACTTAAAACTTTAAATATTAAATACTAATAAACCAAATGTATAGCAGCCCGTGACCTGGCTGAGCCCGTGACCTGGCACTATATAATTATACTTAAAACTTTAAATATTAAATACTAATAAACCAAATGTATAGCAGCCCGTGACCTGGCTGAGCCCGTGACCTGGCACTATACAGTTATACTTGACAAATAGCCCGTAACCTGGCCCAGCCCGTGACCTGGCAGTGTATTAACAAATTTGTT
This sequence comes from Lycaena phlaeas, assembly GCA_905333005.2. Taxonomy (NCBI): domain Eukaryota; kingdom Metazoa; phylum Arthropoda; class Insecta; order Lepidoptera; family Lycaenidae; genus Lycaena; species Lycaena phlaeas. The sequence goes on from HG995171.1 coordinate 1,176,063, forward strand.
AACTAGCCCCTGACCTGGCTTAACTTTTAATCACATTTCCGATGTATACGCCCCAGTACTGATCCCAGCTTGTCTATAATTCAATACATCCAAACTGAGAACAGTCTGTTACCTGGCCTGTACATCAGATAAATTCTATATACTGTAACCTTGCCTAAATCTAATTCTTGAACTTCTAAAAAAAAATGCTTCAACATAAAGTATGTTGGAACAAAATAATTGTATTAAAATACTACCCTAATATTTTCCGTAGTGAACCATAATAGTTATTGAGCAATCGATCGTTTCTATCAGTCATCGTCCTCTGAATTATCGGATTCTGAAGATGATGGAGTCTGAAAGACTAACCATGGAAAAATTTTATCGATGGCTACGACGGCTTCGTAGCGTTTTCCCTTCCTTGTGATTGGTGTATCCTCTATTACAAACCGATCATTTGGAAGGACTTTCTTAATTCTATAGGGACCCTGGCATTTGGGTTCAAGCTTTTTAGACTGTCCTCCTACCCCAGTATTAGCTTTGATGATTCTTACTAAATCACCCTCAGCAAAGTTAGTTTTCCTTAATTTACGTCTGTTCAATCTTTCTCTATCTCTATCTTGTTGTTGTTTAATATTGTCATTTGCCTCGGCCCTAATTTTGGTCAAGTCATCATTTTTAGAGTTGAATTGGTCGACATTTATTACATCATTTAGAAAGCCTTGACATGGGTTTGTCGCTGTACGTCCAAACAATAATTCGGTTGGAGTCTTTTTCGTGATAGCATGCACGGTGGTGTTTATGCCTAACTGAATTTGTGGTAAATGTTCATCCCAAACACCGTTAGAATTATTGCTATGATTCATTGCACCAAGTGCGGCCAAAATTGTTCGGTTATATCGCTCAACTTGGCCGTTGGCGCGAGGTGTTGCTACCGCATTGTAAACATGTTTAACCCCGATGGACTTAATGTACGACTTAAAATTATTGCTAGTGAAACTTGTTCCTTGGTCAGTAATTAATCTACTAGGAGAACCGAAATAACTAATGTGCTCGCGTAAAACCTTTATGGTAGTAGAAGATTTTGTATTCCGCACTGCCGTAATATTAATGAATTTAGTGAAAGCATCGATGATGACCAGAATGTACGTATTCCCGCGTTTAGTTCTAATGAATGGTCCCAAATGGTCCGCGTGAATTGTGTGAAAGGGTATGTCTATTTTAGGTATAGGATGTAGTTCGCTCGCTAAGGTGCCACTGGGAACTTTATGATGTGCGCAACCCAAACAAGCCGAGACATACTTTTTGACAAAACGCCGCATTTTTGGAAACCAATAAGAAGATCTTATACGTGACAAGGTTTTCTCGTAGCCGAAATGACCCACATCGTCGTGATTGCTTTTTAATATTTGCCATCGGGCACCCTTTGGGACCACCCACAGCTCCGTTTTATCATCAATAATCCGATAGACACGACCATTTTTAATTTTATAATTTTTAAAAATATCAGCTCTTTCTTTACTTTTTGGATCACCTAAAATGTTAACAATTCTTTTTATTTCATCATCCGACTGTTGGTAAGTAGTTAGCCAATCTTTTGAGTTAATATCTAATATATCAAGTACATGAAATTCATTCTGATCATCCTCGATAGCTCCCCTGCTCAAAGCGTCTACGTGTGCCATCTTTTCTCCGCACCTATACTCAATTTCGCAGTCAAACTCTAAAAATTGTATCCACCAACGCGCGATTCGTGGAATTAAATCACGTTTGGTTAAAGTCGTACGTAACGCGTTACAATCTGTCAATATTTTAAATTTAATCCCTAATAGGTATACCCTAAATTTAATTAATGAAGCTATAACCGCTAATGTTTCGAGCTCGAACGAGTGCATCTTTTGTTCGTCGACTGTAGTCTGACGACTATAATAAGCAATAGCCCTAAATGAACCCGATTTATCCTTTTGGAGGAGAATACCTGCTACTCCGAATTTACATGCATCTGTATGCAGCTGTGTTTCCGCCTGAGAGTTGTAAATCGCAAGAACTGGTTTTTCTAATAGGCATGATTGTAAGGTTTTAAAAGCTTGGGATTCTTCAGTTCCCCATTTCCAAGCAACGTTCTTTCTTAGAAGGTTAGTCAAGGGACGTGCAATTATTGCAAAGTTCCTCACAAATCTTCGGAAAAAACTAGCAAGTCCCAAAAATCTCCTTACCTCATGAACGCTGCTTGGAGTGGGAAATTTAGAAATCGCCTCCGTTTTAATGGATCCTGGCCTCACGCCATCAGCGCTAACTTCGTAACCTAGGTAATCTATTTTTTCAAAACAAAAATTACATTTGTTCAGCTTTAGAGTGAGGCCACTATCCCTCAACAGACCTAAAACCTCTTCCAATCGAATCATAGACTCTTCAAATGATTTTGCCGGTATAAGGATATCATCCATATACAGCAGCGCGTAAGATCGCACGGGAGAGTTTTGTACGATTTTATTCATAGTCCGTTGGAATACTGAAGGTGCATTGACAAGACCGAATGGCATCCTACAGTATTCATATTGGCCATCCGGTGTGACAAATGCCGTCTTGTCCCGCGAAGACTCAGCTATAGGCACTTGGTAATAACCAGACGCTAAGTCCAGGGTTATAAATAAAGAACTACCTGCAAGGATGTCAAGCTGATCTTCGATTCGAGGCATAGGATAGTGCTCACGAACCGTCTTACGATTAAGCGCACGGTAATCCACACATAGTCTTTTCTCTCCTGACTTTTTATTAACCAAAACGATTGGGCTAGCATACGGAGAGTTACTTTCCCTAATTATACCACTATCTAACATCTCGTTGACCATCTCCCTGACTAACTGTCGCTCACTGTATGACAATCTGTATGGTCTATACACAACTGGATCAGAATCAACTAGCTGAATTACCATCTCCGATACCCTAGAAAACCCTAAGTCACTAAGTCCCTTGGAAAAGCACATAGGGTACTTATCAAGTACGTTTTTTAATATAGTTTTCTGCTGTTGCGATAGATTATTGCTACATTTTAAGATTGATTCGTCTAACCGGTCCCGAGAACTATGAACGTCAATTTTATGAATGTCTAAAGAAGTACTCTTCCCTATCGTATAACTACGCGTTATCAGCGATTCCATGCCAAATTTAATAACATCATTGCTAACATTTTGAATAAATACAAAACCTATACCGTCTGTTAAAATATATTCACCCGGAAGCAAATAGTACTCTTTGCCCTTACGACCTCTCAAGCTACCCTGCACATAAACGCGGCCAGTGTAAACTGGATTACACTTGATTGGAATTGCCTTAATTTCACCAGAATTAACAATAATATTAGCAGAACAAATAAGAGGAAGTTTAATTGTGTCATTAGGTTGAATTCTTTGGAATATGACATCGGAACCAGTTTTAATTATTCTAATATTTGGCCTTTCAGTAAACGTGTGCCCTACTAACAACGGCGCGCTTAATAGATAATCATCTACAATAAGTATCTCTACATCTTCTTCTTCAATGCCTTGAATTTTTAGTGTACATAATGTTTTTCCAATCGGACAGTAAGGGTCCCCGCCGAAACCCTTTAACATAGGGCCTGTTGTATTATCCCAATGCAGTTTCAGTTGCTGAGCGTTACTTAGACGGATCAAGGTTCCTTCACTACCTAAATCTACATAACCATCCAATATAGCGTCGTTAATTTTTATAGGCATTTTGTATTTTGAGCTAGTATCCCCGAGACCTTCAACCTTTAATATATTTTTACTGGTTTCGTTGTTACCTTGAGTCATCTTAGAACAGTCAGCAGCTGAATGTCCAATTAATTTACAATTATTACATCGCAATCTCGGCTTAGTACAACGGTAGAAGGTATGCCCCTTTTCGTTGCAATTATAACACGTAATATTATCAAATTTAGTATCTTGTGGCGATTTATGTTGTTTAGTTGAGTTTATATTAGATATGATTTTACTACGCCTATCCTTACTATTAGTAGTTTCACTTGATGCTTTATCCTGACCGACCTTGACAGACTTTAGAAAATGTAGTACTTGTTCGGGCTCTTTAAATTCCGCTGCCTGTGCTCCTAACCTAACACCTCTGTCATCTATTCCGAACACTAAACAATCAACAGCTCTTTTACCATTTATTTCGCATCTGTTAAGTAGATTCATTTTTGCGTAATAGTAAAGTTCGAGTGATTCTCCAAACCGGACCCTTTTTTGTAACATTTCCGTCAATAACTCTGCGTAATTTTGACGGGATGGAAAAGATTCCCTAAGCTTTATTTTCCATTCTGCCCAGGAGTATAGCAAAGTTGGAAGGCCCTGGTACCAGGTCTTAGCGACGCCGGTTAATTTTGGTAAGGCGTAATGTATAATATGTTTATCGTCCCAATTGTATATTTGAGCACATTCTTCTACTTTATTCAACCAGGAATCAATCGATTGCTCTTTACCTAGTGGGTCGAATTCGGGTATAACATTAAGGACTGGAAAATTTTCGCGTTCAGAACCACCCTTAAAATTATTCATCGCGTTGATGAATTTGTGAAGAAAATCAAGTTGTGACTCTGCATACCTCGGAGCAACGGGTGGGGAGTGACCTTCATCGGAAGCCGATGAACTGCGGCGTATGCGGCGCCGACTGGACCTGGACTCACGGTGGCTGCCGTCTCTTGTGTTTGTCTGCCCATGCCTCCTGCGTCGCGTGCCCCGTGACCCTTCGGATTCTCGGGAGCGACTTCGGTGCACGCTTGGGGTCTTGTCACGATACTTGCGCTTTGGCATTTCGGGATTACCTCGAACGGAAATAAAAACAAATCATTTTTAGTGAAATAAATAAATAAAACCAATCAATTAAGAAGAATTAAATTGTGTCATAATATATCCGAGATATCTGCTCCCATTAGGCCAGTGGTAGTATTTTATTTATTTATTTTAGATATATTAAAAAAAAATAAAAAAGGAAAAAATAATAATATGATTGCTTGGAATTCGTTTTGTTGCAATGAGTAGGAACTATAGAACGACAAAAATACATCATACCAAAATGTAATGTGTATTTATCTTGTTGATACATGTAATTTTCTTGATTACAATTATGTCACTTGCAAATAAGTTCGGCAACCATTAGCTTAATTTCGTGCATTAGAATATTATTATATATATAAAAAAAATAAGAGAAGAAAAGAAAGAACGAAAACGATCTTTTTTTTTTTTTTTTTTTTTTTAAACGATGTATGAGAAAAAAAAAATACTACTAAAGTGTAAAACTGCAATTTAGTTGCATTTACGTACCTTTTATCGTAGGTGTATCCCGCTTCTGAGGTATAAAAGGATCCTTGGTAGCCGGAATAATACTTCACACTTAGTAAAATCACTCAATATTTATTCACTTTAACACTGGATATAATAATTTACACTTTGATTTACTTTAACAACAGCTATAATATCAGAGCACGACACTCAATATGATTCTACACAACTTAACAGCTTGGCTGTCCAAGAACGAATGACTTCGTCGCCGAACCCAGCCCACCATCAATCGTTATAATAGAAAAAAATAAATTAAACCTCCAATATTCACTGCATATACATCGCGTATCTTAGCTCTTGAAAGTTTTATTCATTATATCTTATTTGAGTGATCAATCGAAGTGTTAGCTGTGTTTAGTTTGAAGATAAGCAGTTTTTATATGTGGTGAATAATAAATAACAGCCTAAATTGTGCTAAAATATCAAAATCTGTGTGATAAAAACTGTGTATGACACTAAGAACAATAAAAAAGAAAAATTTTTTTTTTTGAGTACCCACATTAGATTAATTGATTGCTGTCAATATAAAATCATCAGTATCTGTTTAAAAATAGTGAACTCACATTAAACCAATTTTCTACTACACTAACATAAAATGGCAAAGTGCCTTAAGTGTGATGTTCGAGTTCAAGACGACAAAAATTGTAAAATATTATGTAAAGGCTGTAACAGAATAATATGTACCAAGTGTTCCGGTCTGACCGCAACTGAAATGCGTGTGATTGCTCTTCAAAACCCTAAACTGTCGTATTTATGTGATGAGTGTGAAGAAGGGTTAAGACAGATTCCGCAACTGCGATTGTTAGTAACTGAACTTCAGCATCAGGTTCAGGGGTTAAAAGAACAAGGTGCAACAGTGGTCAACTTGGACGCGGTCATTAACGAAATTGAAGATCGCAACAATCGCAGTCGCAATATTATCATACATGGCTTGCCCGAAGCACAGTCAACCACCATGGAAGACCGCAAAACCCATGATAAAAATCTTGTTACTGATGCATTGGCTCCACTCCCTATAACAAAAACTGATATAGTGGCTACAATACGTCTTGGTAAAACCGGAGCAAACAATGGGAAACCACGCCCTCTGAAAGTGGTACTACCTAATAAACAAACCGCGATAAATGTATTAAAAAACAAAGGTAGGCTGTCCAAAGCAATAAAAGTCCAATCGGACATGACCTCCTACCAGCGAGAACAACTGAAAAAACTTCGCGAAGAATTGGCCACTAGAACTGATAATGGGGAGTTGAACTTAACTATTAAGTATATCAACAAGATTCCTAGAATCGTCAAGGCCCCGCCTACAAAAAACTAGGATCGGCGGCCATTTCTGATTTGCGCTTTTTATATACGAACCTGGCATCACTAATGGCAAAATTTGATCTTTTTCTCCTTGAAGTTAATATCCACAAACCTGCATTTATTCTCATCACGGAATCCCACCTCAAGTCAGAAATAGCAAATAGCTTAGTAAACATATCAGGATATACACTATACCGCTTAGATAGAAATGATAGAAGGGGGGGTGGTGTTGTGATATATGTAGCACATGAAGTGAACAACATTGCAGTTATATCTAAAATAAACAATCTATACCATAACGACAGCGTGGAGGGGCTCTGGCTTGATATACAATATGGAGAACTCGATTTATTATTGGCTTGTATATACAGACCACCATCTAACTGTCTTTCTAGTTCAGACGAGGTGTTGTTTAATACTATTAGTAAAAGCGCCATAGAGAGGACAGTGCTCATAGTTGGCGATTTCAATTTACCCGCATTTAATTGGCCTCTTCAAAATCTACACAGATATGATGCATTGCATAACGCTTTTTTAGACATGTATACTAACAGTAATCTTCAACAGCTTGTAACGCAAATCACTAGAAAAAGAAACCAAGAAGAGTCTCAGCTAGACCTCATCTTATGTAACGAAGATAGCCTATTATGCGACATTGAATACCATCCACCAATTGGAAAAAGTGATCATCTAGTAATTTCAGCTACAATACAAGTAAATATCTTGAGAAATCATACAGACACTAGACAGCAATATGACTACAACAAAGCTGACTTTGATGAGCTTAATAGTGACTTGTTGGAGAATTTAATAATTAAAGATGGTTGTGTTGATGATATGTGGCTCTCCCTTAAAAAACAAATACAATCTTCAGTTGAGAAGTGCGTGCCGAAAAAAACTAAGAACAAAAAAAGGAACACTAACAAACCGTGGATAAACAAAGAAATACTAGATTTAACTAAGAAGAAGAAAGAGTTATGGCGCATATACAGAATCAGTCCGAATGATGAGGCATATTTAAAATACAGAAAAATAAATAATAAATTAATCACAATTATCAGAAATAGAAGAACAGCATTTGAGTCAACAGTAATAGATACGGGCCCTAAGGCATTTTACAGCTACATAAGCAAACAGCTAAATTCAAAAATGTGCATACCTAATATCATTAAAAACAAGTTAAACGAAGTTGTTACAAAACCTGATCAAATATCTGAGGCATTTGCCGATCAGTTTGAACAAAGTTTTGTTGAAGAACTAGATGGACCACTCCCAACCATTAATTATCCCAGAGTAATAAACACAATAGATAAAATTGATATAACAACTGATATGGTACTTCGGTCATTGTTAAGTTTTAAGGACACAACGTCAATGGGGCCTGATGCATTACCATCAATAGTACTGAAAAAGTGTTCCAAATCATTGGTAAGGAGCATCACCATGATAATCAGAAGATCATTGGAGGATGGAGTGTTACCTTCTGACTGGAAAGTAGCAACTGTCGTCCCTATATACAAAAAAGGAAATAAGCTTGTGCCTGCCAACTACCGACCAATTAGCTTAACAAGTGTACTATGCAAAACTATGGAAAAAATAATTTCTAACCAAATAAGAAACTTTCTAATAAAAGAACAAATTATTTTACCGGAGCAGCATGGATTTGTACCAGGTCGATCTGTAACTACTAACTTACTAAGATGCCTTCACGAATGGACAACAAATCATGATAAAGGTATTCCGACTGATGTCATTTACCTGGATTATGAGAAAGCTTTCGACCGTGTACCTATAAAACGCCTTCTACAAAAAATAGCACACCTGGGGATACGTGGAGGGCTGCTGGCCTGGATAGAAGACTTTCTCACAAACAGAACCTTTAGAGTACGTATTGGAACCACTCTATCAGAACCCAGAAGTGTACTAAGCGGTGTCCCACAGGGATCAGTTCTTGGACCAATACTCTTTATTCTGTACTTGACGGATCTTAAAAGTGTTCTTGCACAGCCGTTCTCCATGTTCGCAGATGATACCAAGTTTTTTGGGAATCCTCAAAGTCAGTCGCATATTATTCAAAATGATCTAAATGCCATCCATAATTGGACCCAAGTATGGTTGCTGACTCTAAATATAGACAAGTGCACAGTCCTACACATTGGAAAGAACAATCCTCATAAACAATACTACCTTGGATCCCAGCAACTTGTACATGTTGACTCACAAAGAGATCTAGGCATCATTATAACAACTGACCTGAAATGGGAAACACACATATCTCACATTGTCAAGAAAGCCAATTCCATACTCTATCTCATTCGAAAAGCCTTTAAGTGCCTGACAGCCAAGACATTTCTTCAATTGTATAAGGCTTATGTTAGACCACTTCTAGAGTATGCCTATGTTATATGGGACCCATATTTCAAAAAGGATATCACCCTCCTTGAAAATGTGCAGAGAAAAGCAACAAAGATGGTCAAGACAATATGTAATAAGTCCTATGATCAACGACTCAAACTTCTCAACCTGACCTCATTAGAACAGCGTCGGCAAAGGGGAAGTCTAATTGAAACTTACAAAATACTGAATGAGCTCTATAATGCCCCTGGCCTTCAAGATCTGTACACCCTTAACTCTAATAGGCACTTGCGAGGACACCACTTAAAGTTATGCCAACATGCATATAACAAAATACCTAAGAAGCATTTTCTGCCTAATAGAGTGGTGACAGCCTGGAACAGACTTCCCGTAAATGTCATCATGGCACCAACATTAAACTCCTTCAAGAATAGACTGGATAAATTAGATATCTTCAAACTGTTTAACTCACACGCATCAGCTTATTAAGCTGCTAGTGTGGTTTCCATATAATAAAAAAAAAAAAAAAATATTCTTGACTTCCGGTATAAATATTATTCATCAACATTATGGACTTCCGGGACTAAAATAATTATTGATTTTATGCACTTCCTGTTGTAATCTGTTAAATTACTGACATCCGGTCTACGCCGGATGTCTAGTGTCTAAATAATGTTAATGAATACTATCTACCGTATAATAATTTTAATAATTGCTTACATATGGCAGTCGTGGTAAACTCATGCAGCGCTTAAAATTACATACATCAAGTATGTACTGGTAGAATATCAACCTTACTGCAATTAAAATTTTCAATTTTTGTAAGACAAATTTGAATTTTTCCCACATGTCAAAATCTTATTGTCACCTTATAAGAAAGGGACACACTCCTTAACACTGGCTATCTCTGTCGGCTCGTTTTTCTGTTACGAGTTCTCGGTCCTGTTATATATTATTACGTCCATTATAGGTACTTACTCTTAGCCTACAGAGGTCGTCCTATTTTAAACGTCACGAGTTAGAGTGAGACTACAAGTTATAATTTTAGTGTAAGAAACAGAGACAGAATATTTTTCTTTTGTCCCTGTCACCGTGACTAAATATTTTGTTTGGCAAACTGTGTATTCTTGCCAAACAAATACGTACGTATTTGTTTTTCGGAGATTTTAATAGTTTTACACAACTTGAAACAGTGATTTATTGCGATTTATTTGAATTGAGTTAATGCGCAGTGTTGAGTTGCAAAATTTTAGGGTGTAAAAGCCGCAGTGAACAAAAATTGATGGATTAACATTGCACTCGTAAGTTGTTTAATAATGTGAAAATATATTATGAATGTAGTAATAAATTGATTATAATGTCGTGTTTTAATTTAAATTCAACTTGTTGTAACTTATTAAATATCGATTACATGTAGAATTTTAACAATTAATTAAAACATAACCTTTAATTGTTCGAGGTGTAGTGTTGCCATGATGTGATTTTTTTTTACCTTACGGTTACGGATTTTCTTTTGTCCTTGTTAAAAAAACAGGTTGTTCAGTTGTGAGATGGAGATAAAAACAAATATTTATAATGCTAACAATATCTTGGTATGTCAATACACATAATTTAATTTATATCTCCTTACGTCTTAAATTTCCTTTACTTATTTACAGTAACAGAAATTGCCACTTTTATTATTTTTTAAGTTTAATTCAATGTATTGACTTACTTGATACTGGTAAAATGTTATAAAATACATTATATAAAACATTTCATACCAAAAAAATAGAAGCAGTAAAGTAAATAAAATAGCAATAAAGCGTGAGTAATGTCTATCCGCGATTGCCGATTGTTTCTCATAAATTAGAATAAATTATAGAAGTTTTATTCAAAAAAGAGATTTTGGTGGATTGCATTATCCATCTCAAGATGTAATAATAATAATATCTATGGACCCTTTTTACACCACGTCAATCTGGTCCCGTGGTAAGTACTCGAAGAGACTTGTGTTACGGGTACCAGACAACGGAAAATACATATATTTAATATTTTTTGTATTAATTCTTAAATTTAAGATTTTTTTTATATAATACACATCCATGACCCAGGAACACAGAAAACTTTTTTGTTCCCTGGCGGGATTCGAACCCGCAACCTCCGGCTTGAGCTCCAACGCGCTAACCATTGAGCCATAGAGATCATCAAAGTAAAAAGTAATAAAAGTTTGCCTACTGCATGTAGGTAAGGTAGGAATTCTAGAAAAATCTCTGAGACATATTTTAATCACTCGTGGTAATGCTTATTTTAATAATAAAAATGGCCTGCCAAAGTTGATTGACAATGTTTTTAAAAAATTAGTTGATTCTAATGTATTTGCGAAATTAAGGAATCACGTATTGGAACAAAGTCCACTCGACAATCAGCTGTCGTTGGTAATTAAGGCAAGTGTTCTTAGATATCTTGAGGTGAGAATTCATTTTATTATGAAAAAAAAACATCTCAAAGCGAAGAGAGAATTGCATACCAAATTAGTTTTATTTAAAGGCCAGTATATCATACAAATTATTTTAAAAAATGTATTTTATTTTTATTGCAAATAAATTATACTATAATGTGCACACGGTTACAGATCAGGATATAAATTTACAGTTTAACCTGACCTTACTCACTTACATGTAAAACCTTTTACTGAGAAAAACCATCTCTATTACCGAAAAAGAACCCTCTAGCGTAGTATAAACATTTCAGATAAAAAGTAAGAGTGTCCGAATTTATAAATAGTATTATTAATATCGCAAGTCGCAAGTATTCATTTCCCTAGTCTAGTGACATAGCATACCACCAGGTGATCTGACTGGTCGTTCGCCTAATATGTAATAAAAACATACAGACACACAAAACTTACCGTACCTATGAAGAGGTTGCAACAAGTATTGTAGTAAAATTATTGAAACTATATAATATGATACCTAATAAATATTAAAAATTAAATTTATATTTAATAGTAAAAAGTCCAAAGTGGTCAACTCGGGCTGTTGTCGTACGTACATTTACATAAACTCCCCTAATTACCTACCATATAGGGAAAATTCCCCTATATGGTCACACTGAAAAAAAAATTGCTGTTTCTTGTGCGGTCACGCTATGACGATCTCTATAGGTACTTACTCTTAGCTAAATCCTATTCAGATGTCAGAGATGCAGGGTTCCCAACTTAGGGGTTTTCCCCCGAAATTTAGGGGACTAATAACTAGGATGAGATTTTTTAAAGAGAAACCCCCATTATTGATTTTTAAAGGTAAAATATTTATTTTCGTCTATTGAACTCGAACTTCGGAATCGGAAATTTCGAATTGTTTTAAATGTTATTGCTAATTTTAGTACATGTTAATTATTATGTAATATGTACATGTATAAATATAATTTATTAATGAATTATTATGAATTGAAGTTCAGAGAATGTTAACTGATTATTTTGGTATAAAAGGGCGCGCATATCGATTATAGGACAGTATTGTAATTGCCCTTGAAGAGGCTGTTACTCTGCCGAATATATCTCGCTCAAAAGTTCTTGTTCTAATTGCACTTTCTGCCCCTTCGTAATAAATATTTTCTTTAGTTTTTAATATCAATATCAAACGATCTGTCATTTTACAGTTATGATGTTTTGTAATACGATAAAATATATTAAATCCATTCATTCACTAACACTGTCAGGTTAGGTTATTAAGATATTATTATTCATGAAACAATCTATTTTTCATATTAGATCTAAAATTCCGATTATAATCAGTATTAAATGATATAAACAATAATTTACTTACTTAAACTTGGCTGAAATATAGGAAAATTAATGAATACTTCAAGTGTTAAATATTTTTTAAAGGGAAGTAATTAAATGATTGGCAATTATAAAAATTAAATAAAAACCCACTAAAATGATTAAGGATTGATGATGTATTATTTATTTTAATATTTTTAAATATATTTAATTACTCATTATTTATTCAATAATACTTTTTATTTAATTTTAAATAATAATATTTTTTAGGGGAGTTGTCAAGTAAATGTGGGAGGCTAAGTGGTTTTTGATTCGAGCTTTAGGGAGAAAATTTTTCGAGAGTTAGGAACCCTGTAGTCCGCAAGAGATAGAGGTGGATAGAGGAGAGCAGCGTTATAAAAAAAAGAAAACACATTCGCCAAAGTAAACAACTTTAGCTGCGATATTGTGCGATATAATATAATTTGTTACCTAAAAATAAAGGACGTGTTCTTAAAATTACTAAATATTCCATTTTAAAAGTTTATTTATCTCGTTAATCTCAAAAATAGTGCATGCCGACAGCCTTTGTAATCGATGTCGTAGTACTTCTCGTAAAAGTCTTGAATTAGCTCTTCCACCTGTAAATAATGGCCAACGATATATTACAAGTAAAATGTGATGCGTGTACCGAGATCGCTCACGAGCCATACATAGAGTGTTGGGAATGTCAATGTAATTTATGTTTATCGTGTTTTGCCTCCGGCCAAGAAGTGTCCAATCATAAAAACAACCACAAGTACACAGTCAGAAGAAATGATTTCCCTCTCTTTGACAACTGCAACTGGACAGCTAAAGAGGAATGTAAACTACTTTCAGCTATTTCAGCTTACGGATTTGGAAATTGGGAGGAGATATCCAAGAGTGTTCACACTAGATCAAAATTGGAATGCCAAGAGCATTATAAAAAATATTTTATTGAAAATGTGCAGTTTGAAGAGCTAAAATTATTACCCGAAACAGAACAGTCAGTATTTCCTAAGATATTAACGCCGTATCTATATAATACAGATTTAAGTACTAACCCGCCGAGGAATAATCAGTCTGATCCTCTGTTAGCTGGATATAATGCATATCGATCGGAATTTGAGCTAAGTTATGATCACAATGCAGAAAATATTTTTAGTATAGAAGATAGTTACTCAGATGAGGAAAGCGATGAATGCATTGATGCATTAAAAGTGAGTTTAGTGAGTGCACTCAACACGCGATTAAAAGAACGACATAGAAGATACAAGATTATACAGAATCATGGGTTAATAATGACAAATAAATTATTGGCATGGATTATTAAATTTGATTCTACAATAACCAGACAAACAAGTGAAAGGTTGCTGTTTTTTATGCAGTTCATGACGGGTATGCAGTTTGATGCGTTTATGGAATGTGTTAGTTTAGAGGAGGAGACTTTGCAACGACTTCTTAGACTTTGCGAGTACAGACGGAACGGAATAAGAACTCTACACACGGCTCGTCTTTATAGACAGTTGAAAAGTACCCATGAAGATATTCGTAAAGAGCAGAGGTATGCTACATCAATCATGGGAAAGAAATTTGATAGTCAGCCTGTTAAAAATAAGTTCTTCTTTGGTAAAGGATCATCAGGAAAGAAATGTAAGAAACCTTCAATTCCACTGGATATCGTTGATTTGCCTGGCTTCTTCCTACTGTCAGAGAGTGAAAAAGCATTATGCTCTAACATCAGATTGCTTCCTAAGACGTATATGGAGATTAAGAAATTGTTAATAGCGGAAAACAATAAGCGCGGCTCCCTAAAATTGTTAGACGCTCGTAGGGTGCTCAAAATAGATGTAAATAAGACTAGGAAGATTTATGACCATTTAATATCTGAAGGATTTATCAGTAAACCTCCACAGCAGTAATAAAAATAGTAGTTGCAAATCTGTATCTATTATCTAGATTTTAGATAGCCCAGCCCCTGTAAGCTAAATAAGTAAGGCTATACCAATTATGTATTGACCTGCATCTGACAATATTTTATTTTCACAATTTGGTCTGCTATAAATGTTTTGTTTAGTCTGGCAAAAGTCAAGGCAATGTTTGTTTAGTCTGCTAGTTATAATGTAAAATTTTATCACTTAGTCCAACTTTTACTTTTAATAAACTTTTCTATCAGTGTTTTTTTTTTGAGAATTACTTTATTTTAACTTTGGGCAATCATATAAATGCTTTAATTAACATTGACATCTTACACGGATAATACTTATTTCCAGTGCTAGCTAAATATAACTAATAAAAACAATAAAATCATTGTTGAAGATTTCTGTAACATGATAATTTATATTTTTTATAACTAGTAACTACATAATTAAATACTGATAGTGTTAAGTAGAATAGGACAAGGGAAAAAGTATAGTCTGGTTCAGTAGGTAATAAATAGATGTCTGTGATCTTATACTACCATGTGAACTGACAATCTGTTCTTCTGCTCCTATTGAAAGAAAAAAATGATTTTAAAATGAATTACATAGTTATATTACTCACTTTGAAACCAAACTTCTGATAAAGAAAGATAGCTGGATTTGTCGGTGAAACATGTAGGGTGACATCTTTTCCTGTACATGTCTGGAACAAGTGAAACATTGATATATTGAAAACAATATTTAGGTCCTATCCTGTGAACCATACATATCAAACAAATTGAGTTGGTTTTCTTTGTATCCCATGGTTCAACGATTTGAAAGCAACAGTATGACTGTGTAGTTTTTTTTAATACATGCTATGTTGAATAAGCTGTCTTAAATATTTTAAGATGATTTTTAAAGATTATTTAATAAAATAAACTCTTGGAACTGCTGTACCGATTTTAATAAAACACGACTAAGAATCACCGCTAGAAAACCTGCTTAAATAAAACTGGATCCAAATCAGTCTGTCTGTTTGAAAAGTACAGTGCCAAAGACAGCCACACTAAAAATAACTATTTATAATGACTTAAACCTGTAAGAGATGGTATAGCATGAACGATGCGATCTTAGCGTTCCTCCACTCGGGCCGCGTGAGCACGAAGGAGACGTAGGCCTCCGCAGGCCGCACGTCCGGGACCAGGAACGCGCACGCCACCACCAGCCGCTTGTACGTCACCACGCAGCTGAATTCCGGGTACTGCAGAGCTTCGGTCACTGTGTAACAGACATAGTATTGTTCCGATGACACGGGAATATTTAGCATGATTATTTATTTTATAGAAATGATAGATATTAATTAAAAACACTGCTTTAATAGCAAATAAAATTATTTTTTTAAGTATTAGGGCCTGTTTCACAATCTCCAGTTAAGTTCCCAATAGGCTATCGGCAACATATTTGACAGATAGAGTATGGAGTATCTGTCGAATATCTGTCAAATATGTTGCCGATAGCCTATTGGGAACTTAACTGGAGATTGTGAAACAGGCCCTTAGAATATTATTACATTTTAGGGCTTGTTTCACAACCTCCAGATAAGTTCCGGATAGGCTATTCACAACATATTTGACAGATAGAGTATTGAGTATCTGTCAAATATGTTGTGAATAGCCTATTCGGAACTTATCTGGATATTGTGAAACAGGCCCTAAGCGTTTTATCTGGCCGGTTGCCAGATAAGATTTATTCTTATATAGTGTTTGAATTCAAATCCTCGAGTCTCTTCGCATGAGTTTGCCCAGTAGTCAGAAGTCAACACTCAGGTACGGAGGTTGTGCTCATTAATGCCAAAGAATTCAGACGTGCATAGAAGGCCAGTTCTTATGAGCGCTTTGAGGACAAACTCTGCGATGCAAACGTCCGCTTGGCGGCGTGACGAGAGGGACACCGCGATGTCCCCAGCATATGAGCCTACGAGAGCGAGCGAGTGCGAACTGGGGACATGTTTCCAATAAAGTCGGCACAAAAATCCTTAAGAATTGTTCTTCTATATACGTCTGAATTCTTTGTTAATACATAATGTAATGTTCTCCTCGTCAAGTTTCGAGGAATACTCACGGTCAATGCCCGGCCAGAAGAACTGCGCGCAGAGACTGTTGACGGCGGCGATGTGGTGCGGCTGCACGTACGAGTAGTCGATGGTGGCGCGCGGCGGCCGGTAGCCGGGGCACCTGCCGATACCACCCACCCCACCGGTGGGATACCATCACAGGACTTCCCACAACTTTGTCACACCGTGTGGAACATTCCACTGCCTCGTGCGGATACCATTAAGACACTGATAATTACCACCGTTAGAGAACGACCCATGTGGGTGGTACGTACTGTGCGGGTACCACCTCCGTCAGGGCTCCACTAGCTAATGGTGTGAATAGCACCATTACCAAAAGGATCTACAGCCTGATGGTCATATGGGGTCCTAGAGACAGGCGGCACGGGTACCGTCATCCTGCTTGTTTCTGCCGCCGAATCAGATTTGGTTATTTTCAGAAAGAAGGTCGGACAGGCGGTGTTGTTACTGGCAGCGGTATCTAACGTCCAAGGAAAGACGATTAGAGTGAATATAGTAGACCAGTTCCAGATGACACTACCAGCTGATTCGGACTACCATCTAGTCTGTCTGTCATGGAAGCATATGGAAGAAAGAAAAGGGAGGACAATGACAGGACCGAAACCAAAACCTTTCATCTTCAATATAAGGATTTCCTATGCCTAGCAATGGACTTGTTTTGGCTGAATAATAATCAGTAATGTTTATAAACGAACTTGATTGAATACAGGCCTATACTATGGTTGAATAAATTAAGGTTGTTTGAGGGAGTAGATTAAAAAAATATCTTACTTATTGGTTTTTCTGAGCAGTTCATCGGTGACCTTCAGCCAGGTGGGCATGGAGGTGGCGTCCCTGCGGATGTAGGGCTTCAGCAGCGCCCCCGAGTAGGCGGAGCGCAGCGGCGCGGGCTCCGCGCGGGACACCAGCAGCGGCCCGGCCGTGCTGGACACGGTGCCGCACAGCCTGTCCATCAGGAACTGGAAAGAAGAGGCATATTATCACGCAGGGTTGATATTCTCAGTTGTATATAATAACCATATGAGTCACTAGTCTCAGTTGGATATAATAATCGGATCAGAGAACGGAAGAATCCAACATCACGTGGAGAATAGGCAGGTTGCAACGGAAGTAAAAGATCAGATGTGGATAATAGCGTTCTGGAGTGGATCCCACGTTCGGCAACAATGAGGGTCGGCCTCCAACGAGATGGAACCATGATCTCCACGTGGCCTGGCCCAGAAATGCTCGTGGCAGGGATCGGCCATCGAGTCGTTTATTGAAATATGCTGATGCGGAGTGATCAGCGACGCCAATCACAACACAAATCTGGGACTAGCCGAGACATTTGTGTTAACTAGCCTGATTCAGTCTTGGTGTCAATACCCTGCCACAACTTATACTGCCCTTCTAGACACACAGAAAATCTGTTTACCGGTAGAAACAAGGGTGGTGACCCCACAAACTTGATTTTAGCTTTACACTACACATCCAAAAAAAATTGCATCCTCTAAAAACGCAGCGCCAAATGTAACTTTTCAATGGACTATAAATGACGTTGGATTTCTAAGGCTATAATATCCGGTATCCGGCTGGGGTACTCACAGATCTTTGGAACCGGTCCAATATCCTCTCCGCGTTGACCGCCACCTTGGGGTCGTCGGCCACGTAGCCGCCGAGCAGCTTCACCGCCCTGACGGTACCAACATTAGCAATTAAAATCACGGAGAAACTAAATTAATTTTGCACGACGCGACGTTAGTTATGTATCTAAAGCGTTAGGTTTGTCGGTCTGTATGTGTTTTGAATCCGTGGAATGACTTTTTTTACGTATATTGTCTTAAATCATCACTGAAAAAAAATGAGTGGCAATTTTGACGACCTCTGTGGCTCAGTGGTTTGCGCGTTGGCGCTCAAGCCGGAGGTAGCGGGTTCGAATCTCGCCAGGTAACAAAAAAGTTTCTGTGTTCCTGGGTCATGGATGTGTATTAAATTGTGTATTATATAGTAAAAATCTTAAAAAGACGTATTAATATAAAAAGTATTAAATATATTATGTCTTTCCGATGTCTGGTACCCGTAACACAAGTCTCTTCGAGTACTTACTACGGGACCAGATTGACGTGGTGTAAAATAGCGTCCATAGATATTATTATTATAAATTCACAAGTAGTAGTAAAGCACATTTGATCATTAGGATCACATATACCTGTCTATATCGAAGAGTGGCTGATGGTGGTGTCTCTTTCTTCTCCTCAGCACCAGCTTGGCCTTCAGCCGGAGGAGGTCCGCCCGCGCCTCAGGCTCTCTCACCTTGCCCACCAGCCCCTCCACTCGCTTCAGGAGTTGGATCTCCTCGTACTCCGTCATTTCCACTAGCTCTTTGTCCACCTCGGCTTGTGGTTCGTCCCAGGGTGAATCTAAATGCGATATTTATAAATAGCACTAATTTTAAAATGTACGCTTTCTAAAAAAATAGACGTTTTGGCGCCAAACATGTGCAATTTTATTTTTTATAATAATATCGTAGGGTATAAGCAAGTATAATCTGTGAACTCAAACTCAATATGATTTTCTTTCTTTTGTTTTTAATTTCGATGTTTATTTTTATTTGAAAGTCTTTCAATGATTTTTAGACATGTTTCATCAAAATTGGTTCAGTTTTAAAGACGTAAACTTCATTGTTATTGTGTTTTAAAATATATTTTTATACAAACTTTCATTTAAAATAATCCTCCATATATACACTATTTTATTTAGGAGTTATCCACTCATATTTATATGGACGATAAAGTTAAAATAGAAGAAATAAACTAAAAATAAATAAATAATACAATATAGAAAATGAATATGATAGTTGGAAAAATCTACGCTTAGGAGTTTAAAATTGCCAACACTTACCAACGCTGTTCAGCTGCGTCGAGAACAGACTCTCCCTCTTGAACTCCACCTTCTCCTCCGGCTTCTTCCTGTCTGTCTTCCTGGTGGTGGAGCGCTCGTCGTCCGACGGCAGGTCCGGGGGGTGCGAGCTGTGGCTGTCCGAGTCGTAGAGCGGCTTGTACGAGTGCACGCTCGACGAATCGCTCTAGAATACGTAAGTATTAGACGAGGGGTCTTTCCAAACATCTGGGAGTTATGGCTTGGGAGAATATCAGATTTCATGATTGGATTTCAAAGAGAAGTATGTCTATAGCTTTTGATTCGACAGACAGACAAGAAGAGGAGTTATCCTATACAGGTATCGACTTGTAATTTTCAAGGAACCTTAAATACAACCTAACCCAATAACAGAATAGAATTTAGTAAAACATCGCTAAGAATAATTTAAAAAAAAAAACGATCGTTCCAGAAAATGTCGTAAGTTTTAATGCCACAGGCAAAATAACTTGTGTTTAATTGTGAGAGTGACCGAGGTGTCCCACCACCATCCTGCCTGTGACTCCCGAGATACAGCTGTTACGGAGGGAAGAATGAAACAGCTTTGCTGTGTTTTAAGGAGAAGGGCAAAACAGGCGGTGTAAAAAAAATAGCACCGATACTCATTTCTCATAAGTTGCACGACGTAGTTCCAGCTAAATTATCCAATTATCCAATCCATGGTCGACGTCCCACTCCCCAGGTGGCACTCCCGCCAGTTCGCCAATCCGACTAACATGATAAACAACTCACCGGCATATGCGCGGCGGGGGTGTAGTCAAACCCGTGGAAAATGTTCTCCGCCTCACATATACTGTCTGGTGTGAAGAGACCACTGCCGTATACTTGGTGCCTGTAAAAATGATGGTTCATAAAGGATGCAACTGATGGGCTACTTTCTGGACCTCTGGGGCCTTCACAAGAGAGGGGCCTCCATAATTATAGTAATTCACACAAATTTTTCGTATAGGTATATATAATTCACAGCTCCTTGTTTTTATTCAAAAATAGCATTTTTTTTATTTATTATTGCGAGAATGCAAGAGATTTTAAAAAACCTGGTCAATTGTGCGTCTCGGTTGCTTAATTTCGGGACAGAACAGGTTACCGGAACAGTCATTTAAACCGGGACGTCTGGTGATGTTAGACATCTGCCATGTTTTTTACTTTTGTTTTGTGGAGCTCTATATATCTTACTTGATGTCTGTATCCATCAGGTCCTGTGACGTGGTGGCGCTGTAGTCCCCCGAGTGCAGGCGGGGCTTCTTCCACGGCGCCGGCTCTTCGGGCTCGCACTCATCCTCGATTAAGTAATCGCTGTAGCCTGGGGAGTTCGAGAGGTCAGCGTCGCATTTCGTCACACTGTTTACCTGCATCCACTAACTTATACTCTGGCAACTTATTCTGTGTTGCCATTCCGAATACATAATATAAATATTATGTATCTGCAACAGTAATTACACTATCTGTTCTGGCTGGTTTCGAAACACAGTGCTTTAAGGGAGAACGGCACAACGGAACTCTCACATCGACAGACACTTCGAGTCTGTCAGTCTTTTGAGTGTGAATAAAAATGAAACTTACCCATTTCTATAACCTTCTTGGTGAACAGCTTTATATCTATGGACATCTGGTTGCGGATTCTCCTTGGTTTGTCTCGACCGAGCTCTTGTACTAGAACAGTAATAGCTGTTACCAGCAGTCTTCCCTTTTTTTTTAATTATAGATGTTAAAAGTAGTATGTGTCGAAAAAAACTGACTATTCGGCAACAATCATAGTCGTCGAATATTAGGCATATTGTGCTGACTGTTTCTACCTTGTATATTTCTCAATAATAGACTTTTAGGCAGAATAGCATGCATTTACATTAACCTTAAATTGATACCTCCATCCAATCCAACCAGGCATTTAATATATGTTGGGACACAACAATACATTTTGTGTGTGTTGACACATATTTAAACAAGAAGGAACCTTACTTATATGTGCTGCAACTGCCGGTGAAAATGAATGCTTGAGTTTCCACCAGCCCAATTCTCCAAGTGCAGCTGATCCGGAACGAAAGAAGAAACTGTTGTAAACTGACAATGCACCAACTATTGTGCCCATCCAATTTTTTGTTCTTTTGCTACAACATAAATTGAACAGGGTTATTTTCAAATATCTCTTATAAAGAATTTCATGTGCAAAAAGTGCTAAGGTATAGGTTTTTAGATTTATTATTTTGTATCTATAGGAAAAATCTATCTTGTTGATCTAGGTCTTTAAAACAAAGCGTATGGTTAACCCTGGTACCTGTGATAATATATAATAATAATAATATATTGATGGTTCAATTCACTATAGCAGTCTTTAGCCTACAATATCTACATTAATATAAAAAAGATGCAAGATTTGACTGTTTGTTTCTTTGCATTGAATAAGTTCTGAAACTATTGAACTGGAGTAAGAAAGCCTGTTAATATTCACCTTTACAACAGTTGCGATGATCCACTAGTTATTAAAATTTTTTACTTACAAGTTTGGTCCAAACAAGACCAGCCAGTTTCTGTCTATGAATGAGCAGATATGTGTCTTGTAGTGGAAGAAGCCTCTGTTGCTGATGCCATTCATCTCATTCTGGAGATGGTTCACCGTCAATATCAGCACGTTCACCCTATGTACATTATTTGAATCACCAATCAGTATTAAATGTAGCAAATGTCCACACTTTAGGTATTTAATAACATTCGTGTTTTTATAAAAGTAGGATAAGCTAACTCATAGACAAACATACTGAAAGTGTGTGGTCAATATTATTCATAGACATACATGTTCACAACAATTAATTCATGTGATGCTTATTCAGAGACATAAAATCAACAGCAGTATAGCTGCCCATTTTGTGTTTTACTTAAAAAAAACAGCTTATGGCGATAGTACCGAAGCACTAAGTTTTATTTTAAAAAGTGTGCACAGTTCACATGCAGTACGTAAGAAATCTAACCACAAAAAAGTTGTTTTTAGTCTTCAAAATTAATTATAATGAATTATTAAGATACTTATGACAGTATCAAGTTTATACATGATACAAGATGATCTGAATTCTGGCTTCACTCTTAATAGGGTTAGACTATTGGATCAAGGTTTTGCGAAACCTTATTTTCTAAGTTTACAATTGAATCATTCACGAATGTAAGTACAAATATTTACCATTGAAATTTGTTACGTCTTAATGATTCAGTTTCATCTGGAGAACATGATTCGCAAGTAAAATCGAAGAAAACGTCGCCGGCAAAATTACCGGGTGTAATAAGACTTCGTAAACAACTTAAATGGACGAAGGATAAACATTTGTCACATATTAAGCCCGGTTGGTTCTGTTTGTCTTCTAATTTAAAACAATATTTACATGTTACACTCATTTTTGTAATTTTATTGTCTTTAAAAAGGACTATTTGTTTTTATTATTGTTTACAAGGATATTTTGACATTTGGTGCATTGTGACTGATGACACTGACAGCAAATAGTCTTCTTCTTAGTATGGACTGCACTTAGTACATTGCCAATGTTGAGTATCAAGTCTCTTATAATCTATCTTTAAAGAAGAAGAAGAAACTATCTCTAGTCTGTCATTTGGAGAAACGGTGGGAAACGCCAAGGGACACGATTTTGCCCTTCACTTCACCATCAATTAACTATCACTCCCAAATCCACCCATCCAAAACAGTCCACTACAATATTCGCCAACCAATCACAATATAATATGGATTGAGTTTTAAAACAGAAAACCACCAGAACATTCCCACATAGATAATTGCTCCAGAACAATTTTCCGCAGCACTTGCGAACCAATCACAATATTAACAGATTGCGTTTTCATAACAAACACTATAGAAAACCAAACTCCAAACGAATAAAATAGGAAGTGAGTGGGTGACCAGCCTATTGCCACTTTAACGTGCTTATTCTTAGCGTTATATCGATAGTTTTAGTTTTCTGGTGGAGGTCTTAGTTTAGAATCCTACCTCATACCTGCTAAAGAAAAACCCAGCATAGCACGCTCCATGCCACGCTGAGCTACGGCAAATATTGCCATATTGCCATATATGTGGTACAATATGGAAATAATATTAAAGTAAGTAATATTAGAAAAAAGCGATAAAGATTAAAGTTAGTTACAGTTATGAAGGTCTTACATTGTGTAAAAATATCGATAAGGAAATTAAAATACAGACTAGTTATAATCAATGTTTATTACTTTAAAATATCGACTATGCCCTTTATTGTCCTTCTCTGAATTCTCTTATCCACTTGTTAATGTTCTGTTTGTGTATATTTCTGGCCATTATGACAGAGGCAGGGTCCTGAGGGTTGTTTGGCATCAAGTCCAGGTGGTGTGCTGTGTCGATCAATACAACGGCGACCACCGAACTACTAAGGCTGTTAAGAATTCCACCTAAAGGAAAGCGGAATTGTCAGTAACACATTTGAAAAAAAAATCGTATCATGATCATGATTGTAAAAAATTCAAAACATCTCAAAAAATAATAATTGAGTACGACACAATCCGTAAAAGTAAATATACCGGGTGTATTTGGAACGCTTGCAAAGATTTATGTCTAATAATAAACTATTTTATATTTATAACACTACTATATAATAATAATAATATTTTTTAGCACTTATGTATTTTGCATGCTCGCGCGCATACACGCTATGAACTAACGCTGAGTCACGCTAGTCGCGCGCGGTCCGCTCGCGCGGAAAACTATGTGTGTCAGCTGTTGCAGTTCGGACGGTATTCAATAAACATATTATTACATTGCTATTATTAAAAAAAAAAACTATTATTTTAAAGCATTATCATCAAATGTCTGTATTATTATGTTTACCAAACCAGATTAAACGAAAAAAAGTAAAAAAGACAAACAAAAAAATAATATTTTGCGATTTTTTCACTCGCATCATGTCAGGCTATGGAAACACTATCATCGTCTTTGCAAAAGTTCCAAATACACCGTGTATAATAATATTTGTTACTACCTCCAGCCCACGGATCTAGCAGTCCATTGCTGAACACTATATTGGAGGCTGCCTGGAGGTTGTCGCCGCCGTATTCGATCCTAGCGCCCTCCGGCCGAGGGAATACGTTGTACTTCTTGTGACAGTCCGCCGCGTACTCCGTAAAGTTCCACGGATGTGGCTCGAACATATCCTCCTTACCGGTCGTACACATTGGCATCACCATTTCTGTGCAAGCCTGTAATAATGATGAATGCTTATAGAAATTTTACAGACAATAATGTAAAGAGATTAGAAAAAAGATTTTCATTTCCCGACGGACGTTGTCCTGTAGGATACATTTGGTAGTAGACAGATTTGTGTATATTAAGAATTCTCATAAGACACACAAGGTCATTAAAGTTTGTAAAGTAGTTAAGGAGATATTCAGTAACATACATATGCGGAGAAGAATTATATAATACCTAACCAAACGGGCAAAGAATTACAAGAAGAAGCATAAACTTTCTGCTCACTTGCTACTTTCTACGTATTATGTATAATATAGTGTAGAGATGAGGGGTTCCATCTCTGTATGTATGAAAAGTGTACGTGGAAATGCATTGAATATGGTGGTGCCACTTTAGAGTCTGGGTAAATATTAAACGTGTGTGCGGCGCGAAATTTTCCTTATAATACACCAGCGCCATTGCGGACGATTTTTGAACTTGTTAGTACGTGGACACTTTTTTAATTTTTTTCATAAGTCTCATTTGAGACGACACTTCATGGTGTACTCCATTACTTCTAGATCTAAAAAGCATGGTGCATTTATCGGCGTACCACACACCACCATAAATCATTATTTTAACTAGCGCTACTAAGCTGACAGTTCCAAGCATTATTAGTAGCGAGACTAGCTGTTTTGTTGTAAAAGATTTATATGGCCTTGAATTACTTGTATTGGCAATAAGTTTTTACGATATTATGGATGTTATGGTTCTTACCTGATAGTCCCACCCAGAGGCATCGAGGTTGGTGTAGTCGTTACCCATTTTGTAGTTAATGCATTTATTTTTGCCATTATAATTGAAATAAACCTGCATCACTTTGCCTATGCCCTTGAAGGAAAAAAAATGTAATTATAATATGTATACAAAAAATTGTGTTGTTGTTTGTGGTCAATATATTAATATCATATTGGTCTTCTCGGTTTATTTTTCATTTAAGCTATAAAAATAAATAAATTAACCTTCTTATTTCAAATGTTTCTAGTGTGACTTAGACCATGTACAGTACAGGATAGCCGCTAAAACGATGTCATTTTTAGTTCGGTTAATTTAATCTAGTTACTTAGTAAAGCCTTGATTATTATTTACAGTTACAGTTTTTTCTTGCCTAGAGCTTAAAAGAAGAACTTTACCTCCAACAACTCTTCTCCGTCTAACTTCGTGCTCAGGTACTGACAGGCGACCCTGACAGGATTTGCTGGTAGTGGCGTAAGGAAATCGGAAGCAAAGGGATAGTTGACCATGGCCAGGGTCTCATACATCGACTGCAGGAAGTCCACCAGAGCCTGAGCGTCAGAGGAATTCTTCACCGGATCGCATAGGTTCCATTTCTTTTTCAATTCTTCACTTTTGTTTTGGGAGGAGAGGTGGGTTCTATGAAGAAAATAAAAACTGAGCTACAGAATAATCTGTCTTGACCATAAGAGTACAGCACTCCTAGACAAGTGGCAAACGCTCCAATTCTATCTAACTTTGCGTTTTACGCTTAGTCCATAAGGGTCGCTGCAAAATTTTTGAATAACATTTATTCAGACACATAAAGTATATGTTTTTGTTTGTATAAACATTTAACTTTCTGTCTGTACTTCGTTTGAAACGAATATTATTATAATATTTGTATCCCTCTTATAAGAAGAGGGGACAAAAAAACATAGTGAAAGAGGTGAGGAGGGGAACCTCATCTCGTCCTACTGTCCCGACGTTGGAAGTGATCGTTCTGTGGTGCGGGACAATCCCTCTGTGGAGGTGGCGTTGGTCGCCTGAGGGACTGACTAGTCATCGAGGTGTCCTGTTGCTTGTAGATCCAGGGCACCTCACCAAAGGCGGGATTGGTGGCTTTCGCCGGGCTTTGGTGCGTAGAGTTGCGTCCACTTATCATCAATAGGCGATTTCATACTGAATAGGTTGAATGTTTACCTCTCTTATTCATTACCTCAAAACCTTCCAAGACCGTCGAATGTTGTCCGGGCAGTTCTCGTTGGCGACCTTGAAACTGGAAGTGGTGATCCTGTGGTAGACCTCGCACGGCACCATGCCCGGGAACATGTGGACGGGCGCTGACGCGGCGATGGCACCCGTGACTAGATGGGGGTACTTGATGCGGATGTAAGCTGCTAGCATGCCGCCGTACGAGCCTGGTATGGGGAACATATATTTTTAAGCCGCTTGTAAACGAGTAAAGTAGCGCTACACGCCATTTACAATTTGCACCGTCCTTTCTATTGTAACTCATAGTTTTAAGAGTGTTGAAATGATCTCAACCGTATTATTGAATACTTATGATATCCTATGTTCTGGCTGAAGGCGGAAAAGGTTGACGTGGAGAAGAAAGAGCGAAAAGGACTAATATGCTCAAACGAACACTAATTAATTTAAAACAA
Organism: Lycaena phlaeas; assembly: GCA_905333005.2. Taxonomy (NCBI): domain Eukaryota; kingdom Metazoa; phylum Arthropoda; class Insecta; order Lepidoptera; family Lycaenidae; genus Lycaena; species Lycaena phlaeas. The sequence continues at coordinate 1,203,399 of HG995171.1, forward strand.
TGAAATGCCAAAATTTTAATAGACTGTGATACAATTCGTCAAAACAGTTTTTACTAAAGTCCACTAGCACTCTCGGATTGACAACAGTAATCAAACGAACCTTTATACCATCTCAGGAAGCCTAAATTTGGCCATAAGCAGTTATTACATGGAAGCACTCACCACCGAATGCGATGACCGGGTATCTACCCTTCAGCCTGTCTCCCTGCAGGTAGTTGATCAGGTCGGCGTAGTCTGCCAGCGCCTGCGCAGACGTCAGGTATCCAATATGCTCGTTATCCAGGGACTTGTTGCCGAATGGCATCGACGCGCCGTAGTATCTAGTGAGTAAGAATCGTCATATTATAGCTTCACGAGAAGTCTGGGCATTGAGTGGTAATTATATATTGTAATCTACACGGAGTCATGTATAAGATTCTAAACCGCCAGTAGTTACACCGTTTTTTCTGCTCATTTATGAAAACAGAACTAATCTTAACAGAGCAAGGGCTGTATTGTAAATACCGAAGTACCTGCTGTACCTATAGGACCTTACAGATTCTAAGACACAACATCTTTCACGATGCCTCTAATTTTAAGAGAGAGGGATAGATAGAAAAAGAAGGGATAAATTAGTGTTAGAGATAATAATTATAATAATTTTCATGTGTAAATCTATATATATCTATATAATCATTAACTGATCACATTATTGGAACTCTTGTTTACTCACCTGTGCTCTGCGAACACCAGCTTAGCTTTATACTCCTCCGCGATGTCCCACATAAAGCCCGAGTGTTCAGCAAATACCTCGATTTGACCCTGAAGTTAATAACAAATATTTCTTTTTAGATGGTAAGATGCCGTGGTTCTGAAGTTCTGTGCATACAGCCCCACTAGACAAGTGGCATAAACGCTAAAAAAATAGAATAGAATACTTATTGTATGGGAATGACATGAACTGTCAAATTACTTGTCGTAAGCTAGTGTCATTCCCATACAATAAGCATTATTTCTATTCTATCCGTTTAGCGTTTGTGCCACTTCTCTAAAGGTGCTGATTAGACAGGTATTGCAACTAGTTAAAGAGCCTGAAGCATGAAAATGTCTCACAGTGATAATCACTATACTGACCAAAGATCTTTTTAATTAGTTGTATAGTCTCGAATACCTCCCACGCTAAAACTCACAAATATTGCTTCTTTATATATTAGTACAGGATCAGGTTTGAATCCTTACCTTTACCTTTTATTCTTGAGAACCCCCGCTGTAGCCTCTTGACAGGACCCCTAATTTGCCACGCGAATAAACGTTGGGTTCAGCGACTCTTTAATTGCTAAACGTTCTCAGTAAAGTCGCCGCGAAATATTCGTGTTAACTATTTTATCGTGAAATTAGAAAAATATAACTAACAATCATACGTAACGCAGTCCGGTGGCAAGATTTCAATTCACGAGAACTAAGAAAGGAAATAAAAGGCTTTATACTCTACCTGAAAAAATATTTATAGAATAATCTTTATCCTTCTTCGGGGATAGAGTTTTTAAAAGAAAAAAAATATAAAAAAAATATGATCGATACACTTAAACAATGTGTCGATAAATAATAAAACTGAAAACCCGTAAGGAACGTTTATGTAGTTAAACCTGTAAAGCCTATGATGAAATAAAAGATATTATTGAGAATACCACAAGACATTTTATATGATACAGTATTTCATTTTGTTGACAAAAGACTAAAGAGCAACATCTAAGATTTTTCTCGTTTTTCTCAGGGGTTCCTGCATCTCAAACGAGTTTTATTTTTATATTTACTACTTCCTATTGACTATTTATTTGACATATTTCAAGTGTACAAGTTACTTACGAAATAAAAATATTTGGATTTAATTTGATTTGATTTGAGTGTGTAGGATTAGAGCCATTGTCTCCTCTGTGGTAAATTAATATTTAACTCAGGAATCAAGAAGGTTCAGTGACATTACAGCTCGGAGATAATCAGCTTCAAACGTGACAGTCATGAGACATGACATCACATCACTGACTCATCACATCAATTATCATCATAGTAGTAAGAACAATCACTACGTGTGTGCAAGTGTGTGGAAGGCAATGCAAAAAAAATACTCATGCGAATTTCACATTTTGTAATAATATTTTATCAAGATTCTGCTTGGATCCCATTTGTATTTTTTATTTCAGATATTAAAAACAATCGTATTTTGATAGTCTACATAATTTATGATGAGGCTATTGGCCCGGGCCAAAACATTTATGGGTTTCTTTTTGAAAAAACACGCGGGCGAGTGATACCTACTTACTACAAACTATAGCAAATATTTATCAAAATAAAATAGAGTCAATCAAAATAAAATAAAATAGAGTTTTTAGACAATAAAACAATCAAAGCAAACAAGACATAATATCTCTAGCTGACAGTACGATTATTGCTTTTAATTGTTATCTATTGAAACATAATTAGGTTACATAAACAACCCAGTAGAACTTCACAATAATTATAATAGCACAAACTAAAGATGTATTACTTGTTAATATTAATCTAAAAACATTGTTTTATGAATACAAATAAACTATCGGATTAAACATGCGTTGTCCTGTACAAATCCATAAATCTAAGCCATTCTCGAATTCACCTGAACAAATTAAAACTTTGTGATTGGTCTAAGCGGTTACGAAGAGGTAAGTGACATACATACAGAAAACTCATGTAAAAGAAATTATAGACAATATTAAGCCACTTAGGAGACTGTCTTGTGAGTAAGGCATTCGTAGACAAAAGCTAGAATACCATGCATTTATAATATTATGTTTAGAAAATATTTACCTTTGGTAACTATTTCACAACAAATATATCATCATCATCAGCTTTTATCTGTCCTATCCCTCCCACACACTCATATAAACTAATATTATAAAGAGGAAAACTTTGTTTGTTTGGTTGTAATGAATAGGCTCAAAAAGTACTGGACTGATTTCAAAAATTCTTACACCGTTTGAAAGTTACATTATCCACGAGTAACATAGGCTAAATTTTATTCAGAAAAAAAAAATAGGCATCCGTAAGATATTTGGGTTTTTCGGACACAAGGTGTAAAGATTCGACCAGAAAAGTTACTTATTTTGCGTACTAACATCCCTTTGTAAATCTTAGTTAACGCAGGCGAAGCTGCGGGGAACAGCTACTATATAATAATCTTATAATAATAACACTTATATAAATGATTTATAAACTTCTTGCGTCTTATCTTTTGTTATTCCATTTTAAAATTCAGGAAAAGTTTTTACGTTCTACAGACATTAACTTTAATAAAATATTAAACAATTAATGTAAATTATGTTCGAATAAAAAAAAGTTGATGACAATAGATGAAAGAGTTTTAATGCCAAAAATAAGTTCTTTAGGGTCGAAACTGGACCCCCAATGTATTGAAATGAAACGACGATCTTACCTCATTTCCAGTATAGAAGAAGATGGGCCCCCCTCCCGCGTCCCACTTGTCTTCGTTCACCAAATACTTGATATGGAAAGTCTCGTTCCGTTGGTAGCCAAAGTGGTCGAGGGGCACCTGGAACCATTTGGTGGTGTACTGGTACTTGCCCTGGGCGCTGGAGACCAGCGCGAGGAGGAGGAGTCCCAACATGACGCACGTGTGTTCGCCTCGGCCGCTGAGACGATAATGCAATTGACAACTTGATGGGTATTGAGTACAGTCGAGGAGACAAGTGGTAGTAGTAGTGATTTCGGCCTTAAGGCCAACAGCATAGATCCTTTCGAAAAAAAAGTGATTTCCGATCTCTTTCGAATAAATTAAAGCTGTAAAATTACAGTCCACGGTTGAACATCAGCCTCTTGGACTAATCATTATTAATAGGGATTAAATAAATTACTAATAATGTAACTTTTCATTATTAAAAGACCATTCATTATTACAAATGTTGTAAAACTGTTGTATACCAATATACACGTCATATTAATAGCAGTTTTTGAGAATTCTATTTATTGAAATTAATCTTTTGCATGTCTATTCTATGTACGACTTTACACTTACATGAAATCAAGCAACGGTTCTATAGGTGATATTCGATCCTGCGGTTAGCTCGGTGTTTGTGTCAACCACGGTGGTTTGTTCTTGATAAAGGTGTTTACAACTGATTAGAATTATAAGGATAATTCGAGACTTCCTGTAGCGAAACATAAAGGGGTGATAACATTATTTTATAATGTATGTATAATATATAAACTTCATATTATAATATAACTAGCTGTTACCCGCAGCTTCGACTGCGTCGCAATGTTTTCTGTTTAGCTGCGAAAAAGTCGTCAAAAGTTATTTGATAATAAAGCTTGTTGTCGACGAATGTACCCGGTTATCAGTGCGACCCGAACGACCGATCATTACGAGAGGGGTAAACAGACGGAACTATCATCACACGGCTAAGTACGAGTCGGTCGCTCATCATCATCATCATCATCACCATCATCTACTGCAACAACAACATCGACCCTTCTACTGCTGTAGGGCTATCGTGTAAGGTTGTTTTCGAATCTCGAATGCGGAATCCGCGGTGATATAATGAAGTTGACGAATTTGTATTCTTTAAAACTCGACTCTCTATCTATATTGATAAAGTTCGCTTTCGAAGTGAGCGTAAAGTAAGCTCTATCACTCGGGTGAAGCTCGATATCGAAATGGTTTTTACAGAATAGCCCTACTGGCCACGGCTCTTGAAATGATGTGAGTAGGATGTTGGATGAATCATGTTCACCTAGTTTGCTCTGTGCTCGTAGATATTTAAAAAAATACATCAAGTAATCAAATCGAGAGCGAAAAAAAAAACACGAGACCATCGCTCGCTTACCGGTGAAGGAAAACATTGTGAGGAAAACTGCATGCCTGAGATATATTATATACCTAAGTCTTTGAAGGCGTGTGAAAATCACCAACCCGCATTGGGCCAGCGTAAAATGAACTATGGCCATTTTCCTCTGTATTCGAGGTGGAGTGAGCCGTTTATTTTCACCCTGTGATATAGTAAGTGGGGAGTTGCCCTCCGCCAGCGGTGGAGTGTGACTTCCACGGCTTCATGGCATCGGGTTTGACATAATTTATATGGTTATATGTGTATACAGCCCAAGTATGAGCCCAATGTAGGGTCACTAAGAATCCAGGTAAATATACGCTTAAAGCAATTGATCAAATAAAAATATAAAATATACATACCTCCATACTCGCAGGATAACCTAATAAATGTTATAAATAGACAACAGCGTCTCGTTTAGGATGTGTACGAAAATTACAAAGGTAAACACACATTATATCTCACTTACGTTTACCAAGTCATTTTGATGCTGACAATTATGATCGACTTTCGATCTTAAATATTTTCAAACCGCAATTGAAATGGACATCAAAATCTGATATAAATGCAAAATAATTGCTTTCAGATGGCAGATTTTGTCCCTACCTACTTGCCCCTATTATTGTTATATTTTGAAAAATTAACACTCCATCCTTAAAATTATAGCCTATTCTTAGATTCAAGCTATACTATTACTGTAAAGTTTCATCAAAATCCAATTAGTCGTTATTGCGAGAAAGTGCTTTATAAACAGCTGTATTTACATCCATAAATTCTTTAAAACATTGGAGTTTATAATATTAGTAGGATAACAACTACTGAGATTTCTTAGAACAATAGCAGCTAGACACACAAATTAATACAGTTAATAAAACACCAAAATATATAGATAGTATAAATATATTATGCTATTTTTGAAATCCATAACTAATGTAAGTATATACATACATTAGATTGAAAAATAAAAACTCCTAAAAAATTTAAATATAACATGTAAGATAAACAACTCCACAAATTAAAAACCTATTTTGTTTTAGGATATATGAAACAAGAGGAGCTACTCGAAACTGCTTCATTGTAATATTATGCTCACGAGATTCTGTTTCCTAAGACAAGAGATCTCAATGCCAAAAATATTCTCTATTCTTCTCTGTTCTGTTTCTTAAAGACACCGCACCTTATTGCTCCAATGACTACAAAATGAATTTCTATCTATTTCTCTATTATTCTACATTGGTCTCTCATATTCTTGCTCTATACTAGCATTCTCTACATTGGTCTATCACATTCCTATTTTGAATATTAAATCTATCTTGAACTAGTCTTACTATTCTATCGAGCAAGGTATTCCAAGACAACGTTGAAATATGGAGATTCATAAATTTAAAATATTATAAACATGCCCCCAGCACCTATTTTTAAACGACTTCACGGAAGGAGACGTTTCTCAATTCGACCGTATATATGCTTTTTTATAATAAGACTATTTCATTAAAACTAATAATTTTATTTTCTTCGTTTACTAATTTATAGAAAAATTTTAGTTTAAAAATTAGTTTAACCTATTGAAGAGCCTTTTTATAATACAAGATAATTTTATTTCTAACTTTCACCATTTTAAAACGTCTTTGCTTTTTATTAGTATAGATTCTATAAAGTGATTAGGTTCCCTCAGAACCACCAGTCCAATCATCTCCAGATCCTGCAGGTATTATCTTTGGAGGCGGTGATGATGGCGTCTCCGGCGTACGAGAATGCACAGGAGAAGATCTCACCCTGGTGACCGGACAGCACCTGGGTAAGAAAGCAAGCATGACTGTTCGGAGAGATGCTCTGTGCCGCGCTCATGTATACTACTAATACTGGCTACCGTACCACATGCTTATGTTTTTCTACAATCTGCTATGTTTCGAAAATTAACGCAAGACAAGCTGTGCAGTGCAATTACTCCGAAACTTTCTATCTTAGACTAGACTTAGACTTCTATCTTTTGGGCTAATCTTAGTGTTCACGGGCTACGCTGACTACTTGCCACCAGGTTCACCTTACTATTTGAGTGTATAGGTACCTGTAGTCACTTCTATGAGACATCATGTACCTGCAAGCAGTTCCCGGTGCTGGCGTTCCATATCCTGGCGCTCCTGTCTGCTGAAGCTGTGAGGAGGCAGCCCCCAGCCGGACTGAAGCACACCTGATAAATATAGCGTTTATTTAACAGCAACTTTATTTTGTGTATTCAAAATAAAGAAATGAATTTAGATGATTCAGAGATATAGATTAACGCTGACACTGTCTTAATCTATTTTTCATAAAATGGACAGAGTTTTAAATTATTACAATCGACGAAATTAGCTTCTTATAGATACTGTTTGTACATAGTCCTACAAAACTGTATCCAGCAATGTTATATCACACAATCAAGCTGGCCATGAAATTATGCGATTTGAAAATTTGGTTTGTGATAAATTTAATGTTTCGGTCATGGCTGTGTGGTTCCACCGTCATTTAACCTGAGTGATCATTTAAAAAAAAAACAAAATTAAGACTTTAATAAGTTGTTGAAATCTCAAATAACAAAGTCCAAAAAGGAAAGGAAAGTTAAAAATGGATGAAAGAATCGACACACGTTATGAATGTAAGAAACTTTTATACTGCAGGTTGTAGCCAATTTTTGCAATGATCGAATTTCGCAATGAGCATAACTTCAGTATAAAAGTAATCCTGGAGTGAGAATCACTGACAAATTTTCTGGTGAGGCTACAATACTCTGAATTTTAATTATAAGTTAAGCTGTCTGTTTTTATTATGTAGATTTAAGATATTGCCTGCATCTATTTTTGTTTAAGTTTCATCTTATTCTTGCTAATGCTGACCTGTGTCACCAAGATCAATAATTATTCTATCGCTACACTTATTCAGAATACCTTGGACACCTCCTCCCTGTGACCCTTCATCACAGCCAGTTCTTTAAAGTCCGAGCGCACGTCGTATACCCGAGCAGAGCAATCACTCGAAGACGTGGCCATCCGGTGACCTGCCCAGTCGAAGCAGATGTCCAATACCTGAAAATAGTCCAAATAGCATGTAGAATCTTTGATGACAGGTTTATTCAAATGTAGATTAAATTGGTAAACGTACAGAAACATTCACAAGTCCACCCGCGATAGGCTTTTATTTCACCAGTCAAGTTAATTTAGTATCAGTAGCATTGCAAGGCCTACCCATTTTACTGGAACACAGCAAATCTGTGGTCCGTCTGCCTGTCATGGAGAGATCAGAACCAAGGAAGACTGGCAAGTCACATAGCATACTATCTATACCACGGTATACAGAAGATCCTCTTCAGCAATGACATCACTATGCATTGGTACTCTTACTCGCTACTTTTACTGCTGCTACTACCAACTTTTTTCCATCAAGATCGCAGCTGTCCATCATGATCGCAAGTGAGTTTGTGGGAGAACTTAGAACCAAAAGGAACACATAAAAATAATAGTTTAAAAAACTAAAAAAAAAACACGCTTTACAAGTCTCTCAGAGTTCGCGCACTAGCTCTATCTCTCTTACTCGCATGTAAAGGATGCGGAAAGGAATTAATTAATCCTGGCGAATCTAATTGGGATAATCGAATTTTGTAATCAGAATTATTGTATTGTCTACTTTATTGGTATTTGACAGGTGAGCAAAGTTTGAATTAAATCTGATACCTAGTTCAAAGTTAGACAAAATCGAGCTCAAAGGAGTCGGTTACAAACATACATACAAGCATACAGACATACAGGTGAAGCTAATAAAAGCGTGTTTAAAATTAAAATAGAGCACCTTTTTAAGCTCAAGCCGCATCAAGCATGTGTTAATATTTATTAATAGATGTACCTCGTCCGTATGTTCGGCGACGGTGGCGAGGCAGGTGCTCTGGCGGGCGTCCCAGAGCCTAGCGCTGCCGTCCAGGGACGCGGAGCCCACCAGCGAGCTGTCCCAGTTTAGCTGGACGTTTGAGATCTCACCCTCGTGCCCACGTAACACGGACACGCTTCTGGCAACATATTGTGTTAGTCTAGTTTTCTACAAGTAGTTAAGCTATATATACTAAGCTAGCTATAAGCAGCTGGTAATAAATCTCGCATACAGAGCTGCCAGCTAAAACTGGTCTTGTAAAAGAAATTTCTTAAATCGCTATTCCACTTTAATGAACCTGTGGGCCTTCATATGAACGTCGCTTTATTTAATCTGCTAGACTCTCTTGAATAAAAGCCTTTAGGAACTTGGAGTTTACACATAAGATTTGAAATAGTGATAGTACAACCAGAATTACTGAAACGCCTAAACAAAAAGAATAGTAATTGCGTTCCAGCGTTATGTCAATAATATTTTTTAAAGGAGCGATTGTTTTCACTGGGTACTATTTAGTTATTAATAAAATTGTGCATATCGTACATATACAGGCTGATTTATACCTGTTGAACAATACTTACTCCTTAACCCTCGTATCCCACAAAGATATAGTGCCGTCGAAGGAACCAGTGATGAGCCTCTGACCTTCGTTGGGGTCAAATTGTATGGCAATCACTTCAGCTGTGTGGCCAGCAAACGTCTGCTCTTCAACACCTGTCCAAATAGTTCAAAATCATCAGGACTTATTGTTAATTGATTGGTGTCCTTATACTGAGAATAAGACTTCTTTTTTTACATGTTTACGCTACGATTTTTTAGGGTTCCGTACCGCAAAGGTAAAAAGGAATCTTATAAGCGTATAAGATCACTTTCCTGTATGTTTGTCTGTATCTGTATGTCTGTGTGTCGCCACCGTTTTTTTCAGAACCGTGTTGACCTGGCAAGTGGAAATTTGTACCATATTCTGATGTCTAGGGTCTCTATAAGTGTATAGAAATGAAGATAAATTTAGATTTCCGCGAAAATATACCTGTATCTTAAAATTTTTTATTTTTCGCAATTATGATTTGAATCTCATGAGACACGTTTAGTATGCTTATTTAACGAGCGTTGGTCTGCTAGGAAATCTGCTATCAATTTTTAAAAAGCTTCATCCTAATAGATTTACCTGTTTTTAGAGTGACGGCCACATACACTTTTACGGGTCTAACGTTTATAATTTCCTCCCGTCTTGTGTTGAAAGATAAAAAATGTATATTACTTATTTATATCAAACCATATTTCTAGAGTTTCAACTTACCAGTATTAGCATCGTACAGTTTGGCCAGATGATCCATTGACGCGGTGGCTACGAGGTCGCCCTTGGGATCGAACACGGCAGCCACCACCTCCCCTGTATGACCCCAGAGCGTAGTGAGGCACTCCCCAGTTTTGGGGTCCCATATTTTGGCCGTCTTATCAAATGATCCGGTTACTACTCGATCGCTGAAAATATAAACGCTAACCGTAAGGCACACGGACTTTGTATAGTAGAGGAGTATTTATTTGTTTGTCGTAAAATACTGACTAAATGATACAATTTCGTTTGGTTCGGACACTTTTAATGTCCTCGAAATACTGAACCGGAGATGTTCATGAAAAGTAAGAAAGGATATTGAAGCAAACTTCTATTCGACTGTTCAGGCCACTCGCATCTACCACTCTATCTCTGTTTTACTGACTCACATTTTACTGGGAATTTTAACGCTTGGTTCCTACGGTTATATTATAAACCTTCGCCCCTTTCGGGTGTCCATAAACAGAACAGTTTTTTTTTTCATACTAAAGGTTTACTGTTACATGAGGAATCTAGGTATGCGATCGATATCTTAGAAAAAAGGCGTTTCTCAAGAGGCTTACGGATATTATTATAATATAAGCATAGTAAAATAAACAAAACATTATTGAACTCAGTATATTTCAAGCGAATTGAGTTTTAGTTATTTTACTGGCTTTGGAACAGGCAGTGAAGTTTTTTTTACTTTTAGTAACATAATTTAATGTACACCACTGAGTTTATTTCTTTTTTTACATATTCACCATATGGGGAAATTGAAGCCGACGGAGTAGACCACGTTGTGATGGCCGGCCAGCGCCCGTGTCTCCTGACCAGACTCTGCGTCCCACACCCGACAGGTCCTGTCGTAGCTGCCCGATATGCACCTGGACAACGCCGAGAGATTAATCACTAAACCCGAGATACCAACATGATACTAAAAACCTTATGGAGCACGAGTGTAGAGCGTCGAGATATTGTCGAAAAAGTTTCATAAAAGACAATAGCTTTATATCATCAACAGTCTTGTTTCGACAAAAAAATCAGTTGCCTGTAAAGTCGATTTACTGACGATAGTTGCATATTTATATTTATATTGTAGCATAAAAAATACTGATGGGCCGATTGTGCCTATTTGTCGCTCGTTCCGCGCTCTGGCTTGCACTTCAACCCTTAAATGGGACACCTCAGAGCGAGGTAACGCCGCATGAGTCATGTGTTTTCATGCGTCCAGCCGGCTCCATCGAATTATAAGACGTTGTCACGTCAAAAAGGAACAGGAAAGGCAGTGAAATACCGACATCGAGATCTTTACATCTCACGGGCTATTTCACAGGAGAGACGCATGTACGGACTGTACTTACAAAACAAATTTATGTTGATTATCAACTAACATTAACACAAAGAAAGAAAAGCATCACTTCCATATACGAGTAGCTACAAAAATATAAATATAAAAAGGCTATCTGTAAAAAATCATGAACTCCGAAAACAGTTTCTACCTGATATGTCGAGTTGTGTAACTCGAATTTGAGTTACCTGAATATCGTTTCGATTTAGCTCGAGTCGTGTTTTCTTCCAAGTAGACAGACATACCTCTAATTACATAAGGGCTAATTAGGCGGACCTTAAAAGTTAAATACGAATTACCTTTTGCCAAGTTTGTCGAAGCTCACGTTGGTGAGTGGCAGGAGATGCGTCTGCAGGGTCTTATGTATGTAGTACCGCTTGCCAGTGGGACCCTCGTGTTCGATCCTCGTCTTCAGGGTCCGCAGACACTGCTCCAACTGCCCCCTCACCTCCTCCGTGATGAGGACCTCCTTGGCGAGGAGACGGTCCGCTATCTCTTTGACATCTGAACTGGAGGTGATAAATGACTGAATGGAGATTGGAGGTGATGAAAAAAGACTTTAATATCATTAGGCTAGCAGGTTTCCACACGATATTTTCCTTTGCCGGTGAGCGAGTGATGGTCATGTGTTTTTAGGGTGCACATAGAAATGTAGAAAAATCAATTTCAAGGCACACACGGGAGACAGGATCGAACCTGGAACCTCTCGCGTAAGAGGCCGAGTCCATCCACCACTGGTCCATAGTCGCTCACCACAACATTAATAGTAATTAGCTAAAAATGAGTGGTCAATAAAAAAATATCTATACTTCTAGTTTTGTACGAGAGCCCTGACAGAAATAAATCTAAGCACATAAGCAGCTCAGTAAAAATAATAATACTTTTAAAATTCCTGCTATGTTTATCATTATCATTTTTTATCGTCCATTGTACAGTCAACGTTCAAAAGTCCAGTAGCATCGTAACGACCGTATTCGCTTGCCGGTATAGTGCGTATGCTGAATGTGTGCGCCATGTTACCATGCACACACTTAAATGTCGTACAATATCAATACCAGAAAGTATAAGCGTGTAGTGGATGCAAGACAAAGATAACGTTATATTGTTTGTCCTCTTCATTCATTATTGCACTGTGTCAATAATAATGCAAAAATTTCACAAGCTACGTAAGATATCTCGTAGCTTCATCGGTAAATAGTTGGCCTCGCATCGACGCTAGTTGAAATGGTCACGGATCGAATCTCAGTTTTGCAAAGTCTTTATCTTAACATTCTTATAAACTCATTTATTTTTTAATGAAATGACTTTTTTAAAGTTTTATTTACTTAAGAATAATATTGATATATATATATATATATATATATATATTAAGTAGTATATAGTAATATATTATATATACTACTATATATTATATAATATAATATATATTAAGTAGGTAATATAATAAAACAACACTTTCAAAATATAAAATATATGTTATATTTATTTTAATGACCTAACAATTAAACAATTGAATTGATTGACGTTAAAATCTTTGATCCATAGATCTATCAAAATAAAAATATTATAGATATATATTGTGTTACCAATATTTCATATTATTATTGAGGTTAAAGTTTAATTATTCATTTTCTCGAGGAAAAGAGGATTAAAACTTAACCTCAACCTTTAAATATTAAACCTTCTAATCATTGGCCAGCACGTCCCTAGGTAGAAACTACAATGCCCGATTGAAACTAACGAAATATAAATATTATAACAATTAATACTTAGTGTGACACAGAAACATATATTTAATGTAATAATATTGATTAATATTTTGTGTGTATAAATTCAAGATCACCCGGCCCTTGCGCACTAATCCATTCCCACATGTTCACACTTATTCTGCCAGATTCGGTGTTTGACACTACGTTATTTTCACTTTATATACTATTATCTTTACGCCATAAATGTAGTCTTCCTGCCATTCGTCTTTATGCCTTTGAGTCAAAAACGGTTTTTTCGCCGGCTTTCGGTGATGTAGTCCCTCGTCATGAAGTGCACGACGAACGGTTACCAATGAGGTGTTTAATTCATCGGCAAAACGTCTTGTCGGTATGAAACCACACGTTTTATACTCCGCTGCCATGTAACGCCGCTGAGTCTGGTTAATAAGAAGTGGCCTTCCACTTCGTTTACGACTCTGCAAGCCACCTTCTTCCTCGAATCTCTTCACCCGTCGACTTAACAGTATTTCCCTAAAAAAAATTAACAAATTGTAAAAGACAATTTTAACCATTGAAAAAATATACATCACAATAATATAATTAATTTCTACTTACAGAGAAGCCAGTTTCCTTATAAATTTGAGAAATATTCAGGCCATTCGAATATAGGGCCACAATATTAGCTCTTGATTCGCTATTAATATTTGCTTGCATATTGGACACCTAATTATTATTTTAAATTGAAACAGTTAGCACACAATCACTCGTAGCTGAATTCACCAACCAACAACATTTTAATATTTTGTTTTTTCCAAGCCAGTAAACATTTTATTTTAAATCTACCCTCACATTCTTTGCTCTGTTTAGAATGTTATGTTTCTAACTAAGTTTTAGTTAGAAACATTCGTAATAATTTATAAATATTTCAAAATTTAAAACATTACAATTTAAAAATGAAGAATCGACGCAGACCCAATGTGGGATGGATTTGATCCTGCAATTTAACAGGTGATCGTAGAATAAAATATATGCATTTGCTTAACCACTGGGCCACGGCATTGCTTACACGTTGAGACGAAATTAACGATATGAATTTATACAGACAAACAAAGTGTATGTTTGTGTGTGTGAATTGTCTTTATAGAAAAAGGTCACAAGTAACGTTAAGTGTTGACGCTATAGCTGCGTTCGATTGCTACTGGACTTTTGAACGTTACTGTACACAGAGCTTGAGATCAATGAAAGCCAAAACGCCAATTTGACTTGCATCATGAGAAATGTCCCGTACAGAAATCGTCTTTATCTAGGGTAACTCACTTGCAATTCAAGTCCAACAGATCGATTTCCTTCGTCTTCACGTCTCCCTTCCTGGTATACTCCAGAACGATGCCCGGCGGATGGTACCTAAGGTGAAACTTCAGTAGTTTCATATTTTTTATTCCATTTTGACTTTTCTTTGTGTGGTTTCTTAGAGGTGACACCGTTTTGTCAATAACGCGGTTGCCGTGGTGAAGGAGGGCAAAGGAGGTTTTACATATTGCGACACGTTGGCTGGCTGTGTTTGAAATCATCGCTAAGTTTATTTAACGCCATCTAATGATGAATTAAAGAAAGTGGATGGCAAAGAATATTACCAAAAGAACAATGTACCAACTTTGGTGACACTGATATTTTCTGGTACTTGCAAGGTCAATAAATAAATTCGAACTTAGATCTTAAACGTAATTCTAATTTCAGATTAAATGTATATGGCTGAACGAATGAACGAATAACGGCGGTTTTCAATATCCTATCTATCTTAAAATGTTCTATCTATCGTTAAATTTTGACACATTTTTTTACAAAATCTGTCAAAATTGTAAGATGGATAAGAAAATTTTAAGATAGATAGGATATTGAAAACCGCCGTAAATGATCAATTGAATGAATGTGAAACTACACGACAAAAACATCGTACAGTGTAAAGGTATTCCCCAAGCTTGTCCACAGCCTCCAGGGAACAGCCACAAAAGGGAAGCGCCCCAGATCTACTCCGAAATAGGTGACACACTATCGGGCTTAATAATGCAAGCCTTCATCAGGCTGTGTGTTTTGTTTTGTTTATAATATCTTACGGCACTTATTTATTATAAGACAATATGATACGTAATAATAAGTAAGAAAAACCTTATACCTAGAGAGATACTGGTCTTTTGATGTTTGCGATATTAGGACGTGTCGGGGAAGACTCACGACACCTCGGTTTCTCAGTGGCCATGGTGTTGTGGTCTCCGGAACAACGAGATTTTTATAACGATTACAATAATATTGGTAATCAATGATTTTGAAAACGTCTGAATATAATAGCTATTATGTAGAATAATGGGAAGTAAGAAATAAGGTATTGTGTATAATATATTAGACTATATTATATATTTTTTTAATGATATAACAATGTTATGTATGCTTGTTTTTCATGAAACATGTTATGCTTGTATTTTAACCGTAAAACGTTTTAAGTGACGCTAAAGTACTCGTAAGTCATAAAATATGTACAATGTATTTCTAATACAGATAAACCGGAATGCAACAGTTTGTTTAGTTATATCAATTATCTTGAAAGTCTGTTAAAGTAGTTGGTGTCGAGCTGATGATGATGTAAACAAAGATGGCTGAGCTTCTTAAGCTCGGCTCGTCACGCGTCGAGTGTGTTGCGATAATTCACTCAGCTGACCACGTGTGTGTAGTTTTGTAGGAAGATTTTTTTAAATTTTTTGTATGAATTTCACTAATTGCGTATATCTTCGGATCTATAGATTATATATTGGTTTTATATCTCACACATTTTAAACGAACAATCAAGAAATATTACAATACGTTTTATTACCAATTTATATTTAAATTGCAAAAAAATGCGTTTATTAATAAATTGTTTTAAAACTGTATCTATTATTTTACGTAATCGCTATGAAGTCTTAACAACTATCCAAACTTAATTATATACATCTTCTTCCAATTAAAACTATTAAATGACAATTAGGTTATTAATTACAGATGGTTGAATTTTAAATATTTCTTTCTGGTCGTAGGTAGACTTTACAGGTTTGATGTACATTTTAGTTGAAGTTATAGTTGATATTTTTCGAAGTAAAATCACAACACCTGTATTAGTCACGCTTGCCGGAACAAATTTCAAGATAAGCGTATTTGATTCATCCGGCATTGCAATATATTGAGTTAAAATATTATTCTTATGCACAGTTAACAATATTGATACAACCATCGTCATCCTTTATCCGTCCACGCTGAACATAGGCCTACCTCAATGAACCCCGAGATGTATGATCCCGTGCCACTAGCATCTAACACAGACCAGCCACTGCAAGGATAAACCGCCAACTTGACCTGCTTAAAACAATGCGACTTCAGAATATGACCATACGAATTTATTTATTTTAGTAATCATAGCCTAGAATCAACTGTGTTTGAACTATGGGAAATTCTTGATAGGTATCTAAACGCGCTCGACTGGAAGGAATCCTACATGATAATATTATAAAATTAATACTTAATGATAATTATTGTGAAAAATTGAGAAAAAATTAGAGAATTGAATATCGTTATTGTTAAATCCCATAAAATAATAATCGGCATGTAAAGGTCGTTAGTGCGGTTTCCCATGATTGACCTAAGAAATAATAATTTCGGGTCGGTCATGCGTGATTCCCTTCATATCCACCCTACACATCCGGTCAAACAGGTTGCTCGGTCCTTGACCGGACTCCGGCTTATCGATGTTATAATTATCGACTATCACAACACTATGATAAAATTTTGACAACAGGTGTCTTATAATGCGGCATACTAAGTAAGATAAGTTATAAATAAATTATCAATGTTTTTTCTTGTATTTTACTTTTGTTATAGTAACTGCATGATTCGGAATTCAAAATTGCCATGATTGTTAAATATCGAACAAATTAGCGTGTAAATAATAATGTAGAGCTAATGTGAAATTACTAATAAAAAAATTAGTATGAAAAAGTCATCTTTTTGTGATAAAAAACCATTTTGTTACCACACAAAACCATTACATGCAATTTAAAACTTACTATATTATTACCATGTATATAATCCATAGACTAGGGCTTACAAAGCCAGTTAAGTTAGGATTAATTCAATGACTAAAACTTGTACAACTTCTGTGTTACTTGAACTGTTTCTTATACATCATCAATCCAAGGTATCAAATTGCATTAAGACTATCGATACGTTTTACATAAATTTAGAATGAACTTTAGTTATACATATGTTTTTTGTATAATTTTGTGTGCCAATGTTTGCAGGGATATTTTAGAAGATAATGATTAAGAAGCATAAGTTTATTAGAAATAAACAGCTAGAGAGATGTATGCAATACGTATAATAAGTAGGTTCGTACTTACTTGACATTTACTTTTATACATAGAGTTTGTGGTATTTCGCCACCCTTTAATGTGTAATGTGTGAAGTGTTTTTTGTAAAAAGAGGTTGAACATTTTAACGAACTTATAATATCTCGATGACAACACTATATATAATTAAGCAATAATTTGATGGTTTCGTAACAAATTTTGATAAGAAGACTAGATTGGAGAACGGAAGTGGAACTTCATTGTGTACGTTTATCGATAAATTAGTTGTCCAAGAAATAGAATAAAATTGCTGTCTCTTCGAGGTTTTACTTTAAAGATAGCAATAACCACATGAATTTTTAATTAAAATTGTAATAGAGCTGTTACGCACTGTTGCATATCATGATCAAACCAAAGCTAACAGTTGATATAGGTTAAAGAAAGGTAATTTTTGTATTGGTACATATATTATTTTCCATACCGACCTAAATTAATTAATGAAGTATTTATATGCAACACATACTTCCTCAAGAATGTTGTACGTGAATAAAATCGATATTGTTTACCAGCCAGCACTATTTGCGCGCGCGCCAGTGTGCACCGCGACAGGTGGGACGGCGCACGTTCCACGAATTCAAAGTTCGAACGCGCTCACTTTTACTTTTGCCAGTTTACATAATCTGTGTTATATTATCTGTGATTGTGTTGTGTTGTGGATTCAAAAATGCAATAGCCAACATGTATGTAGATTATTTACAATTTTAATTAAGAACAAACATGTGTGAAACCAGTTTAGAACATTGTGGTTTTAAAAATTACTTTCAATGTTTTATGGCGAAAGATTTTATTAAACAGCCAGATTTACTGCGCGTGGATGTGGCTTTTATTACTTTTCATTTCAAACCAGTTCATAATTATTAATGCTATTGTGCATAATATGATAATTTCACAATTGCCTATAAGCTGGCAAGAGGAACTACTAGACTCTAGGACTGTGGTCTGTGTAAGTAGTTTTATTACTCACAAGACCACCTGATGATAGAGTCATCCATGTACAGTCCACACGGACTTTTTGCGGCAATTTTGCCCAATTCCATGTCCATTGTCTACGATTTGCTTAAATTTTGGCAAAAAATGATATCAGTTACTACTTTTTCCCCCATCTCTGAAATAACTCTTATAGGTTTAGCGATATTTGTAAGATGGGTAGTGTACTGAACCAAATGGACCTACGCGAACGATGTTATGCAAGGAAACCTGCTTGCCTGCGTTTACCGCATAACTTAACTATTATATCATAAAGACTCTGATGGCACAGAGAGAGGTAGAGAACACTAAGAAACCACAAGTAGGTATCAAGTCAATTTGCAAAGTATTCTTGATGCTTTTATTAGAGCAAAAATTATGTAAGTTATGTGTAACACGCGGAGCTGAATATTATATAAATTGCTTATATACTTAGACAATACATAATATATACATATATACATTTTAGGTTATACTGTTATTAGGTATATAAAATATAGGCTCTCTGTAAACTTTATATTAATAATTGTAGTGTTATTTCAAAGCGAATTAATAATATGTTATCAACGCACAACGCGTTGATATATATGATAACAAAAATCCTAAATAAATTACTACTTGAACATTTTTCTTTATTATTGGTCGTTGTATTGTAAAGTCTGTCCGCTGTTCTAAAAAAAAAATAAAAACAGTTATAGCAAACTAATTATTTTCATATTAACTTCTTTTCGTGTTCTTATCACTGGCTTTTTAATTACTATTCTGACAGAAGTTCATTAAATGATAGAGTTGATTAAGCATTTTCATTTATTAACTTTCACTTTTTTGAACGCGAGATTGGATCGAAAGTATTTTGTAAATTGGCGGTAAAAGTATGGTGTCCACTCTAACGACAATTTTAAAAATCTGTCCTTATTATGTTATATCAAAAAAGTTTTAGGTTTTTGTCTTAAAATTGTTAGGTATAAATTCGACTTATGTTATAATCACGATGGATGTATGTTTGTTACTTTTAGCGCAAAAACTAATAAATGGATTTTGTTAAAACTTAACACATCAGCATAACACATAGGCTAAAGCTTATTTTAAAGCGTACATCCACGGGAATGGGAAGTCCGCGGGAAACCGTCGGGTGCTACAAGTATTTATTATTTATTAATATTTACACCACCTTATCCCAGCTCCTTGGTAGGTTAATGAGAAACTAAAATAAATATATTGAAACAATCCGTGATCCCAGTATGGTCTATATTTTTATTCAATTATTGAACCGACTTTTCCTGAACGGAATTGAACCCGTAACCCTTAAATATGGTAAAGTACATGCCATTACAACTAGGGATGCACTGTGCCGCGCTACTGGCTGCATGGGTACCAACACCTTGCTTGTTTATCCCGTCAAAGAGTCCCCTCTGTTTTTAAGAGAAGGGCAGATTTACAGACAGTTTAATTACTCGCATCGCGATTTGATCATTAGTGTCTTGTCTCAGTATAGGCATTAGGCACTATACATAAATGCATCGTTGTCAGGGCTAGTTCCAGGTAAAGTAGTTTTGTTGATGGGTGACGTTGACCACTTACCAACAGGTCACAGGTGGTCGTCTACAATCATAAAAAAGCTATCATATTATTTAGCCTATTAATTCTCTATTCATGTGACATTTGGAGTACAACTTTATCTTACGAGATCGCTTGCAGAACTGGTAAAACCAGCTTGTACCATTTCGATTGAATATAAAGCAGAACTGCACTACATTATAGATAGTATTTATAGGTTAGTTTATTTGGATGTTTGTTGTTTGAGGCTATTTATAAGAAATTGTAATGTTTTAATAGCACTCTATTAGCTCTAGATATTTGTCCTGTATTTGTCCCGGTTATACTATTACACATTACGATTGTTCTTAGATTAGCCATCTGCTCATACAGATGAATACTCTTCAGATGAAGCTTGCGGTCCAACATGTCAACAGCATAGGTCCATTCGAAAAAAATAATTATACGACTCTAAACGACAATCGACGAATGAATATAATATAATATATAATTAATCAATGACATATTTTTTACCATTCCCATCAACGACTCTCTGTTATAAAGCTGTACAAATACCATAAACTAAACAAATACTAATCTATATTAATTTTCCACAGCTAAAGGCTTTGTCTTGGGACGCTTATCTCTAAAACTACGTAGGAATTGTGCGATTGGAAAATGTTTTGCGTTAGTTTTTCATTGAGATTTTTCCAACATGAGAACATTTGATATTTTAAGTAATCGGAAGTTTTTTGACGGCTGGCTGGAGAAGAGATCAGGCTATGACACTAGTCAGCGGGTTCGAATCCTAAGTGCAGATAGATTATGTACCTATATACATTACAGGTAGTATTATACCTGTATACATTTTTTAAATATTATATTTACGTTCCTAGTTCTCGTTGCACAAGTTCTATCGAGCTCACTACTGGGTTAGGTTAACATAGCAGTAAGCACCCCACCATGGTTCAAGGCTTGTCGTGGCGGTGG
This sequence comes from Lycaena phlaeas, assembly GCA_905333005.2. Lineage (NCBI taxonomy): Eukaryota > Metazoa > Arthropoda > Insecta > Lepidoptera > Lycaenidae > Lycaena > Lycaena phlaeas. Next base: position 1,224,452 of record HG995171.1, read on the forward strand.
GGCTCAGTAGCCTAAGGTGAACCCAGCACCTTGGGCAAAGCGAATTGAGCCGAGGGGGCTCTTTGTACCCCTCTTATAAGAAGAGGAGGCAAAAGAGCATGGGGCAAGGGGCGAGGACAGGAACCTCGCCTCATTGTACTGTCCCGAAGTTGGGAGGGGTTGTTCTGTGGCGCGGGGCAACCCCTCTATAATGGCGGCGTCGGTCCCCTGAGGGACTGAATAACCGTCGAGGTGCCTTGTTGCTTGCAGATCCGGGGCATCGGACACCTCACCAAAGGTGACATAGGTGGCACTCGGCGGGTTTTAGTGGGTAGAGCTGCGTCCACTTACCATCTTTAGGGCGCAGCGAGTCCCACACAACCACCTGGGGAGAGCGATTCCCCCGAGGGATGCCTAGGCGCATTTCCCAGCGTTAAAATAAAAAAAAGTTAACATAGCACTATCTATTTTTCAAAAGGAAGGACCTTCTTTTGAAAAGATAACCAAGCTGTTTCACCATAGAAACAAGCAAGATGGCGGATCCACGTCGCCAGTTGTTTGATCTAATAAAACTTTAAAACATACCTAATCTTGTGAATGCTTTGATTCGTAATGATTTATTAGTAAAAATTATGTTCTTTATGATGTTACAGTGAATGCGAAACCGCGACTTCTATTTATCTAAATATTATGACGAATCCTAGTGCAGTAACAATAAATCGTAGCAAATACTTTTATAATATCTTAATTGGTTGATTGTATTTTAATTGTTAAGGTCCGCATTATAAAGAATTAGCTATCTATCAGGTATTGTTTATATTCAAGGTTTACAGAAGGTTCTTTTATCTGTTTGTTGTGTTTACGCGTCTCTAGGCAACGGGTCTTTGGACAAGAGAGTTGTAGAATCGGCAGTTTTATTTAGATATGATACCTACACACTACACAGTACACTCTGGATAGTAAGCCGTTGATTCAAGATTTTATAGATTTTAGACACTTTAAAAGATATTGTTTTATTTGTTTACGCGAATTTAACTCATTATAACACTTTAAAAGATGTTCAAAAAGACTTATGGCAATATTTTTTTCACTTTTGTTTCCCGGATTGCTTCTTTAAGAAGCAAGCCGTATAAAGTCGGAATATAGTAAGCCCTGAAAATCAAAATTGATAAACATTTTTTTATAATAACATTATTTATTTCCTTCACATACTTATATGTTTTTGTAATAAGTGGCCTGAACCTGCTTTTAAGCATACGATAAGCATATATTGCTTATGTATGCTTGTATTAGAAGATTCAGGTCTTCAAAGTTTCTTAAAATACTTACAGCTGATGCTGGTAATTTGATGAATGTTTTTTTTAAATCTATATTACACAATAAACATATAATATACCCATCAATATATTAAGCGTCATCAGCGGATGATGATGATGATAGACTGTTTGACCCATGACCGCCATTTTGTGTGTGCGCATGTGCCAGTTCACAGAGCCATTGTGGTGGTATCATATTGTGAGGTATCTACAGATTTGTACTCTCAAAATTGTTAGTTTAATTTACTCAAAATAACAAAACTTTATGTTGTCCATATGTCCGTCTGAACTCTGAATATTACTCATTCAGATAAATTATAGAATCGTGAAATCATAAGTGAAATGAGTAAGGTTTTGCCCATTGCCCACTGCTGGACCTTCATTTTCTTTCAATCTCTTTTCTGTCACTTGTTGTCTCATCCATGTTTTTCCCCATACTGTCCCACAGCTACGCAAATGCCTCTCTCTCTCTCTCTCTCTTTTTCTACTAAGCATAACGATAGGAATAAATCCGAAAATTGTTTATTTGTTGTTACATTCCATAAACCAGTCACTCTTTTTATAAGAGGGGTACAAAGAGCCCCCCTGGGGCAATTAGCTTCGCCCAAGGTGTTGGGCTCACCCTAGGCTACTAAGCCCTACGGCCACGTCAAGGCTTGAATCATGGTGGGAGCCGGCGACCCCCTGAGTAGAACTTCGTGATTGGCTTGGAGGACGTAACCACGGATTGAAAGACACTGCTTTACAACAACCATATTCCTGTGTTTCTTTATAGGCTAATAAATAATAATGGCTATATACCTACCGTTTATTTCATGACCACCTCTACCTTCAGGGCTGGGTTGTCATGACGAAAATTAATGAGCAAATCTCTCGGTCGTTGGAACGTACCTTCGGAGTATATAATCTTGGTTCCAAAAGCAACGCAGACCTCCTTACTCCTTACGGTGTCGGCTTGGTTCCTATATTAAGTATTACAGTAATTTCATTACATAATATCCTACACGCAAAAAAGTCACCTTACAACTTTCGTTTATTTAACATTCATGAATATTATATGCTTTTGAATCAATATTTAATTTCTATCGGATACGTTTGTGATTATTTGAACTTGTATATTATTATGTTGTAAACGAGCTCCTCGTGCGATTTCGAGGAAACAAGTTCATGATGACCTGATTAAATGAGAGTAGAGGTTAGGTCGTTTTAGTGATAGTTGAATGAGGCAAGTCTTATGATGAGTTGAATGAGGCAAGTCTGATGATGATGAAGTCCGCATTGGTTCTTGGACGAATTGAAGAAAATATGTACACACTGGCAGCGCGGTTTCACCCGTGTACTTCTCATTCCCGTGGGAATATGGGAATAAATTATAGCCTATGTGTTATTCTGATGTATAAGCTATGTCATTGTAAAGTTTCATAAAAATCCATTCAGTAGTTTTTACGTGAAAGAGTAACAAACATCCATCCATCTGAAATTAAATTTTGCTCCTAGTAGGTATTAGTAACACAATCTCAGTGTGAATATTTTGGCATAGTTTACAATTTCTTCGCTCAAGAAACTGATTTTGTTATATGTATCTGGTTGCAGATGGAAATGTCACCGCAGGACTCTGGTGGGTGCGTGAACAAGGCGTTCGACGGGATAGACGACGGCTTCCAAACCATCGACCTTCGGAACCGGCGGGAGGATGGGCACAGGGTGAGTGATGAGGATGTTGGATGATGATCAGACTTAAGGCCATCCATAGTCCATACATTACGTCACACGATATTCACGATTTTCAGAATTCACATTCACAACACCTCCCTAGTCTAACTTATCATACGTTGCATTTGAGTATTTTTATTTTGAGGTCGTGGCGTTAAGAAACCCTTGCCGAGGTTGGTCCGTGGATGGGTGACCATCTTTACATACTGACACTTCTCCGTGCCTCAGAAAGCACGTTAAGCCGTTGGTCCCGGCTGTCATTCGTGGATCTTTGACAGTCGTTACGGGTCGTCAGAAGCCCGAGAATCTGACAACCAGTCTTACCGCGGGGTACCATATTACCCAGTTACTGGGTTGTTGAGGTCCGATAGCAATCGCTCCATATAAAATACTGGTATTCAGTTGAATCCGGTTAGACTGGAAGCTGACCCCAAAATATAGTTGAGAAAAGGCTAGGCAGATGATGATGATTCATATTATGATAATTAATATATAAATAATATATATTAATCAAAATTCACGTTTTCACGGCTTTGATGAAAAGTAGTAAGAACCTTGTACTTTAGGTTGAAATGAGTTTTTTTACAGCCCATCCAGCATCGCTTAGAATATTTTTCTTTTTTTTTATGTTAAGAAACGTCATTGCTTCCCTTCCCTTAAAACTTTCCCCCCACTTACCATCAGAATAGACCTCAATAGACATGACACTTCAACTTAATTATTTAAATTGATGTGACAGAAACAAAGGAAAATAAATTTGCTGCTTTTTTCTTTGTTTATTTTGATTGCTTTTGATTGTGAATTATTATTACATATTTTATAAATATATGTTTCAAGTGAAAAAAGAGCGATAAAAAGTCCAGTGGTTATGGGCTCGACCTCTTGAGCTAGTGGTCTGGATCCTGACCCTCAGGTGACTTAAAATCGGTATTTTGTTTTCTTATGTTTACGCGAATTTCACTTATTATAATGAAACTTTACGGATTTTATCGCGGTTTATTAAGTTTTTTACAAGCCCGACGTTTCGGATACTTTACAGCAACCATGGTCACGGGAGGACTGAACGAAACGTCGGACTTGTAAAAAAACTTAATATACCGCGATAAAGTCCGTAAATTTGTTTGGGCCAGGGCATAGTCCAACAAGTAACATTCAACACCCTCTTCATCTGATTCTAAAGAGACTCGTGCCCAACAGTGGGACATATAAGGGCTGAGAGACGAGAGAGTTTGTGCTGTGAAATAAAATATGTTTGATTAACTAATCATCATCATCTCTATCAACTTTTCCTCTTTTTCTAAAAAAAATATATTTAAAGCCCATTTATTTCAGAGGTCTATTTTTAGTTTTAGAACAAGTGGACCCACGGAGAATCACAAATTTAGGTATCATTTAATTTAGATTGAAAACCAACCAGACCTCTTAAAGTTAGCACGTGCGCAGATAAACGCCGCCATAGTCGACTCCACCGACAGAGAGTATAGAATTCTCTTTTAAATATTAAAAAAAAAAAAATAAAGCGATAGAATTAAAAATGTCAAGAAGAAAATATAATATTTCGTGGTCACAAAATGCTATGATTGTCTATCATTCATCATCACTGTCTTCATTATCAGCCTGTTTTCCGTAAACTGCCTTTAAAAACGCTAAGACAGCCGAACCCCCCCCCCCCCCCTCTTATCCAGCTAAAACCAGCCACCAGTTGAAAATTAAATCTACTAGGGGGCAGAGATAAAGCAAAGCAAAGAGTAGAAAAAAAACTTGATGAAAGAAATCCGACAAATTCAAATTAGCCTAAATAGCTTCACCCGGGTTGAATTTAGCGCCCAATCGACCTGCTGATGATTATTATAGCCTGTGTCACTCAGTCATAACAGTAGATTACAGACTGTCTTATTAGATTTTATGGTTTTGAAGTCCTATAAATGAACTCATAAACTAAATATTTTTATAACTAGTAGAGATAGAAGAAGCAAAGAAGCTTATATAAATGACAAAAGGAGTCTACTGCGACATCCAAAGCACATGAGCTAACTATTTAAAGCTTGGAGTAGCCAATTTAAAAGTTGTAGGTAATCCTATAAAAGGGTACCAAAAAAAAACTACAATAAAAGATTGAAATATATTTTGTCAAACCATAGAGTTCACATTGAGTTTTTTTTATTGTCTTTTCCAATCTGTTAGATCTTCCCGTGATTGCTATAGAGTATCCGAAACGTTAGGAATAAACCACATTATAAAACCTTTTAAGCTCTCTTAACCCAAAGTGTCTGTTGTGGGGTACCCTATACCCCCGTATATATACACTAGCGGGTCCCTCTGACCCCAGTAGCCGGCGTGCTCTCGGTAGGGTCGCACCGCGGCGGCTTACCTCTTAAACTTTTGTCGAGACGTAACATGTGCTAACTTTGGTTGTGAATATTTTGAAGTCGGTTAAAAATGGTACGTAATGTGCAAAACTGGAATAATATTCTCCATACATATACAATATACATGTATCATTAAATAAATTAATGATAAAAAAGTAAGCTGTCACGTTTACGTCACGTTATCTATGTTAACGTTAGAATATCTAATTAATAAAATCTATGAAAGGTAGAATAAAAAAAAGACGTCGTGCCATTATACCCTCACTACTTACTGCAAAGGCGTGATAGTGGATGTCTCACATAAAAAATAAAGTACCTGGTTGACCGAGCATTTGCTCGGTACCCTTAGTGATAAAATACGATAAAATTTTTCTTCCAAAAAAAAATGATCTTAAAAAAGGAAAAAAAAAACTTCGGACTGGAGATTCGAACCAGCCTCGTTCGGATTTAACTGCCTAATTTCACCACTAAGCTACCATGACATATCATTTGACAGCGAAATTTACGTTCGTATTCTAATCATATTTTATCGATGCCTCAAGACACGGATAAAAAAAAAATTCTAAAAATGTATCCTAGCTAGATCGATTTATCGCCGTTTTTAACACATGTATACAAAATTTCATGAAAATCGTTGGAGCCGTTTCCGAGATCACGATTCTATATATATATATATATATACAAGAATTGCTCGTTTAAAGGTATAAGATATCATACAATATTAACTTAGTCCAGTAGCTCGTAGGATTTTGTGTGACGGATATAAGAAACGGAATCTAGTTAAATAAAGTATAAAATAGTCGCACGTTGAGGACGGAGTCCTCCCGTGACCATGGTTGCTGTAAAGTATCCGAAACGTCAGGCTTGTAAAAAACTATATTTAGTTTATTAACCGCGATAAAATCTGTAAATTTGTTTCATTATAATGAGTGAAATTCGCGTAAACATAGGAAAACAACCGTCGTACGTCCTTTGGCGGGATTCGGACCCACGACCCGTGTCTAGTCTTAACCAAACCTTTAAGTTATTAGACTATTTAGGTTCTATTTAGAAAAGTATGAAGATATGAAGTTAATTTTTCCTATAATAAATGGTTAAAGGAAACGAGATTATTTATCAACTAGGAAATGACGATACAATAATACATAAATATACTTTATATTTGTTTATTTTAATCATCAATAAATATTATATACTAGCTTATTCCCGTATCTTTGCTAGTGTTAATTTAGATTCACAGATAAGAAAACTTGTCTACGTGTTTTTCACGTTGTAATAAAAGATCTTGTACTTCAAGCATAACAATACGTTTATTCTAAATGACTTATTTTATATTAGTTTTCAAAACGCAACTAAACAAGTACATAAAATGTTTTAAGACCATACAAGTTACTATTATATTCTTGTGCTTAAGAACAATCATTTTAAGAACCTGTATTATGTCTACATCGGAATTATTAGTTGCACTGCGTATGCTTAGGCGTTTTTCAGTAATCTAGCTTCGAGAATAGGGATGTTGACACATGTTACAAATTCATGTAAAGTTATATTTTACATATTAAATACAGTATTTGAAAACCTAAAATAACATTTAAAAAGTCTACTTATTTGTATTAAAATTTAGAAAATTAATTTAAAATGCGTTATTTATCATGCATGATCACGTGACTGTAAACGCCAATAAGGCGATGACGTCACTGAACAATGAGCTAAGTACAAACTCACCTAACATAGCGCGGGCTCTGTACGCGGTGTGTGACGTAATGACGCTTGGAGCGTTTTAACGGCAATTTTAAAAACTATTTTTCGTTATTTAATTTTTTGTTAAAATTGGACATATTTCCTTACAAAAATATATTTTTCGTGTTTATCTATAGTATATCTATTAAATAAAATCAATTAAAAAAAATAGTCAACATCCCTATGGTGGTAGAGACGATTTGACATCGAATAAGATTTTTAATAGTTATTACGTAGTGGCTGTTGCTTTCAGACTTAAGATCTGGTTTTCTCCAAAAGCGGTGGAAGTCATCATTAGCGCTATATTACAGCCGCTTCATGACGCCACTGCTTTTTGGGGAAACCAGAGCTTTAGGGCCGGTTTACGCATTTAATCGAGCTTAGAGACTTAAACCGTATTAATAATAAAAGTTAATAATAATACCTGTTTCCAGATTGATGATGATTTTCTATAGTCAATATCAGTCAGTGAAATAGCAGAGCCGTTACACGATGAGTTTTTCAAATCGGGCAAGTAGTTTTTGAGTTGACGCGTAACGCGCTATTTAAAAAACTAAAGTATTTTATATCCCACTGCTGGGCACGTGTCCAATACGGTTCATGAACTTGACACATCTTATAGGACCTTAATTCTAATCAGACATGCGGGTTTCCTCACGATGTTTTCCTTCATCGGTGAGCGAACGATGGTCTTAGAGCTTAGAAATTTAGAAACAGCCATTTCAAGGAACCTCCCGGGATCAAGATCAAACTGGGACCTCATAATCAAGAGGCGAAGGCCCACTGGACCATCGTCGTTGTTATGTGTCTATTATATTTATTGTAATTACTTAAATTAATATTTGCAGAGACTAAACTTTAGTTTAAGAATGTTTATACCCGTCACCGCCGTTTTACACGCGACATAACCTTTTTCCTCAGATTTTTTCGGGACTATACTATCACCTTTTCTGGGTCTCAAACTATATCCATTCAAAATTTCATTTAAATCGCTTTGATGGTTAGACGTGGACTAAACGTAGAACAGTTTGTTCTTATCGTGACATTTTTCTTACACAGAGATTTTTCATAGTCGTCATAACTTCTAAAGTAAAGTCCGCTTGGGAAGGCCACACAATCTGGATTATGTCTTGCAGGTGGTAAAAAATAGTGTCAAACATTTTTTAATAAATAGTAATAACCATTTGGTCATGAAATTATAAGGTCTTTTTCCGAGCCATCTCACTGACAAGCGATTTTTTTTTCAAAAAAATAACTCATTTTTTTTGGGTTTCTCGATGTTATAATGAAACAACTTTTACGGATTATAATGAAACAACTTTTACGGATTTTATCGCGGTGAGTCCTCCCGTGACCATGGTCGCTGTAAAGTGTCCGAAACGTCGGGATTGTAAAAAACTAAATAAACCGCGATAAAATCCGTAAAAGTTGTTTCATTATAATGAGTGAAATTCGCGTAAACATAAGAAAACAATAACTTTTACGGATTTTATCGCGGTTTATTTAGTTTTTTACAAGCCCGACATTTCGGATACTTTACAGCAACCATGGTCACGGGAGGACGAAACGTCGGACTTGTAAAAAACTAAATAAACCGCGATAAAACCCGTAAAAGTTGTTTCATTATAATGAGTGAAATTCGCGTAAACATAAGAAAACAATATTTCTCGATGTTTTTTTATCGGTCCTAAATGTGTATTTTTATTTGTTATGTGTAGTTTGATTTATAATCATTCATAAAAAAAATTATAATACGAGTGCAGTATGGGATAAATATAACACAGTGACTATCAACCTGTATACGATTAAAATTAAATAAAAAAAGATCTATACACAATTCTCGTGTTGTGTGTTTATTGCCAAACTCCCCCGAAATGCCTGGATCGATTTTCATAAAATTTTGTGTGCATATCGGGTAGGTCCTTCACGGCGAATCGATCAACATCTATTTTTCATACATTCACTAAATGAGGCAGCAGCTAGTCTTTATTTTTATATAATGCACCTAATTTTAAGAGAGATCTTCAACAATAGTATTGTTATCCTCTGAACACCAAGGATTATTAAATGAGTTACGTAGTTTAGATTATTAATAACAAACAAACATTTCACACTTATGAACTGTTTAAAGTTAGAGAATATTTTAATTAAAGGTATCTTCCCTTTATTATAGATATATGGATGGGTATTAGTAGGTGTTGTTCCACATTGCATGTATGTGTATGAGAGGATGTCGGACACAGATCAGCTCCATTGTGGCTGCATTACTGCCTGAATACACCCATTCAGGCCATTCAACGGGACACGCTTCAAAGAGCCCTGGCGGTGCGACGCCCGCTTCCAACTTGTCCTGCATTTTGACTTACGACATACTTACTACTCTGAACAATATATTTTATGGTTGTATGGGTATATTACTCATATTACTTACTGAAAAGAGCAACCCAACAGAGTTTCTTACTATACTAATATAGTAGAATGTATTTCATTTTTTGTAACAGAATCTGAAAAGATTAGTTCCACTGAGTTTGTTTCGCCGGTTCTTCTCAGTGGGCTTGCTTTGGAACCGGTATATATAACCGGATAAGCCATCGCAAGATTGCAACGACAGCATAACTGTCACTTTACGCTGGTATTATGTGAGCGAGAGAAACCACCCCGGTCGTATTGACCCGATTCGGCTGAAATGCATGCGACTCTTGCTAACAGTGAACCTTTAACAGTTGCCTATCCTGAGACGGTAAGATGGTAAGTCTCGCTGTCACGCTGTCCTGCCCACCTTATGAACACCGATAGAGTGAGTCAACCCAGCCGCCCACCTCATCCTCTTATACCAGTCTGGATATTCCTATCCACATTTTCTCAATTAATATAATTGGTACCCTCTTGTGAATCACATATTTTTCTACTCCATATATTACTTTAACGGGCTATGTAAGCTATTCCGACAGTAGAATAGAATAGAAAGAAAGATTGAAAGAAATATTTAGAATAGAATAAACAATTATTAAGGAATATTTAGTAATGTAGATATAGGATTTTTTGTTACATTTTTACTATAAAAATACAAGCTTTTAGAAGCCACATACATCATTCCAGAAAATATTTAAACAGTAAAATTTATAAATACACTACGTATGGGACCGTGCACAAGTGGTTTTTAAAGTGAAATTTTTATTGCATCATCTCAAACTTTTTCGTCTGTGTGTTGCATGTCGCGTGACGGTTTAAGGCCAAGCTGACCGTGTAGTGTATAGACTATTACTCATTTGTGCCAGTGCTCCACGCATTTTTGTTTGTTTTTAGTTACATGTATAGATAATGTGAAAAAAAGTTTCACTTTTCACAATCCTTTTTTTTTCATATGTACATAATATTGTCATCTATTTCTGAGCTATGATCAAAATTTGAAGTATTAGAAGTTTAAAAAAAAAAACTAAGTTGAATAAAACACAATTTTCATAAAAAAATATGGGTAAGAATTCCTTGATGCGTGTCTCCGACTCGCACTTGCCCACTAATATGACTTGTCTCATACATTGTCATTTGTGAGTATGGTAAGTGGGTGGACGGTGGTCGTGCCGTAAATCTTGACATCAAATTCGATCAACTTATTAGTTCCGGCGCATTGTTATACAATACTACACGAGACCGCGTCTCCGCCCGCTTGCACTACGTAAACTATATACAGAATTAGATAATTTGTACATCCTCTATCTACAAAAAATGTACGAAGACACAGAGAACTTGTTAATTAGGTTAGATTAATTAGATTTTACCAACTCACATTTTTGTATTCATAAATTATTTATAGATTAATGTAAATAATAAAATGTGATTAATAAAACGATTACACTAGACCTTTTAGTCTGAAACACAAGACTTTCTAGTTCAGGTAGTCAATTCACATAATATTGTAAATACCTAAGAAAACAGTGTGTAATTGAAACTATAGATTTCTTTGTACTTATGTAAGTTTGTGAAATAAATATTATTATTATACCACCTACCTTCACATACATTCGAAGGACAAAACCCTCCTTACGCAGTCAGGTAACCCTTATATATAATTCTGCTGTATGTATGTATGTATGTCATTGAACTATTCCTAAACGGCTGCACTGTTTTGAATGATTTTTTTTTGTGTGCGTTTACTTGGGACTTGAGAATGGTTTTGATTTACAATTTGGACAGTTACTAGATATTTTGCACAAGACAACATCCGTCGGATCCGCTAGTTAGTATAATTATATCTTCTATAGATTCGGCATGAACTATCACCAAGTGATCAGGCCGCCGGTATGCTGTGCCGTGTTCTCGGCTGCATGGGTACCACTTTGTACTCGCGTGAAACAGCTTCGCTGTTTTGGAGACGCTTGCTAAGATAGGCAGTGTATGTATTTCATGTGCCAGGATAACATAAGGAAGCACATGGCTAAGCTGATTAACCCTTAAGCTACACTTAAAAAACTTTAATTTATTTAGAACATAGCTAATAGCTAACTAATACTACCGATTTGTCAAGGTTTAGGTGTTTCTGTTTTAGTAGCTATAACACAAATTGTTTGGAAATAATTATGAGAACTCTAATGTGATTCGTACTTCATCATCACTACATATTATAAAACAAAGTCGCTTTTTCTGTCCCTATATCCCTTTGTACGCTTAAATCTTTAAAACTATGCAACGGATTTTGATGCGTTTTTTTTTTAATAGATAGGACAATTCAAGAGGAAGGTTTATCACTACATATTATAAAACAAAGTCGCTTTTTCTGTCCCTATATCCCTTTGTACGCTTAAATCTTTAAAACTATGCAACGGATTTTGATGCGTTTTTTTTTAATAGATAGGACAATTCAAGAGGAAGGTTTATGTATATAATTTATTAAGTTTTTATATACATTGGCTAAGATATAACAATAACTGTTGAAGGTGTCGGGAAAAAATAGGCCGCTTGGGAGTTTTCAACGAAAACGCTGCCTAAACCCTTTGAGATATAACAAAATAATGTATGGTGAAATTGTGTATCTTAAACAGGTCTACAAAAAAGTCCGCGATGGCATATGTCTATCTCTTAGGAATATCATACTACATATATCCATTTAATACTTAAAAAAATGGGCAATTATAGCGCGATAATTTGAAAGTTATTTACACATATACGGTATGAATCCTTATCATTTTAAATCAGTTAATTGGCATGTGCATTTTATGAAGATAATTTTTGCCCTTTACATCATGCAAATTAAATGAATACTTTAGGAGATATGGCAAAATCAAAATAATGCAGAAGAAAATAAATCGTGTTGCTGTGATACGAACGGGCGCGGGTGGTTGTCTGCTGTCTAAGGCCTTAGCACGGCCGTAGTGTATCAACTCTGGTAGACGTAATAATATGATCAACGTATGGTGGAATATATAATAATAGTATAATATATCCTAAATATCCCTACAGAAAATCTGCGAAGGGATATATGTCTTTACATAAAGACATATATTCATTTTAATACAAAAACTTAGTAATTATTAAAATAGAAAATGATCATCATCAGACATGATAAATCTTTAAACCTAAGTTCACGCGGGCGAAGCTGCGGGTAAGAGCTAGTAATATTATATACGGTGTTAATTGAGACAGGCAAATGTTCCGCACTGAACGGATGAAGGGCGATGATGATAATGATATACTATATATTTACTAACACTAACCGATTTTTTAGTTCAGGATAGCTATCCTAATATTTCCTTATTTTCCAGTGCGACACGGAGTTTGGTGCGGGCGGGCCGGATGAGCGCGAGCTGCGCTGCGGCTGGGGCGTGCTGCGTCCCAAGTGGCTGCAGAGGTTCCGCACCGCCAAGTGGGCGCTGTTCTGGCTGTGCTGGGCCGGCGCCATACAAGGTGAGACAGACAATAGATATAAGAAAAGAAAAGAAAGAATAGAATGGTTACAATATACCAGGTACTTATAATAGTCCCCGCGGCGATAAAATATACACGTAAAACCTTTTTATAATTATAAATATTATAATAGGTTATTATTCTAGCATGCGATTACAAAATTACCATTAAACTAATGCATATGCGTGAAGGAATCGTTTGCATGCACCGTTCGATCGAAACACCGGTATTACGATAGCTTCCGTGACAGCTGATGGGGTGCGGCCTGATAATTATTGTTGAGAAATGACATGGCGCAATACAACTATTTACGCGATAGATGGATAGGTAAGAGGAACGGTCTAGTCACACGATGGGAAGTCAGCTTCGTCCATGAACATACACAAGTTAACCTGAGACTAGTAATTCACGTTTTGTCTGTTCTAAGACGAAAGACAGCAAAGAAAGAAGAAGGGAGAAACAAGTAGGCTGGTAGACAGTGGTATCCGTACAGAGAGGATTGCGGCATCAGCACTCCCACTATAACATAACCGACCTATCACCCCCCCCCCCCCCCTAGACAAGTGGCACAAACGCTAAACGAAAATAATATAATACAATACTTATAATTGTATGGGAATGACACACTAGCTTACGAAATGTAATTTGAGTCAAGGAATATTACAATAATTATAATATTTGTTTCAAACGAAGTAGTTTTTAGCAAGGCTTGGAACCGGTTTGAAAATAACCGGTTTTGTACCGGTAAAAACCGGTTTTATCTTTTATTTCGTTCGGAGTAGAAACGTTAAAAGAACGTTATTATGAACCCAAATTAACCGGTTTATTCCGCAAGGGTACGCGTCGCTGTCAGACTGACAGCGACTGTCAGTACCTACTACGTCTAGAGATGTAAAGAACTCGAGCCTTTTGAGTCTTAAATTTTAGACTCGGCTGACAAATTGCACAGCTCGACTCGTTATACCAAGAACCCCAGACTCGAGCACTTAAGTCTAAATAAAGACACGAGCGCAACATGGCGCTCGAGTCTTGATTCGCGCTCGAGTCGTTTTACGCGACGAGTCGCGCTCAAGTTCTTTTCCATTTGGAGTTCCTTTATAAATAAACAGGAAATAAAATATGTAACTTTGTGAGATATAATAGTAATTTAATTATTTTTGTAACGTCTAATATTAAAAAAGAAAAAGCAAAAAAAAAAAAGCAAAAAAAAGCGTAAAATAAAAAGCAATAAATATTGTTCCGTACCCACATAACAAATAAGTGTCGCGTTTTTATCCCTCTTGAGGTACACAGAACATAATAATGCCATGCCTAAAGGCCACATTTAGCATGTTGCCACATAAACTATGTATTTTAAATAAATCAACCTTATTACGCTCAAGACTCGATACGCTCGAGCTCTTTTTAAGACTTGAGTTCTTTTTGAGACGTGAGTTTCTTTTTTAAGACTCGAGCTTTTTTGAAATACGAGTTCTATTTTGGCGCTCGAGTCTTCGAAAAAGGACTGGAGCTCGGGTCGACTCATAGCTCTGAGTTTTGTTAGCACACCGAGTCTTGTAAAATTGAGCCGAGTCTATCGAATTAAGACTCAAAGACTCGAGTTCTTTACATCTCTAACTACGTCACAATCCACATAGACACGCACCGACTTGCTTACGTGCCAGAGGCTTACATTAAATAAAGGGAAGTAATTAAATGAACGGCAATTATAAAATTTGGTGAGCCAAAAAAATCGGCATTTAAAGAATTTGTTTGGCATACCAAGATTTTGTACGCAATAAAATAAATCTGGCAGCAATTTAAAAAAAAAACGTTTATTGAATGAACGCTGGTGATTGTTAAGTTCATTTAAATTATTAGCTGGGTGATGCAAAGAATAAGTTTGAACAATTATTTTGTTAATACCCACAAACTACTAAGAGATACTACCGTATTTAATATCTTTGGTCTGCTAAAATGCAGGGTCGAATGTTGAATGAATGCGTGCTATTTTTAATCATATTTTGTTTACGGCATGTGCCGTAGGTAATGTCATTGCTTAGTTTACGTATTTTATAAACAATTAAATTCTTACTTGACATGTTTATTTGCTATTATTATTATTCATCATCATCATCATCATCAGCCTTTATCCGTCCACTGCTGAACATAGGCCTCCCTCAATGAACGCCAAGACCACTGATCCCTTGCTACTCGCATCCAACGCGGACCTGCCACTGCACGGAGATCGTTTTCCCATCTGGTTAATGGCCGTCCAACACTTCGTCTACCTAAACGCGGCCTCCACTCTTGAACCTTAATGGCCTATCGGCCATCCGTTCTTCTGAGTGCTTGAGTCCATTGCCACTTCAACGTGCTTATTCTTCGCGTGATATCGGTAACTTTAGTTCTCTGGCGAAGGTCTTCGTTTCAAATCCGATCTGCCAAAGAAATACCCAGCATAGCACGCTCCATAGCACGTTGAGCTACGGCAAACTTGCGGACCAGTCGTAAATTAAGAGGAGAACGGGGAGAACGCATTGGTTGAAGACTTTCGTCTTCAAACTCTGCGGTATAGACGACGTGAGAATATGGCGAAGCTTCCTAAATGCTGCCCATCCTAATTGAATCCTCCTATTGGCTTCCCTCTCGAAGTTATGTCGACCTAGCTGCAAAGTATGCCCAAGGTAGACATACTCTTGCACGACTTCGAGAGATTTGACATCGTCGTTAACAGGCCTAGGGAGAACGTGATCATTGAACATGACTTTCGTCTTGTCCAAGTTCATTCTAAGGCCCACTCGTCGGGAGGATTCATTTGGGCTGTGCAGCATCTCCTGCAAACCCTCCAGCGTCTCGGCCAATATAACGATATCGTTGGCAAAACGAAGGTGTGAGATATACTCGCCGTTAATGTTTATGCCACATTCTGCCCAGTTTAAGGTCTTGAAGACGTCCTCCAAAGCATTTGTGAACAGTTTCGGGGAAAGAACATCCCCCTGTCGCACTCCTCGATGTAGTTGGATTGGTCTTGTTTGACCTCCCGTAATCAGAACGGACATAAAGGTTGCTTCGTATAATCCTCTCATCACTTCAACTTATCGCCAATCGACCTGACATCGCTGAAGAGCTTCCAGAACAGCCCAGGATTCAACGGAGTCAAAAGCTTTCTCATAGTCCACAAAGGCAAGGCACAGTGGCTGGTTGTACTCATTGGTCTTCTGTACATCTTGCATTATGGTGTGGATGTGGTCTATGGTGCTAAATCCTCTTTGAAACTCAACCTGCTACGGTGGCTGGAATCCATCGAGCTTTTAGTGAGGCGGTTCGTCATGACCCTCGAGAACAGCTTGTATATATGGCTTAGAAGTGATATCGGTCTGTAGTTTTTAAGAAGGGAGTTGTCACCCTTCTTAAAAAACCAGAACGACCTCGCTTCCATGTCACTCCTTGGGGGAAATGCCCCGATGAAGCACGAAATTAAAAATCTTTAGTAACTCTCTTAAAACAGGTTCGCCACCTGCTTTAAGAAGTTCAGTCGTAATTCCGTCCTTCCCCGGAGCCCTTCCCCCTTTCAGTTGCTTAAGAGCCATACTAACTACATCCAAGCTGATGTTCGGAAGCTCGCCGCAGAGGTGTCATGTTAGGCTGGCACGCGGATCTTTGTTCCGGGGATTGGGTTGAGGAGCGTTAGACGCATACAATTTGCCATAGAAATCTTTAATCTCCGATAAGATCTCAGGCTTTGAAGAAACGGTCGCGCCAGAAACGGTCCTAATCTTCGACAGATGGCTTCTCCCGAGATTCTCCACAAAAATCTTCGACCCTCTATTCTGCTCAATTGCTTCGGTAATCCGTTGCGTATTTGAGCAGCAAAGGTCACGGCGTATTAGTTCGCGGATCTGCTTCGAGAGAAGCTTTATATCTGTAGAAGTGGCGTCTGTGTGTGCTCTGCGTTCCCTCATGAGCCCGAGCGTCTCATCCGAGAGCTTAGATTTCCTGCCAGTACACTTTCTCCTACAAAACCTTTCACCCACGACCCGCATGCAGTCCACCGCGGCACTCAGTGCCTCGTCAACGGCCATAGTAATCTCCGATATATTGAGGCCCACGAATCGGTTTTTTAATTCCAGTTGGAATTTATCTGAGCTTGCCATGGTTTGTCGGTAATTAGGTCGGAGTGTAGACTTTATCAGACGGACTCGCTCTCGCTGAAAGCACACATTCACGGAGCCTCTTACTAATCGGTGATCACTTCCGGTTTTAAACCTGTTGATCACAGAGACATCCCTGAATGTATGTCTTCGGTTCGTCATGATAAAGTCTATCTCGTTTCTCGTCACAGCGTCAGGGCTTTGCCAGGTCCACTTTCTGTGGGGTTTCTTTTTAAAATACGAATTCATTAAAAAGAGCCCCTCTATCTCGAGAAAGTTGACTAGTATTTGCCCCCTGTGGTTACGACTGCCGACACCATGTGGCCCTAAACACGATTCGATACCTGATCGTATTCCTACTTTGGCGTTGAAGTCCCCCATAACAACATTGAAGTGGGCCTTTGAGGTGTTGTGTAAGGCCCTCGAGACATCCTCGTAAGTTGCCTCTACTTCGTCATCAGAGTGTGTCGAGGTTGGTGCGTATACTTGTATCTCCTTGAGGCTGTACCTCTTGGTGAGTTTAACTATGAGATACGCAACCCTACTCGACACACTTGAGACTTCGACAATGTTGTTGACAAGGGACTTGTGGACGAGGAATCCCACGCCGCCTTGTGATGGAGTGTCGCCTTCCCTGGAGTAGAAAAGGTGACCTGAAGGCAGAGTTATGGTGTGCTCTCCCTGTCGTCGGACTTCACATAAACCCAAGACGTGCCAACGGATGTTGCCCAGTTCTACCTCCACTTCAACAAGATGGTCATTGAATCTTAGCGTTCGTCCGTTATACGTAGCCAGGTCATGTTGGTGGTCGAGATTTACTTTGATAATATCTATATTTTTTTACACCATCAGAAAGTAGAGATTATAACGAACCAAAAGGCCATCGTTTTTTTTAAAAAAGCTGATATTTTGACACGAGAATTTACGATTGAAAACCAGTTTTCGTTTTCTGAGGTCGAAATAAGTTGAAAAAATAAATAATTTAAATCAAATAAATTACAGTGTATTTAGAACATAATAAGGTGAGTTTTTACCAAATTTTGCATATATTTTTTTTAAAAGATAAAAATAAAAAACCATAAACTTGGTTATTTGAATTTTTCACATCAATTTTGAGGTTATGTAAAAAAATTGTTTAAACAAAAGTTGTAGATCTTTTTATTACCTACAACTTTGCCATGTAACTCTTTTACATAGGACTTGTAGTTTTGCCGGAAATCGAGATAATACCATTTTTCCTCCTTAAAACCCACCCCCTTCCTCTTCCCGAACTCGGATCGCCCGTAATTTATTTTTCCTTTCATTTTTATCATATTCCCCTTCTTTTCTAATGGGTTTCATCCTACTGTGATTTTTTTGTTTCAAAAATTATCGAGACTGGTCTATAGTCAACCGGCTAGGAGGTTCGTAGATGTAATTTTGTACAAATAATAGTTTAACATCACATGGGCCTTTTGCCATCTTATAACAATATATTGACAATCTCTGTATTGTAATAATGAAGTTACTTACCCATCTCATCAAATTTTACTTTTTGTTTAAATTTTACGTTTTATGTATTTTTGTGTACGTTGATTGCACAAATATAATTATTTTCATAGATTCTTACGACCGTTTCCAATCTGTGTATAAACACAGATTGGTAACGGTCCAGTATGATATAGAAACAATTTAGTTACAACTAAATTGTTCCTATATTATACCTACTTCTCGATATAGGCGACAAAAACCGGTTTTAAACCGGTTTTTTCCGATAAACCTCTTTAAGAACTTTTTTAGCTTAAAACCGTTTAATTAGGGTTAAGGTTAGAACGAAACCGAAACATAAGTTCCCTATGTACTTAGGCGTTAACCGGTTCGAATTTTTTTTCGGTTTCCAAGCCCTGGTTTTTAGACATTTTTACGAACAAAATCAAGACTTTGTCTGAATGAACGTCGAGAGCTAGTGTTATTCCCATACACTAAGTATTCCATTCTATTCTATTCATTTAACATTTGTGCCACTTGAGTAGGGGGGCTACATTTACATAACATTAGTGTTAAAAGTTTTTCTTTTTACTATTCAATAATAGCACTTATACGGCTTACTTTTTCTCTCTATCACTCGCATTTTAGACAACAGCACACCTAGGCACGGTGGTAAATGTTACGATTTTTGCGTGACTTGTTAGTAAAAATCACTCGAATGCAATGAAGGTTAACGAACGACATTAGTATTAATTCAAACTTTTTTTACAACGATTTTTAATATTAAACCGAGCGTACCGGCTGATTTTTTTCTCGGTAGAGACCTGAATCCATTTCTCACATTAGCACAGGTATCAGTTCTCTTGACTCAATAGTCAATTCCTGTAAAGTATCCGAAACGTCAGGATCGCACGTCGATAAACCATGATATATTTTATTACAACGACCATTTAATTTTTTGGACTTTGCTCTAATTGTATAAGGTCTTATTAAATGTGCTCAGGTGCTTCACATTTACAGTAAAAAGGTTTTCCCGCCAATTCGGGTCAAAATTTTAGCTTATTGCGTTAACGAAGGCCACTGAAGGTAAATTTAAACAAATAAAGCGTAGCCTAATTTTATCATTACCTACGCTCACATAACCATCATTCAATGAGAATGAACATCATCATCATCATCATCATCATCATCCTAGCTACGGTAATCCACATATTACGACCAAAACCCATACCTACCACGGAATTCCAAATCGATAATCTTAGGAATATATAACCTAGGATACCCGGATCTATTAACCGGGTGTTCCCGGTAATTTCCCCCGGGAAAGTCTAGCCCGCCTTGTCCCACTCCCGGATATTGAGAAATGTTTGCCGGGAAGATGGTAGGTCACATATTTTTGATTTTCCAGGATATCCGCTTTGTACGTGAAAATAAGATCGGTATGACAGATTGAGTTTGAATGTGTGTGCTTTGGGAGGATACTAGTTCAAACCCGATAGGATAACTTTTTTTTAATCCCTTTCAATTTATTCAAAAATGTTAGTTACCCTTTCCAATCTCTCTAAAATATTGTATAAAATGTTTGGATTAACATGACAGTGTCGTGGTATTTTACCGCCAAGACGCCATATCATCAATGTATACTAATCATCATCATCATTTGGTAGCCTGTTCTCAGCCTTTTAAGCGATTCTAAAGAATACCAACCGAGCCACGGCCAACAGATAATAGTTGTAATAAAATCCTTTTAGAACTGTAATTAAAACAACGAAGTTTGTTTGTTTGTTCAAAGGTAAACGAACCATCCAGTGAAGATATTAAAAAACTTGGATGAAAAACGAATAAATAAGGGAAACTTTAAACAAAATATTTCAAGACCTGTGCAACCATTGCGGATGTAAAGTTGCTGGAATAGACAAGTATTAAAGTTTATTTTTATGTTAGACCAGCTGTTATCTGCAGCTTCGCCTGAGCTACGTAAGATTTGCAACGGCATCATAGCGGGACAATATATAACTTATAGCCTTCCTCAATAAACGGGCTGTCTAAAACTGAAAGGATCTTTTTAATCCGAAAAATGGTTCCTGAGATTAACGTGTTTAAACAAACAAACTCTTCAGATTTATATATTAGTATATCTAAGATAAAACACGCAGGCGCCTTACACGGAAAATAGTGATAACTACATAATATTATGATGGGCCCTTTCTATCAAAGACGCAGCTTAAAATGTCCGTACGTAATTTCGCAGAAACAAGCGTGTTATTTCCTCCCTTAACTAAGAGACATTTTGAGTTACATTGTCTGTGTCTCAAACGTTGATCATAAGATGTCCCGGCTACTGATGGACTATTCTTAAACCTGGTCTATAGGTTGCTAGGCTTGAGTCTACAATTGTAATTTGCACTGTATCTTATACCTATATATATAGATCGGGATCTCGGAAACGGCTCCAACGATTTTCATGAAATTTTGTATACATGTGTTAAAAACGGCGATAAATCGATCTAGCTAGGATACATTTTTAAAAAACTTTTTTTATCCGTGTTTTGAGGCATCGATAAAATATGATTAGAATACGAACGTAAATTTCGCTATCAAATTATATGTCATGGTAGCTTAGTGGTGAAATTAGGCAGTAAAATCCGAACGAGGCTGGTTCGAATCTCCAGTCCAATTTTTTTTTTCTTTTTTTTTAAGATAATTTTTTTTGGAAGAAAAATTTTATTGTATATTATCACTTAGGGTACCGAGCAAATGCTCGGTCAACCAGGTACTGGTTAAATAAATAGGGTTGGCGAACGTCACACTTTCGCTAAGACCGGTTCAGTTGTGTTCCTCAGGTAGCTATGTTCATAGAAAAAAAAAACAAATTCATCAGTCAGGTTCAAATCCTGACTTCAAGATCTTCTATACTAACTATACCTGATATAAAAATGAAGCCCCATCCAGTCCCTATGCATCCCCTGAAACTTATCCCATAAATCTGTCTTACCTGGAGTAATGGCCTGCCAACAGGTGTAGCTGACTTAGTTACATCGTTCCGCTCCACAGCACCCGAATTAATGGGTGACGGCTCCAAATTATGATGCATCTGTTTTATTTGTACATACGTTTTGAAATGGGAATTTGGGACACATCAAAATAGGGTCAAACGAGTCGGTGATGTGCACAAGGTTCCGTGGCTTGTAGTCATTTTTGTATTTATTTGCATAGTTATTGCCAATTGTATAGGCCAAAATACATAAGAAGTTTCCCCACTTTAATTGTGGTGGGTGCACTTGTGGGAGCAATGCCCCGGCCCTGTTCTTCTACCACCATACAAATAAGGAGGATGGTGGCAACCATCCTCCTTATTTGTACCATCCAACAAGGCAAAGCTGACCACTAGCCATAAAATGGCACGTCGCCAGTGCATTAGACGTAGGACATGAAACATAAAATCCTCTTATAACTAAATATTAGCCAACAATTACACCTCGTTAACCTAACTAATTAAGTTTGTAAGAACTTGAAAGCATAAAGAATGGTCGAAGAAAGATGTAATGAAATTATTATTTTCTTGTTTGCCACGAAACGCTCCACAACAAAAACTCATAACGATGAAAATTATTTCCCACTTCCCCTTATTGCATTAAATGCAATATTTATCACAATAAATAACGGGAGCAACAAAATAGTCAGCAATAAGGCAAAAATCCCCGCCCGCCCAGCCGCCCAGCCGCCCTACAAATCATGGGCTTATAAAATTAAACGCGGCTGCACGGACGATAGCAGGCAAACACCACACTGCTATGATGCTTATAATGATGCTATACTTTTTTCATCACTTCAGCAGTGAAGCTCGATACACTCTTTTATAGTAGATTGATTTGTATGTTTTACGTGATAATATGATGATGCTATACTTTTTTCATAAGTGATGCAAGCTTCTTACACGTTTACACGCTTTTATCAGCTACCTCAATTTTCTAGCTCTTCGAATCGTTGGATTAATTTTAAATTTAAAACATCTAGTATGTACCATGAGCATGGTCGTGGTACATACTAGAAAAATATTTTAAAATATAAAAAATACAGTCAGATGAAAAACCTCCTCATTTTTAACCCAAATTTGGTAAAATACATAAATTTACATTAAAACCAAAAAAATAATAAGATAATTAATCACAAGCTTAAAACGTTTCACGTTTCAATTATATTTGGAAAAGTATTTTTATAAATTTATGTTATTGTCATATTACAATTTTAATTTACTTCAATTATTAGAGTATCTTTTACCGGTAAAGCTCGCTATAGCACGGCTCTGAGCGCATACCTTACCGTTGTTTATGACTGGGGTCGGTGAATTTACATTCATTGCTCCTGGGCTTATAATGAGGTCCAGAATGTGACCACGTGACCACTGGAGTATGACTGAGACATCACGCCAACTTCGTTCCATATATTACGGATGTTAAAGCTATATGTATATATTGTAAGCAACCGTAGCGCCATCTGGCGGCTATAAGTCGGAAACGGGGAACAGGTTCCAGTTTACCTGCGTGTGGCGTCACGTAATTGTTGTCAAAGTGTGGGTAGGACGGCCGAGCGTTATGAAGGTCATTAAGTTTGCCTTTAAATAGCGGGGTATAATTATTAGAGGGGTCATTCGCGTCTGTGAGTTTGAGGAGGACGAAGCTCTGCCCGAATTGTATTGTAAAGTCACGTAAGCCATTGTTTATTTTAATGTGTAAAGTGTAATATGGCTATAGTGTGTGTTAATGTATGGGCAGTGTGAGAAAGAATGTATCTTAAAATATGTACCTGTGAACCTTAATATTGTTATTTTATGGATAATATAATAAATGTTTATATGTTTATATTTAAAACGCATTTTCACTTCTGATGTTTAAATCAGAAGTGGGATGGCAAACTCATTGCCCCACAATTTTTCTGACGTTAGTGTGAATTGCTTAATAGGCGCATTAGCGCGCCAGGCTTTAGTTTATTTTTACAGACGGTGGTAAATCTTCACGACACTTTGTGGCTATAGTGTGGTTACTAAAATAATAGCTTGGATGCTGTATGATACTGGGAGTAGCCTTATACAGCGTGAACACAGCAGAAGCAGAGAATAGATGGTCGAGATGACTCAATGCGATACAGTGCGAATGTGGTCTTGTGAATGGTTGAGTAATGGATCAAACACAGAGCTCTGGTATGTTAATCTTGTCTGATATAGCTGTTGCCAAAAAGTGTGAAAGTGATTCAATTTTTTTTTTAATGTTATTAAGTGATTTGTGATTTTTAAGTGGACAGTCGCGTATTTTACTTGGCTGGATAATTGTAGATATAATATTGCGTGCATATTGCTGGAGTAATAAAACCATGTGGTTACTTAATTTCGTATAGCTTACTTTGTACAATGTGATAAAGGGTCTAGTTGTGGATAAGAGGCAAACGAGTAATGGACAAGATGAGCAGCTTTTAGCAGTGTTAAAGGTACATTCATGGATAGTGAAATGAGCCGAGGATATGATAGAATATAATTCGAAGACATATTGTATAAGAGATAGTGAAGGAGAAAAATAATTGTATGGAAAGTGAAACTTGACACATTCGAAGTGGTACAAAATGTCTTTTAATAGCAAGTGCTCTTTAGGTCAAGATAAAATGTTTTACATAATAATATTAAGTATTTCATAAAAAGAGAAGATCTTGTATGTTGAACGTTCTAGTGTGAGAAAATTTTCTTTAGATGGGATTGATTACTAGATGATGGAAGACTAATTTGGTACGTTGAGTATGATAAAAGGTTCATCAAAAGGAATTGATCACTAGACAAGGTTAAGACGAGCTTGGTACGTTCAGTGTGATAAAGGTTCTTCAAAAGGTATTGATCACTTGAAGAAGTTAAGACTAACTTGGTACGTTCAGTATGATGACAGATTATTTAAAAGGAAGTGATGACTAGACGAGGTAAAGATGAATTTATGTTCGGTATGATGAAGTTTCGTGAAATGAAAGTGATGTTCTAAAGTGATATAATGTCCTTTAAAATATGAAAATGATCACCAAGTGAATAAAAGACTATTTTGGTACGTTCAAGTGTGACGAAATGTCCTTATATGAAAGTTTTATTAAATTTACTGTGGTAAGGATTTAAAGTGGTTTGGTAAAGATTAACTCCTTTAAGTGTGTTTAAAGCAATATGAGTGTAAAAGCAGTAAGGTAACGAGTCGTGTGATCAGAATAGAGTGAAATTATGTTGTTTAAGAGTTGAGATATTGCAGATTTGTAATTTGATGTCGATAGGAACGCCGACATGTTGGGTAGCTAAAGTTAAAAATGTTGCTAATAAAGGGAGTTGCTGTGCCTAGTTGCGTGTGTTCACAAGTCAGAGAGACAACTGAAATTTTTGATTTTTAATTAAATGCCAACACTTATGATTATAGGCTTCGGGCCTGCCTAAAAACGTTTTAGATAATATTAAAATAAATTGGGGAAATACTTATCGATAATATCAAACCTAAGAGTCGGTGAGATATTTATTGCCATAGTGTTCAGGTAATATTATTCGGGTAAAGTCGGGTAAATTACACTATTGAATGAATAATGATAAGTATAGTAGTATTATGTGGTAGATAAGCAAATTAATTGTTTAAAGTGCCATTATGTTAAAGTTACACTTTTCTTTATATTATGTTATATTTTTCTTTATCTTATTGGCCTAATAGAAACAAACTACTAGACGTCACCTAAGACTAAAGGGACGGTGCTAAAAGTTTGGTTGGTTTTGCCTAAGCATAAAGATGAACCGTGGCCATATAGATAAAGAATAGACTAGGGTCATGGTGGTGCTGTTTTCTTTCGTACGTTTATTGGAACCTAAGACTAAAGGTACAATAAGGTTACGCGTGCGAACGAAACTAGCACCAGCCTAATAGAAAGTCATGATAATCGAGACAGTTTATGAGCAACAAACTAATTTGAGTTTCTATACTAATATATTTCTTGTGTGACTAGATGTGTAGAAATGTCGTGCCTGAGGGCATGCACGATGCAGGATGGCCGTGTAAGCAACCGTAGCGCCATCTGGCGGCTATAAGTCGGAAACGGGGAACAGGTTCCAGTTTACCTGCGTGTGGCGTCACGTAATTGTTGTCAAAGTGTGGGTAGGACGGCCGAGCGTTATGAAGGTCATTAAGTTTGCCTTTAAATAGCGGGGTATAATTATTAGAGGGGTCATTCGCGTCTGTGAGTTTGAGGAGGACGAAGCTCTGCCCGAATTGTATTGTAAAGTCACGTAAGCCATTGTTTATTTTAATGTGTAAAGTGTAATATGGCTATAGTGTGTGTTAATGTATGGGCAGTGTGAGAAAGAATGTATCTTAAAATATGTACCTGTGAACCTTAATATTGTTATTTTATGGATAATATAATAAATGTTTATATGTTTATATTTAAAACGCATTTTCACTTCTGATGTTTAAAATATGAACGAGAAAACTATATATTATCTTTAAAGATTATAAAACGAATTCACTTCCGCTGTCCGGTCTCTTAGATCTTTTAAAGTACTAAACGGATTTTAATGCAATAGTAATCGCGAGCTAAACTTAGCGAGATAGATCGCTTTAATATAAGTTACGAAATTGTAAAATGCTTCTATTTTGAAAAATAATTCTATTGTTTCTTTTGCTTCCAAAATTGAAGAGGTCTTACAAAATGTAGAACATTTTATAATAATAGGCCTATCAAAAGTATTATATTGTTTTCGACTCTATGAACAAACTAATTCTGAATATCAGTATCTCCTCTATTTTTCTATTGGACCTTTGAAAGGTCAAAAATTTAATTTATTAATCAGAAGATTTGTGACCTTATCTTTCTACAATAAGGTGTATATTGTCCTAAAGATATCTATAACTAGGCCATCCGTCTGTCTGTCTCGAATTTTAAAGTTAATGGATCTCCATTAATAGGTTCTGAGTTAGTCAAAGATAATTAGTTCACAAATGATCTTAACGGGCTGAGTGTCAAAATGTCAGTGACACAACGAGAGCCGGAAGTGCCCAATCCAACATGGCGGGTTCCGGCTTATGATGACTGCAATGTCAACATGGACTCTTTTGTCCATTGTGGGGTCCTAGACTAAGATTTCCGGTATTTTGTCCTCATAACGTGATAAAGACGTTATGACATTCAATCAAATATACCGCTAATATAACCTATCAAAGAACAGTAAGTTTTTGTAAATAATGTAGACATATCTAATTAGACATATGCTAATGCATGCTAATGCTAATTGCTAATGCTACATGCTAATTTTACTCAGAAACAAGTTGTAGAGGTAGAGCCATTGCTTCGAATCGGGCCGCAACGACCTCTTTTACACCATAAGTGTCAGCTATACTGTCGCGTTTCGTTCGGTAGGTGAGATTCCGGTAGCCCAGTGGGTGGGATAGGGAAAAGAAGGGAAACGTATCTGCATAACCCGTCGATGTCGGCTTTGGTAGTCCCTTTGACTTTGACTCTGACTCTAACTGCTCGGGTTCTGGTTTATAAAGAAGAAAAAGCAGGACGAGTTGACGAGTTGACGAGATTTTCTGTAAATAAAAATAAGCATCTGGCAAGTAGAAAACTATATCGGGATAAATTTTTAAAAGTTGTTTCACTGTGTAGTTGATTCAAAATATGGTAGAAGGCGCTCGTGCTGCATTTGTACCACCATCTTGCTTGTTACTCCCTTGAAACAGGTTTGCGTGTTTCGGAAAGGGCAAGATCGGCTGTGTAATAACTGTTACACCGTTTTACGGTGAATAGCAAATATACAATAACACCAGATTGTACTTATCCCAGGATTATGATAAGTTTTTACAATATCTAAACAGACATCCTAGCAGTCTAAGCCCTAGCAAATATTATAGCATCGAACAATACAGTTTAATGGTTTTAATATTTACTTAAGCTGAGGTGACAATAAAAACATGTAATCTTCATTCTATTAAATATTATGTTACAAAATAACATCATTTTCATCATGTCTTCGTGCACTGCTCTTGTCTCTTGAAATCGTCTTTACACGTATCTTACTTACCTACTGTTCCTTTAAAGCAGCCACCTTTGAAGAGACAAAAACATTCGCCACAGTTAGTATACTACAGAACTATACTAAATTTACAATTTTACACCTATGAATTAGTTTAAAAGAAAGACATGATGGGGAATTTTGATATGTAGTGTGTATACACGTAGATATGTAGTGAGATGCCTCGACGATAAATTTGACTTAAATGTGGCGACGTGCAAATGGTATGACGCTGTTATTTATATATTTGATGACATATTTCATTATTGATTTTTATAAATAGCAATACCAACATACTATGTACATGTTGGACATGCCGGGCTTCATGCGAATGCCAACTAAAAAAAAACGAGAACCTGATGAGCTCATAAGCGACTCTGACTGCTCACCATCATGTAGCTATCACATAAAAATATAATATTCTACGGAATCTTAGAGTGCTAATGACTTACCCGTCTTACATCTCCGTTGAACATACAATAAAGTCTTTATAAAGTTTTATAAAATGGAGGGAACAAAGTAAAATGGCCACCGCGCACCTGGTGTCTGGCGATAATTCTAACGCTCGGGAATTCACTAAACTTTATGACAATGTTACAGGATGGATACTTTAGATGCTATTATATAATGGCAAAAGTAGACTCAAGTTGTCCGAGAGAGCATTGATTAGCAGTAAATGTGGGTTGCCGATGAGTTCTTCATGTTTATGTTTAGTTAGCAATTGAAGATACATGAATAAAGGCAGAAACACACTTACGTGTCGTGGCGTGTCGTGACGCGCCAGAAGCATATCGGTTTCATACATTTAAAATGGTTAGGGATATATTTGCGTGTCGTGTCGTTGAGACAAAACACTATCCCATCAGACAGCCTTGACGTTAGCAAATGAGAGCTCAAATCTGACGCGTTTTTCATTGTTTTTGTTGACCCGAAAACTGCTCAAAGTTTTCTATAAAAAAATACTTTAAACAAACATATTAAAACTTTTCTAACCCCGTTACCGTGTACGTTAATTAAATATGATTTTTCACCACCGGTTGCGTACCTCTAACTTTTAAATGAACCCTCGGAGGTGTCAAAATAATTAACGAGTATCACACGAGCAAGTTTAGATTAACTCGCGAATTATTTAACTAGCTCGCCAAAATGTTTGTTACCCCGAATAATCCTTTCCAAGTACGTAGTGAATGGTGACGAATAGTGGGCTAGTTCCCGTGGGGTATAGGAGTACCAGAGCAGTTTTAAAGATTTTTGTACTTAGGGAGATGGACGATAGGTTGACCCGTCAGATCACGATAGCAGTTGACATTTTGAGGAGAAGAAGCACGCCAAAGCTGGACCGGTCACGTACGACATATTTCATACTCACAATTCATAGGAGATAACCGGTAGGCTAAAAGAATTTTGGAACAACGCCCTTTCAATATTGGCTTCTCTAAACCTGGGAGGGTATAAGTCTATTTAATGGAACATTTAGATACCAACACGGTAATACCTTGGGCGAGCTCAAAATAAGTATCAGTGGAAGAAGTAAGATTTCACGCCATTTTGGAACTGAAAATTTGAAATTGAAAAACGGGAAGCTTAAGAAAGCTTTCTTTACTACCGGATATACTATCTACATTCAGAATCCAAGACAAATCTCGGTCGATATATAAAATAAGATTTAATTAATTAAAGTTCTTTATGTAATAACCATAACATAAGTTCTTATGAGCTGACGACGTGATATACTGAAAGGGTAGTTCTTACTTCTTTCATATAATTAAATTCCTAGGGAGGGATGCAATCTGCCGCCCCGTAATGGTACCCACTACGATCCGGGATTTCTCCGCGAACAGCCTTACTGTGTTTCGGAGATAAAGACAGGAAAAACATTGTGATAACCGGCATAGAAAATGACCACCGCAAGGTGAGGATCGTCTCAGGACAGATAACACATGAATAAGTTGCCAGGGCTAGTCTCATGTATATCTATGGGGGACGCTATCCTCTTTTTTTTCTTTAACGCCGGGAAATGTACTGACGCATCCCGCAGGGGAGTGGGTCTCCCCAGGCGGGTATGTGGGACTCGCTGCGCCCGAAAGCTGGTAAGTGGACGCAGCTCTACCCACTAAAACCTGGCGAGTGCCATCAATGCCGCCTTTGGTGAGGCGCCCCGGATCTACTAGCACAGGGCACCTCGACGGCCAGTCAGTCCCCTCAAGGGGCCAACGCCACCTCCACAGAACAAGCCCTCCCACCGTCAGGACAGTACAATGAGGCGAGGCTCCCATCCTCGCCCCTTGCCCCCTACTCTTTTGCCCCCTCTTCTTATAAGAGGGGTACAAATAGCCCCCTTGGCTCAATTAGCTTCGCCCAAGGTGTTGGGCTCACCCTAGGCTACTGAGCCCCGTCGCCACGACAAGGCTTGAACCATGGTGGGGATGGGGGACGCTAGCCTACCTTTAACCGGTTAAATTAACTAGTATACATACATATCGTTTTTCTTAACTAAACTAAAATACAAAATGAAAACCGTTATCCATTTAGTTTTGAACTTCCTTCGTTATAACGCCAATTAGTTAGAAGTGGATAAATTCGATCGTAAACTGTACAAGTTAAAAACTACCGTTTCGCTTTATCTGAAACTCTAGGTTAGTATTTTTCAATTATTTTCATGCCGCTTTAGAATAGTTTATTTTTGGCAAGAGTTTTATAAGAGTTTTAATAAAATCAATTTTATTTTTGCCTTCTAATCTTCTTTTTTATTTATTAATCGTTAAAAGACCGAGTATGACTATAAAAAAGCCATGTCAAATGGCTATGAAAACAAATCGATTGAAATCATGCTTAAGTAATTAAGTACCTGGTTGACCGAGCATTTGCTCGGTACTCTTAGTACCCAAAAAAATGATCTTAAAAAAAGGAAAAAATAAATTCGGACTTGAGATTCGAACCAGGCTAGTTCGGATTTAACTGCCTAATTTCACCACTAAGCTACCATGACAAATTATTCGACAGCGAAATTTACGTTCGTATTCTAATCATGTTTTATCGATGCCTCAAAACACGAAAAAAAAAAAAGTTTTCTAAAAATGTATCCTAGCTAGATCGATTTATCGCCGTTTTTAACACATGTATACAAAATTTCATGAAAATCGTTGGAGCCGTTTCCGAGATCCCGATTCTATATATATATACAAGAATTGCTCGTTTAAATATATTAAGTAATTAATATACACTGAGATTCGTGGTAGTTTTGTAAACTTACTTATGTACTTTGAATCCAAAATATACACAAAAAAGTTGCAAATACCAGTTAAGAAATGTTTGGAATCGTTTCATCAACGACTTGTTGCCCTAACAGAAGTTTTAGTTCACGGGCGGTTTAACAAAAACCATATAATATACGGAACCGACTGCTAACAAGTAGCGACATCGATGTCACATCCTAGAGGCACGACAATAAATAATTATTATGTCGACAGAAGTTTTTGAAGTTATTTTAATTTGTTATAACAGATTTATATGATTTACTCTACTAAGTTATTAGATGAGCCCATCTGCCCACCTACCTACCAGGCCATCAGGCCATCAGGCCTAAAAGTCTAGACCTTTCGGAATTAAAATACTCTTTTTAGTAAATTTATATTATAGTAAAGTGCAATTTTTAATTTTTTTATATTACAAAATAAACACTTCTTAACAAACAAAAATCTGCATTTCATCCTATCTAGTATTGTTTTTTTTTTTTCAGTAGTCTGACGGGAAATATAAAACTCGCTTCATTGCGCAAAATTTTGAAACAAAAAACTAATTTCTATTTCGTACACTTATAGTATGTTTTTCCGTATAAAACATACAGTGGCAACACCAATGCAGAGTTTTTGTTTTTCTGGTCCAGCTATATAATGTTTTATTAATACATCAATGTTATGAATGTTATAGTCTCGCGAATGAGACGAGCAGGTAATCAGAGCCAACGAACCGTGGTAATACTCTCAGTACTAGCGGGTAGGATATTGGATTATTTTTTATAGTGGGCTGTATGGCTGTATGGGGCGACGTCTTGGCCTTTTATGGGGAAAAATATGCATCAACATTATTGAATTTCTAATATCATGTAAAACGGGATATTTATAATGTTTTTCACTATCGTTTCGGGGAGTAGTGGAAAGTGAGCGAGACTTAGTTTACGAAATGGTAGTGACGACCTAAAATTGAACTATCTACCGCATAATAAAAATAGGTGTGATAGACTCAATTGACGTTCAAAAAGATACTTTGATGGTACTATTTTGAATAAAATTTTTGACTTTGACTTTGATAATTGAATAACTACCTCCGATGAATGGCCTTGCTGAAAACGAGGTTTTATATAAAACAAGTTCAAAGTCAAAGTATTTATTGCAACTAAGTGGTCTGTGTTGGTTGCAAGTGGCAAGGGATCGATCGTCTTGGCGTTCATTGAGGGAGGCCTATGTTTATCAGAGGATAGAGGCTGATGATGACGATGAAGTTTACAAAATGTTTTCTTAAATATTATAGTAGATAGAACTAATCTAGATGCATTATTACATTCACAAATATAGTCCATGAAAATAAGTAATTAAATACGAATTTTGAGTTTAAAACGAGAACCCTCGATATAGCCTACTTTGAAGAATCCAAAAAGAACCGTGAAAGTCTTCTCCAAATTTACCCCCGAGAAGGGATGAAAAAAAATGTCTATTTAAATTTTATGGGAACGGCAAATGTTAGAAAAGATGGTTTGAAGCTTTAAATTTTTTTCAAAGAGTAAATATATTTTGAACTAATTCACTTATTCACATTCAGAATATTATATACTACATATTAATTGGCTGTAAGGTGGTAATTTCACCATACACAGTATATTTAAAGATTTTATATACTGAATATTTATCATATCTTTTATATTATTTCTTTTGTATTAATTTTATGTTTTATTTAAATAGCTTTTTTTATTAATTTTGCTCGCCATTAGGTGGGCCCGCTCATCTCATTAGCTCCTCGCATCCCGCGCCTGGATGAGAGGTAAATATGTGTCACAGCTAAAGACATAGTTACGCTAAAGTCCTTAATTAAGCAGAACACGTATGCTTTGACTATTTGGCAGAAACAAATATAAGCTTCCTTCATCATCATCAGCCTTTATACGTCTACTGCTGAGCTCAATGAACGCCAAGACGACCGATCGCTTGCCACTCGCATCCAACGCGGACCTGCCACTGCACGGAGATCGTCTTCCCATCTGGTTAGTGGCCGACCAACACTTCGTCTACCTAAACGCCTCCTTAGATGTGTTAAATGTTGAGTACGCTGTACGAAGTCAGTGTCAAGCCTGTTTAGCGAAGGCGCTGATGCCTTTTGAGTGCGAGTAGTTGGTTTTCTTATTTTCAGGAGACTTTATTAAAAAATAAAACCTCTTATTTATATTTTAATAAGGCTTCCTTATTTATGCCTCATTCTCAGGGGGTGGTATTGAAACTTCTTTAATCCCGAATTCGCATACTAGCTATCATTACTAACTACTTAACTACAAAAAATAGTTTTTGTAGTCGTATATACTCTTCAGGGGATAAAACATTCCGATTAAATTGAAAGCCTGTGATCGAAATTCAAAATCATGGACATTATTCGTTCAAAAACCGGTGGATTCCCGAAACGATTCCTATTTTTTTTCCTCCCAACAGTCTCCTACAATCCTTTGTCCGGTAATCTCATGCTAAATGACCAGCCTCTTTCCAAATCATAAGTGATGGGATGTTCCCTGATTCTATATTACTAGGACTAACGTATAGAATATACTTCCTCTTTTGTTGTTCAGTTAATCGTTTGTTGTCGTTGTGAAAATTGTATCTAGCTTTTACCCGCAGCTTCACCTACGTTATCTTGGCATTATAATATTGATATAATACTATATACTTATTTCTTACTAGTCTTACTAATATTCTAAAAGTTGGTAAGTATGGATGTTTATTCCTCTTTCACGTAAAAAACTACTCAATGGACTTTTATGAAACTTAAAAGAATATAGCTTACACATCAGAATAACACATAGCTTATAATTTATGCCTTTACTCTCACAGGAATGGGAATCACGCGGGTGAAACCGCGGGGCGCTCCTAGTATTGGTATATATTGAGAAGTAATCATCAATGATGCAACCGTATCCCAATTGATGATTATTAACGTTGCACGTTGACAAAATGACAGTAAAAGCTATTTAATTTTAATAAGTGCAGATTAATTTTGTTTGATGTCCAAACTCCAATATCGGTTGCAGAAACTATACTGAGTATTAAACCCGTCGTAATCGGCTTATACACGTCATTTGTAAATTAAAATGGCATGATGAAATTACTCTATATGTGTGAAAAGGATAGATGTATTTTAATGTCTTATTTTAATTTTATTTTTAAAGAAATGAACGGTATAAACTAATATACTTTATCTGTTGGATAGACATAGCGCGACACCTCAAAATATTCTTAGATCCGACTATGGCGAAATGTAGGGTTATCTTTATGACCGAGAAATTCGACCAAAAAATAATAATATTGAAATGAAAATACAAATAAAATCTAGCCATTTTTCAAATATATTCGTTATAAAAGTTTGATCGATTGCAAATGTTTCATAATAGCCCGTACTCTATGTATTTAATATTCGTAAGATAAACGGTACTAATTTATGTGGTACTAATAAATGTATGAAAATTTCGTTATAAATAACAGCAGGTACACGCTGTATGTTTAATAAGTAGACTTGTACTTGAACTATGCATAAAATATGTTTGTCTAAACCTTTAATCATAATTGTATTTAACGGGACTGTCAATTAAGTATAATTATGATAAAAATAAAAACAAACACTCCTCGAAAATAGGCGAGGAGGTTATTAGGTTAGCTTGGCAAACATCTCAAGGCGCTGATGAAGGGCCTGAATATTCATAGGCACGCTCCCAGAATCAACGACAGGAGACATCGAGCTGAAACTCCCGAATTTCAAATTAGATATTACATATGTAGGCATATCAAATTGAAGCAAAGAAATTAAATAATTTTAAAATTCGAATTAAATTTCCGATCCATTTTTTTATAGGGCTTAGGATGACCAGCTGACACATGAATCGCAAAATGCTCACAGATTCAGATGGTGTTTAAAGCGCCATCTTTAAAAAAATTTGGCCGATATCTCGGAAAGTGTGCAACATAGATCATTTAGATCAGAGAATCATTTAGACAATTAGGGCCTGTTTCCAATCTCCAGATAAGTTCCGAATAGGCTATTCACAACATATTTGACATATACTCCATACTCTATCTGACAAATAAATAAATGACGATGAAATATGTTGTGAATAGCCTATTCGGAACTTATCTGGAGATTGTGAAACAGGCCCTTAGTATTGTAGAGAAAGTCTCACATATTTCATTTTCTTACTTTTTTCCTTTATTATTATTATATAAGAAAGTTTACACTTTTTTATATAACTTGCTTATATTTTAAATCCTGTTCAGTGTAAACATTTTATCTGTATGTTAATTATGTTATCCTCGTAGGTCATCAAATGATTAATTATAGATTAACTATACTCAATTATAAGTCCATATGAGCTTTTTTAATTTTATGTTAAAAATTCAAAAATCCATCTTTATTTTCAAACCCATTCAGAAGCTTAGGACCGAATGCAATCTTTTTTGAAACGTGCTTTCATCAAGGTTTGGTCAGTTATCCAAGATGGCGAAGAGAAAACGGAATATTGTAGAGTACGAACTCTCTAAACATATTAATGAAAACTTAAGGAATGGACTTTAACCTTAATTAGTCCAAAAATATTACGTATGTGAAATGATTGTATAAATAACAATAATAATAGGGCATGTTCACTACGGGACAAAAGCCTTTTGTTTAAATAAAGAAAAAAAAAACAATAATAATTTAGGGAACACATAAAACCAGGATTGTGGCTTCTCTTCATCCCCATTCACACAACTGGCCCAACGTCGGGCTACGTGTGCTCCAGCCTTAACGGACTAATAACCAACAAATAAAAAATACTTCCTCTATTAGATTGTATAATAGATGAAATTATGACGCTTTTATCACTTTTGTATTCATAAATATTCAATCTGTTATGAAAGGAACGTCCCCTGTTCCCGGGTGGACAATACGCCGATGGTATGCCCAGGCACGGACGGAGGGACACGCTGTCAACATACATACAAAAATATTGTCGCTATGATACACTTGGCCAATGTACGGATAAAAATTTGGTGGCATAGATATTTGGCAAATATACAAAATATTAAGTGGCGGTGAATATAAATTAAAAAAAAGAGATACCATATTTAGAATACAGAACAGCAAAAGATCATTAATTAGCACAATAGGGTTTTCGAAAATGAAAGATGTTATTGTATTTTTATTTGTCTGTACTTCATATAATATTAAACTCAAGTATATAGATAATATTTATAATAATAATAATAATAATATCTATGGACGCTTTTACACCACGTCAATCTGGTCTTGTGCTAAGTAATCGAAGAGACTTGTGTTACGGGTACCAGACAACGGAAATACATGTATTTAATACTTTTTATATTAATACTTATATTTAAGATTTTTATTATATAATACACATATTTAATACACATCCATGACCTAGGAACACAGAAACTTTTTTTTGTTCCCTGGCGAGATTCGAACCCGCTACCTCCGGCTTGTGCGCCACCGCGCTAACCACTGCGCCACGGAGGTCGTCAATTTGATCGCGTTCTTTAATTTTTAAATGAATTAACAGTGCAATTTAAAGAATTCAATTATTAATTATTTTTAAGAGAGGTCACTGAGGTCACCAATAAGGCCACTTGTTTTCCGAGTTTTTTAGAAAGTTCTTGGGTCTCAGGATAGGTTTAGTCAATCAATGGAGTGGTTTCGGTAGTCGTTTAAGTACATGTGTGATGTAGACCGCTTAT
Organism: Lycaena phlaeas; assembly: GCA_905333005.2. NCBI lineage: Eukaryota > Metazoa > Arthropoda > Insecta > Lepidoptera > Lycaenidae > Lycaena > Lycaena phlaeas. Next base: position 1,261,130 of record HG995171.1, read on the forward strand.
TATATTGTACTTATTGCAATTAGCCTCGCTTAATTATGTGTGGCCAAATGTTAAAGCTTACAATTTCGTGTTTGAATGTTTAAGTTAAAAAAATGGAGCTTAGCAATTTATAACATAAAAAATGTCTTGTAAATTCTCTATCGTATTATAAAATCAGTAAGCCTCAAAATGAGTTCTGATGTATCATTAACAAAAACCGTTAAACTCGTTGGCACGTGCTTAGTAATGAATAAGATGATAAAAACATTTTATACCAACACAAACTGTTTAAATATTGTATACATAACAACACGCATATGTTTTAATCTTTATAATATGTAAAAAACATGTTCCGTGGTTAGTTTGCTGGTCGTTGCACTTATACTGGCAGCGCGACTGGGACCGCGAGGTTCGCTTAGGGGGTTAGTGTGAGTTTGCCGTTTCGAGAATTTGATCTTAGTTTTCATACTGAGCATATTTATATTAAGAACTAACTTACTTAACTAACTTACTAATGTGGTGTATGGGTGTCGATGGTTACTTACGAGATGAACCGACTTTCCATTTTCCTCCAGTTTTATTAAAAAAGTATTAGAAAGAACATACAATATAGGATTTGATCTCGCGACCTATAGAAACACCCCCGACTATGCGAATATTAAAAACGAATCAATCAAAATAGAATGCGTCAGGCTTTATACTTTCAAAATGTTTATGAAATATTCTGACTGATTATGGTGAAACGACGTTTTCAATTTCACAAGTCATCGCGATGACACAGCGTTTATCTGAAAGGAAATCTTTACAAAAGTTTAATAATAGCTTAATTGTTAGCCGAGGTTTTGTTATACACTCTCATTATCCGCTTTAGAGTTCAGCACGGAGAACGTCATCCCATCTTATTCGAGGTATCCATCTTCATAAGCGCAGCTTCCACTCCAGAACTCTTCAACTTTACTACTGGGAGGAATGTGTGCCTTATGCTCTTGTATGCCGGGGCATTTTGCTTATCTTCTCCGTGAGACAGCTGTGAGCAGTCTGTACTGTGTTCCAGGAAGAAAGACGTATAATAACGTACTATCCTAATACGAAACCATCCTAAATATTTCTTCTAAATGCAGAGAACGCCCCCGACGAGGCTTTCCTCTGCGGGTGACAAACTGGGGTGCCCAGCAGGCGCTATTAAATGCGCCTCCAGTAACGCCCTTGCGCTCGTGTCGAGTTCGGGTGCATAGTCCCCTTAAAAGGAGTAGTCTGGAATGGGCAGGCTGTCGCTGAGGTGCTCCTGTTGCTTGCAGTTCCGAAGCCCTCGAAAAGGGGCAGTAGATGCTTGCAGTGGTTTTAAGTGTGAGTCCTACATAGGATTAAGAACGAACCGGCTACATCCATAAAGATTTCCGTCAAAAAAGGACGTATTTTAAGGATTGAAGGCAGGGATAAGTTGCTACTAGCTCGTTTATGTGGACGATGATAGCTTAGCATCAGAAGAATATCTGCCAAAGTATTTTTGGTAATTTATTATTTCAATCTTTACATCTTTATATCATCTTTAAGCGAACCTTAATTATCATGGTTATGGTCACATCTTGTGTTTACACATTGTATCACGTAAGCCGTGATAACAAATGATGACTCAGCATTATAACCTCATGTTGTGCCGTGGTTTACCTGCATTCGGTGTATTATTTGAAATATTGCATGCAGCTTGGCCCGTGGTAACTGAGGTTTAAAGCCTCATACGTATTGAAGATGTATTTATAGAATACTAGCTGTTGCCCGCAGCTTCGCCTGCGTTAACTAAGATTTATAACAGGTACGCAAAATAAGTAACTTTTCTGGTTGATTTTTTACACTTTGTGTCAGTAAAACCCAAATATTTAACGGAACCCTATTTTTTTTCAGAATTCAGAATAAAAATGAGCATAATATGTTACTCGTGGATAATGTTCGAATGGTGAAAATTCTTTGAAATTTTTGAAATCGGCCTAGCACTTTTTGAGCCTATTCATTACAACCAAACAAACAAACAAAGTTTTCCTCTTTATAATATTAGTGTAGATCACTCTGTAACCACGTAGCATTGTATTGATGGAGCGTTTTTAATCGGATGAGTAGTTTCAAAGATCTCCTTGTTTATGTCAGTCGAAGAGCCAATGTGTGTGTTCGTTTGCTTCCTGTAAAAATTTTATGATAATATTTCTAATAAGGTACATGTCTGAGGATATTTAAATAGATTTCTTTAGTAGGATAAGCAAACGTCCAGATGAATTGCCTAATGGAAAGTGGTCAGCATCGCCAATGAAGTTATACCTAATCAAGGCTTCTTATTTGTATCTCCTATCCTGAGATATAGGATGATAAATCTCGTTGCTAGTAATTACACAGCTGTAAAGTAAAAGTAAAGTATCAACCCTTCAATGTCCCACTGCTGGGCACGGGTCTCCTCCTCGAAATCAGGCGAGGAGGGTAGTGGGCCAATAGTTAGTAGTACTGTCCCCTATATAACACACCTCTAGCTCTACATAATATTAGTATAGTAATACGAACAAACGGTTTTGTGTGAAGTTAAATACGTGCGATGTTATCACATGTTATGTGATAAGGTTAATTGTGCGTTGCGGTATTTCCGTTTGGTTCATAAACTATTTTATATAACCTGAAATATACTGATTACAATCTGTACAGCCAGAAATTATAGTCGAAATTATTATAATACACTTATTTTATAAAATAAATAATGTTAATAAGCCCGTAATGCACGTAGTGAATTATAAAAAGAACTTCCTTACTTCAACAGATCTACACTTTTGTTTTGTTTTCGCTGGGGAATGTGTTTAGACATACCAGGCCCGTGGGTTATGTGGGACCCTCTGCGCCCAAGCAGATGGTTAGGTAGATGCATAATCTACCCACTAAACCCCAGCGGTGTCTTCTTAGTCGTCTGGCCGGCCCAACGCGGAAGCTGTGGACGTCCACGGGGCATCAACGAAAAAGATGGACGTCCAAGAAACAGGGGCTGACGTCCCCATATTTTATTAAAGCCCGCCTAAACCACCACGGATGGGGTCAACTCCTGTCACCGCCGTCCTTTTCTGCGGGATGAGGCAGCAGTGCGCTTCCCACTCACCTCCGCCTTCTACTTCTGCCATGTGCTCTCACTAGCGGTCATCGCTGGGATGTCGCAGGGTGCGACAGTTCACAAACTAATTTCTACCGTCAAACTATGTCTATGTCTGCCTATCTGAGATTACCCACACACCCTTCTTTCCAAAACACTGGTGTTTGAGAAAAGGAAGAGATTACAGGCACCACGAATTGCCATCTTTCTTCTTAGGATAGGCAAAACACTAGAATACTTCTAGATGAACCTGTTTATGTTTATAGGCAACTAGCAGCGCCCCGCTGTTTCACCCGCGTGCTTCCCTCCCCTTAGGAATAAGGGGATACATTTTAGCCTATGTGTTACTCTGATGTATAAGCTATGTCATTGTAAGTTTCATAAAAATCCATTTAGTAGTTTTTACGTGAAAGAGTAACAAACATCCATCCATCCACACATTCTTACAAATTTTCGGGTTTATAATATTAGTAAAATGTTAACCACACATTACCAGCATTCTCTATTCACTTTGCCTATCCTCCTAACATAAAATCAAGTTTTCATAACGAAATAATCCTACAGTGGAATCGAAACATAACTTTTGCAAACGTTTGAAAAACCCATTAAAAATAGATACATTTAAAAATTCCACAATCAACAATGGACGAGAATACACTGGCTATTAAAATTGCACGTACGGACGGACCAAATAGATTGGCATTATTATATTTACACTCAAATTGAAATATTTTCGTGTGTGAAATGTCATATCCAATTTAGTTAAATTTTTGATGTTCAAGTTTATTTGAGTTGTATGAGGGATGTTTAAGAGTTTGTATGCTATGTAAAGAATCGCAAACTTTTGTCTGTCTGTAGCGGAATCTCAGAAACGTAATGGTAATAAATAATAATCATAAACGTTTATCTGGAACTAGCCCTGACCACTTACTATTGTGTTGCCTACCCTGAGACGTAAGGTGTAGAGTCTCGGTACCTGCACCAATTACTCTGCCTAGTCTACCCTTTTCTATAAAACACAGCAAAGCTGTTTCACAAAAGAAATAATCAGGAACTCCAAATTTAATTTATTAAGTAAACTATTTTTTGTGTATTTTTTTTTTTTCAAATAATCAAAAAAACGTTTGTCATCAGGTATGGTGGTGAATGGTTTCGTGAACGTCGTTATCACCACCATAGAGAAGAGGTTCGGTCTCCGCTCCATGCAGACCGGCGTCATTGCTGGAGGGTGAGTAAAAAAATATGAAATATCTATAGCCACACATAGCATGGCGACGAATGCCGTGGTGATGGACGCCGTGGCGACGCATGTCGTGGCACCAATGATTGTCACAACTAAGAGGCAATGTCGAATATAAAAAAAATATTAGAGATATTATTTTCTGAATAAAACCAAAACATCTTAGTTTATATGAAAATATGGAGCTAAATTACTATTTTAGCCAATTCGCCAAAAAGGTGTTATAATTTAACGCGTTCAGTGTTATTTGAAGCAGCTTTTGTAGCGGTAGTCGCGTTGCTTTAATATAACCAATTTTTCAGATACGACATGGCGTCCTTCGCGTGTCTCGCTCCTGTGACGTACCTGGGTGGGAGGACAGGATCGTCCAAGCCGAGGTGGCTGGGCTGGGGGGTGCTCCTCATGGGGACAGGCTCGCTGCTATTTGCTCTCCCCCACTTCCTAATACCCCCGTATAAGGTCGCTGGTGAAGAGCCCGACGATCTATGCGTCATGAACAGAACTTCGGTAAGAGAAGTCTCTTAACTTAAAAATTACGAACTTGCGTTATTTTTTTAATGGAGTGTCAATGAAGGAACAAAAACTACGTTAGGATTTGCATCACTAAAGAAGTTACTAGTTTTTGAAAGGGAGTTATGTTACTAATATTATAAGCTCGCAAGTTTGTCATGCTGTATAGTGTATATTACATATTTATGTCATTTTCAAGCAAAAACTACTGAATAGATTAAGATGAAACTTTACAATAATATAGCTTAGCTTAACAGTAACACATAAGATATAATAACCCTTATAAGGGTCGCTGATATTTTTATACATAAGTAGAAATATGCATGAGCTATAAATTACTGGCTAGCGTCCGCAGTTTATTACGCGTTCGCTTAGGTTTACAGCTGTATCTAGACTAATCATTAACTTATAACGTGTTATCAGTGATAACCTAGAATTCTTTACCTCCTAAATCCACTTCTTATGGGTAACTAAGTCCCTAAGCAACAGGGAGTGGCTAGCGTACAATATTTGTAGGCTCAGTACCTTTTGTGTTGTGAATCAAGGTTATTCTAAGCATTGAATGCAGCCTGTCCCCCATAATGTAATTGACAGAAGAGGCATTCAATGGTCTTTTGTGATAGCTTTGTATGCGCCTGCGTCGCTTAACTAGTATAGCTATATTATGTTTGTACACGAAACGTCTGTACGTCTACAATTCTGTTTATAACTACCACTAAGTTTTGTATCGAAGGACAGGAAGTGTAAGAAGAAGCATTTGGACGAATCATCATATTTTCTTGAGCTCTGGCCGGGTCTGGTCCCGGGGAAAATATCCCACCGATAAAACCGATATACTCTTTTACTTACACGAATTTCCCTGGGACCTAATACTAATTAATATTATTGTTTTAATGATCAATCAAGCAGTGATTGGGTCAATTATTTTATTCTCTTAATTAATATATTAAAACCCGATTCAAATTAACAGCCATTTTCACTAACATGTCCGAAATTATGAGCAAAACCTTCGTTGACACTGCTGTATTTTATTCTTTTTTTTTCGCAATGGTCTATGCTGTTTAGATCTTTACACTTAATCGGTGTAGTAGACGAGCGGATGGTTCATCTAAAAAACTGTTGTATTAGGTTCGTGAAATTAATACTAAATCAGTAAATATCAGAATTTAAATAGCTACCTAAATTCGTTGACCGCGAATAATCGAGCTCCAGAAATGCGATGATGGCAAATATGCCATTTTGAAATGTCATTATAAATTATTTGTTCCAGTCCATTCTAGAATGCGACAAGAGCTCGTCCACTGAGGGCGGATGGGCGGTGGCTATCTTCGTGGTGGCCCAGCTGCTGCACGGGGCTGGTGCAACGCCGCTCTTTACTCTGGGAGTCACCTACATCGACGAGAACGTCTCCAAGAAGATGTCTTCGGTGTACCTGGGTATAATTCTTCTCGATAACTTTTTTACGCTTGGTTAGTAATGGACTGTAGGGCTCCGTATATTTGGCAGCTTTTTGGAAACAAAATGGCGTTCATATGTTATTATATATATAAAAACATATTATTATATATGTTTTTATATATTTTATAACTAACTTGTTTACGGTAATTAAGAATAGGATAATTGCAACCATAAACTCATAATAATAAAAGTAAAAACTAGACAACAACAACAACTAATTCAGTCTCAGTTTAGCATGATTTGACTGGCAGTTAAAGTTCACTTATGATGCAATGTAATTTAGGTACCATGCTAAAATGCGCAAGTTCACAACCTACTGGAGTCATTCTGTACGTAGTTCTACCTATATACCATTATCATTATGGGTAGATACCTACAAAATATTACGTAATTATCGCAAACAAAACAACAAAACATTATAGTATGTAATAATATATTCTTTTTTTTACTTATTACTGTATTTTTTAACTCATAAACTTGTTTTTTTAAATAAATAGTTCTTCATTACATACCCTATATATTTAAATAGATTGCATCGAAAACTTTAAAATATTATATCCATTATCCGTAGTTAATTGTCATAAAATAAATATCTACATCTGTGATCTGACAGGTAAAATACCGCCAAAATGCATAGATAATAAATATACAATCGAGCTAAGTACTTGAGTGGAGTCTTGTGTAAAATGTTCATTTACCATATCGTGTTATGCGCCAGCTAATGGAAGACTATAGCCTCCATTACCCTTTATGGGTGTTTTAATAAGAGCATTATGGAAGAAATGCTTTTGCCGTCTACCGAGGCAAAAATTAACTATATTATATACGAAGGAATTATTATATTCTGAAAGGATACGTGAATGGATTTTTTGTTTTTATGAGGGAAGAAGAGCTGTTTGCTTTATCCATTTTTAAGAAGAATAATATTCTCGTGATAAAATGTATCCTATATTACACCTAGATTAGAGATCATCGATATATTTTGTATAAATTTTGTATAGGATAATATATAACTACTTAATAAGGACAGGTGAAGTAAGTAAGCACCTTTTTAAATACCTCAATGTTTGTTTGTGCTTTTCTAAGTTTCATATGTATTAGGATTTGCAATTTATCAAATATAAGATTAACCTGTGTTTTGTTAATCGAGCTTATGTATGTATGGATATTTTTTAAGTATGCCTGAATATAGATTTTGAGAAGAATCGGGAAACAATGGATGAATAGATGGATGGATATATGAAACAGAATGGTTGGTATATTATTGTGATATTAAAAAAAAACACGTTTTCGATCAATTATAATTATCAATTATTCTTTACAAGTTTATCAAATCCGCCATTGATGCTAAAAGTGTCATCTCAACATCATCATCATTATGAGCCTCTTACCGTCCCCTGCTGAACATAGGCCTCCCTCCATGAACGCCAAGACGACCGATCCCTTGACATTCGCATCCAACGCGGACCGCACTGCTTGGAGATCATCTTCCCACCTGGTTAATGGCCGACCAACACTTCAAACAAACTATACTTATTAGTATGTTTGATTGTGTTTTATGTAATACATTGCGGTTATTCCATAATTAACATTCGGAATTGTTGCCGTCCGGCGACAGCTCATACCTGACGTGCAATTAAAGGTATGCGGCGCGGAAATGCATTTGCCCCTGCGATACTTACAGGCCTTTTCAACTAGCGCGCAAGTGAGATACGATTAAAATTGGTTATTTAAATATCAATAATATGGATGTTGACACATGTTACATATTCATGTAAAGTTGCGTTTTACATATTAAAAATAGAATTTGAAAACCTAAAATAACATTTTAAAAGTCCACTTATTTGTCTTAGGGCCTGTTTCACAATCTCCAGTTAAGTTCCCAATAGGCTATCGGCAACATATTTGACAGATATTTGACAGATACTCCATACTCTATCTGTCAAATATGTTGCCGATAGCCTATTGGGAACTTAACTGGAGATTGTGAAACAGGCCCTTAAAATTTAGAAAATTAGTTTTAAAATGCGTTAATCACAATACATTATCACGTGACTGCAAACGCCAATATAAGGCGATGACGTCACTGCCCATTGAATTAAGTACAAACGGTCATAAGTCATAACATACTATGTACATGGGTGTGTGACGTAATCAACCGCACATGACAGCTTGGAGCTTGGTGGCGATTTTGAAAACTATTTCTTTTACATAATTTTTTGTTAAATTGGACATATTTCTTAACAATTATCTATTTTGATAAAAAAAAATCTTATCTATTTAAATTTATCATGTTTTTTTCTTTTATTTTGAGAAGGAAAGCGGGATATTCATAATGATTTTTTTTTCTAGGAGCTCGATATAGGCATTGTCGACGATTGAAATGCTAAAACTTCAATTTCTTGAGCAAAAATGTAGGTATTTTTCGGCTGTATGTTGAAACAAAACATGGATGAAAATCACATACAGAAGCCTTCTGACAACTAAACTGATAAACAGAAATCAAAGCAGTCTGAGATAAGTTTATTTCATTTTTCCTTTTAAAATGAAAAGCGACCCGCTAGTGTATTAGTTGGTGGCACCTGCATGTGATCGGATTGGCTACAGTGCATTAGATTTGGCAAACTGTGGCCGATAAGAGTTTCGATACCAATTATAGATTAGTGAGTATCGGATGTTTGTTGCACGGTTAATACGTTTAGCTGGTACATACACATTATATTGATAGGTATCGAATAATAGGGAGTATAATACTTTGTTACCCCTTCCTGTGTTATCTTTTACCTTTAAACGAGCAATTCTTGTATATATATATATATATATATATATATATATATATATATAGAATCTGAATCTCGGAAACGGCTCCAACGATTTTCATGAAATTTTGTATACATGGGTTATAAACGGCGATAAATTGATCTAGCTAGGAAAAATTTCTAGAAAACTTTTTTATCCGTGTTTTGAGGCAACGATAAAATATGATTAGAATACGAACGTAAATTTCGCTGCCTAATGGTATGTCATGGTAGCTTAGTAGTGAAATTAGGCAGTTAAATCCGAACGAGCCTGGTTCGAATCTCCAGTCCGAATTTTTGTTTTTCCTTTTTTTAAGATATTTTTTTTTAAGAAAAATTTTATCGTATTTTATCACTAAGGGTACCGAGCATATGCTCGGTCAACCAGGTACTTGAACATAATATAGCCTTACTATGCGTTTAGTTGTACTTATTAGCACTTTTTCTTGAGTACACTAAAAATCAGTCTCATTTTGAGTATAATTAAAAAAATATATATTTTATCAAAACAATTTTATCTGCAATTTTCTTTGCAGTGAAACGGGTTTTAAAATTGTTGTACTACTTTTAATATAAGTACAAAGTAAACTATTTCCAAATAATCAGCTATAAGTTTAAGAAATTTAAACTCTAGGACCATAGGATATATAAAATATTAACATTATATTGAGGGTACCAAGTGCATACGACCACCGTGGCGGGTGGGAGGAATGCGTTGGGCCTTTAAAGGTCACCACCGCTTTTCTACCTCCAAGCAGGTTTAATGTGCTTCGGTTGTTAGGTTAGGTGCTTAAGCCTGGAAGGACATCGACTGTCATACGCCTCAGGATAACAACCGACCAACATAATATGTTTATATTATAAAAAGTTTTTGTACTAAATTACTAGATATTTACTCTGTTCTCGGATGACCTCTACCTACCCTGTATCTCATCTGCTAGCCAGCCTATTCAATTAACATCAGTAGAAATATTTTATACTAGCTGTTGCCCGCGGCTTCGCTCGCGTTAAATTCGGAGTAACGCAGTTCCGTACGTACGTATAGTAAACACAGACAGATTGTTTTTTAACTACCCTGCGAACTTTCATCTCCTATTTCATGCCCATATAAGTAAAAATCTTAAAAACGGTGGAACAATTATTAATGGTTATTTAATTCTTATCAAGTGCCTAAATGCAAAGTTTCATGGCGTCATCTTCTATGTCTAATGACGAATTTCCATACAAACTTTCATCCCCTATTTAAAGCTTTTTTTCCATTCCCAAGGATTTAATTATTTATTTAGACCGAAAAATTGTTTTCTTGTTTACCACAAATTTCACACCTTTACACATAAACAAAGAAGCTTTAACTATACCTTCACGCGTAACTTAAGTCTAGTACAAAGGGCATACACCATTAGGCGAGTAAGCAGCTTCCGACCACGTGGAGAGGGTATTGAGGACGGAGGGCCCTTAAGGTATCGAGGGTTAGGACGAGGTGCAGAGCCGAGCGATGCTATTTTAGTGTCGATAACGCATCAGTGTTCATTCATACATAATTTTCCCTTTTTACATAAAGACTATAGCTTAGGTATAGTTTATATACAAATAAAGAGGATTTCAGTTCGAAATAAGTAAACTCATAAGTTACTTAAACTGACTGTCAAATTAAAAAAAAATTCGACTGGTTCTGAATTCTAACAGAAAACAATATGAATTACAAAAAGAAAAATTGGTTGTCTGTAAAGTCGGTTTACGGACGGTAGTTTGATGTGAAAACGTCAAACATTACATGAAGCACGGACCGAACTGAGCCGATCATGCCTCTCACTCGTTCGTGCCGAGTTCTCGCTGGCGGAACGCTACATGACGTCATCTTTTTCGTGCAGGCTGCCCGTAATATCGAGTTATTAGACGTTGTCACGTCAAAAATACAAAAACAAATCATATACAGACAGACAAAAAATTGTTATAATATTATAGTAGCTTATCATAGAAGTACCAAAGGATGTGTAATAAATCTATTATACGAGTAATCCCTACTGACATTATAATTGCAGAAGTAAATCTACAGCAGTGCTATTCTGTAAGAAACGCAGCGCTGTCGGAACGCTGTGACAGGGCTGTGAATTCAACTTGGTATTCACTAAGCTTGTCAAACCATATCAAACACCCCAGCGCCGTCAACGCTGTGGGCGCGACGAGCTCGTTGCGGCGCACAGCCTAGAAAATGACTCTTACAGAATAGCACTGCAGGTCTGTTTCGATGGGGCTAGCGCGCAGAAATACACAAACTTTTTACTTGTACTGTGTACACTGAGTGAATTCACAAGGATAGCATTATTGTTACTAGTTAAATTACGTGTGCTTCTCTATCGAATTGGGTTAGTATCTGTAATGATAGTTCTTACTTACGATTAAAATAAATAAAACAAAATAAAAACTTTTCAGTTTTACCCTACTAAGCAACCTAAGACAGAGATTAATTCATTCAGTAGCATAATACACAGAATGTATTGACACATTAAAAGGTACATTTATCAGCTCCATATAAACACTATAGTTTCTAATGGCATATATGGTGTGCGACAAGCTTTCTCGTCGAGTGTGGCTTTTAGCTGCGAAAACACCACGAGTGCGAGGGTCTACATCTCTACGTGGGATACGTGGAGTATCGTCATCACCAGTCTCCGCCACCTCTCAATACCACTAGCGAGGGGGGTGTTAGCAACTCTAAGGTGGTGTTATCCAAAAACGAATGAATTTGATAATTACCATTCTTAACATAGTTTCATCCATAAATATTTGAAATGGAGTTGATAGTCATTTTGGGTGTATATGTTGATAATTTATTTTTTATGTATTATTTTTTATGAATTAAAATCAAGTTAACGAACAAAAAGTACATTTACTGCAATCTGTTGTCTCTCTGTCTATGTGAGATTAGTCTTAAGTTCAATGTTTCTATTCTTTTAATAAATTGAATATGAAAAATGTTTTAAATTGTATGCGTCAATTGTTACATATTTGTTTACTATTTAAATACAAATTATATACAATTTTATTAATTGTTTTTTCTGATTACATTTTAATGTAATTTTTTGTGCATATTATTCTTTTATAACTTTGTACATTATAAATATTGTCTGATTTGGATTCAAACCCGCTACCTTTGAAGACTGGTTACTACAACAGCAGTACATTAAAGTTCCAACTTCCACCTAAAATAAGAACGTACCACTATCGTTGAATTCGAAACAGTAGCGTGTCTGTTTCTTGTTTTCTTTTGGAAAATTAATTAGCATTTTATTTTCAGGTGTTTATTACACGATGGCTGTAGTGGGCCCAGCGCTGGGCTACGTGGTCGGTGGGCAAATGCTGAAGATATACACGGACTTTGCGACCGTCGATTCCGATATGTAAGTTATGTGAAACCAACAAATTCGTATATGCTTCGCTTTATATTCTACGCGGGCGGGTTTTTAAGTGGGCGGAATGAGGGTTCTAAATGAAAGTAAAATTACAACATATTTTTCTATTAAAAATACTTTTGTGCGGAGAACCGCAATAAGCTCCGTAGCTTGTTGTTAAAAGATCAATCCAATGATACATTAAGGCTCCTCCATACACTAGGAGATAAAGCTGAACGGACAAAACTGCGTCAGCTTTGACTGGACGAGTTGGTGCACATACTCATTGTGCAAGTGATCTCATCAATTTTACATATACAATTTGATAGTTATTAATAGAAATGGGGGACTAAGAAATGTGGACAAACATCTCTACATTGGCGGTAGAGTATAACATAATAATATTGCCATGTAAAGAATATAAACTACATAAAATATTTCACTAAATTATTATCAGTTGCAACAAAAACTAAACTAATTTGTACATTGTGTGAGACGTATACGTATAATGTAAATATTTACTTCATAATAATTCTAAAATTGATTTATATCAAAAAATTCATTGGTTTCATATTCACAGAATATGTATTTCGCGCTAAAATTCTTGTCATATCACAAAGAGTATAATTATCTATGGTCGTCTTTTTTTATATTTCAACTTGGTAACGACACGGCTTCATTCAGCCGAGCTCTCACTTTCATCTGCGTTCGGAAACTTTTCAGCCAAATTAATTCCGGTTTATGTTTTTATGGTTTCCGTAACGAAATATACCCGGTAGCGAGATTTTCAATGACCTCTTTGATAGGGTTTCACTTTTAAATTAACTCTAAAGAGCTTGTGACTTTAATGAATAAATATATTTTTTATCTGTACTGCTTATGTTAACGAAAATTTAAGGTTTTGATTATTATTATATAATATATTATTATAGACACAGTTGTATATAGGTAAATAATTTGTAGCAAAGAGGCTATATAGTTAATACCAAATGATCCGAATTCGACTCTACCTTGTGAAATACAATTTTGTATGAAAAACTGAAATCTTATCTCCTGCCCGACAGTGGCACATTGAAGTAGGTGTTTCTAAATTCAAGTGTACCCTAAACACGAAACCATCGCTCACCGGTGAAGGAATCTCGCAAGGAAACCCGCATGCATGATGAGATTAGAAGTCACTGAAGGTGTGTGAACCAATCCACATTGGGCCAGTTTGCACTATGAACACACGGTGAACTATGGAGTAACACCCTCCTTACTTGATTTCCATGAGGAGTCCCGTGCCCAGCCGTGGGACATAAATGAGATGATACTTAACTATGCTTTAATACATTGCCTGATGTGACGAATAAGTTTTTATGAGTTTAATAAAAGAAAGAATTTCTTGGTTTTTTGAGCTAGTATAGCGCATGGTGTACACACAGTTTGCAACTATATACTAGTGAATTTAGTACCGCATTTCTATTAAAAAAAATTTCAAGCACAAAATAATTATAGTATGTTACCCTCAAGAGATAAGCATATTCCATTGCGGACTTACGTTATACGCGTTATTTTTTATAATATCTCAATACATGGGCAACGCTTTCGTTGAAAGCTCCCAGACAAGACAAAACTATTCTGTCTCTTTAGTTACTTTACTCATATAATATTAGCAGGGATTTAGAATACACGTTGAAAGACAATAACTCCTAAATATATATACATTTAAAATAAAAACTTACTACATATTATATTACTGTTAATTATGCAAATACCCGTTTGGGTATCCCGACTGTAGAATTTGCATATGAAAACAATTTTAAACACCGCAAATGTAATGAAGTCTCAAATAAATGTTATTCTTAGCTTCAGTTGATTCTGTTAAATAAATTAACATCATAATGTTAGTTTTAACTTGCACAGCATTTGGAAAAACAATCAAGTTGTTATTTGAAATAATTTTAAACAATGGTGTTTATGATTTTAAGTAATGTTTTTCACTTTTGTTTCGGGAAGGTTGATTCTTCGACATTATCCACAATTGCCTTGTTCGCGAACTAAATATGAATTCCACGAGATAAAAGTGGACAGAAAATATTCACTTTATTTTATAGTATAAAACCTCTTCCGATTTTTAACACATTGTCTTCTTAGGTCATAGGGTTTTGATACTACGGAAATCTTAGGCCCGGGAGCCAGTAACAGGTCTTCATGACCAACTTCCTCCCGCGAGATAATTCGTGAGTCGCATCAGAGGATAACATCATAAAGCCCAGTGGACGTCAGCTGGCGCGCGGTTGGGGGGATGAGCGGTGGGAGCCTCCCAATCATGTAAAAAAAAAAATTCCTCTCAGCTGAAATATTTGTTAAATTGTAGTTAACCCAATATCTTAACGAAAAAAAATAATCAGCTGGTTATGGCATGATACCTTCTACGTTAGCTGGTGACTCGAACATTAATTTGAACAAAGAAAACTCGAAATTTTTTAATTTTTGGCTTTTGCTAGCAGTAAGTCGAGGAAAATCTAGTCATCTGATGCATTTAAATAGGCGGTAGGTGCTTCTGCCTTACTTCTATATAATAACTTTCAAAGTATCAGCTGACGGTAGGAAATCACTGAAAATTTAAAAAAAAATTGCATGTTTGAGTCACCAGCTGACGTACAAGGTACCATGGCATAACCAGCTGATTATTTTTTTTCGTTGAGATATTGGGTTAACTACAATTTAACAAATATTTGAGCTGAGAGGAAGTGACTGAATTGTTATTTTATTTTTCTTCATGCGTGGGGGGCTCCCACCGCTCATCCCCCCAACCGAGAGCCAGCTGACGTTCACGAGGCTTCATGATACTGTTCTCTGATGCGTCTCACGAAGTATCTCGCGGAAGGAAATGATTGACCAAATTTTCACCTGGCCCCCGGATCATTAGTTCGTGAGACATTACCGCTATGCACGAGGAGACTACCTCTGTTCAGGAATCATTGAACCTGAGCAAGAGCAGAAATCGCGGTGATGATGCTCGGCAGAGACTAGCCCCTCTACCGACCAACATTAGACCACGGCGCAGCACCGCCCATGTCGAGCACACCTGGAGTGTGCTGGGTCGAGTCCAAAGCCATGCCATCATCACGGCACACTATCTCTGGCTCCGTCTGTGCTGTTCGGCACAGATACTCGCCAGAGCAAAAGTGAACCCAGACGGACGGATCGCTCGAACATGGCGTACGCTACCTCATTTATCATCATCAATTATATAATGTGTGATATGTTAAAGGGCCCTGTTTGTCCCAGGCTAGGCATAACGCCCGCCAGCTCCGTGTGGATTGGCGCCTGGTGGATTGGCTTCATACTCTCTGCGGTGCTGTGTTTGGTCGTCGCTATACCGCTGCTAGCATTCCCCTATGAACTACCAGGTAAGTACGTTTATATGGAAATAGGTTTTACTGAGAAGAATGAAGTGACATAAGCTTCTAGAAGCCCAGTAGTAACTAGACACGGACTGCAAGAAACTCATAAGCTGGGCTAGACATCACACAGGGATACTATTTAATTGTAAAGGATGGGACAGATTCTACCTAAAATGCTAACGATTTAGTTATTTAATGGTCTTCAATATTACCTGCCAAATTTGGTGAAAATATATTAAAAAACGCATTAGTTTACAGATCAATAACTACGCCATACAAACAAATTCATCTACGGCATATCCATAGTAACCCGATAGAAAAACGCCAGCAAAATCTCATTGATGACAAAATGATGTCCAACATATATTTTCAATTAGAGTGTATTCGTTTACCAAAGCCCTTACTCCTTATCTCAATCAATCTCCCCTCGTATTTACACTTCAGTCTCCGTTATGTTGGGAACTATAAACATAAGTTGCCAAAATTTGTACCCTAAAAATTGGAGTACCGAAAAACAAACAATTAAAAGCTAACCATTAGGAAAAATAAGGGCAAAGGACACTTGTTGGCGCCAAAAAGGAACATGTGATTTACAACCATCAAGTATTAGAATGTCTACATGCTTCGGGCTTGAAATAAGAATATACTTGGCAGTATATAAAAGTTCCTTGTACGTGGTAGGGTGGTGGTGGTATAGTGGTACTATTACTACTTTTTTATAAATTCATAATGATGCGTCTATGTGAGGGAAAATGATTTTAACTACCTTCAGAATGACGGATTAAAAAGAAATTCGGCAAACTTATCAATCACCGATCACAATTCAATAACAAACCTGCTGACATTTTCTTAAATTTCTCTTGTTTATTTACTTATATTTCTTTACAGGCGCCGAAGAAATAAGAACATCTAAAGTGTCCGAAGCCCACGAAGGATCCGCATCGAAGTCAGCAGCTTTCAGCGCTTTAAACGAGCTGCCGAAAGCCGCTGCAGCGCTCTTCAAGAACCCAACCTTCATGTTCCTGAATCTTGCTGGTGCCAGCGAGGGCATGCTTATTTCTGGATTCGCCGCTTTTCTGCCCAAATTGATTGAAAACCAGTTTGCTGTAAATGCTTCTCAAGCTGCCTTGTTACTAGGTACTTTTTTAGTTGAGATAAGTAAATTGGTATGAGAGATACTGGATGGTATGTGGTACAGCGACGCCTATTAATATAATGCACCATGATTGAATTATATCTGAGACCAGGCTTACTCTGCATTGAAACATATTAAGATGTGTTTAGAAAGTTTATGAACCTATAATTACAATTTACATAATATACCAATCATCAAGCCATGCTAGTACTTTCTCATTCTTTATTGGAACTGTACTATATATAGTTATACCTGTATAATATAGGTACACCTAAAAAAGTGAGTCATCGTACGTTACGCCCGATAGATGCGAATTTATTGTTATTAGTTTAAAATTTATAATTACTAAAAATCTATAATAAAAGATGAAATAATATGCACACTCTATCACAAAGGAGTTAAGAGTAGCGGCGTAGTCTCATCAGTCATCACGGTATGATAGCGTCGTGCCGTTTTTCGTCATGTTCATTCAAGTAAATTTCTTCGAAGAGGCACTATTAGATGATTCACACTTTGCCCGTTAGGCGTGATCACGGTGCCCGCGGGCGGCGGAGGCACCTTCGCGGGCGGCTGGCTGGTGAAGCGCTGGCGGCTGGCGTGCGGCGGCATCATCAAGCTGTGCGTGGGCGCGACGCTGCTGGCCGCCGTCTTCTCGGTCTCGTTCGTGTTGAGCTGCGACAACGCTCCGTACGCGGGGGTGACTGTGCCCTACGAGAGTCCCGCTGTAATCGGGTGAGTACTTCATTAGATCCTCATTAGCATCAATATCTAAAAGTACTGAATTGTATAGCTGGGTAGGTTGCTGTTTAGAGGCGGCTCGACATGAAATAACTATAAAAGGAAGGTAAACGTCAGTCCAAAGTCGTTCTCTCTCGTTGTATTTCTCAGTATTGAAGGTCGTTTATTCCGCACCAGTTTTTCATTACAAGAGGATACACTCACCGTTGGGAGAGTTCACTGCTGTTTTTTTCGTTTTTGTTTCGGTAATTAATTTTAAATAAAAAAACCAAAACCGACTTCAAAACTATACCTTTAAATTATGTAGTACAACTAAAAAAATTAAAAATAATATTTAAATATTTCCAGGTGAAGATAATTAACAAATTTAATTAATCAATAAATATAATAAAACTTATATGTCTTACTTATACTTTTTAAAATTAGTTATTTTGGGAGTCGGTGCCAGCCAAGAATTACAGTTTAATCACAAATCACAGCATTTGAATACATAATATTATATTCACACATCTATTATAAATTTCTTTGCAATTATTGATTTTGTACTCATACGATTACTCCCAGTAATTGAGTAGATGTCTGTTAAGGTTATCTTTTTTTTTTTTTTTTTTTTTCTTTTTGGTTGGTTGGTTGGTTTTCTCATGGATACCATCATCAGAACTGGACTAGATTAAAATGGGACCCCATGGGTAGCGTCACCTTTCTAATAAAAAAAGAATCATCAAAATCGATTCACCCAGTCAAAAGTTATGAGGTAACAATTAAAAAAAAAAACATACAGTCGAATTGATAACCTCCTCCTTTTTTTGAAGTCGGTTAAAAAGGGCAGAATAGGCAGGTTAACTACTGGCAAAAAGACTTACCATATTACTTAATTCTTTACCGTCGAGATGGTTTGACTACCTGTTTGCCAACATTAACAAAACTAATACACTGGTATGCAGCGGTTCAGCCATAGACGCGCAGTGCAACAGCGGATGCGCGTGCGCGCGGTGGGCGGGGTCTGGCGTGTGCGGCGCGGACGGGCGCGCGTACGCCTCGCCCTGCCACGCCGCGTGCACGCGCGCCACACGACACGCGAGACGGACCACGTACCGAGACTGCGGGTGTGTGCACTCCACGCTACTACCGTTGTATACGGACCCGGGTAAGTGAATCCAAATGTCTTTTCTCTCGTCTCTTGTGCCTAGTACCTAGATAGTATATCACTACCTAGGGTTGCCAGGTCGCCAAACCGGACAGACCAGCTAGCTTGGCCGGACATTTGGGTAGAAAGACCGGACACCCAACATTATTGAGGATTCTGTCTCAGGATTTATAGGTAACACGACAAAGAAAATGTAAAATCAAGTTCTTTTATGAGTATCATACATTTTGTTAAATTCTAGTGAACTAATAGATAAAATCGAATGCCAAGAGTCTTAGGCTAAAAATAATTTGGCATCGCTCGTTTGCAAGATGTAAAAAGTCTAACAAAAGCCGGACACCTAATTTGGCCGGATACGCAATCGAAAAGCCAACCTATAATGTCCGGCTTTATCCGGACGCCTGGCAACCCTATCACTACCTACCTACACCTACGTCATGGTCCTAGAAGAAATAATGTGTGGCATGCTTTGACCCTGATTGGGCTAGTTCAGGGTGATTTCGGAAATGTTCATGGTAGGCGTTCGAGTCCATCCAATCTCAAGGTGTTTTTCCACTCAGACCTTTGTTAATCTTGCGTTATAGAGTAGCCAGCGCATAGCTGTCGAATCTTAGACTGCTGCGTATAATAGTAGCCTGAGAACTCGACTAGCCAGCCGTCAAGCACTAGAGCTATTCCTGATAACAATCTGACGTATTCACTAATTTTACCTAACTCGTCCGCCGCCCTACATCATCCCTAACATTAAGAATGAGTGTAATATTGACAGAAACGAACGTGTCGTTGGAATACGAGGCGATCGACAGCATGTGCACGACGGACTGTCCGTACCTGTGGCTGTTCGTGTTCCTGTCCTTCTGTGTCATGCTGTTTACCTTCACCGCCACAATGCCGGCGCTGTCTGCCACGCTCAGGTACAATATTTAATGGACCATTACAACTTTTCGATTCATTCTTTTTCTTGTCCAGCTCGAGGGACCATGTTTATAATATAATGTTCCAAATATGTGCAAAATTGAACTCTTGTTACTTGAACCGGTAGTTAAGTTCTTTTAGTGTTTACTAGAATACTTTAATAACATTAAACATATATTTTTGACGTGAAAACTTCTTTTAGCGTGACCACATATTTTTGGATGAGATAAAATCTCTTGACTGGCGACACCGTTACGAGACGCCTCTCTGTTGTCGTTACCACTCTGACAGTGGGAATCTCATTGTGATAGTTGCAATGAATGAATGTTGCAAAAAAATGTCTAAGTTTTCACTTGTGACAGCACTCCCGGAATCCAACTCGCAATATTTATGCAGTGCGCAATATTATTATTAATATTTTGTGGTAAGTAGTATATAAAATCGACGCACAGCAGAGACTCTAAAATACATTACTACCATTACGTTATAGTGATAATATTGTATAATATTGCTCATGTACAGATGTGTACGGGAAGACCAGCGGTCTTTCGCGCTGGGCATCCAGTGGATCCTAGTGAGACTGCTGGGCACCATACCCGCACCGCTAATCTTCGGTTTCCTCATCGACCTGTCATGCTCGCTGTGGTCTTCTTCCTGTGGCTCCACAGGAGCGTGCCGGCTCTATGACAACAGATATATGAGCAGGTAATAAATTGATCTTCGTATTGTCAGTAAGAAAGATGAAGAACGAAATCTAAATGGTTTTTTAATGAGGCAATATTTTGTTAGTAGGAATAAACTGCTGTGTTATTATACTCGTATGATAATTTTCGGCAGCTTTTAAGCTGTTATGAATCTTTTTTTATCTGAATCATATTTTATTCACTCAACCTGATATGTCCGGGATAGAGGGGCCCATCAGGTAACGAGTTAATCTTAATCTGCTGTTATCTTATCTTATCACATCTAACCCCTTTAACCATTTCAGATACATGTTAGCCATTGCGCTCGTCGGGAAGCTCTGTTCTGTTCTCTTCTTCTTCCTCGCCTGGTGGTTCTACCGGCCGCCGGGCAGCAAGAACAACAACGCCATAGCACCAGCGGTAGACTTGGTGGTCAGGGAGAAAACTAACGGCGTCACCACTATCAGTGGTGCCGTACACAATGGCAACCCGGACCACGCGAACGGATATTGCAACGCGGCTCTAGAATGTAGCGATCACTTATAATTGGCAAATTACATAAGCTAGGAAGCTAATATTAAAGAAGAAGAAGAAGAAATCACATGAGTGAATGGTTGTCAAAATAGCCATTGCGTTTGAAATTTAAATCGTATGTTGTTCTTTAAAGTGTTTACTTGGTAGTATTCTTCTATAAAAATAAATTATGACTATTATTAATTTAGAACATAATATTACATTTTGAAGCGGATTTCATTTGTGGGAATATATTTAATTGTAGACATGGGATTTAGTCACGGTAGGTTGTATATTTACTAATTATTATACATTAAATTCACAATAAAATTATAACGTATTCTAGAATGTAGGTACCTTTTTGTGATTTCACTTACCTAATATAACTAGATTGTATTACGAGGTATATATTTTATGGTATCCATAAATCCTAAATATCTTTTACCTGCAGCATATAGTGTTTATGCCTTTTTTTAATTATTTACACGAATAAAAAAATATTATAATCTATATTACCGCTAGAATGAGGTCATACTGTCGCGTTCAGTAGCCCATCCCTTTTGTGAATGGTTGCTTAAATTCTGTTGTTACTTCAAATAAGGATTTACCTTTTGTATATTTGAGTAGTCCTGAGCTAATGTAGTGTATTTTTTTTTTATTTCATAGTCATTCCATAGATTATTGTCAATTGCTCTCGTCTATTCCCTCAACATACACAGATTTAAATCTTTTTATTTAACATTGCGTCTGAGGGTATAGTAGGTACGTGTTTGTGTCTGACCTGCGAAATTTCGTTGCTTTTTCCATTGTTTTATAAATGTAGTCTAGAATAAAAGTTAATAATTCGTCACATTCATCCGTCTCAACCAATTGCTTTTTCCCGCTTCTGTTATTTTTCTTTATTGTGTATTGAACACTAGATATTTTTTTCTGTTTTGTGATGTTTACATGTTTTGCGGTCTTGTAGCTAGCAATTAAATCAAAACCACGTTGTATCTACTCCAGACTTTGTTTCGGTCAGACATTTTTATTACTGGTCAACCATGTCATACGCTGTGCTGCTCTTCGTAGTCAGAAATAGTATCGCTAGGTATCCCTGAAATTACGAATTGCCGTATACCACGAAGTATAAGGCAAGATACAAGGAGTCCGAACGTAATGTTGAACGAATGGTCTCAATTTAGGGGACAGGACATTTACCGGTAGAGAGCCCTTTACTCGTTTAAATCTTTACGCAGGAAGTATTGTTGCGTTAATTGGTCCGCCCACGGGGTATGGTATAAATATAAGGAGTCCGAACGTAATGTTAAACGTATATATTTATAAATCTGTGGTTAAACGAATGATCGCAATTTAGATGACAGAATTTATTTCGGCAAATTGCGGGTAGAGCACGCCTTCTTTGATAAGTACCCGTTTAAATCTTTACGCGGGAAAAGTATTTTGGCGCTGATTGGTCCGTTACAGTAGCATGCCGATCCTAGCGCAGACAGCGGCAGAAAAGAGAACTAAGATCTAGGTTTATTCATTCCATTTGTACAACATTACGTTTGGGCTCCTTATACTTCGTGATGGAAACATTCACTAAGAGAATAAACTTAGCTCATAATAGGTACTAGGTAATATATGTTTAGAGTGTTTATTTGTATATATGTAGTGAGTAATATAAATAATATTATATTAGTGACTAGTATTAACTGTAAGTTTGAGTACAATACTAAAGCACAATTTTAATGTAGCGTAGAAATTAACTGTATTGATGTCAATTGACAACTGCCACTGTCTTAGGCTTTTCGTACGTGGCCTAAGCTACATTGTAAACTGCCGTGTTACTAAATAGACTCGGATACCTTCCTCTAGTGTTAGGTAAAATTTTGGAAATTTTTATGTTTTATTGATTTTAACATAATATATTATGTGGACCAAGCTTAAGTTTACATTTATAATTGGTTCCTAGCCAGTTGACCTCTCATTCTGCTTTAGGGGTTTGGACGTCCTGAAGATATTTGTGCAAGTAAAGTTTAATAGCACATCAAATTATGAGAAGAAATCATCGCAGATTAATGCCGTTTCAGTCACGGTATATAATTATGAAATTTAAACATTTGATTTCTATAAAAGAGGAAATATCAGCGCACATGGCTGCTGCTAAATAGCTTTTAGTGTATTAAATTTTGGATTTTTTAAATTAATTAATATAAGTGTATTTGTTGAAGACTGATTGTTCTCGTAGAATAAGGGGTAATTTATTCATGATTTATATTTATAGTGTAGAAAATAATGTTTATTTTCCACATATACCTAATTAAAATAATCTATCGTCTTTTTATAGAATCGAATAAAAGAGACAAAATATCATTGTCATCTCAATAAATCTGAAATTGACAAAAATAACATTTATAAAAAAATGATGAGTTTAAATCACTCATTAAATGTTTTGTCGATAATATGTAAGCAGGCATAGTACATAACTTCTTAGTATTTTGCAATTTTGATTTTGAAGTTTTTGAGACTAAACTTACATTCCAAAATGAACCAATATTTTTGTATTTAAGGTTTTATACCAGCCATACATAAATTCCGGAGAAAGTATCACAATAGGACCACTTCCATACATTCCGGTGATAGGAGTTAGGAATTCCAAATGTATGGAATATGCATATAATAATACACTTCCTAAACCCTTTTGAAGCGTTTTGTATATTTGTAGATATATCACTTATATAAATTTTTGTATATTGTACAATTGTATTAATTCACAATAAATACACGAAAATATGTCGCTGTTTCACTATTATTTTTTTCAGGGACTCGAAGGACCAACTCTTTTAGGGATTTACATTTTTGTAGATGCGAAGACAATGTCCGTGCAGATGCCGTCTTGACATTCATTGAAGGATAGCATAATGTTGATGATAATAACTCTATGATGTTACAACGCTCAACTATCAGTAAAGAGAAGTGTGAATAAAGACAGAACTAAAAATTTTGGAAAAAAGTGAAATTTCGCTAATTCAGGGCAAAAGTGAAGAAAAAATAAATACAATATTAATAAGTGACAAATAATATATTTTAACATTAAAAATGCTTAACTTAACAAATTGAGTGGTGTAGATAGCAACACGTTGAAAGGTCGATGACATCTCACACAATCTTCTTACGTGACTCGACACCTACACGGTTAAGTATATTATTCAGTAAATATATTATTATGTATATTATGTACAAAATAGCACGTAAAAAGGCAATACGTATTGGCGAGTGGCTTTTAATTAGGTGGCGTTAACAATGCCGATAAAATAGGACAGGATTTTCTGACTTGGTTCGACCAATTTTAGACAGATGGCGCCACTGTTATTCCAATGAATTTCAATATTTGTGTAATGTCTTTCCTTTAAATTCTTTTCTAGTTGGTGGCGTAGTAACGCGCGCAGTGTACAGTTAGCGTTTTAATAAAATTGAAATTGTAGTAACCTTTGTCTAAGCGCAAATAAAATATTGTCTATGACTTCATAGCTATATTAAGCCTGAATGCTATAACTTTTTTAAGAGCTTTTATAAAAATTCTTTTACATAAATCAATTCATTCTAATAAAATTGAGACAGCCTTTGTGTAAGCACAATTAAAAAAAAAAACATTTTTCTATGATTTCTTTACAGTTTCAAGCTTGAATGCTATAACTTTACAATTATTTCATGACAGAAGAACTGACAAAATGTTTAATCTTAAAATCAAGCAACACAGGTTTTTTAAAATTTGGAATTGATAATATACATATCAGTCAAAAAACAAGTAACTTTTACTTGTGTAATATATTACACAAGTAGTCTGTAGTATGAAATATAAGACACAATTTAAAACTGCTATGCATAAATTTTTATGAACCTATTTTCAAAACTGTACAAGAAAATAGAATTTACTATGCAATTAAATTGAGCTAGAACATCACAATTCGCATTAAATGGGAATGGACACATTTTTTTTTAATTACATTATTTCTCAAAAAGAATATTATCATATTATAGTGGTATTTCAAACAGTAATTCTTGTAATGCAGTGCACTTTCAATAAACATCATCTATTTTATCATTGCCATATAAATATTATCAGTATTCTAAAACAACAGGCGTTGGATTTTATATGAATCACATAGTAATCACAAGTATTTATAGTCCAACAAGTAAAACATCCACAGTAGAAGCTTGCAGAGGATGTTTATCAAAAAAACTTTACACCTTGATTGTCGTCGAATTGCATTATTTCACACTTGCCCCTAGCTTCAAGTGTTTTGAGGGCTTTCATTAGAACATTCATATCGAGGCCGTGGAACTCTGAAAAAAAAATGAAATGCTGTAATGTGTGGTTCTAACTAGACTATGACGAATTTACAAGTGGACATGTCTTTTGCCACATGTGTGAAGAATTGATACTACCATGCTGCACATATATACTGTGAAATGACTTTGCTGTAATGAGAAGAGGGCCACAATAGACAGTGTAATAAATAACCAGCATAGGGAGTTACGGGTTACTTGATTAGGTAAACGAACTATTGCTGAGAAACCTGCTCAGAGCTCATATTGGTTTGCCGAATAGACCTCGAAACTCGGTCCTACCAAAGATAATTTTCTGATCATTTGATTCCTTATTGACACAGTCACCAGTTATTAATAGCATAATAGGAAAATTTTGATTAAAATATTTGTTATTTCATTAAAAATTTGTAATAAATAGTATTAGGAAATTTACCTTCACCAACAGAGTTTTCTCCCTCTCGTAACTCAAATATTGTACACACTGTGTTATTTAATCCATTACTACTAGCCCAGTCGTACACCATAGTGCCCCACTCATCTAGTGAGTGCCAATACACCTCCCATACGTTTTTACTGTTATCTATAGGTGCAGCCTTCCCATTTTTTGCCATGTGCTCTAATATAACTAAAAGTGAATCTTGTGATAACCTCCTATTTATAGATTCATTATTAAATATACTAATATTTTTGACTTCTCTTATATCAATAGTTGATTGTTTTGTGGATTTATAATAGTCCGTGATTAGATCCTCCCATGCTTCAAGTTGTTTTGCCCTTGTCTCTGCTTGGGGTTGGATTCTGAAATAAGATATTTTGATTAAAATTATCTTTCTATCTATAAGTGTTTCAATAATCTTAATTTTAAATTGAATCTTGTTTTGATCTTCTAGCTGACTTTTTCCATTATCCTAAATAATTATAAAACCAACCCGGAACCATTTAACCAATACTTACATTTATCAACAACAGTTGTGTACTCTTTATACATTTCTAGTAATTTCTTTTCAGATTCTCTTCTTTTTCTCAAACTTTTAACAAATTTAGGTTCCAAATCAGTGAGTGAAATTCTATAATACACATTTTTGCCATTCACATGTATGTATGGTAACCTTTCTTCATATTCTAGTGTAAAACTTATCATAATTGAACAGTCTTTTGCTACAGCGGATATTAATGCTAAATCTCTAGCATTAGTTTTTTCCAGAAACTTCCTTCTATCACCACTATTTTTTAGATTGAGATTGTACATGTCAATAGTCTGTAGTATTTGTGAACCATATTCTAAGTCATTGCTTTCATCAGTATTTACTTCATATTGGTCGACTATTTTTTGGACACTTAGAAGTTTGTATAAAAAGCTACTGGTAGAAAGATTATGTCTATTGTGACATCTTTCAGGCTTCCTATACTTAGATTCACTGGATTTTTCTAATATGGTGTTAGATTCATCACACAGTAAAATGGTGATAATAAAATCCAGGAAGGTATTAAGTGTATCAAAAATTTCATTAATAAATTGTTGATTAATGAAATTCAGATTAGAGTTATCACAAAATAATATTTTGCCATTTTTAAACAATTTCAAATTGTTTTGAGGATTCTTTAAGAGACTTAACAGTGCATGTTTCATTTGTTCTTTGTTGCCAGAAAATAAAGACAGTGGACAATATTCACTGATGTGTGTAATATCTTTGTTATTTAATTTTAAGTACTGTTTAAGGCAATAATAGCATTTAGGACTGTCCTTTAAGCTAGCAGGTATGAAGCCCTCTTTTGGCTTTATTTCCAAACAATAGTTGTCGTGGTTTGCATTGATAATAGTTAGGTTTGGAGCCAATATTGCATATTGACTTAGTTTTGATTTTATTTTTCTGTGGTTTGGTCTCCATTTTCCTAATTCCTTGGACAACTCAACAATCTCATTCGATGTTAAAAGTTTTATTTCTTGATGATAATCGTTGTCACCAAATATAATGGGAATCATAACTTCATTAACGAATCTTATAGAGTTTGTGATAAATGACAAACTTAACGGGTCCTTATCTTCCTTGATCAAACGTATTACTTTATTGGAATCAGCTATTTGTAAAACAATATGAACATTCCCTTCGTTGATATAATACCATTTGCCATTACAAACACTCATTGTGATTTTAAACTAATAAAACGAATATTATCCAATGTTTACTTACGTGAAAAATGGAGGAAAATTGTACTGCCACGGCAACGCAATAGACATTTTTACAATATTTAAACACAACAATAAAAAAAAATTAACATAAGGTTTGGATTTTGGAAAATGTATTGTAAAAAAACTCAGCACCTATAACAAAAAAATGTAAATTGCAGTAAATTGTAATAGCAATATTTTTTTCTGTCATATTTACACTTGTTGAAACCGGCTAAGACCGGAGGCTATGCTATCATGGCTGTCGTAAAATACATTCTGTAGAGAAACGCTGGCGGGGGCGCGGTTTTGCTAGCTTTGCATAGATTATACACTTATATACTGTTTTGCCCCTCGCATCATCATTAGTTATTAACTCCATCCATCCAAAACAGAGCACCACAATATTCGCCATCCAATCACATTATACAATATAATATATTGCTTAAGTTTTTAAAACTAGCACTATAAAAAAAAACTGTTCCCGAACAATAAAATTATTCTTCGTAGTATAATTCGCCAATTAGTTTTCAATCACAATATAAAAAAATGGGGTAATTAATACAAACACTATAGAAAACCACTCCAAACGAATAAAATGGGAAGTAAAAATTAATTAACGGAAAACCGAAAAAACACAACTCATTTTTTTGAATAGACAGTGAATTGCACCAAGGAGTATAGATATTAAGGAGGCCGAACGTAATGCTGAACGAATGGTCGCAATTTAAATGACAGAAGTTTTGCCGGTAGAACGCGCCTTCTTTAATAAACTGTACTCGTTTAAATATTTCCGCGGGAAGTATTGTGGCGCTGATTGGTCCACTACAAAAACATTGGTACGTACTCGATTCTAGCGCAGCCAATGGCAGAAATGAGAACTAAGATCTGGATTTATTATTGTGTATGACGTAGTATTCACATACTACGGAAAAGCTTATATCGTTCGGACTCATTTTTTTGTAAAATTGTTTTTCGCAGTAGTCTTCAACCAATCACAATATTATATTATACAGATTAAATTTTTAATGTCGAAATAGATTGATGGGCATACAAAAGATGTTTCAACACCATCATCATTGGAAGCCTTTATTCGTTCACTGCTGAGCATAGGTCTCCCTCAATAAATGCCAAGACGACCGATCCCTTGCCACCCCTTGCCTGATTTGGAAGTATGGCCTGTGATCTGATCCTATTCTAACAGTAAAAACAATTGTAAATGACAGTTGATAAATGACAATTGACATATTACAATTTTTCTGGTTTTATGCAAAATCAAAATTCACAAAAACTGCGAAAGTACCTGCTTTTCAATGTTAGCTGTACCGCATTATTAAATATCCATATCTGCATAATTATTTAAGTATAATAAAATGATTACACTAAATAAAAAGTTGAAAAAACCTGCTCATACTGAGACAAATGGAGTGACGGTGGAACCTGTGAAAAGAATATCTGTGAGAGACAAGTTATTAGTGAAAGAAGTGCAGGAAATGAATGAAAATTTACCCGTAACGTGTTCAGTTGATTTCGAAGACCCGAATGTATTGAATGAGTTTATATTGACAGTTTTACCTGACGAAGGTTATTGGTCAGGAGGAAAGTTTAAATTTAGTGTATTTGTTACAGAAGAGTACAATATGGCGGTAAAATTAATAAACATATATTACCTATTAGTCTTGTTAGAATATTACTTTCATCATCATCATCAGCTTGTATCCTCCCACCGCTGAACATGGGCCTCCCTCAACATACGCCAAGACGGCCGATCTAGTCTGAGATCTTCCCAACTAGATATTAGCCCAACACATACATTGGCCATGCATTCTCCAAAGAGTGTGTTTAGCTCACTGCCATTTTGACAAGCTTTTTCTTTTTGTGTTTATCTATCTACATTTCAAATCCAACAGCCACAGCTTGGGCCAACAACTTGCATAGCAAGAAAAAAAAACAAATTCAGTATAACTTTAGTTTATATTTTAACTAAAATAATTTATATAGAACTACTTAAGTCTGTTATTTTTCACGTGGTTTGTCCATTTCAGATGGCCTACTGGGAATAGGTAAAAGGAGGGTAATGCATTTGCATATTTTTTTGTGCAGATGTCTAAGGGTGTTGGTAGTCACCATCAGGCTCCAATGACTTGGTTGCCTTCTAATGTCATAAAATAATTGAAAATCAAAATTTCTTTGATTATATGTACATTTTTATAAATAACTCAATTAATTAGTACTGTAAGCAGTACAACCCATACCAATTTATTATACCATAAGATTTTATTTTTTCTTGCATTTTTTTCTTCATTGTATGATCAAAATAATATATATTCTAGTGTAACCTATGAAAAATTATAAATAAAATATGTATTGATAATATTTATTCTTATTCCAGCCTCCAAAAGTTAAATGCTTGACACGACTGTGGCATCCAAATATTAATGTTGATGGAGATATATGCTTGTCCCTGCTCCGACAAACTGCCATAGATGAACATGGCTGGGCTCCCACTAGAAGATTAAAAGATGTTGTTTGGGGCTTAAATTCACTTTTTACAGTAAGTATACTGATTTAAATCTATGTTAAATTTATAAGTTAAGAAAACTTTACTAAGAACTTACTCAAATACTACAACTTAATGAAGTTAAATTGGTTTGGATAACCTTAACTTACCCACAACATAATAATCAATTCATTGGTCATATGAAAAAATTTCATTTGATATGAAAAAGAAGTGCAAATTGCCTCCTTATGGACTTGCATTGTCCATAAGGATGGTGACATCTAGAGAAAGAAAGGCAATATTCTGCATTACAGTAACAACCCCATTTATTTAAAATTTATATGAAAGTCTTTCAATAATTTTTTCTTTTGGCTGCATATGGTCCAAGAGGTAGCCAGATATTTTGAATCTGTAAGGAGGTTACATATTTAGAAGGATTAAAAAACTCTAATGTGTAATGTCTATTATAATAATATCTTTCATTGATTTTATTGCAGTATATTATGATTTTTGCATGCTTGACGTTTGGGATGATTTACACTTTACAGCCCCCATGGTCACGGGAGGTCTGTGACATATTATGCATTTAATTAATTTAATTCAATTTTCAATCATTAATTCCTCCACATTTATTCCAATGAATGATATTCGCATAAACATTTGAAATCTCTATTGTAGTCAAAAGTTTCCTATGCGCACAAATATAAATGACAATTGTTTATGTTTGTCCTTCAAATAAGTAACAAACAATACTTGGTTATTTCAAAGCCATTACAACAAAGAATAAATATTAAAGATTGAGGATGACCTCTGCTATACATAAATGTTAAATAAAACTTCAGTCAAATATTTTAATATTCTAACTAACACCCGAATTCTCAAAAGCCACTTAAATATTTGGGGGCTCTTCAAACTACTAAGCATGCCTTAAATCCATATGTCACCAAGTAGCAGCTCCCAAATGTGATGATGTGAAGATTAATTTAAAATATAAACCCTATTATTTCAGGATTTACTTAACTTTGATGACCCTCTCAATATTGAGGCAGCAGAAATGTATAAAAAGAATAAAGTAGAGTTCCAAGCTAAAGTACAGGAATACATAGCAGTATCGAAGGGAAAAAGATGAGACATGTGGAAAAAAATACTCATTATGTAGCCATTCAATAGACATTTGTACCTTTAGCAGCTCATAATTAATACTCTAAAACGTGATATTGTGAATTGTAAAACATGTTTATATCCGCAGATCAAAGGTGATTTTTCCACAGCAAATTTGTCAGCACAAGGTTTAAATTTACACTGTAAAATATATTAATATTGTAGCATCATATTGTATAGTTAAATACTAGTATAATTTTTAGTTGCATCAATTATATATATAAACTATTGGAATTCGCAGGAAAATGGACAATAAGATGTCAATTCAAACACATTCGCTAATTTGCGACGTTTCGATCTTTTATTGAACATTCATCAGGCATCTTAACAGTTGTGTTATATAATAATAAGTCAGTTTTTTTTTAAATTTACAATCTTACATCCTTAATAAGAAAAACCCATCAAGTCAACACACATGTATAAACAATTCTATTACATGTATAATAATAATAATATCTATGGACCCTTTTACACTACGTCAACCTGGTCCCATGCTAAGTTTCCGAAGAACTTGTGTTATGGGTACCTGACAATGGAAATACATTTATTAAATACATTTTATATTAATGCTTATATTTAAGATTTTTATTATATAATACACACATCCATGACCCAGGAGCACATAAAACTTTTTTGTTCCCTGGTGAGATTCGAACCCGCTACCTAGGGCTTGAGCACCAACGCGCTAACCACTGAGCCACAGAGGTCGTCTAATATTAGTTATATTTCATAAATTTGATTAAATCCGCTACATTTTTACAATATAAAATTGGAGGTGTGTGTCGTTCATCATCAACACCTGGGAAGTTCTTAAATCTATGCTTGGATTCTAATCGAATGAGAATGTTCAAGAAAATTCTGGAATGATCTGGAAAGTTCTTAAATGAAATGGAAAGTTCTAAAATCTTCGTTTAGATTCTGATTGAATGAAAGTGATTTAGAAAACGCCTAGAATGATCTAGAATAACTCCGAGTAAACTGGAAAGCTTTAAAATAAATATCAACATTGTTATCGGTCGAAAAAAAAGTATAATATAATATACGGTCGAATTGACAAACGTCTCCTTCCTTGAAGTCGTTTAAAAATAATGAACACTTTTTACAATAATGAACAATTTTTAGGCGTGTTTTACGCGTGAGACTATCTAGACATATAATTGATCTAAGGTCGTTTATTTGCCTTCTTATTTCGTGCGTTGCCCTTTATTACATTGTATTTTATTGTAGGCACACGGTGAATACAATTAAACATGTAGCGGATTTAATCTAACTTAATAAAATAAAATATAATTGTTTATCTACGCCTGTGTTACTTGGAGGGGTTTTTCATTTTGAGAATGTAAGGTTGTAAATTTAAAAATAAAATGACTTATTATTATATAAGATGCCTAACGAATGTTCAATAAAAGACCGAAACGTCGTAAATTAGCAAATGTGTTTGAATTGACATCTTATTGTCCACTTTCCTGCGAATTCCAATAAGTTAAATACTAATATGAGCATTATTCCTTAACAAAAAAATACAAGTTCATTATTAAGTGAATAGAACTGAAAATGGACGTAATAATATATAACAGGACCTAACACTCGTAACAGAAAAACGAGCCGACAGAGATAGCCAGTGTTAAGGAGTGTGTCCCTTTCTTATAAGGTGACAATAAGATATTGACAGGTGGGACAAATGTCTTTCAAAAATTCAAACTGTCAGGAAATGGGTATTGAAAATTTTTATTTAATTTTAATTTTTTTATTAGTTTTTTTTTGTAAGGTTTATATCCTACTAGTACATACTTGATGTATGCAGTTTTAAGCGCTGCATGAGTTTACCACGTCTGCCATAATATTATAAATCTCGAGTTTTTAAGTTCTTCAAAAGGCGCGTTTAGCCTCGGCAGATATCGCAAGCTAGCTTGAATGCATTTAAGGTGCTTGAAAAATCTGACACAAGTATTATACTTATAAACGAAAATACCAACATTAGCAATGGTTAAAATCTGAAGAATAGTAGATGGATTACGAAATACATAATTTTTTTTTTTTTTTTTCGGTTGGATCTATGCTAATGGTCCTAGTGACCGTTATGCGTCATCGGAAATGGGGTGATCCGGTTGGATCATCCTATGACGTTAAAAATTTGGGGGGTTGCCCCCCGCCATGTTCATGGCGTCGGGTTTGTACCTAACTTGGTCAGCTACGGTCGACTGGTTTGGAACGGGTGACGTTAGAAACCTATCGTGAGGGCCGGCCCTCCCCTCCCCCGGTAGCGGGGGAGGCGGGTCAAGCGCGGGACCCGAGCAAGCTGCCGATAGCAGAGTGCTATCGGTGATTACACGGTCTATATTGGTGTCGACTCGTAGCTGATCTGAGCCTATGCTGTCGCGGTTGATCCGGATCAACTGGTCAACGGAGTGTGGGGTTCGACGTCGCATACGACCCCGGGGCCCATGCGGTGTGAATGTGTGCCTAACACCGGCTGTGTTATGTCTGAGTGTGTGTTGTAGCTTACGTCGCGCTTCAGCGTCGCGCTTTAACAGTTCTGTGATTTTATCAACAGGATCGGGGAATACATAATACAAATACTTCCATACTACAGACTTGACAGGAATCCGTCATCAGGTGGTCGAGTTATCATTATCATCCCAAAATATTAATTGCAAATCTTAGGTTTACTCTCATTATAACGCATTCTTGAATTAAGATTACAAAACAATTAAAGATGCCATGGATTCAAACTGATTAAAATAATTAGGAACGTGGGAAGTTTAGTACGGAGTCACTCTGTCTCACGTTCTGACCATTGCTTTTCGCATTGCTATTATTCCTCTCAAAGCCTGCCGTAAGGAACTTCGTTTCAAAAAATCATGGTCACCATAGTAGTTTGATTTACTAATTATGTTATTTAAGTAACCATAGCAACCATTACAATACAAAATGTCAAGATGACACTTAACTGGGCTACCATAAGAAATAAAAGAAATAAGCAAAATAATAATTTATGTTTTCTTTTTGAATTGGAAATATATTTAAATAAATAAATTCAATTACAATTTCTTGACATACAATTGTCAAAATGATATTAAAAAGACATTTTTTTTCGATGAAATTTTTGATCAGCCCAAATTTTTAATAAAATACATTTTTAAGCTGGCAAGATAAAAGAACGAGACACACTTCTAACATATTGCTATCACGCTCGGCTCGGATCAGCATCTGTGTAATGCCCATTAGAATATAATACTTAATGCGTTGAGTTAGTGTTCACTTTCGTAAATACATTTTTTCCGAGTAAGCCATCCTGTTATTATACTACATCCATGGAACTGAACAAATTTTGACATGTGCTTCCCACAGATTAATTATTTCTTTGAAAAATTATTTGTTTTTTCCTTATTAAATATTTGCTATGTCAAAGAGATTTGTCAGACTGCTTATAGGCTTATAGGTTGGTTAAATAAAGCTGGCAAGTTGATAGTACTCTGGCTGCAAATGCATATTCGTTTACGTGTATATCATCATCATCAGCCTTTATCCGTCCAATGCTGAACATAGGTCTCCCTCAGTGAACGCCAAGACGACTGATCCCTTGTCACTTCAACGCGGCTGGATGCATTGCAGCTGGGCTTCACCTGGCTGCTATCTTTTTTTCTTGACTTTTGTTAGTCACTGCAATCCTGTACTGTATACCGCTTGACCGGGGAGGGAAACTGGAATATGTCCTACTCCTAAATTCTGATTAATTTCGTTGCGGTTCCCCAGGCAAATGGTATAAAATAATAATATAATAATCCGCTACCTCCACATTCGTAATCAAATTTTCGTAACTGGTTACGAAAAAGGAAATTTTTTCCCTGTTTCGTAACCAGTTATGAAACAAGACTTTTTTTTTTCCATTTTCATAACCAGAGCCTCTTAGTCATGTATGGCCTCCTGGTACTTTTTCCTGGAACAATGATTTGTATTGTGAATACATCTTTTAAAACGTGGATTTATTTATTATAGTTAACTCTAAGGCTTCGGCTTCGAATTTAGCGGGCAGCGGGGCGGCGGCGGTAGCTGCGCGGGCAACGTAGACCCGCGCCGCTGCCGCTCCGCTGTTTTCAAGAACTGGTCTATTTGATTTCTACGCAAAGATCCTGCCGCTCCCGCGCTGACACCGCTTTTTTTTTCGAAACTAGTGTTGCCACCGCCGCCGCCCAGCTGCGCGCTAAATTCGAGGCAGAGGCCTTAGAATTAACTATAATAAATAAATCCACGTTTTAAAAGATGTATGCACAATACAAATCATTGTTCCAGGAAAAAGTACCAGGAGGCCATACATGACTAAGAGGCTCTGGTTATGAAAATGGAAAAAAAGTCTTGTTTCATAACTGGTTACGAAACAGGGAAAAAATTTCCTTTTTCGTAACCAGTTACGAAAATTTGGTTACGAATGTGGACGTAGCGTAATAATCGTATCAAAGGGTCATTTGGTGGTTGCCGCTGTCGATCCTGGCTATACAGGAGTTGCAGCGGTGGGAACGAGTGTGGTGATCACGGACACTACTCAAGAACAACACGAATGGCTGAACACGCCAGCTTTAGTAACTGACCTATGACCCTCAACTGACCATTTGAGTTCATCATGTCATTGTATATAATATCTATTGTCATTAAAGTTTCTGAAGTGAATGAATTGAATGTTGCTCAGAGAAAATCTCAACAATTTGTTGAGGTTAATATGAATTTATGATAGCTGTAAAAATGATTTAGTTTATTTTTTGTCTAGATATAATGGAGTCAAATATAGTTTTAATAATTGTTGTGTAATTTTTTTGGGTCTGAATTTCTTTTTTAAAGTAATGCTTATTATTATATTGTTTTTAACTCTGTTCTGACTTTTAATAATTATTATACAGTATTTTCATATGCTCAACTTCATACAACAGTATGTGAAAAACAGCAGCAACGGTGGTATGGGCTAGGTCTAGGTTCGATCCTGACGGCCTGTGGTGTTTTGAGCACCTGATCATGAGGCCATACCTGCTTACCGGTGAAGGAAAACGTGAGGAAACCTGCACGCCTGATGACTTTAATCTATGAAGGTGTGTGAAGTTCACCAACTTGTATTGTGGCAGCTTATCAGTTAAGGTGACACTCCTCGTCAGATTTCGAGGAGAGGACCCATGTCCAGCACTGGGACATAATATATTATTATTGATTTTCATTTCATACTAATATATTTTTGACCACCCTGGATGCTTGGCAACCATTCAACAGTCTGAAGAGATATTTATAAACATTAGCTGCTCAGATAAATTTGAAAATGTGTTGCTTAGATGCATGCAGGCGTGCAAAATTAATTGCGACCCTGTCTCCCTGCTTTGTGAGAATAGATTTAGTAGAAACGAAGGACATCGAAATAGGAATTGTATGGTATAATAAAATACATAACATAACCAGCAAGTTAATGCCCTTTATTGACTTCAATAATTCTGAAGCAGTTTATAAATAATAAATAGTAAAAAATTGTTTATACAAATCGATAACAATATATTTTTGACTAGAAAATAATGCAACAAAACGATGTTAGAAAATCAATAAATAGATTTTAGTAATAAATAATGATCACAGGATAAAAATTGTGGTAGCAGTCGTTTTTCTGTAAGCCTTTGATTTTGTGATTTCGGTGAGAGGGATGTGTGTTACCTACATAAAAACTAAAACTATTAAGATCATGGAATTAATGTTGCCAGATGGATTTTTGAAAATGTAATTTTATGTTGAATCGTTCGAATTTTATATTATAATAACAATATTTATATTACTAATATAAATATTATATTATTTAATTTGGTCGTCACAATTGTATCAGTAGTGGTTTATGCTCGCGTTTCGATAGACAAAAAATCTCTAAAATCGGGTGAAATTAAATATCTAGTATTTAATTTCACCCGGCGAAAAGGACGTAAAAATTATATTCTTGTTTATATAATTATGAAATGCTAGTCAGATTAATTTATATTAAGGGTTACCTTTATCAGAGATAGTGGCGCCCTCAGTGATTTTTTACCCGGATATACATATATGTTTATGATGGTTTTGTCTGTGGTAGTCAATGGAGACGTTAGTGTGCGTGGAAGATGTTGCCGGCTGGTGAGGTGGTGAGGAGCTCGTCCTGTATGCTGTTGGAGCGCGTCAGCTGTCGCGCGCTCACGTGACCGAACGCGGTTCCTACTGAATCAGCTTCGGATGCTTCTTGAGCCTTCTTCGCGTGGTACTCTTCTGAGAATTCCTGTGAAAACAAAATGTTATTAGATTTGGCACTTTTATTGAATATTGTCATTTTACAGAGATTCGTCCTTTGAATGTGTGATTTGTGGAATATTTCTGAACAGTTGAGGCAGGCTATGGACCGTTCAAAACAATGTCAACCGCAAAGTACGGTGGTAACAGGTGTTCTGTGTCCTTACAGAACAAATCATCATGTAACTAAGTAGAATATTACCTTCAGTCGGTTGCCGAGGAAAACAGCTCGCTCTCGCTTTTTAACGATGAAGTCTGAGTTTGCGAGCCAGCGATGCTCGTGGCATTCCTCGGGCGTAGGTCTCTTCAGTGGCACCTTTTTGAACACCCACATCAGGAACCGAGTCGCCTCCTGTAAAGCACACAATATATTATTAGTTGGGAATTTGTATATAAACGAGAGAGAGATGGAAAAACGTTATATTACGGACAGTAGCCCACTTCTCCTGTAAGAATCAGTCCAGTAATCTCGCCTGCACAAAATACAAGTTGTTTTCTTATGTTACGAATTTCACTCATTATAATGAAACAACTTTTACTTATTTTATCGTGGTTTATTTAGTTTTTATAAGCCCGACGTTTCGGATACTTTACAGCAACCATGGTCACGGGAGGACTATGCTCCTCCCGTGACCATGGTTGCTGTAACTAAATAAACCGCGATAAAATCCGTACAAGTTGTTTCATTATTAAGATACAAGTTTTTCATTTATAACAAGCACAAGCGCAAGTAACAAGCTGAAATAGACGTAGTAGGTCTCATTATCAATGATTATGATCTCATTATGAATGATATTTGCCGTTCTATCTCAAAAAGCAAAAAATTGACAGGAGTGTCAATAGATTATTTTTTTTATCACCAAAAAGTGAAGATTACCACCGCATACACGAAATGTATGCCTTGAATGACGAACCTGGGTGATTTCCTTATAAAGATGCTCGAAGCGGTATCTCACGAAGGAGATATTTTGCTTGGTCTCCGCTGGCGTGTCTCCTCGGAAGGGTGACACCCCGGACAGCATGATGTACGTCAGCACGGCCACTGACCATATATCGGTCTGTGGGAACGCCGGCTCGTCGTTGATAATTTCTGGGGCTGCAAAATAAGACCATATTATATTTAGGCCATAAAGAGTAAAGTCCTTTGTCTAGCATAAAAAAATAGCCTGCACGTACCTTTGTATTCTAATTCTCCAACTTGCGGTACGCTGGTTCCTAGTTTGGTGACTTTGTGAGCTGAGCCGAAGTCTATTAACTTCACTTGTATTGACCTGACGGACGCCATCACAACGTTATCCGGTTGAAGGTCCAAGTGACAATATCCTCTCCAATGCAGGTATTGGAGACCATCTAGTATTTGTGTGACGATGGTAGCTACCATCTGCTCCGTGTAGTCGTGACGGCTGGAAAGATAGGTCAGTATGTCGGCACCTTGAAGTTTTTCTTGAACAAGGGCAGCAACCGGCGAGCCTGGACTGTGATGGGCTGATATGAGGTTCGATATCCTTTCGTGCCTCAACTTTCTCAGACATTCAAACTCTCTTTCTACTTGTACTTCTGTTTCTGGGCGCATTTCTAAAATTTTCGCTACAACTACTCTATCGGTCGTTTTATCCACACCCTTGACTACAATCGAGAACTTTCCTCGCCACAATTCAGACACAAAACTATAACGGTCGGTGAAATTCTGTGTACTTTCCCATTCTAATGGAGTTTCCTCTGAGGAATAATCAAGTTTGGGTTTGTCTTCTTCTAAAACTATATCTTGGCCAGATTCTGTTATTTGCTGAAGATGTTTCATTGCTTTAGTAACCTCTACTCTCGGTGCTCCGGCCTCTTTAGTCTTTATTAGGTTTGTTGGAATACCTTTGTCGCTCCATCCGATTCTATTGCGAGAGGAAAGCCTAAACTGGTAGCTTGTGTTCGGTTGAAGGTCTCTAACTACGAAGAATTCGTGATCAATATTTTCGGCAACTGTTTTCCATTCTACACTATCTCCTGCCTTGTACTGTAGGCTATAACATACTACTGGGGAGTTTCCATCGTACTTAGGCTGAGTCCACCTTAAAAGTATCTCTGTGTCTGAAACATCGCTAGCAGTGGGGCTATCTGGGGCATCAGGAGTTGTAGCTTCAACAACCCTCGTCCTGGCCACTGTTTGACCGACCTTATTTCTAGCTACAACTTTGTAATATCCTATGTCATGATGCATAGCCGGTTCGAATTTTAAAGTCGATCTTCCTTCTTCGTCTTCTATAATTTTGATGCGTTGACCTTCTGCGATAACCATGTCATTTTTGAACCATTGGATCGTTGGTTTTGGATCACCAACAGCGTAGCACGTCAATTGAGCGTGGTCACCTTCTCTTATTGGAAGAATTTGTGGTTTCTCTCTCAAGAATGGAAGCTGACCATCTTTTTTGGATTCCATAAAAGCTTGCGCCTCCGCGTAGCTGTCCAGTCTGGTGCCGAGTTCGTGTCTAAGTCTGCGGATGGTGTAATTTTCAGTGCCGTAATTGTTTATCCTTTCTTTCCTCTCGTCGTCTATTTCTTCATCCATAATATCGGTGAAGCGACGACGCTCGTGAATAATAGGCGTCTGCAAATTAAGAAAAAAATATATAAAATCAAGTCTTAGATTAATATCCTCTTTCTCCTTTAAATTTTTTTGTTTAAATTTTGAAAGGAGCAACTCAACAGTTTCTTGCTGAATTCTTCTTATATACTATACTACTATTATAGTAGTATGTATTGTTTGTATTTAAAAAAAAATGTAATAGAATATTTGAAAAGACTAGTTCCACTGAGTTTGTTTCGCCGATTCTTCTCAGTGGACTTGCTTTGGAACCGGTGGTAGACCAATTCAATCAATCAACCAATTCAAATCAATTGACGTTCAAAAAGATACTTTGATGGTACTATTTTGAATAATTTTTTTTGATTTTGATTTTGAAAACGGAGCCCGTTTGTATAGAAAATGTCAATTTAAATAATTATGTTTCATAGAGCGACGGTGTCGGTGACGGTCCAGTGGTGGACGGACTCGGCCTCTTATGCGAGGGGTTCCGGGTTCGATCCTAACCTGTCCGTGTGTGCCTTGAAATGGGTTTTTCTAAATTTCTAAGTGCACATGAGATCATCGTTCGCTCACCGGTGATGGAAAACATCGTGAGGAAACCTGCATGCCTGATGAGATTGTGAAAGTCTTTGAAGGTATGTGAAGTTCACCAACCCGCACTGGGCCAGCGCGGTGGACTATTGGCCCATTACCCTCCTCGCCTGATTTCGAGGAAGGAGACCCGTGCCCAGCAGTGGGACATATAAGGGTTGATACTTTTTTTTTATGTTTCATAGACTTGGATAATTATGAAGAGATGGATTTCATACATTCTTAAAAGTGTCAATTTGTTATAAATTTAATAAAACTTTACCCTAGGATCATAGGAGTCGTGTACAGCGAGGCTGTACCCCGGCGAGCGCACGCACGCCACCTTCATATACTTGCGCAGGCGCACCGGGAAGTCTGTGTCGCGCAACTGCAGCAGATATGTGTCTGGGCCATTCTGGTAGCTGGAGGACAGAGGAATAGATGTAATTCTAAATAGTTGGTGATGTAAATATGTAAAGGCTAATACAATTATTTTGCCTTAAGCATGAAAGCCTTCTAGCTTTTCTATTAAAGTTTTACTCGTGAACGTTCATAGGGGCTCCTTAGCCTTGTTTGCCCCAAAAAGGAATGTTGTGGGATGATAATTGAAATAAAAGTTAGTTACTGGCTCTCAGATTTGGCGGAGACTTCCCAGTCCGGGTGCTCCCATTGCTTGAAGTTGATCTCCATCGGGTTTGGCTTGCGGTCACGGGGTCCCCTTTCACGGTCCGGAGTAGCTGCAAACAACCATTAATACTTAAAAATTACTTTCTATTTTTCATTTTATGGTTTAAAAAATCATGTGTTTTTTAACGAGAGCTCTACTAATGTATAATCTTTGCCACGCCCTTATGGCGTGGATATATGAGTCGTATTCATTACTGTACCCTACCAAAGAATTCAGATGTAAATAGAAGGACAGTTCTTAAATATTTTTTGTGCCGACTTTATTGGGGACGTGTCCCCAGTTCGCACTCGCTCGCTCTCGTAGGCTCATATGCTGGGGACATCGCGGTGTCCCTCTCGTCACGTCGCCAAGCGGACGTTTACATCGTAGAGTTTGCCCTCAAAGTGCCCATAAGAACTGTCCTTCTATGTACGTCTAAATTCCTTGACCTACCTTGGCTGACATTGACGGATGTGTCACAAATGAATGGTGTCACAAATAATATATGGAAAGAAATGTAAAGAATTTAGAACCTCCTCTCTTTTTGGAGGACGATTAAAAATAGCCTTATTTTGTGGTGTAACTATATTATAGCCAATTCAACGTTTAAGTAAGGATACCTTCAGGCGTGTAAAGTTCTCCCGGCGGGTACACCATCTTGGAGGGGTGTTCGAAAGCGCCGCTCAGAGGTCGTCGTCTGAACCACGTGCGGCACTGTGCGTTGCTCATCCAATCCCTGAACATAGACACGGAAAAATGTAGATAGACAATCTAATACATATATGAAAATAAGCGTACAAATATATGATTTTGTGATGTTTATCTGAACATATTTGTTTTGATTTGCAAACATAATTCCATATCTATATAATGTTGTATCAATTATCAATCAAGTTGGTAACTTGTGAGTTTCGAGGACAAAGATCTATTCTCTGCTAAATATAAGTCATTTATACCGTTTAGGTATGAAAATGATAGACCACGCTTCGTTTGAGTTTACGTGTATTAAATGATGAATAATATCCAAACCTGTACAAGTTGTAGTAGTTCCTCAGCCGGTCTGTGGTGATGATGTACTCGTCCTTGTATATCTTATCCGCCAGGTTCAGCCAGGGGTGGGCCAGGGCCATATTTACATCCATCCTGTCATGCCAGTTCAGCACCAGTAGTTTCGAGATGAAATCTCTCGACTCCAAGCTGAATCTCGACCACCATTCCTCGTCGTACCACTCCCATTTGCCTTCTCTTATTTTGGTGAGGGTCTCCCGATCGTTGTGACCTCTGAAAGGCGATCTTCCACTGAGGAGGATGTAGGTGATGATGCCCACACTCCACATGTCTGCAGCTAAGGAGACGCCTTCTCCATTGGCCACTTCCGGGGCCACGTATTCCGGCATACCATAGTCGAGGGCCCCGTGCTTATTGTATTGGATGCGGCGAGACAGGCCGAAGTCACATAGCTTCAGTTCGTCGCTGCCGGCGTGAGATAATAGAAGTTCTCCAATCTAAAACAATTAATTTAATAAGATGAAATAATATGAAATGCAATTAGTACAAATATTTTTTATTAAGCATAATTTTATAACTCAACGACCCACGCTAATGATGGTGTTCCGCAAGCCTCTGTTCTTGGACCATTTGTTTACTTTTATTTGTTAAATGTGGGCAGAGCCGCAAATAGGGCGGTGCCACCGGTGCCCAGGCACAGGGCGTAGACTCTGGGGAGCGCAAGAATGGCCAGACCAGGCAGGACTATTATTTTTTTCGGTTTGCTAAGGGCGCAGTTATAGAAGCTCGCACAGGGCGCAAAAAAAGGCTATTTACGGCTCTGAATGTGGGAATATGGCAGAGGGTCCCAAAGGGAGTGCAATGAGTGTTTTCTAATAAATTAACTAATATAAGTGAAGAGTGAAAAAAATATTTCCAACATTTAATTAGGAAAATAGTTAGCAAAACAAGACACTAATAAATGTCAATTAACGAATGTTCGTATGTACTGGTCCTATATCCTAAAGGTTTATTGGACTTCCTTCTATAAGTATATTAATACTCACGGTGAGACCGAGATGGGCGACACTGTTTCCGTGCATGTGATGCAGACCACGCAGGAGCTGGCGGATGTAGCCGGCCACCTCTCGCTCCGTATAGCCGGTGCTTCTAAGAAGTCGATCTCTGTAACCAAATCAAATTAAGGACATTTATTTTAACATCAAGTTTAATGTTTAGTAAGTAATCTACACTAATATTATAAAGAGGAAAACTTTGTTTGTTTGTTTGGTTGTAATGAATAGGCTTAAAAAGTACTGGACCGATTTCAAAAATTCTTTCACCATTCGAAAGCTACATTATCCACGAGTAACATAGGCTACATTTTATTCTGAAAAAAAAAATAAGGTTCTGTAAGATATTTGGGTTTTTCGGACACAAGGTGTAAAAAATCAACCAGAAAAGTTACTTATTTTGCGCACTAAGCTCCCGTTGTAAATCTTAGTTAACGCAGGCGAAGCTGCGGGCAACAGATAGTTCCTAATAAAGGCTAGATTGCATAATATGTATCATACTAATAGTAAAGATGGGTATTATTTAATTGCTTTCTCTAGTCAAAGAATTCAGACGTACATAGAAGGACAGTTCTTAAAGATTTATTGTGCCATTGGGGACATGCATTAATTATTGGTTACGTGTCCCCAGTTCGCACTCGCTCGCTCTCGTAGGCTCATATGCTGGGGACATCGCGGTGTCCCTCTCGTCACGCCGCCAAGCGGACGTTTACATCGCAGAGTTTGTCCTCAAAGCACCTTCCTCAAAGTCCTTTTATGTACGTCTTAATTCTTTGCTCTAGTGCA
This sequence comes from Lycaena phlaeas, assembly GCA_905333005.2. Lineage (NCBI taxonomy): Eukaryota > Metazoa > Arthropoda > Insecta > Lepidoptera > Lycaenidae > Lycaena > Lycaena phlaeas. The sequence continues at coordinate 1,305,236 of HG995171.1, forward strand.
TCACTTATTACTAGCCAAAGTTTCCCGGCGAATGTCTGTCTTGTGTCCTCCAGTTTACCTGACCAGCTCTCCACCGGCGGCCAGCTCCGTGACGAGCGCGAGGGTGTGGTCCTGCTCGTAGGCGTCGTGCAGGCGGACCAGGTGACGGTCGTTCAACATGTTCATGATGTCCAGCTCGTTCTTCATGAACGGCTTCAGCTCCGAGTGGCCATGCATCACCTTCGCGGCGTAGTTGCGCCCTGGAATGCATTGGTTCCATATATGCAAATGCGATTATATTTAGACCAGTAATTATATTTTAATTCCAAATACGATAAGAAGCAACTCTTGTTAATGCCCTGGAACATGTATTGATTTTTCGGATGGATGTGATGTGAAATTACGCCATTTATTATTGGGGACGAACTTCGACGACTTTTATGATCATCATCATCATCATCATCAGCCTTTATCCGTCCACTGCTGAACACAGGCCTCCCTCAATGAACGCCAAGACGACCGATCCCTTGCTACTCGCATCCAACGCGGACCTGCCACTGCACGGAGATAGTCTTCCCATCTGGTTAATGGCCAAGCAACACATTGTCTACCTAAGCGTTATAGGTATGCTTTGCCTTATGTCAGTAATATGGTAATCTCACCCGTGAGCCTCTCGGCGGCGTGGTAGACCACCCCCTGCACCCCCCTGCCCAGCTCGTCGCCCAGGTCGTACAGGTCTCCGAACGGCTTCGAGCTCGGCTTGATGCGAGGCGGGTGCTCGCGAATCCTTCGAAAATAAGATTTCTAATGTAGATACATAATATTTAATTTACATCGCCCAAATACTAAGTCTTAAGAATTTTGTGCGTATTTAAGGGTAGTATGCGGCTAGATTACTCTGGGCGTTGTAAACTGGGACCACTTCGGGTCGTTGAGCCAGCGGAGTAAGTAAGCATATGCAGAAGCTAAGGTGTCCAACCCCCACCTGTCAGAGTACTCGTGCTCACTCTCCAGCACGTGCAGCATGGCGGAGGAGCTGACGGCGCCGGCCACGTTCCGCGCCGACACCGAGTACAGGCCCTCGTCCTTGAGGATCACGTCGTGGATCACCAGCACCACCGTGTCGGGGTCGATGAACTGCATCTACAAATGATGGAGGGTTCAATATGGTCACTAGTAATAAGAGCACAGTCCCCTGCAGTTGTACACCGGTTAAGTAGTATTGGAAAACTGTATGTCCACTTGTACATTAACATTAGTTTAAATATATCGATATTGTTGAAAGCGTCGGAAACAATTATCGTCAGGGAGTTTTCAAACGGCTTACGTTTTACATATCCTATTAATATTATAAACGCGAAAGTTTGTAATTATGGATGTTTGTTACTCTTTCACGTAAAAAAACTACTGAATGGATTATAATAAAACTCTACAATGACATAGCTTATACTTCAGAATAACACAGGCTAATAATTTATCCCCGTACTCCCACAGTAATGGGAATTACGCGGGTGGAACCGCGGGACACTCCTAGTAACAAAATAATGTATGGTGGAATTGTGTACCTTAAATAGGTATATAAAAAGTCCACGATTGCATAATATGTATATATTTTAAGGATAACATAATATTATACTATTTTAATAGTTAAGAAGTTGTTTAAAAACTGGGCCAATATAAGGCGGTCGTTAGAAAGCTATTCACACAAATACGGTATTAATCCTTGTCATTTTTAATACGTTACTTGGATTGAGCAATTCATAAAGATTATTTTTCCCTACGAAATGCAAATTAAATGAATATTTGAGGAGTTAAAGCAGAATAAAAATAATGCGTATCACTTAGACTCTTGCTAAGAAGCTTGACACCAACACCTGAAGTGATGACCATGACCCGTCGAGAGAGATATCAAAGAAGAATGTGCATACAACAAATCTTAAAATATATTGTACTATAAATGTACCTTGATCCTGGTGGAAGCGGCCAGCGGCTGCCAGTCCTTGTACCACTTGATATCGGGGTAGGGCACGCCGGTGACGCGCGCCTCTATCCTGGCGGTCTGCCGCTGCAGCACGGCCGTCTCCTCGGGCCGCTTGATGAAGTGCGGGTACTCCGCCACCTCCAGGCGGACGCGCTGCCGGGCCTGCCCGTGCTCGTTGGTGGCCACCGCCTCGTACCAGCCCACGTCCCGCTCTAACATCCTGATCATTGTAACAAGTCACCGATTAACATAAGCGAAAACCAGGCGAGTCTCTGCGGACTAGATGTCGTGCTATTTTTCCAAAATACACCAAAGCTGTTTGAAATAAGGCACACGACACTAATCATTTCGCTACCGCAGTAACTAATAAATTTGATCTACAAAGTTCAGCTTTATACATCAGTATAGGTACAGGAATATTATCTATATATTGCACAGATTTATAAATAAAGACAGATGGAGCATGCCGAACACGCAAGTGATGCCACCAAAGCGAATACAAATCAAAAGCGAACACAATCTATAGAGGTATAGAGTACGACGCTATGTCAAGCACTTGAGAGCGCTTTTGAATTTGTATTCGCTTTGGTGGCGTCACTCGGGTGTTCGGAATGCTCCATCTGCCTTCATGTATAAATCTGTGATATATTGCCTAAAAGTTTTCCTAGAAAGAATAGGAACGTTACATTATAAATTTAGGACAGAGGTAAATGTTGTCAAAATAATTACAAAATACCATTTGAGATTAAAAATCAAAATAAGAACAACATACTTATTAATGAACAGAGTGGCCTGTCCGTTCCTGGTGTAACTCCAGTCGTATCTGCCTCCGATTTCTATCGGCTCGTCGTTGAAGAAGTAGGTCATCTTCGGCTTGGGGTATCCGTACACGAACCAAAAGAGATTCACGTTGTGTCCCTTCACGCCATATTGTGAATCAGTTTCTTGGCGCAGAAATTTGGGAGCCTGGGCGTAACCGTCGTGGGGAGGACGTTCAATGTCGAAGTCTTTTGGGAAGTAAGGAGAGGTTTCGGGCCGGAAGTCTATCCCTGGTTCCAAGTATGGGACGAATTTTGGAGGATCAGGCTCCAACTTGCCCCGATGGGTGATGGCGAATGGTGATGGGTCACTGACGCCGTACTTGTTCTCCACTCGCACCCTGAACTTGTAATCTCGGAAGGGTTCCAGGTTGCGGATGTCGCAGACGCACGAGCGAAGACCAGTTCTAGCCGTAAACCAATCACCGTCCGGCACTTCGCACATTTCGACCTGCAAAAGATAAACAATAATTAGTATTGGGTGTTATTTAAACGACTAGCATAATATTCGTATTTTTGTGAGCAGAAAAATATAATCTGGTAGCAGAAATAGCTGATTGAGCGGCAACTTATGTTCAGCAAACTTTTTAAATCAAGCAGCATGTTTTGTCATTTTTTATGGCTGTAATTATTTTTGAAAGGCATATTAATTAAGAGAGAGCAATGTGCTGCTCCTGTTTAATAAAATTTTGGTAAGCACTCGGAGGGTAAGCAAAAAAAATAATTTTGTGCTGCTTATATAAGTAGCGTGAATATAACTTCAAGCAACTTTCTTTTTCATTAAATTCTGCGTTATAGCCCAGTCCACAGGATTTGATGACGTCATGATTTGAAATAATTCCCTGGTCCTTTATTAAGAATGATAATTTAATTTATTAATTTTTTATTCAATTTTTATACAAAATTTTAGTTTGTAAATCGTATTTATAATTATTGTAATATCAAAAAATATTATTTAAAAATGTATAAACAAACAAAAGAAGAAATTCATAGATAATGGTATGAAGAGGATTTGAACTTACGAACGACAGCGTACAGCCTGAGCGCGCGCGGACAGTGTTAACCGTAGAGCTGTACGCCTTGTTACAAATAAGTTTAAAATTGTGGATCCATACTTGCGTATTGAATGTTTTAATTTGATTTGATTTTTGTAGGTAATAATTGAATTGAATATTGCAAGTTTTTGAACTGCTTGTTTATTTTACACAACACCTACAATTTTTAATACCTGCATAATCTATCTATTATCTACATAAATCTACGAAACTGAAACAAAATAAAATCTTGATGAAAAAAATTTCATCATCTCAAATATTATCAGCCTTTAGTGGACGGACCACTGCTGAACACAGGATTTGACGACGTCATGACCTGAATTAATTCACTAGTCTTTTATTAAGAATGATAATATAGTTTATTAATTTCTTCTTCAATTTTTATAATTTTGTACAATAACATACTTACAACACCATCTAGCGGTAAATAGCGCAAACCTACACCGGTGTGAACACAAGACATAAAATGTAATGCAAAGAAATGTGTGGCTCAAGTAATTATTTTGCCCGATGAATATTTATTATGCGAGGTCATAATATTGTAAGCTGCTTATTTACGATTTAATTTTCGACCATTATCAAAATTATTTGCGGAACAAGAATTGCTACCAGCTTTATTTTATTGCGTACAAAATCTTTGTATGCCAACCAAATTATTTAAATGCCGATTTTTTTTTGCCCCTCCAAAATTTATAATGCCGTTCATTTAATTACTTCCCATTAGTATTCTTTCAACAAACTACCGATATGTTATACATAGGACCACATTTTAGTGAAGATAGGCCAATTTTCAGACTAGCTCCACATGATAAAGCACAAGTGAAGTATAGCACAAGCGACCTTACACTTTATTGTGCCCCAGGCGTCTTTGTTAAGATAAGGCTACAATATTAAAGCTTGGACAGCTCGTTTGCCCTCCTAAGCTATTAAAAAAAATAGTTTCTATTATCCTGGTCTGGTCCAATGCAGGGTGGTCAGCTTTATACACTGTCAAATTTATTTTAATCTTATGAAACATGCAGGTTTCGGTACGGTATTTTTCTTTAACATTTTATAATACTCTTGAGGCTTGAGCAAATGTACATTATTTTAGATTTGTACCATTTTGGCCACTGAGGCCCGCGCTTGTTGCTTAAATGATTACCTGGTAGGTGACGGGGAACCTAGGCTGGTGGGGGATGGAAGGTCTCCACGACAGCGTGAGGTGGCGGTCGGCCATGCGGCTGATGATGGGCCTCTCAGCCAACGGCATGGGCACTCCCGTGCGCTTCATCTTGTCGAAGTCGGAGTACTGCTCCGATAGGGGCTTCTTGTGCGTTTGGGGCTCCAGGGCTGTAAGGGGTATTATGTTATTTACTCTTTCGGCAAAACTGTTAGAAACGTGTGATTTAAATAAAATAAAATAACCATCGGCCAAATTATATAATTATAATATAATAATTCCCAAAAGATAAAAAACACTTATATTAACTAACATAATATTATACTTTTCAAAAACCCCAAAACGCAATATAAAGGCTAGCATTTAAATGGCTAAACCGATACCGATGAAACAGATAATATAATCTTAAGCCAGTATTCAAACATAACTATTCTATTACAAGTATTTAAGCTTACTTTTATCGAAATCAAAAAATACAATTTTATATAAGAAACCCATTAAAATCAAGTCACTCATTGAAGAGCTATGATGCTGTATACATGTAGGGATCAAACTTACAGTGCACATCTTTTTGCGTCGGTAAAAACTAGTAAGTAATGGTCTCTTTTAGTCTAATTAGGATTAGTTGTAAGGATCTTACTATCGTATGTAAGTTGCGCCGTGCACTCAGCATCTCCATGTGGGTTGAAGATGCGGCAGCGGTAGGTGCCCACGTCGCTGGGGTCCACCCCACTGATGGTCAGACGCAGCAGCCCGGTGCTCTCCTTGTCAATGCGGATTCGCTCGCACGGGAACAGCTTCTCATCGTTACGGAACCTAGAGACAAATTTGAGGATGAAAGGATTTGGTGATCTAACAAGCTTACAGAAGACGATAGTTTTGATTTCGGCAACGAAATACTTTGTTACTAAGATAATATTAATATATAAGTATTCTCAGAATAATATTAATACATAAGTATTCTCGACTAAATGGTGAATTCTCTTCAGAGAGTTGGCGTGCATTGATCATGATGAAGATGGCATACACTATGAAAATCCCGATACCTGCAAATACATAAATATTTATCGGTTCAGAGGTGTTATTTGTTAAGGTTTTGTGACCATTTTCTTTCACTAAGTTAAACCACCAATCATTTGGCTCCATACTGAGGACCAATTTACTGAGGTCCATTAATGTCACAACCCCTCGGCTCATTTTAAAGAGGCCGAGATCAGCAGTGAGATATTACTACTACGCTAAAGCCATCCTCTCGCTCCTCTCTCCTCACCATTCCACGTCAGGGTCTGGTGTGCCGGTGGCGCAGGCAGTGAACTTGGCGCTGAGACCGCGGAACACCTCCACATCACCGATCTTCTTGAGGAACGCCGGGGGCTCCACCTTTTGTCGTTTGGCGCTACAACACACAAGCAAATTAAAATATTATCAGTAAGACTCGACCGAAAAATATAGCTGGGTGATAGGAGAGATCTGAGAATGTTATAATCATATTTCAATATGCATAAAATATACTCTTTAACGCATTGACCATGTGATCATAACATATTTTTAATTTTGATTATTACATTTTAATATTCTAAACGGGATGCCGTGGTTGTCATCGCTGCTCTACAAAGGAGTTTGATATTTCGAAATGAGTATGAATATATCGCTCACATGTTTCGTGAGTCACGCAAAGTGAAATAATTTTAATACATCTAAGTAGGTCCGAAAATTGTAAAGTTTTTTCTATCATTTGTATTTCAAATGTGGCGCTTGTAAAATTTAATAAAGCCATATTATAACACGCATCATCATCAAAATGATGCTTGAGTGCATTATAAAGAAATATGTTTCACGCTACTTTTTTAGGTCATAACTCTTTTTTAATTTCTCTAAATCAAGGTAAATATATTTATTAGACCATAAAAGCAGGTCCACTCACATCTTGTCCACGACTTCGAGGTTGGCCTCACAAGACACAGTCCCCTCCCTGTTGCTAGCGGTGCACTTATAGCGTCCAGCGTCTTCTGGCACCAGGTCCCGAACGTACAGGCAGACAGCGTCTCCATCCCTCTTTATGTTGTATTTGTCCGATGGTCGGAGGAGCTGGTCACCTTTGTACCACGAGATTTCTGGTGTGGGCAAGCCGCTGACACGCGCGGGGAACTTGGCGTCAAATGTTGGCAGCTAAGTGGTAAAATAATATTTTATCACAACAAATAAAGGCCCAGCGACCCTAAAGAAAACATTCTCAAAACGACAGCAATATATTTTGTATTTAAAATGTTTCTTTTTGTACTAAGTTTTTTCAACTTATATGCTGAAAATTATCACATATTATTTTCTATTTAATTAAAAGAGAATAGGTAAAGCTGTATTCTTTAAAATACTCAGATTTCTTTACAACCAAAATTTATTAAAGTTCATCAAGAAATTGTCCAAGACTTATTATACATACTGTTTTAACGCAACACGATAGACCTCTAGTACAATAGATGGACCTTTACCTTAAGATTCACATCATCCATCCATTCCACTTTCCAATTCCTCATCAAACAATTCAAATTCCACTCTACAGCCTTTACCGAGTTCGTTCTAAAGTTATCAATGTCTCACCTGTTGCAAATCGCTGAAGGTCTGCGTGAAGCGCGGCGACTGATACACTTTGCGCACGTTGAACTTCCCTTGAGTAGCGTCCTCACCCAGTGGGTTGACCAGCTTCACTGAGTAAACGCCTGCGTCGGGCAACTCCATTGGGTTGATCTCTATACCCACCTGCGGACGAAAAGCATTCATTTCAACTGTCTTAACATGATTTTTTTTTTTTTTTTTTCGAAAGGTCTAGACTTTTAGGCCAGATGGCCTTTAAGCTCAATCGGTAGGTAGGTGAGCAGATGGCTCACCTAGTAAAATTCGAAAGGGGGGCGCCCCCCTCCGTGCCCCGCAGGGGGCGCGGTATATCGCGCGCGCTACTCTGGAGAGTAGGTGTTTGGCTAGTCAAATCCAATACGGTCGACGAGTCATTAGCGGATGAAGTTAAACTACTAGTCGGAGGGCCGGCCCTCTCCTCCCCCTCTGACGGGGGAGGTGGGTCGTGCGCGGTACCCGTGCAATCGACCGATAGCAAAGTGCTATCGGTGTTTTCGCGGTTTTGATTAGTGTAGACTCGTATCGGATTCGAACCTAATCTTACCCGATCAATCCGGATCGATGTATTTACCATGTGTAGGGGTCGACGTCGCTCACGACCCCGAGGCCCAAGCGGTGTGACTGAGTACCTAACCCCGGATGTTGTATTGTTATGTGTGTGTATTCTAGCTTGAATTTCGCGTCGCGCTTTTACGTCGCGCATTAATAGCTGAGATATTTCGTCAGCCGGATCGGTTGTAACATGTTTAGGTAACCTAAAACTCTTTGAGACTGAGCTATCAGGGACATAGTCTGCCGCGCTCACTATGAGCGGGTTTGGGTGATGGAGTGCCTTTTCAAAGTGACGTACTGACATCTCTTTGAAGTGGCCCCTAATCGAATCTAACTTGAGGTCCCTATGTAGGTCGATGTTTCTTATGTACCATGGGCAACCGGTTGCTATGCGTAAGAATTTGTTTTGCAATATCTGCAAAGGTTTGAGTCGACTCTGTGGCACGTGCGCGAACGCAACACAGGAGTACGATATAATCGGTCTTATACACGCTTTGTATAAGGTAAGTTTATGCCTGAGGGGCATCTTACTTTTCTTGTTTATCAAGAAGTATAATCGACTCAAAACGAATTTGGCCTTTTTTATTATGTTATTTATGTGCGGCCTGAATGACATCGACCTGTCTAACGTGACCCCCAGGTACTTCACCTGCCCTACTCTGGGGATTATGGTGCCGTTTAGTTTGATCGGCATCATTTGCCGACGACTCTGATTGAGCGTGCCCCTTCTCTTTGTAAACTGAATTGATTGACTTTTGTCTGGGTTAATCTCTATTCTCCATTTAGCAAACCATTCACCTAGCTCGGTGACGGCTTTCTGAAGGGAGCGAGATGCTGTCCTTGCTGACGTATGGGTCACATATAGTGCAGTGTCGTCGGCAAAGAGTGCTAGTTTTGACGCAGGGTTTCTGGGTATGTCGGACGTGTACAGATTGTACAAAGTTGGGGACAGCACGGAGCCCTGAGGGACTCCGGCCCTCAGAGGTCTCAGGGAGGACAGAGTGCCTTCCACTCTATACCTAAAATGCCGGTCAGACAGGTAGTCGCGGATGATGATGACCAGCCTGTCCGGTATTCCTAACTTGTAAAGTTTATAGATTAGGCCTTCGTGCCAAATCTTATCAAATGCCTTAGCAATGTCGAAAAACACTGCGCACGTGTCGCGCGGGTTTCTTTTTTTATGGAAACCTCTGAGGATATCTTCGGTTATACGATGCACCTGTCTCGGACAACAGTGATTTTCGCGGAAAGCGAATTGCTCGTCTATGAACAGTTTCTTTTCGCTTATGACGGTTTTCAACCGTCTAAGCAGAATCCGTTCATAGATTTTACCTAGTGAGCTTATCAGGCTTATGGGGCGATAGCTAGACGGTTCCGTGCCCGGCTTTCCGGGTTTGGGGATACCTATAACCGTAGCTTCTTTCCATATATCTGGGAATTTACAGCCCTTTAGGAGGGCGTTCATAATGTTTACTAGGAGGATAATTAGGGCGGGCGGCAGTATTTTTAGTACCTTGTTCGAAATCCCGTCCGGCCCGGGGGCCTTCTTGGAGTGCAGGTGTTTAATGATGTCTTGGACCTCATCAACATCCGTCGGAAAGATTGGATCTCCCTCCGGCGGAGCCGTGGCCCTCCTCGCAACCTCCCTATTTACCTCCTCTATGTGGGGCTCTATGGGGGGGATGTTGTCCGATTGGTTTGGGGTGCATTGTTGTTCTAGCGTATCGGCTAGAACTTCCGCTTTGTCGGCGTCCTCTAGTGCAGGTTCGCGGTTTGGTCTATTCAAGGGGGGCATAGATGCCTCCCTTTTGTTTTTTAAAGATCTCGCGAGTGGCCAGTATGCCACATATGAAGGTGAAATTTCACTAAGGAATCGATCCCACCGTTCCGCTTTGTTTTCGATGATGCGAGCTTTAACCTCTCTCTCAAGATTTCTGAGGGCGCGACGACACTCGTCTGTCCGGTAGCGCGAGTACGTGCGTCTAGCTGCGTTTTTTACGCGAATAAGATCTTTAATGTCATCCGGGAGTTCCCACCTGCCACGTTGCGACGGTGTAATTTCCCTGGATGACTTCTCAATTGTCGCTACCAGATGGTTAGTGAGGTCGGAGCATGCTGATACAGCATCATGAGGACTATCTATTATGTCGGGGATTTTATCGAGGTGACTCGATTTCAATGTTTTTAAATTCTCGCTTAGTAATTTATAATCTATGACCTTCTGTTTGTTGTTATTGGTATTGTTCAGAGGGTCTCCGAGTTGTATTAAAACCGGTCTGTGGTCCGAGTTAAGCTCGTGGATAGTTTCAATGGAATATAAATGAAGGGAGATATTCCGAAGAATCGCTATATCTAATATAGATGGCTGCTCGTACCGCTCGCAGTTTGCGTGGCTGTAGCGAGTTGGCTCATCTGGGGCGATGACCACACTATTGAGATCATCGACTGCTCTGCGGAGAATTGTTCCGTTTTTATTGTTTTCTCGGCAGCCCCATGCTTGATTTTTGCTATTTAGGTCGCCGGCTAATAAGACGGCGTTGCCTAATTCGGATAGCGTTTTTAAATCGCTGTAAAGCAGTTGCTTGTTACAGGATTGATATACCGAGGCGATTATGATCGACTGATGGCCGGTCATGCTCACCTGGCAGACGGAGGCCTCGAGAGATTCTAAAGCTGGCGGATCCATCGCTATGCAATGGAGGGGGCTCTTGTAGTAGATGAGCGTGCCCCCAAGCTGGGATCGTGTCCTGTCGTTCCTGACTATTTTATAATTGGGGAGTCTCGGATTTGACATGCTAGGTTTTAAGAACGTTTCCTGCACAAGGAGGACGTCAACGTCATATTTCTTGACGAATATTTGCAGTTCGTCAATGTTTGCTCTAATGCCGTTCGCATTGAAAGACACTATTCGTAGTGAGTGGGGTTTAACTCTAGCCGTGGTAGCCATTTAAACGTTTGAGTTAAAGGCTTCGATCTGTTGGATCAAAGGGAGGTGATCGATTACCGCTTGTAACAGACCGCTGCCTGAGCGGATTTTATCCGCTAGGATTCTGAGCTCTTTTCGATCAATCGACCTAAGGAAACTTGACACGATGGTCAAGTCGTCCCCTAATCTATCTGTAGTGGGTTGGGGGCGGGTGGCAGGGCGGGAGACTGCGTGCATCGAGATGCTAGCAGGGGGTCCCGTTGGTCTGCTTACAGCCGCTGCCGGGGGGGTTTGTACGGGTGGCGTGGTTTGGGCCGGGGATGTTACCGGCTTGTCCCACGCGTTTGTTGTGGGAAGGGGGGCGGGGATGAATTCTTCATCCCTAAGCGCCTTGAAACGCGGGGTGGCTTTTTGCGAAGCCGTTTTCTTCGTGGCGGGCTTGGAGTATCCCGTTGATTTAATGGCCCTACGCTTTACGGCCGGAGGGGCCTTCGGACAGCCGCGATAGTTGGCCGGATGGCCTTCGTTCCTACAGTTAACGCAGCTAGGCGGCTCTAATGCCGTGGCTCTGTCTCGGGAGCAGTCAGAGGTGCCGTGGTCTCCCAGGCATTTCACACATCTGGGGTGGGCGTAGCAGTTGCGGGCGGAGTGCCCGTAAAGCTGGCAACGATGGCATTGCCCGATTATTCCCCTTTTACGTGGGGGCTCTACTCTCATACCTGTCATGTTGCAGACAGATTTTAAGTTATAAATAGCTTTACCAGCTGGGGTCAGGGGGAGGATAACTAGCACCATGTTGTATGCATAGTTAGTCCTGGGGTGGTGCATTCTATGCACCTCCTCTACTGGGTAGCCCTGATGGACCAGGTCATCTTTTATATCGGCCGTGTCCATCTTTTTGGGCACGCCTGCTATTACGACCCGGAGGACGCGTTCCTCCTCGAGGGCGTATGTGTGGTAGCCTATGTTATGCTCCTTTAGAAAGCCTGTAAGCCGCCTATGGTCGGAGGGAGTACTAACTTGAACGCGGATACCGTCCGCGCATGTACGAGCCGATTTATGGTTAATTTTTTTCTCATAAATGGCTTTTGAGATTTTTATCCAGGACTGCGTGTCCTGGACTATCACGGGTGGGGGAGTTTTGATGAATGGCTGGTCTGTGTCCATGCCCTCGTTTGGGGCGGACGATGAGCCGGCTACGGGCGACGTGAGTTGGTCGCGCCTAGTTACATGTGGCACAGATGGTGCCTCCGCATGTCTGTCTAATTTGGTAAGGTTCTCCATAGAACCTTTTTTGTTTCCCTGAGGGGGCTTTGCGGCCACTACTTTAGGAGCCTTTGGCGGGGGGGACGGTGCGGAGGAGGTCGTGGACTCCGGGTCCGGGCGACGCCTCTTTTTCTTATTGCGCACTTCGGTGAAGCCGCAATCGTCCTCCTCGGAGGAGGTGCCCGCGATGGACATCTCCTCCTCAGTCGGAGTCGCGCTTGATGAGCGCGTTGATATTGACGACTTTGTCGTCGAAATGTCGTTGTTTGCCGACAGAGACACAGGAGAATCGCTTAGGGCGATCTTCGGCTTGATGAGCTCTAATTTTTCGTCTAAATCCGGGTATTGACTGGCTAGTTGCCTTAATAAGTCCTCTGGGGACACGTTTTTAAAGTGGTGATACACCGCCATGTTTTATTGTTGAAATATTTCTTTTGTTTACAAGGGTAATGGGAATGGAATGTCTATTGTTTAAACTAATTCCATTGTGTACCTGACCCCAGCCGCCTGTGCGGAGGGTGTGTATTGTTTGATCGACTACCTGAGGTAGATGTGTGTATCGGGTAACTTACGTGAAAAATATTTGCGGGATCGCACTTTGCACTATTCGCACGAATACGCAAACGGCACACCGCGCCTAACAACACCGGTACGCGAGTGGTACCGGCACACCACGGAATTGCAAACGGACGACCTATATGAGCGCAGAAAACCTATGCGAGGTTTCCGCGCTAAACGCGCTGAGCCCGGCGGAGCTCTTCACTAAAGACACTTGTACTAACGTAGCCGTGTGTAAACATGGGAAGCTTGAGCGTCTAACCAGCAACAACACAGGACGTTTTGGCTTTACACCCCTTCTTGCTTTCGCAATAGTCGAGTTACCAAAACGAACGGATCACTGGGTTTACGGTCACTCACTAACGATCAAAACAATGAACTCAGCGTAAACAAAGCTCACTGATCTAACCTATCGGACGGACGACTGTACGCGCTGGCGGACGCGCACCGAATGTCTTAACATGAACTGATGGTATCCCATACATAAATCGTTACTACACGATTTGTTAACTGGTAGGTGGACTTGAAAAACTATTAACATTTCTAGACTGAGACCATACATTGATTCAAACTGGCTATAATTTTTGAAACACATAAGCTGTGGCAAGTCTCTAAGAAGAAAAAAAGGTATTAAAGGTTTTTTTTTTAAACCACGGTAAAAGTGAACCTTTTTATCACATTATAGACATTTAACGAACAAAATAGCGTGGAGTACTGGCACAAATGAGTAATAGTCTATACACTATAATAGGGTCAGCTAATGCGAACTATAGGCAATGCAGCATACAGACGAAAATGTTGAAGATGATATAAATGTAATGTAAAAGTTTCACTTTAAAATGTTTAGATAAACATTCTAATTAAAACGACAAGTAACTAACCCAATTATTTTTGTCTCCAGAACAAAGTGATTAATTGTAAAATTGTTCATAGTAACCCAGAAAAAGAGCCGGAAATAATCGATTTGACCTTGACTTTATAACTTTTAACTGTAACTATAACTGTTGATTTTCAACATATTTTAGCCTTAAAACTTTTTCAGTGTTTACATGGCAATTGGCCAGTCACAAAACTCACCCTCTTGCCATCACAAGTGAGAAGTATTTTGTCATTCGGCTTCAAGGGTTCTCCGTCTTTGGACCAGGTTACTTGAGGCACCGGGTTACCGACGAAGGGCGCGCTAACAGACAGGGGTTGGCCTTCTTCTATTGTCACTTCGCGAAGACCATGGACGAACTGTGGACGCTCCTGGGGCGTCGAATCGTCAGTACGACCTGGAAAATAATTTTTAATATGACTCCATTTCATCATTTAAGTGTCCATAATGCTTTATACAAGAGAATAGGGCCTTACAATTATGCTCGTATTGGCAGTTCTTTTTAATTTCTGAAGTTCTATAGATTTTCGCCTATAATTTAAAGCTGCTAAACACAAATCTTTTTAACTATAGTTTATAAACTAATTAAATAGACAATAAGGGTCAGACGAGACACCTGATTCTAAATGGTCAGCGTAATCTATCAACCTAAATTGATTCAAGCTCCCCTCGGACTATTGACAACTGCGACTGTTTCGAACAAACGTAATAGAAAATGCTAAGGATCAATACACTTACTGGCAATGGTAAGGTCAGCCTCACTGGTGGTCTCCCCCTTGTCGTTGGTGAGTACCACTCCGTACCGCCCGGCGTCGGACGCTCGGGCCTCGGTTATCATCAGCGCGTGTGTACCATCAGGTTGCGAGACCACACGGATGCGAGTACCATCGGGCTTGATTTCCTTCCCATCTCGGGTCCTGGAAAATGAAAACTTTTGTAGTATTCTATTACCTACATAAAGTCCGTAATTCTAGAAAATTCTAAAAAGAAAATTTTGACAAATGTTACAAAAAATAATATAAACAATATATTTATATCAAGTATTTTAAAAAGTAATGTCATTGTTGTTTTTTCCTCACTCAAAACTCAAACTCCAATAACATATAATATCAACGGAAATACTGTTTTTTTCTGCTAATAAGATGTGGATGCTTACCACTTGACTGTAGGTTGCGGGTGGCCAACGACTTTGACTTCCAGCTTGACGGGGAATCCTTCGATCACCTTCGTTGGTTGTAATTGAGCCAGGAATGCCGGCTTGCGCTCCTTTTGACCGACCTAATAAAAGAACCGATGTACATTTTGTAACTAGTTTACTTGTCACTTGCACTACACTGCACTTTACAAAGGTTTGCATAACTCGTTATGAATTAGAAACTAGCAGTACCTCGCGGTTAGTCTGCGTACTTCGCCTTCCCGTGGGAGTATGGAAATAAATTATTATAGTCTTGTGTTAGACTTATGTAGCAGTAGAAGTTATATCATTTTAAAATTTAATTAAAATCAATTCAAGATATTTTGCGTGAAATAGTTACAAACACACAGTACAGAGTTTCGCATTTATAATATTAGTAGGATTTAATTTATTGAGAAAATTAACCCACCTATAAAAAGTTTTAAGCTATTGCATAGCTTCTATCGCGGGCCTTGAGCGCGGGGACCGAGTCGAGAAATTCCGTAACGAAAAAAAAACCTAACGCTCCCCACTCCGACGGGCACGCGGAGGTGTGGCTTGAAGGCCATGCATCGTCTAACGTCGTTTCTTTTCGGCAGTCTTCGACACGGTGTTTGTGTGCTTGCAACTAGACGTATTGTACGACACTACGAAGCTCGCACGAATAACAATAAAATATAACACATGTATTGTAAAATAATAAAAATATTTTAAACAATATTAGTTAATATTGTTTAAAATATTTATATTTTTTTATTTATTTAATAAAGGAAAAAAAAATGTTTTCTTATCGGTCACCACGCTCAAAAAGTGTAACTTGAATTAATATCAAAGAAAAAGAAATACTGCATTAATAATTAAAATAAATAAATAATTATAATTGCATAAGTTGATACAAAATGCTATGCAATAGCATTACCGCGGCAGTCCCCGAGTGCCACACGTCTTTTTTTTTTTTAATACTCATGTTAAACTAACTGACCGATATCGATAAAATTTAAATGGGATGTGGACAGTACGTCTTTTGAAAAAAAGAAAATCGGAAAATGGAAATCTTTTTTTTGAAGTCAGAAAAAGGAAAATTGAGGGAATATGCAATGCAATAAGCATCATTTGAGAGATCGAAAGCAAAAGAATCTAAAGATATATGTAATATAAAAATAGTCACTGTGAAGGAGATTTAATTTTATCAATTGTTAAAGTTACCTCGACTTTAGCCTTAGACTGAGCTTCTCCGAGCTTGTTGGAGAGAGTTAGCGTGTAGACTCCGGCGTCCTCCGGCTTGCAGCTGTCGATGCTGAGGCCGATGATTCCACCGGGCTGGTTGATGAAGTTCACCGCTTGGCTCGGACGGATCGGCAGACCTGTGTATTAGAAAATGAAGCAAAAACACAGCGACTAACAAAATCTTCGGAAGAAGTATATTTCACCCAATTCATAGCGCGAGAGTTAAGTCACGTCTATTTTTATTTCAAACTAGCTAGTAAATTTACAACGGGATTTACAACGCTAAGATTTACAACGGGAGCTTAGTACCCAAAATAAGTAACTTATCTGGTTGATTTTTTACACCTTGTGTCCGAAATTCCCAAATATCTTACGGAACCCTATTTTTTTTTCAGAATAAAATGTAGCCTATGTTACTCGTGGATAATGTAGCTTTCGAATGGTGAAAGAATTTTTGAAATAGGTCCAGTACTTTTTGAGCCTATTCATTACAACCAAGCAAACAAACAAACAAAGTTTTCCTCTTTATAATATTAGTGTAGATTAAACTATCATAAATTCAAAATAATTATATGGGGCCGTCACGTAAAGAAGCTGTGTTTGAGAACATACCATCCTTAAACCATTTGACTTCAGGCGCTGGGAAGGCCATGACCCTGGCTTCCAGTTTCAATGGCTGCCCGACCACCGCTTTCACATCTTCCAGCTCCTGAGTGAATGATGGTTTTCTTGGCGTAGCTGGTAACATAATAATAATTGTAGTAAAATAATATTAAGTATGAGGATCTTATAAATCCTAAACCAAATTTTGCATAACACCAAATGCACGTTAGCCTCTATATGTCTTAAAAACGGAAAATAGGAAACGGAAACTTAATAAATGCTTACAATTGTCAAATTAAATTTCCATACACTACACGACTCGTCCTGGAGATTCCTTGACGTTCAACCTCCAACTCCAGTTTGAACACGTTATTCATTAGGAGTTAATTGTATTGTCCAAAATGTGCTATATATATCTAGTAACTTACGATTAACAGCCACCGCGCAGAGCGCAGAGTGCTCTCCATTGGGATTGGTGATGACCAGCTTGTATGCTCCGCAGTCGGATGGGGTCACGTGGTCGATGCTTAACTTCACCGTCCCGTCGGGCAGTGCGGTCTGCTTCACGTGGCTATCTTCAGGGGACAGCTCCGCGCCATCCTTGTACCTGTGCGTGGACAACGTGGACAGCGTGGACAACGCGTGAGTAACGTCGAAATCATATAAGAGATATGTTGTACTTGTGTTTTTCTCTAACGAACACATTGTCTAAATCTAAAAAAAAACCAAGTCTATTGCCGGCTCCAAACCTTGCCATTCAATGAGATACTTAGAAATGTTATTTTTTTTTGTCATCTTAAAAAATTTCAGCAAGCACTCACCACTTAGCTGTAGGTAAGGGGCTTCCGTCAAGCTTGGCTTTCAGCTCGATAGGCTCACCCTCGTCCACGTCTCTCTGGCGGTCCAGCTTGTGGATGAAGCCAGGTGACGACTGTCCCAAGGATATCATCGCCTGGCATTCTGCCTCGCCTGACACGCTCACTGCCCGGACCTTATACTGTAACACAGAGGGAAAACTCAAAGGGATATTTATGAGTAAAAGGCGAATTGAAGAAAGAAAATTGATCTCAATCGCTTATACATTATTTTTTTTACTAATAAGACTTTTTACTTAATAATTTTAGGGCAATTTCTGTCATGGAAACTCAATCTCATTTTGAGTCATTTGTTGAACCAATTCTTTCAATAATTCGTTTAAAATTGCAGAATCTTTAAAAGTGCAGAAAGCGAGGTCTAATCTAACCTTGTCATTAAAAGTGGTAAAACAATTTAAAAGTGGAGGACACTGTTTACTAGAGAAACATAATGTAGTACAGTGTTGCAAAACAGAAACAGATCATAGGAAATCAGATCCTTTCAAAGCCGAATCAGTGCATAAAAAGCTGCAGTACACACTAATACTTTCTAAAACCTTTGTATCGTTTCGTTGTGCTAGGGTAATATTGTTCTGTGGTTGTGCTTCATCATAATTTTTTTCCGCCTCGATCACCAGATGGGAAGAGTTCTCGTTCGACGGCATCTTGTTTTAAAATTTTGTTAACAAAAGTAAATTTCCAGTTTCTTTTATTTTAAGTAATCTAGTAATATTATTGCAATTTCTATCGCTTATTATATTATTAGTTAATAAGCATTAATAAGTTTAACGATATAATAAGAATAATTGTTATTTATTATAAAATAATATTGTATAAGTATAATACTTATTAAAAAAATACATTTTAATCTATATATAATTTCCTTTTCCATAGAGTAAACGTTAGTAAATTATTCAAATTGTTATCATTATTTCAATACTAGATAGATTGTCCATGTGATGGTGAGTGGACTACGCCATCCAAGGACTTAACTAGTTCACCTGGAATAATCCTGGCAACTTATTTATGTGTTGCCTAACCCGAGACATAATTGGTGTTAGTAATTTCACTGCTATCCTATTCTTATTCTCCGAAACACATCAAAACTGTTTCAATAAAGAAACCTTCTCTATATTCAATATTTCATTGTTCACAAACCAAAATATTGAAATTCAAGTTGTAATCTATATTGCCATCGTTATCTCATTTTCCTTTCCTTACCTTGCCGGCGTCACTTGCGTTGAAGTGTTTGATTTCAAGATCGCTGTCCACCTGTCCTCCAACTTGGGTCGTGATGATGTGTCTGTCGTCGTTGGTGATCTGCTTCCCTTCACAGTACCACAGCACGTCCGGCTTGGGGACACCATCGCAACGCACACTCAGAGTGACATCGTCAAAGTCTTTGACCGTCTGCTTTTGTAGAGGTTTTGTGAATATTGGTTCATCGGCTGCAAAGTTTGATGTTTTATAAAAAAATTGTAGTCATTATTCCTCGTACATTTTCATACGCTTAACTGTAAGACTGTAAATCTCAACAGGCCTACAGTAATATAGGTAAGAGAGAAATAAAAGATTATGATATAGCGCTTAAAGCAATCTCCGTGCAGCGGCAAGGGATCGGTCGTCTTGGCGTTCATTGAGATAGGCCTGTGTTCAGCAGGGGACGGATAAAGGCAGATGATGATTTTAATGCTGATAGCGCTTAACAAAGTATGATTATAAGAAACAACTTTTACGCATTTTATTGTGGTTTATGAAGTTTTTTACATGGCCGATGTTTCGAATACTTTACAGCTACCACTGTCCTCCCGTGGCTCGTAATTGATGAAGGTCGCAGAAATTCTTTTGAATGAACTTAAAAATTTACTTAGAATTTAGAAAAAAATATTTACAGCCTTTTTTCAAAGATGCGATCTCTTAAAAATGTTTTTTTTCAACAATTCGTATCTTAAATTAAAGAAAACAAGCCAATCTTATCTCCGAAAAACAATCAAAATGGTATGCAGCGAGAAGCACTGCACATCCCGTCTACTGGTATTATGCTATGGGAGTTAAAATATCGACTGTTACTCACTGTGCACAATAAGTTTGGCCATCTCCGCGCTCTCTCCTATCTCATTCTTGGCGGAGACAGTGTACACTCCAGCATCAGCGATGCCTATGTCTTTCAACGTGAGCTCGTAGGTCTCTGCCTCTCTATCTTCTTTGATCTCAATACGGGATGATGGCTGAATAACGTAGCCATCTTTACTCCTAAAAATAATTAAAGCAAATGTAGAAGCCGTAGAAGTTCTGTAAAAGGAATGCTCATACTTGCTTAAAAGAAATGTTTGACTAATACCTTATCAATGAAGAAGACGGTATCATAACCCTACAGCTTAAAATATATAAGACACATATTGCAATACTTTTGAGTAACATACCATTTAACTTCAGCAATAGGATTAGCTTTGATCTTAGTAATGAAAGTCGTTTCTTCAAAAGGCACTGCAGTGACATCCTTCAGGGGCTCAATCTCTGGCCTCAACAGAATATCCAATCGCGCCGAGCTCTCGCCGATACCGTACTTGTTCTTCGCTTGGATCGTGTAGACACCAGTGTCCACGTGGCGACCTGAAATCATTGATCATTTATAAATACAGGTCTTATATAATAATTTAATATTATGTACATATCAATTTTACGCAAAAAATATATGCTAAGAATTATGCTAAGAACCATTTTAGTGAATGTAGAGAAAGAAAAACTGGTTAAAGAATCACTTAAGAACCATGTACACCATATTCTGACAAACAAATGATTGTTCTGTTATATTATTAGTTTATATTATACATAAGCACATTAGCCATTTTACATTGGTAGTCCTATCCCTTTAAACGGAATAAAAAAATAACCGTCACGTGGGAAATACTACGCTACTATGGGCCCTTTAAAATACGGATAGCGTGGGGCATAAAGCGCATCAATTCCACAAAAAAAAATTAAATACTTAAAAGTATCTAAATCTTCATAGTTACTTTTTGATAATACTTTCTACAGAGAAAATATTTCTTGTATTGTACTTGAAATATATTTGCGATAAAGGCTGATATAGAATATTAAACTTCGAAATATAACATAAATAGATGAAACCATTAGTAGGTAAAAACGTTCTTACCCGTTGGAATATTAAGTGTGAAGGTGCATTCTTTGATCCCATGTTCCAGTTCTTTGCTGTCAGCGCTGATATTGATGGTAGCGTCTGGTACGATTTCATTACCATTCAGCAGCCACGCCACGTGCGGCAGAGGATCAGCCGTGCAGATGGCTTGCATTGTCACTGGCTCGCGCTGCATTACACGCTGTGCTTCCAGTGGTGCTGTAAATATTGGCTTGCGGAGCTCTGCCACGGCTGAAATTTTGGAATTTTGCAGTGATTACATATTGAAAGTTGAGATAAGAAATAATATCAAAATGAGTTTTATCTTTAAAAATGGCTACGTTTTGATCGTCATTAAGTAACCTTAAGGCCCCGCTCGCACGAGCGCTTTTTTCCGAGCGTTTAAACGATACAAATGGATACTCATGTATTTGTTCACACGAAATTGCGTTTTTAAAGCGCGACATTTCTTCATTGAGAAATTTTAAATTTTCGAAGTTAAGTGTTTTTGGACTTTAATCGAGTTTAGCATGCAGATCTTGTAAATCGCGCCAACGTCTGGATATAACGCGACACTTATTAAACGCTATTGCCAACGGGGCCTTTTGTAATTCGTCACTAAGTAACCTTTTTAACTTACGCGTGACAGACAGCTCAGCTTGGAGTGCTTGCTTTCCAAGATTGTTAATAACTTCACACTGCCATTTACCAGCGTCCTTCATATCGACGTGATCAATCACCAATTTGTAAACGTCTCCTTCGTTAACTACGTGGACTCTATCATCAGATTTTACTTCTTCTCCTCCATGGAGCCAGCGTACCGTCGGTTTTGGAGCCCCGACTGCTTCTACTTTATAAACTAGTGGTAGTGATTCGAATACGGTTCCATCTTTCATACTGCTTTCTTTAAGGCTAGGGGGTGCTGAAATGTAACAGCATAATATTAACATCTTTAAGTTATGATAATGATAAATAGAAGATATCCTTAAATACTAAATATTTATTCAAGATAGAGTATAGAACATCCAGAAATGATAATTTTTACACAGTAATAATTACAACCCAAGAAAAGCCTTCCAAAGCTGCTCATATAAACTCAAATGTGCATACACCCTGAAAATATTGCGATATTTACAGCTATTAGATTTAAATCAAAGTACCGGCACTTACCTAGTAAATTATTGATGGCTTATGTGTTTGTGGGAGAGTGTCTTAGCATGTTGTGTTGTGTTGTGTATTCAATACTTACCATTTAGAAGAACATATATGATTAAACATTAGCTGCAAATGAAGCATATATGCCGTGCGCGAAAGCAGCATATTTAAATTCTTAAAGGAATAAATTTACCTTTGATCTGAAGATGCTGCTTATTAATGTCTCCGACGAAGAACCATATTAGTATGCCAGAAGGGAATGTTATTACGCATGCGCGCTAAAACAGACACAGAACATTAGAGATTAGAGTAAGATAGTGTATATATACGATCTAAGTCTAAGTCGTTTGACCTTTCCTTTCTTTGAAAATAGTTTCCATAAATTAGTATGCAAATAATACATATAATTAGATAGAAAACATCACTATAAAGCTTTACAGCAATACTTAAGCCACGTATCTGTCACAATGTTGTTATTTCCCTGAATTAAGTTATAGCGTAGCGTTATTTATAATCAATTACAGCCGCGCGCATTATATTCTCTCCTTTTTTTCGTAATATTATTATTGACTTGACATTTACCTTTTTCCTCTTCCAGATTAAGGATATCATCTAATATGCTTCTTTGTCTTTGGCTTCGTTTCAATAATGCTTCTATATCACTATAGGTTTCTTCTTCAACGCTAAATAATCCTTTGAGGTTTCTTTTCTTTTCTAGTGTCGTTTCCGCTGTGTCCTTGGTAATATTTTTAATATTTTTGGCATTTTTTGGTTCAAAAACTAATTCTTCCACCAGACGGTTTTTGATGTCATCTATTTTATTATCTACTTCCCTTATTGTATCTTTATCAAACTCTTTAGATATATTTATTATCTTTTCAGTTATATCATTTTCAAAAGTTTTCTCACTCTTTTCTCTGAGTATATAAGATTCTTCGTCACCGTTATTTGTGATGTAATCTTCTTTAAACGAAGATTGACGCACATACGAATCTTTACTAAAAACCTTTCTTGTCTCATCTATATCAAATATAGATTTTGAAAGATCTTCGATGGAAATCTCTCGTGAAAGGGAATCATTACGCCAACTCATTTCATCCTCAGAAACCGACATAATTGAGACAGTTCTACTACCAAAATGTTTTCCCTGTCTAGAATCTACATCGGAATCCGTCTGAGGTTCTTCAATAATGCCGTATGTACCCCTTCTAACATGATCAGGTATGGTGTAATTTCCTAATTCTGATAAATAATAACTATGACTTGCTATTTCCTCAACTTCTAAAGAAGTTGAATGAGGTTTGTTTGGTCTAATAATCCTTTTCTCATAGAAATCATCATCGTCATATTCGTCATCGTAATAGACTGCATTTGAAGTCATTTTGTGTATAGTACGCGTTTCGGCTGGACCTATCGTTTAAAATAATATTTTATTTTTGTTATGTTAATTATATGAAAAAAATGGTTTTAATTTGTGAAATGAGATGTGCATGAAAATTTCAAACTATTTTTTATAATACTGTGGCTTAGTTGGAAAAAGAGGAAGGGAAGCGTTTAAGCTTTATACTGACCTGTTATGATAGCGCCATGGGACAGAGAACTGCTTACTTTAGATACGATAATTGAGCCATCCTCACCCGACTTGAATGTTGTTACAGTTTCAAAAACTCGGCCTAAACATAATAAAACACACTTTGGTTGTTAAGAAAACAAAGTTGTAAGCATGCGATACTTAAAACGTGAGTTTGCATCCCGAAAGCCCTTTGCTGCATTAAGAAAAAGATAAAAGCTCATTTACTACCTTCAGATTCAGCACTCAATGGTTCACCAATAACTGCTTCTTTTTTTATTTGTTTACGTTTTGGGGCTTTTAATTCTACATCGATAGACACCTCTTCAATTACTTCCGGTTCGGTGACATGCTTCTTGACCTTCTGAGCGGTAGGAGAAATATCTTCAACTAATGGCTTTTTATTGCATTCATTATGGTTTTCGTCCCATATAGACTTTCCTTCAGCTATTTCAGCTTCCGTAATAGATTTTCTGCCTTTGGATGGTTGTTGACGCAATTCGTCTATTTGTACTGATTGGGATTTGTCGCATTCATCTTTATCGCTCCAAAACGATTTCTGTTCATTAAGTTCCAATTTGGGTGTAGATTTTTCAGGCTCAATAGATACGGGTTGGTGAATTTCTTCGTTTATTTCTACTTCAGAAAGAGCTCGCTTCGGTTTTGAGGACAAATCATACGCGTTACTCTTGTTAACCACATTTTCAATTGAATCTTTTTCCTCAATTAGCTCTGCTTCAGATACCGATTTTTGCGCTGTTTTAGGTGCTTGATTTATATCATCGATCGTAATCGCTTTCGACATTGCATCCTGATCATCATCCCAAAATGACTTCTCCTCTGCAGTTTCTGGTTCGGTAACAGATTTATTTGCCATCTTAGAAGTTTGTTCAATTTTTTCCAGTCTTATTTTTTTGGAATTTTCTTCTTTATTTTCGTCATCCCAGAAAGACTTTACTTCAGCTATTTCTGGCTCTGTAATAGATTTTTTTGCTAACTTTGATGATTTTTTAATATCATCGATTTTAATTGTTTTTGCCTTTTCATCTTCATCTTTGTCATTCCAAAACGACTTTTCTTCTGCCAATTCGGGCTCGGAAACAGCTTTTTTTGCCGTTTCAGAATATTGTTGTATTTGATCAACTTTCATAGTTTTTGGCTTTTCGTCTTCATTTACGTCATCCCAGAATGATTTTTCTTCCACAATTTCTTGTTCAGATATACATTTTGTATCCTTTTTCAATATTGGCTGGTCTACATCTTCATTTTTTAATGTTTTGGCAGTAGCACTATCATCATCAAATATATTTTTTTCTTCTATTTTTTCCGGTTCTGTTACTTTTTTACTCGCTCTCTTTTTTTCCTGATTGTCTTCTATACTGTGTGTTGCAGCTTGTATTTCGTCGCTTACTTCAACCAGATTTTCAGCTAGTGTTTCTTTTTTGAATCTCGAATGTACTTCTTTGGCTATTAACACAATGAAAATGCAAATGATAACATTGTAATGCAAAATGGAATATTATTCAAAATATAAATATTAATAATGGAAGTTGCAAGTATGTCGTCTAAAATACGTGCGGGCACACCAGCATTTCAGTCAATTGAATGCTTTAGTTTTGTGGGTAACACTAATTTTACTATGTGTCCTGTGCTACTTATAAGGACAATACTTAAAACTAAACATGAACGTGCAATGCAGTAGTATAATCTATTTACTACCAAATCACGCTTGACTATGTTAATCTATTACCTAGATTGGTGATCTTCAGGGTTCACTCGTGTATTAATGCCGCCTTACTGTGGTTGTTTAAATTGTTTGTGTATACCTCACCCATGTGCTGAGAGGACGTTTGGAGCTCTTTTATTTGTGTGGTTTATAAAAGAATATATATATGTGAATTCAGATTCAGAAGTTTGTGATACAAGAATCCAACGATTATACCTCTATGGTTGCACTCTTGCAAGAGTGTCAAATAAGAAGTGCAATACATTTAGCTTAATACTGTCAAGTACGTTTCAAGTTTTAATTAATTCATTTTTACTTACTGTGTACTGTAACCGTACTCTTTGACGAGACGCTACCCATTTCATTTTCAGCTCTAACCTCGTATTCACCACCATCTTCTTCTTTAACCAGAGTTACCGTTAAATTGTAGTTTTCCAACCTTTAAATTAAATTTTTATTTTAATTTAGTCGTTAAACGTTTTATTTTCTTTTTTTCAATTGGTAAGTTATCTTACCGCTGAGTATCTCTTTCTATTTTAATCCTGGCGTCGGTTGTGACTTCTTTGCCATCTTTGTACCACTTGATTCTTGGTTCAGGACATCCTTCAACTTCCACTTCCAGTTTCAGAGTTTGGCCAGCGTCGACGGTCATATCCACCAAGCTCTTGGTAATTCGGGGTTTCCCTGTAAGTATGGAATATTTTATTTAAAATCTCCTCCCTTCGGGTGTTTCGTATGTACCTACTTGTAATATTTTAACATACTCACTATTAACGGTGAAGGTAGCTTGACACGAGTCAGATCCGAGATCATTGGAAACTTTGCACGTGTATTGCCCTGACATCTCAGCGGAGACTTCTTTGAGGATCAGCTTGTGTGAACTACCATTATCGATGCGGGTGTAAATAGACTTTTTTTCTGTTATCTCCACGTCACCCAAGTACCTAAATATTATAGATTGTTGGTATTAAATTTGTGTAGTTATATTGTGTAGTTTTTTATATTTCATTTAGGAAGAAATAACTTTTATTAAGTTTTCACATGTAGTCACGGGAGGACTCCTCCTAAAGTTGTGAAAGTTGTTTCATTAGAATAAGTGAAATTCGACTAAGCATTAGAAAGCAATTTTAACTAAGATTATTCACAGTAGACCTTTGGAGCTTGTCTATCTAGGTATACTTCTGGTAGTTGTTAGGCGTAACTTAGCCCGCGTAACTTATGTTTATTATTTTACAAGTATATCCTACAAGTATTATTTTTACAAGTATATCCGGACTGATAATATTTTTTTTATTGATACTTAGTGATTTCTTCTAGAAAAAGAATTTTCCATTGGATGCTTAATTTATATTTCAAGACCACATCTTAATCAAGCGCTACTTATTGACGATAATAATAAAGCATTCTTAGTCGATGCTGAAACATCGAGCTCGCGCTATAAAGCTGTAAAAGTCATGATAGATACCCTGGATAGAAAAAAAGTAACATTGGGCCTCCTAAAACTTCCCTAGCCTCGTCTATAATTCATAAACGAACCATTTAACAGTGGGTTCCGGGAAGGCCTCGACGTCGACGGTGAACTCGACGTTGACATCGCCCTCGTTGGCGGTGGTATCGCGCAGGCGCTGGGTGAACACGGGCCCGCAGCGCACATGCAGGAGACTGCTGTCGCTCGCGGATCCATGCACGTTGCGGATCTGAAGCATTTATTATTATCATCACCATCATTTCACTGTAGTTGTTAACGTGACCGTCTGATGTAAGGCCTCTCAATTGATTACAAATAAGATGATTGTGGAATTTCAGATGACTTTGCCTCTGCGTAGAATTAAAGTAACACACATGACTCGTAGCGTACGAGTGCTACGAGATTATTAATATTATAACGCATAACGTATTATTTTAGATTAAGCTAAAAAAACATAGTAAGAGAAAGTGTCTAACCTCACAAGAGTATTCCCCAGCATCAGACCTCGCGGCTGAAGTGATCACCATCTTGTGAGATTCTCCAGTTGACGATATCTTAACAACTGACGATTCTTTAAGTTCTTCGGTCTTGTTCTTGTACCTTGAAATACAGAAATGTCTTTTAAAAATCAAGCATTGGAGCTAGTTGGACCATTCCTGGTTGAACGTAATTTTGTTTGTGTCGTTGACGTTTGTTACTATTTGTCTCTTTGTTTCTCGTTTGTCAGATTGTTTTTACTATTAATATTTCCAACTACAATTAAAAAATGTACTTACCATGTCACCGTAGGAGCGGGTTCCGCTTCAGTCCGCACTTCAAACGTTACTGTCTCCTTCTCTTCGCAGATCTTAGAAGAGCCTAGGGTTTTTGTGATCTTAGGCGGCGATGTCACATTCCATTGCCAGAAGTCAGAGCATTGGTTGATTTCATTCCTGTAAATTCATGTTACATGTTGACTTAGTAATTCATAAACACAAGAATCGAAATAAGCTATCTCATTTTTTACCAGGAACTTAGCAGTTGAATGAAATATTGATTAAAATTCTTTTCGTCATGAAATAATTGTAATTTTTATAAAACAAACCTTACTTTAATTTTCTCATTCCATTTCCTAAGGTTGATTGAATATATAATGTGCTTTGGCTTTGCTTGGGAGTATAAATAATGTTCAAAATTATAAACTTACTTAGCTACAACTGAATAAGAACCGGAATCTGTAAGCTTGGCATCCTTTATCGTAATCTTGTAAATCTCCTCCGATTCTTTCACAATCACAATACGTTCGGAGCTCTTGATTTCCACGCCGTCTTTGTAAAAGCTCACATCAGGTGAAGGGGTACCTTCAATCTCTATGGTTACTGTGTGCTCAGTGCTAGCCTAAAAATGAACATAAGGCCTGTAAAATGCGTTACTAGTTAACTACTGCACTGCAATATTAAACATAATATAACATTTAATACATATTATGTTCAATAACGCATGAGCAGTCAACATTACCCTTTGGTCAATTTCAATTGACATCACATCTCCTTGCGTTGAATTACTAATGACTCTGTCTTATCTTATAGAAATTTACATCAATGGTTTCAGGAAAATATGCAATATGGTGGAGCAATTGCATAAAAACGTAATAGCAAAACATTTTAAAACCGGAAAAACATATGGAGGTTCTGGCGCCATTGCCCATTGGTCTCTTAAGCTCACCATGCATGTCTGGTTTTCAATCTTCCTCTTGATCTTCGGTGCGGCTTTCACCACCAGGTTCATGGTGGTGGTGTCTTCGCCGAGGTCATTGGAGGCGGTCACTTGGTATTCACCAGCATCAGCCGCTGTCACATTTTTGATCACTAGTGACATGCTTTCGTTGTCTTCATATAGAAATCTGAAAATATTTATATCATCACATGTATATATTTTCAACACTACTCGTCTGATTCTGATCTAAGCTGATCTGTTTTCTGATGATTACGTCTTCTTGTTAGATGATATAGATAATGAGTATCAAAGGCAAGCCGTTACTGCCTAAAGAGCCGCCCAAGAGATGTCCAAAACTTCAAATATCTCCAAATGAAACTGCACAGTAAACTACAGTTTTTGGGTAAAATCGCTTAGCATTACAAAACTTTACAGAATAAAATTGATACCCAAAAATTCCCTTCAACCTGCTGTTTGTATTCCCACTTACTTATGCCTGGCATCAGCTTCAACGAGCTTCCCTTCGTGTTTGAACACGACATTGGGCTTGGGGTAGCCCTTGCAGACCAGCTCCAGCATGGCGGACGCGCCAGAAGACACTATGGCCTCGCGATGCTCGATTACCAGCTGAGGCTTTTGGGGCTCACGATGCAATACATTCACAGCACCTATCGATTATTATTTTAATAGCAAATTAATACGTCCGTTATCATATGGATTATAAATAATGATCTAACGCGCTAGATTTAAAAAATAACATATAAGATTTGTTTCATAATTTTTAGTTACATATTTTATAAAAGAAGGGACAAACGGACAAAGAAAATTTCATCGTCGTAGGTCAAAAATGACACAGGCGTCTACAAGTTGGGTTTGATGCCTTGAATATCGTTGTAAATTTTTGGACATTTATTCATGGGTGAAACTACACTTACCTTGCACAGTAAGCTCGGCAGAGCAAGAAATGTTTCCAGTGCTGGTTTTGGCGACGCAAGTGTAAAGACCAGCATCCTCGGGCTTGACATGTTGGAACACCAGAGCCAAGGAATCTTCGTCATCACACAATAGTACCTGAAGTAACATCATTTTAGCAAATTAACTATAAGAAACTTCATAAATGAATAACATACTATTATTGTGTATAATGTGTATATATTAGACCGTAAACGGCTACTTAAACTGGTCTTAGCCATTTATTGAGGCGTTGTCACTGCTGAGACGAATATATCATCACCGGTGGTAGGGTTTTCCTTTTACCAATCACCATAAAATTTACAAGTAGGACTTTTATACCTCTTATGTAATTTGTTCCTGCCGTACCGTTTGTTCAAATTCTTTTATTTATTACCTAGAAATTAACAAACATATTCATTTTATCATGCTATTCCTCATAAATATAAAGTAATATAATTTACCTTAAATCTTTCTTCAGGTTCAAAGTCTTTGCCGTCTTTCTTCCAAATAAATACTGGTTTTTCTCCTTTTGGCAGCAAACCTTCTCCACCTGGTGGTAGCTCTCCAAATATGTTCTTATCATCTAAAATTTATATTTTAAGTTTGTGTCACCATAATTCACTTTCTTGATTACCAACGCCAAAGCATATAGCTCTAGTATTTATTTTAACGTCAACGCATAGCCTTGGTGCATAATAATTGAAGCTTCCAAATAAAAAACCAGTGCTCTCCGAATGTTATCATTTTGTTAATAATTAGGTATTGTTTTTCCATATTGACGCAAATTTTAAATTATAATTATATTTTTATAGATAACATGATTTATATTATGTTGACTGGCCTGTTGGCTGTTAGTTTAGTGGTTAGTGAACTTAACTGCTTAACTAGAAGTTCATGGGTTCGATTCCCAACCTGGATAAATTTTTGTGAGTGGACCATGATTATTTGTTCTGAGTCGTAATTTACCTATAATATGTTTGTATCAGTTGTTATAATACATTCTCTGTCTTTCAAATGTGTGGATGTTGTCAGAACATATTATTATATTATATTATATATATATAAAAAATATTACTAATATTTTAAAAGGCAAACGTGTGTTAATGTACTACAATCCTAAACAACTAGGCGCACGACAGCGTTGCATGAAATGTTTATGGCGTTTTCAAATATATTATACCTTCACATGACTTGCATGGTCAATTTGTTTAAAAAGGTATGCTGCATAAAAATGTTTTCGTGATAGCCTGGCGATTGTGACCAATATTGTAGCCACATATGAGTGAAAGTATTGCTCGTCTAAAAACACCTTTAGGCCAACTTGTGAAGAAAATATCTCTAAATATTTTAATGCCAAAATTTGCCTTGATGTTGAGCGATAATATTAAAGCTGTGCGAGTGGGCAAGCTAACTTGAATTCCCAACAATTTTTCTTATTAAAAATTTCCTTATTTAATTTTGCAATGATATATTTTTTATAAATTTCATTGAACTAAGATAAAAATATGAACGTTATAACGGAAGCTAAAAATAGGTGCACAAAATATTGAATATTGGAAATGTGCCAGACATTCCAAAAATTTCATTTGTCGTGATGAGTGACTAAATACTACACACTGTTTCACATTCGTTACCTCTACGGAATACGACGTATATGATCGAAGGATCAGTAATTTCACAATGAACTGCATTTTCTATGTCTTCGTGTATTTTTCTTTTTGCTTCAGGAATTAATATTTGTGTAAATTATTATAGAATTAATTCGGATAAAACTCAATAATTATTAAGTGAGTTAATTCTAAAATTGGATATGAATAATCCTCATATTAGGTAAATATTATAGAGATTAGATACATTTTTACATTAATATTATTATAAGTTTTTTTAGTATGACCTAGTAGCGCAAAAATGAGAAAATTCTTTCTTCTACTCTTGAAACTCTTGAAACAAAAACCAAATTCTGAAAGCTCCCAAATATTGCACACGAAATTTTTAAACATTTGCCGACTCTTTTATTGACCTTGACGCAGGATATAATTCCTAGCGTCTACATTTTTTTTAACTCGATCAATGCTGAATTCCTACATGCAATAACATATTACGATGCATTGCATGACATTTTAAAGGAATTTTTTTCGTGTACAAAAAAACTTCTTTTTTAAAACTTACCGACGACAGTGACGGTAGCCTCCGAGGTGACATCACCATAAATGTTAATGGCTCTGCAGGAGTATTTTCCAGCATCGTTAGCGTTCACATCAGCGATCACGAGCTCATAGCAGCCTCGCTCCTCCCCAGTGCGGACGATAGAAATACGATCACTCTCAGATGTAGTTGTGATTTCTTTATCATCACGGTAGCTGTAAGAGATGTTGGACATAAGGGATAGGTAAGGCTCGTAATAATATAATAAAGGGACAGATTTGTAATTACTACTTCCGATTTTTTTAAAGTAAAAAGAGGGAAAGGTCTAGATTACACAGTCTTGGACAAATTAGCTTGTCTTTTGGTTATTGGCGATAGCTAGCGCTAGCCTAGCGCCGTTCATTACGATTTCGTGTCTGAATTCGGGTCAGCTGCTGATGGGGGAAAATGTGTGATACTGTTAATCAAAGAAAGATCTTTATGTAGCTAGCTAGCTAGATAGCTAGCTAACCTAACCTAACCTTGGCTTAGAAAAAAAGGAGGCATTTCAATTTGGAAGTAAAATCGACTCCTATGTCTGTTTATATAACGGAGTAGTTCTTCCTTATTCTTAATTAATCAGTCTAGATTTAATTTCTTAGCTGATCGAATCATTTTCATTAAAATTATAAGGCACAAAATAATACTCACAATTTAACTTCTGGATTCGGGTTTCCCTTTACTCTGACCATGAAACGCAAGTATGTGTTCAACAATATTTCCGTATCCTTCAAAGCTACTACAAAATAAGGAGCATTCAAGGCATTCTTTTGCCTTCTCTCTTCTGGAGTCACTGAGTAAAAATATTATAAAATGAAGTAATAATTAAACCATATTATAACTTACATTCGTACAACATAGCATTTCCCATAGACACATAGTAAGGGCAGATAAAGAAGTATATTAAATATAAGAAAATTATTTTGAAGAGAAGAAAGTCTAAATGTTATGCCTTTTACAATGACTTAATGGATGATATTGCTTGAATCATGCAACCATTAAATAATCACGGAGAACTATTATCAAGATTTTTTAAACAAACTGATCTCAGAAGACATCTATTAAAACTGTTTTAAGTTAGCAGGCTAGGCTTAGTAATGTAGAGTTCATTAAAAATCAGTTTGTCCAAATTATTTGTTTAAACTGTATTAAGTTTAACTATAAAAGTAAAGACTCACACTCGTGGACGACTAACTGAGCTGTACAATGTGCGTTGCCCTTTACGTTTTCAGCCCTTGCAGTATATACTCCGGTATCATCTTCCCTACAGTGAAGAACTTGCAACTTGTGACGATCTTTGTCGACTATCACGTTGACGCGGTCCATCAAACGGTCCGTCAGTGGCTTGTTGTCTTTCAGCCAAGTGACCTTCACACTGTCCACTGATTCTTGGAGTGAGCATTCGAAGGTCGCGTTCTCACCAGCTGCCGATTCAAATCGTTATTCTATTACGGAGTTATTACATTCTATTTGTACGTGTGTATATTTTCTGTGTTCTTCTGTTTTCTTACCTGTCTGGGAGCCGTATGAATAAATGAGAACATATAAGCGTGTTAGCACAGTGTATGTGTACATTAGTTTTCTAAAAGCGTATGTACAAGCACTATTGTGTCTACTTCTACTTTATTGCTGTATATACTTACGCTCGATGTTCTGTCCCTCTAATTTCTTGATAAAAATCGGTTTCCCCGTATTTGCTTCCCTCGCAGTGGAGCCGTTAAATAGAGTGGAACTTGAAAATGCACTCTCATGAACTGCATCTCCGTTGCTTCTTTTTGTGTAACTAGATTCCATCTTGGAAGACTCTTCAACATTATTCCCACCGACACTAGTTTCGATATTCAGTCTCGTCGACCGATTTTCAACTTTAGCACTATCAGTTATAGAGTTACGTCCATATTTTGAGGCTATACTATCGATTTTACTCATAGTTTCGACAGAACCATCGTAACCAGCTCCAGATTCTATAAGTTTTGTAGTACGAGCTTCAGCGTTACTACTTTCAGTTATGGAATTACGTCCGTATTTTGACGCAATGCTATCAATTTTGCTGGAACTGTCAACGGAATTACCTTCATAGCTACTTTCTATGGTATATTTGTTTGATGCTCCTTCTATCGCGGTGTCGGAATTGCCAGTAATGCCATATTTGGATGCGATACTACCCAGTTTACTTTCACTTTCTAGTGAAGTTTCGATTCCATAGTTAGATCCACCTTCAATTCTACTAGACGAATACTTAGATTCATAACGGGAAGCTGATCCCTCAATCGATCCTCCAGTTTGTATGATTTCACTTTCTATCTTCGTGCCGGCGCTTTCACGCCTGGAATAGGAGGAGGTTATGCCACTGCTGTCATAAGTAGCAGATGATTCGTATCGTCCTCCACTTGACAGACGTCGGCTGCTACTGGAATATTCTGAAATATAGAATGAAAACATGACATATTAATTGTTTTAAAATACAGGTGCTATAATTAGCTACACTACTATTCCAACTATATATAAAGTGCTCTTATGGGCCAACTTAACAAATTTTAAAATCAATCAACCCTTTATAATGTTAACAAAATTTGACTACCAAAAAAGATAGATAAAAAATTACCTCCAGAAAGCCGCGAACTGCGGCTATACCTAGACATCTCTTCGTCAGTGGTTCCCTTTTCGATTGCAGCTTGACTTTCTTCGATAATCTCTTTAGAAGACTCCTCTGTTAGAGATTGGACTTTTTTCGTACTATCCGTAAAACTTTGTTTTTGACCGTTTTGATTATTGGTTATAGTGTCGAAATTTTCTGTTTTACCAACATTTACTACTTCCGATTTATCATTCACGTTGGTATCATGGGTAGCTGGTTTCGATGTTGATAGATTTTCAACTGTTAAATCTTTAGTACTTGAAGTTTCTGTTTCGACTATACTTCTAGTAGCTTCTTTTAAAGAGGCAATGTCTTGTGCAATAGATTGACTGTCTGCAGATTTTTCTGCTGTTATAACGGCTTTAGTATTTATCTTTTCTGTGGATTGCTGTTTCGTTTGAACTTGATCTTTCTTAGTATTTAAAGAGTCTACACTTACTTCACACTTTGTTGATTCAGATTGAATAGATGATGATAACTCACTTTTAGTTTCTTTGACAGATACTTGAGAAGTCTGTTGAGATGTTATTGAATCTTCAACAGTTTTACTTAGTTCTAAAGACTTTTGAGTGACAGAACTACCTTGATCTTTTTCGTCTGAAACAATCTGAGATTTCTCAACTTTCAGATTTTCAGTAACTTCTGAGTTTAATGTAGTGTCTACTGAATCGTTCTTTGATTGGTCTTTTGATACAACTTCTGACACTAAAAAAGTATCTTTTATCGTTGAGCTTTGTTCTTGTTGAAAAGAAGAGCTTTGTTCTTGTTGAATAGAAGAACTTTGTTCTGATTGTGTTGAAACTGTCTCGGGTGTGACGATTTCCTGCTCAACTTTACTTTGAGCTTCTGCCTTTTGTGCCTCAGCAGATTTTTTACTAGTTTGTGATTCTGATACGACTGACTGATGTCCTGTAGTTTCAGTCACGAGTGACTTAGATTCTAATGCAAGTTTAACTTCACTCTCAACCGTTTCAGAATAAATTTCTTGTACTTCAGTTATAGAAGATATTTCAGTTACTTCTGATTTGGCAACTTTTGTGGCGATATCACTTTCGAGCGATGCTTTTCTCTTTGTCGATAATAACTGCAAAGATTCGCTTTGTGACGATACTTCCGTAACTCCAATTTCTTCTACGCGGGACTTCTTTTCTTGCCGTTCTTCCTCTTCCTCTGTGGATTCCCTTTTTCTCTTTTCTTCAGGAGGTGGAGACAATGCTTGTGGTGGTGATAATATCTGAAGATCGTCAGCTGCGTGTTCTGCTAACGCAACTAAAATGAAACGAATACAATATGATTTGAATTTTATTTATAAACTACCATAACAATGCTATGGTTTCTTAAGCTTGATTAATATTTACCAACGTCAGTAGCGTATTGTCTGATCTCTTTTAACCAGGCTGTTTTGACGTGCTCCTTGTGGGCGTTGAGGATCAGTACTTGAGGTGGTGTCTTCTGATGAAGCTCAAACTGTACCGTATCTGGGTGATCTTTTAGTTCAACTTCTGGAAGCTGTCAGAAAAAAATAAATATACTATCTACTAAGTACACATTTTTTTTAAGTTAATGCGTATTATATATAACACCGAAGAGTAAAATTCTATAAACTTTGAAAGACCCCAAAATATTTTGGTATATATATTTTGGCTCTTTTTGGCATATAATATCAGTATTATATATGCCTCTAGTTTCTTGAATGTGAACTCAATTTACATGTGAATAACACCATTAATAATAAAAAAACGTTAGAGTAGAATTTTATTTTGTGTATGGACTAAAAAAATGTAGTTAATTACCATTTGTTCCAAAATGTTAAATTATTGCTCACACAAATTTTGGTCGGTTTGTTTATTTTTTCTACAAACCTAATGATTATTTTAAAAATATTGAGAAACACATAATATATACTAGCTGACCTGACAAACATTGTTCTGAAATGTAAATTAATTATGGAGTTGAATTTTTGAAGTTGAATTAAATGAGGGTTTAATATAATGGTAACGACTCATAAGAAAATTCTCAAGCCAAAACAAAAGGCGTCAAGCCGTTTCTAAGGAATTCGAAGACACCGTGAAACAAGATTTAAGTAAAGATAATAATAACATACTTTGACAATATTCTTGAGCACGAACACAGAACGGTCGTCGCCGACTCTCTTGACTTTACAGATCAAGATCCTGGCTTTGAAGAGGAAAAGGTATCTGTCCTTAACTTTTCCGTCGCAGTCGACGGTGAACCAGTCGTGGGTGAGGAGACGACCTAGCTTGTAGATGTTCCCGCGGTAACCTTCGATGCTGGCAATAAATTTGTTGTTGGTGGCGCGAGTGGGGACCCCGAGGAATAGTTCTAGAGCCTTCTGAAGGTCAGCGCAATCGTCGCCGAGGCGTTGAGAGTACTTTACCAGCTCCTGTAATTGTAATTGCTTATGTTTAGTAAATGCATACGAACGCTTTAGGAAGAATTCCTGAAATTTATGATTTTTAGATTTTTTATAGTTATATATTTTATATATATTTTGTTGATGACTCTTTTTAAATAAATAAATAAATATAGGTATATAATGAGCTTGGGTTTCATGCATTAAAGGTAAGTATAAGCACCACGTACATTTTAATTTGACAGACTGACATACTGACAGACAATAAGATCGAGAATCGAGTTATCCTACAGGTATTTCACTATTTTGAAAAACGTAACTGAAAAAAGAAGATGAGGCGAAATATTTTTTTAACGTCGAACAAGTCAATCTGGAAACCTTACGCCGATAGCTGTTTACGTGGCAATTTTCCAAAACGCCAAATTTACATGTTTAATGGAAATAAGGTTACAACACCTAGGGCGTTTTCTAGTAAAGATACCTCAATTTTTTTTTGTATCTTGGAAGTCATTAAGGACAACATAGGGCTATATCAAGGTTAAAATTAAATCACTTTTAATCAATTAAATAACTTTCCTTATAATTATTAAGTTTTCCTAGGAGTTGACAAATTTTCCCGTTATTATTATAGCTTGAAATATTTGAAAATAAAATATTATTTTAGCAACTTATTAAACAAAACAGTAAAACATTATATTAATACCATGAAAACGCAACTTTATGAACAATCACACCGCGTTAACTGTGATCAGCTCGTAATACTACACAAAATACTAAAAATGAAAATCCCGTTAAAAATCCATATTGGTAATCCCATAGTTCCATTCCATACCAGAAAGGTCAAGTGCCTAGAAATTTATAAGCTATAAAAGACATAGTAAACGTGAGTTTGATGAATAAAACGGGTATGAAAGTGTGTCGCGTGGCGTCACGAGCCCCGGTTATCGGTGCGGAGCTATTTATACACTAGTATTGGCAGGCGACGCTGTAAACAAACGCATTGGCCGTCTTGTCAAATGCACCTCAACACGAACACAGAAACGAAGAAATCGAAAAAGTGAGTATTACTAAGGAGGTACAGCGAGGGAAGCTAGAAGATACGGAAGGTAAAGAGAAAAAAATTGGGAAGATAACATTGATAGTAACGCAGATCTATCAGTAGAAACTAATGGACTTATTGATAATATTCAGAAAACACAAAAAATAACTAAAGTAGTAGACTAAAAATTAGGTAGAGACACGAAGCAAAAGAATAACTAAAGACAATTTAGTGCGTATCTCTTATTGTTTTGTAATAGTTTCATATCTACCTATGCTTCATTAAAATAGTATATGCATAGGAATATTATGGAATAGATAAACAAGTAACAAATATTAGGAATCTAACCCAATTTTTAAATATATTGTGTGGAAATAGTGTACTGATAAATACATTATCAATGAACACAACAAGTTCAGGACTCTTTCTTTTAAAAACAGGAACCACCTCGAAGCAGTGTTTATCCTAAGACGTTAAATAATCTAATTTTTATGTTATCTGGGTCTATCAGAGTCCCCACCCTTATAAGTCTCGCTGTTGGTCGCAGGTGTTTCCTATTTGATATCAGGCGAGGAGAGTGTTGAAACCGCCATAGTTCCATGCGCTAGCCCAGTACAGGTTGGTGAAATTCATACACCATTTTAATAATTTGGATAGGTAAAAGGCAGACCTCATTCTAATGTTAAGTGGTGATAGTCAACTATGAACATAAAGTAGTTCTCCTGGTCATCAGACTAAACAATTCCTTACGTGTCCTGAGACGTAAGACGGCATGTCCTGGTGCCAGAAAAATATATACAAGACTATTGAGAAACTCAGAAGAGTTGATGAGCAATATAAACCGGCAGGATTGTGGCATTCCGGCCGCTGCACAAACCTTACCCCAACCAATAATAATAAATTAAACTCGCGCGTGTGCCAGATAACATAAAGATGTTTAAAAAATACACAAATATTGAACATCCGTCTCGTACAGACTTTACATACATTTTACATTAGAGAGATTCGTAACTGTAAAAATGGGACGGCTGTGTATTTTATAATATTGTTTTTGGATCATATGAGTTTCACGGTAACCTACAATTTTTTTTAAGCGAATTTCAGTCAGTATAATGAAACTAGCTTTTATGGATTTTATCGCTCTTTTTTTTTAAGTTTTGATATGCCCCAAATTTGGGATACTTTTCAGCAACCATTGTCCCGGTAGGAAATATTGATATAAAATTTATTATAAAGATTACCTTCAGTAGCAGTTGGTAGTCGTTGATCCTTTGAATGGGAAGCTTAAGATGTTCTGTGAGTCCTTTGTCGTCGCCGAGTTTATCAGCTAGAGCCTGAAATTTATATTAAATGGTTATATTAATAATAAAAAAATAGATAAATTACAATAATAATAATATACCAATCGGCTTATAATAATCGGTACGTTTGCCTATTTCGTGGAACCTCAAAATTAAGTTAACATGCACCTGACTAGTGCCCCATATGTTTAAGAGCTTTAGGAGAGCTCAGTAGTTGACAAATTTTTCTATCCCTTCTAGACAAGTGGCACAAACGCTAAACGAATAGAATAGAATAGAATGCTTATTGCGAATGACACTAGCTGTCAAAACATGTCGTAAGCCAGTGTCATTCCCATACAATAAGTATTCTATTATATACAGAAGAATGATTGCATTTCAGAAGACTTTATTTTGAAATAAGTCTTAACCGACGTATTGTGGAAGGAAATAAAATTTACGTGTGAACAGATACCGTATAATATACTAACTGTTGTTTAAACATGCAAACAATGTATGCAAGTCAACCGTTTACATACAAGCACTTTGTAAGACGACGCGAAAGTGAAATTCTCTGGTCATTATCAAACATATTTAATGTTCAATACATTTTGGCTTCAGGCCAAATGTGGATGTATGGGATCGATTGTGTAATATATTTATAAGTACATGTACCAATGTATGCGATGGTAAGTTTATTTTGTCAGTATTGTTCGTCTTTTTGCGCGAATACAGCAGATTTTAGCTTGTTTGTTTTTCTTCGAGATTCAATTTGAAAGTAATTGGAAGATTTTGAGATACTAAATGTTGTACTTCATACTTTTTATTTTCCAACGTTCAAGTTATCAGGAATGTTAATCAGGCATGTAGGTTTCTTCACGATGCTTTATTTCATAAAACAAGCAATCATATTCAGGATATAAACTGCAGGTAGAATGATATTGTTTCTAAACATATTTCAAATTAAAGATAGTTTTTCTAGTATCCACTGGTATTGCAAACCGCGCAACTACGCCGCAATGGACAAACAATAGTCTCATCATCTATTTGTAGGAACAATAAAGTAGTGCGAACACCGAAAACATTTACGTTACCCAAGTTCGCCATGAAGCGGACTCTAAATATAGAACACCTTGACATATTGCGCTTCCAGCTGCTGAGAAATTAAAAAACATTTTTGCAATCAATAATAATCTAGGAATTAAATAAGCTAACTAGGGATTAAATAAGTTTCGGTCGACCTAGATCTCTAGTTTTAGTTGTAGGTGAATGCCAGTAGACGTAAACGTTTGATAATGATAATAATGATCATGATGGTGATGTTGCTGCTGCTGTTGATGATGACGATGGTGCCGAAGAAATTATACGAGCAATATTAGGATATAGGATATAGCAATATAGAATAGGTCCTGTCGCACTGATATTGTTGTACAAAATCTGGCTGTAAATATATCTGTAATATTAGTCTGACCGTGGATAATCTAAATTTCAATGTTTGGTATTGCAGTAGCAATTGTGACGATAGTAGTAAGCCTGGCAGTTGCCAGTCATAGGTTGTCAATCGTGTATGCAGAGAGTGAGGTTGTTATTATTAAAAAAGTAGTATTAAAAAAGTTTAGTTTTTTTAATGGCGTAGGGGGCAAACAACCATTTGAACATTTGCAAGTTAAAAATTTGCATAATGCGTTGCCCTCCTTTGCCTTACCTGTAAGCCAGAGCCATCCTGGTCGGGTCGGATCAATATGGCTTCAAAGCAGCAGGGCACTTACTCTTGTTTGTTTAGATAACTTATGCCTAATCTTCCAAAAAATGCTCTTTTTATAGTAATAGCTGGATAAACAAACAAATGGACATGACTTCACCTTTGAATGCCCCCCGCAACTCATGTTTTACCTATCATTAGATATAAGACTAAGTCTAAGTCTAAGACTAAGTCATGGTGTCAGTACTCGCACTACCCAACTCATATACAAAGTACATGATACTATTTAGCGGAATTAAAAGGCAGGACGGTGGAACCCATGCAGATGAAGGGCATACCACAATATAAAAAGGTAAATAATTTAGACTATTAAATCAATAATTAATCTAAAATAAAATTGAAAATTAAGGCAAAGATAACTGGCAACAGCTTAATTATATAATCGACTGGAATAGATTATGAATATGACATATTTTGTGTTTGAGTCCAATTCTAAAAGTATTTAGAACACGCAGCCGGTTGGCCGCGTGCGCATTGATTTATTTTATTATTGCTAATAGTATTTTTTAAATAGTTTTAACGATGGTTTTGGTTTTAGTTTTATACTACGGTAGTTCTAGCATCCTACTTATTTTTCGGGTTAGGTTACTCACGTTTCTACCGCTGTTAATCATGTTAAACCAAAAATGTTAGCGGTAATTATGAAATGACTCTTTCATTCTCGCCCATAGAGCTCGAGGATACGTTTAAGCGGTCTTAGGACCCGCAACGAATTTAATGAGAAGAATTCAGGAGGAGTGGGAAATATTTCCCCGTTTATCTCCCAAATTAAAGCGAGATAGAGAAAAAGATTGCAATTACTAACAAATATCAATAATAGAGAGCAGCCAGTAGAAGTTTAGCTGCAATTCGAAACGGAGAAATTATTATAATGCCTATAAGTCCTAATAATTTATTCCTATGGTATATTTCCCAAAAAAGTAACTTACGTTGCTTAAGATATCACTTTATTGAATTTTCCCTAAACGTGACGGTGACCAGTTAAATGGCATGTGCCAATTTGTTTATTGAACTAACATATAAGAAAAAAGTCCTATCTTCTTCACATACTAATTATTATGTTATAAATACTTAATATACTTCTATGACATATAAAACAATAAAAATGAAGCGCATCTGCATAACATGTGATTGTGCGGTTGTCTGTGGGTGTTGGAAGTCAGCATAAGGCTCCGACGCCGTTACCTCCCGATGACATTAAAATATACTCTTATTTATACTCTATATTCTTCACGAGATACTTTCTTTTAAAATAAAAAAATAAAGGATTGTCTCCACTGCAACTCATTGTACATTACATATTAATTGCCATTTGCTTGCAAAAGGAAGCTTAACACACGTGCGTAGCTGTGTAATAAGTGCGTAGCGGTGGATCCACGCCTTTATTCTTTGAATAGAAGCATAAAATTTGAAATTTCGTATCCTTGCTACTAGTACAATAGAATAAAAATAAATAAATCATATAATAAAGTAAGTATACAATATTAAAAATAAGTGTAAACTAATTAGTTTACAAAAAGAAATACATAAAGATGTTAAGGATCTTGGTTTCAAACTAATAACCTCGTAGCAGTGTCGTAGCGGCGATTCAAAGCCAAACGCAGAGCAGCTACAGGCGCTACAGCTCTACAAGCTTATAAAGTAAATCAATAATCAAGACTTGTTAATTATTGTATTCTAATTATTATTCACAAGTCTTGACTTACTTAATTAACAGTGCCCACTTTTTTAACAAACTAACTGTTTATTATGTTAGTGATAACCAAATTAATAGTCTTCTGAGTTCGCAACGTTGTCTATAGGAAGGTGTCGAAGATCCTGCTTGCGACCGTCGGTTCCGAAATCGTCGGAGGGGGCGCCCTAAGAGCCTCCAAACACACTAAAACTTAGGAGGGCTTAAGCCCCGTGGCCTCTCCTAAAGACAGATAGATTTAAAATTGGCCTTAGTCTATTATAGATCATTAAAAAAATGATGATTAAACAGGATAGTGTAACTATTTTTTGAATTATGTAATTGCACTTTAAAACAGAAGCTTAGGAAAGTTTTACTGGTACTAGTGACTGTACATAATATAAGTTAAATAAACAATTATTATTTCGTAGTGTAATAAATTTCTTTTATTCCACTACACAATAAGGCCATCAATTCGACACATGTTTGATTTGTGATATATCAGTGCCAATATTATTGTTTATTTTTATATATTATATTCTAATTTTTACTTATTTATTTAATAAATGAATTGCTAGAGTTTAAATTAATGTTTCAAGAAACATATTAATATACTCAACCTAACATAAATGTTTTTATTTTGATTATCTGTTGCTCTTAAGCTCATTGTTTCGTAGCGCCATCTAGCAGATTTTTTTATTGGGTAGAGTATGTATGGAAGTCGGTGTAAGAAATTACGAATAACTTGCTAAACTAAGCTGAATTCGATACGATAAGCTAGTTAGTTGCTTAGTATTTCAGCTAAGCGGTCCTAAGTGGACTATAGGTATGCTAAAATATAGCTGATAAGGAGGAGAAAATATGTTTGCAGTGATAGAGTAAATTCGTGTTTATCATGCTAGTATTAGTATTTTCATATTTTTATCAGGACAAAGTATTTTTTTCAATGTTATTTTGAATATTTGGTACCCTAAAGCTAGTCAATTAAAGTTATAAGAACTATATTATATCAGCGCGTTAGTCAATCGAATGCATTTCAGCGTTTTTCACGTTCATGGCTTCAAGGACTTGAAAAGGGATAAAGCGGAATTTCCAACTACTAACAGATCTACCGACATTTCTCGATACTTTCAAAACTTCGCAATAATAAATGAACAAATCTAGTATGCGTTAAAGCTCTCGAGTATTATTTTGGAGATCTAAGATTTTTCCCGCCACATTACAAATATACGATGGCAGAAAATTATGTGACGCAGAAGCATGTACTTTATCTTCCTCCAAACGAAACTCTATATGCCCACGAAAACATGGTCTCAATGATTTGAAATTATATACTTAATGATATTATGTCATAAGCCCCCTGCAAAGGCTCCTTTATAAAAGCTACCTCCTGTGTAGAAAGTTCTTTACAGTATAGATTACTTCTATTTACGATTCCTATTAAGGCTAATAATAGAAGCTGATCGGGTGACAAAACAAACATGACAATGACAGAATTAGCTGGTCATCCAGCATGTGGGTCAAGGTCATCCATCAGCTCCGAGATCCGTGCAGAACCCTCGGGTTCTGTATCAGACGTAGCACCGCCCACGCGCAACCCGAAATAAACTGAACGTATGGTTGAAACATAACACCACTCTATATATAAAGTAGGTACCTCTGGGTCCGAGATGGTCTCCGAGAGTCACGAAACACAAACACACACACACTTCACTCAGACGAGTGGTCGGTACGCTGGACCGTGAGGTGAACTCAACCGCGGCTTCCGAGCGACTAGAGGCGTGCTCGTCTCAACCCAACGCTAAACATAGATCCGTGGCGTACGCAATTTTTTCTTTCACTACTGTGACGCCCATGGTCAATTTTGCAAGGTTAACCTTGAATATCCTTACATCAAATCTGCAATACTGTTTATTGTATTAGTTACGATTGTTTGCAAAAATATTATTCATTCCGGAACATTCTGGATTCTTTTCACATCTAACTCAGTTTTGTGCAAATGTTCCCAATAATGTTATTTTTCACGATGCTCGAACATGAATCTTAATGGTTATTTGTTTTGGCATGTTACTTATAATCGTTGTTTTTCTTTTTTTTGTGATTCCTATTTTGAAATCT
The DNA here is from genome assembly GCA_905333005.2 of Lycaena phlaeas. Taxonomy (NCBI): domain Eukaryota; kingdom Metazoa; phylum Arthropoda; class Insecta; order Lepidoptera; family Lycaenidae; genus Lycaena; species Lycaena phlaeas. The sequence continues at coordinate 1,349,673 of HG995171.1, forward strand.
GAATATTGTATGAAATTCCATTCGTTATTTAGTTAAGGTATGTTCTAGATCATTCTATATTATTTTACTAATAGGTTTTCATAAAAACAATACTAGCAAAACGTAAAGCACAAACATTTTCTTATTTTTATACTAGACGGTTTATTGGATGTGAACCTATTCAACTACTGTTTTTTCCTTACTTTCCATCCATACATCCATCGAAGATTGTGAACATGTTTTCTGATTATAATTATTTTATATTAGTCAAGGTAGACAGAGAAACTGGCAGGCGAACCACTTGGTGGTAAATCAATGTCACCCATCACAACGTATCTGCTTTGCTCTTTCCAAAAATAACGCAAAACTGTATGAATAAGAAATAGGCTGGATGGGCGTGCAGACACATGCGTCAAGAGGGAATAACTTCCACTGGTGTAGTGATCGTTAGAAATTAACAATTATAACATCGTTGATAACAAAAAATGGAATGGCCCAGTGGGTATTGGTCTCAGTTCTCAGTGTGCCTTAAAATGAGTTTATCTCAATTGGACCCTAAACATAAAGGAAGAAAAACATCGTTTGTAAACCTGAATGCCTGATGAGATTAATAGTCTCTGACGGTGTAGCAAGTTCACTAACCCGTTTTAGGCCAGCGCAAGGAGGAAAAACATTACTTTTAATAGAAAGCTGTGTTATTTGTGAGTGACATAGTAAAAAAAAAGTAAAGAAGCAACCCATATATGACCCACAGCTGGGCACGGGTTTCCTCCTCGAAATCGAGCGAGAAGGGTATCGGACCATAGTTCACCAAGGTGCTGGCCCAATGCGTGTTGGTGAACTTTACGCACCTTAAAATATTGTTAATCTCATCAGTCATGTAGGTTTATTCAGCAATGTTTTCCTTCAACGATAAGCGAGCGATGGTTTCGTGTTCAGGGTGCAATTAGAAATTTAGAAAAACCCATTTCAAGGCATCGTAAGAGGGTCAGAATGGAACCCGGATCCTCTCGCTAAAGAGGCCGAGCCCATATCCACTGGACATATGCTATATTTTACTCCCGTCCTCCCACGGGAAGGTGAAGTACGCGGGTCAAACTGCGGCCGCTGCTAGTAAGTTTTCCGTCGCACTGACTTCCTGCATTACTTTACAAAAAAAAAAATGCTCTATACGCCTAAAGATTCTTTTTCCAAGGCACTGTAATTTTTTTGTTTTATACTAACCCAAGATTGCAAATTATAATGAAACAACTTTTACGGATTTTATCGCGGTTTATTTAGTTCTTTATGAGATACTAACCGCGATAAAATCCGTAAAAGTTGTTTCATTATAATGAGTGAAATTCGCGTAAACATAAGAAAACCAAATATGCAAACTTTTTGAAAGAACTAGAAATTATAAATACACATTCAGAATAATAACGTAATAACAAGTCTTCTAAATATAAGACCGCTATTAGTGGACATGATTCAGATGGAGAGATCAGCGTAGGCATGGATGTTGACGTTGGAGTTACGAAAGATCATGTGTTTTGGAATCATACAGCTTTATAGATTCTCCTTGATAACTGACAGCGTTTTTGGTTCTTATTGAAGATAATGACGATCATAGAGCTTAAAAAATCAAAATCAATTTTTTTTATTCAAAGTAGTACCATGAAAGTATCTTTCTGAAATTCTGATTGAAGATTGAGTCTATCACCGGTTCCAAATCAAGTCCACTGAAAAGAACCGGCGAACCAAACTCAGTGTAACTAGTCTTTTCAAATATTATTTTACAAAAAAAAAATAGAAACAATACATACTAGGTACTATAGTAGTATAGTATATAAGAAGAATTCAGCAAGAAACTCTGTTGGGCTGCTGCATTCAAATTATAGTGTAGCATTTAGCACGTTTTTCTTAGATGATGAATAATTAAATTATTGATGAATCTTACGATAGCTAAGAATAGCGTTAAGTCGTCTGACACGACGTCACGTCTGGAACCATCCCGTGCCTATGATTTTAGAGTATTGGAAATTTCGGGAATGGCAAAGTCGAGTACATTTTATCGACTTGAATAAAAAGTCAGCGATAAATGAAATCCATATTTATTTTATTAAAATGAGTGCGACTTACGTAACTTTTGGAAAACAGTAGTTAATATTTACCATTTTATCATAAAGCGTCTTTGGAGTGGTAACATACCTGGGGTTCGGCTAGTGAGTAGTGAATTGACGATGACCATAAGGCCATCTAGTCACTGTACTGTAGTATTTTCAAGAACAGTTAAGACATCGCCGAAGTAAAAAATAGGGACTGCCGAAAAAAATTAAAACTTATGACTTCGAATTATTTAAAGAAATTTTAATACAAAAAAAATATAATTTCATAATGTCGTCTAATGTCACGTTAGCATGTCGGTGACGTGAACCATAAGATTTTCACTTCAAAAACATAGTCTGCGTACGAGACAACGTAACTGACTTTGGTATAGCTAGTGGTAAAGTATCAATTAATGGTCTATATAGGTCCATAGATGTACTCTGTGGTCCCTAGCTATGAAAGGACTGCAGCCTTAGTCTCCAATGAGCACTTAACAGTAGTTCAGTTACGGAATGGTATGTTTTAAAAAAATATATATATATATATAAAACATGGAACAATTTTTTACGCTTATCCACGGGAAGCAGAATTTGTTTACATCAAAATTTTTTTTGGCTGTGCTGACCCTTGAAAATAATTATTTTCAAACGTTTATAAGCCCTCTGATGTCGTTACTTCACTATCACCTAATGCTCTCTCGAGTATGGATCATAGAAATTGCAATACCTTATACAGGTTATAAATAACCTGGCATCTTTCCATCAGGAAGGTAAATTGATGACAAGCGAAATACCAAATATGCTGGGCGTTGGAGCAGTCAATGATTAATATTTATTGGATTAATAGAAGCAATAGACTATAGCTGATAGCACTAACATTAGGTAGACACTGGACATGACCAAAGATAATATGTGCTGATGTGTGATAATAATGATGCTTGCTTTTCCTGAGATGGTAAGTATATTATCAGTCCTCCAAGGCAATAGAATAGAATAGAATAAGAATTATAGTATGGGGATGACAATATCTTCCGCTGAGTAATTTGACCCAAGGAATATTATTATAATAATATTCGTTTTAAAAGAAGTATATGTATTTAGACGCTTTTACAAACAAAACCATATATTTTATGCGCTGTACGAGCGTTTTTTAAATTTTTTCAACAATACTAAGGGCTTTAGCGATTCGTTTTACAACAACATTAAGGGCTTTAGCGATTCCTACCGTTTGCGACTTGTCTAGGGGCAGTAATCGGACTGGGGGCCTAGCCAAAATGCCATTACGAAAACGACAGCGACGATCGTTCGTCCGTTCGAAGTTGTGATTGGCTAAATCACGTCGTCGATTAAACGATCGAGCGATGGTCAGGTGTACGACACAGAGCACCTTATTCATTAATAATATTTATACTTATTGAACTTTTTCTATACCTATTTTCTTTTCTTGATAGTAAAACTCAGCCTTTTAAAATGGATAGTTAGTTTATATTCTAGAATCGTAATAGGATAGGAGAACACAATGGGGTCGTAATTTGAATTTTTTTAATTTAGATTCTTGTATCCTGTGATAAATATGCTACAAGAATGGCATTTATATTATTGTTAATTTTATGCTATGGAATCACGTACTATCAGGATTTAGAACGGAAACTGTTAGAGCAATAACAAAATTGATGATGAGAGCAGCGATAAACCGGATCCCCGTGATGGGAGAGTGTCAGAGTCGAGTATGGCAGGTCGGTACGCCAACTATTCCTGTGTTGGCCGACTGCCGAGGTGGACTGGCGCCCGCGCTGCACCCATCATCATGACCGATCTAGTTAATGTTGTAAATACTTGTTTGTTTGCCTGGTTGACAGGCTTCTTATTAATATAATTTCTAAATACAACATTGATTATAGTTACATTGTATAATTATAATATCGATAAGTTTTTATACATTTTTAAATATCGCGATTTTATCGTAATAACTCAGTAAGCAGTAAAATTAAAATTTTAATGATATTTATTTATTATGAATTTCAAGTGCTGGGTAATGATGATGAAATCTGATGAAATAAATAAAGAGAAGACCAGTAGTAGCGACATCTTTCTTTTAATTCTAAAACTTGGCGAGCATGCATAGCGTGCCATCTATGTTATACCATACAAACTATTTACACCTAAACGTTGTATTTAGCTAGGGTAAGTTCTTATTTGTTTTAGTACAAGATACTAGATGGCGCTGTCAATTTAAAAATTTCAAATTTTCTTAGCTACCATGAAATTACGACAAATAACCGCTAATTCGGGAGGACTAGTATTTGTATAGTTTCTAGTAAGTTCTAGTAATTATGTTCTAACCTGGAAGTACTCCGCTACGACGGGGTTCTCAGCCAGCAGGTACTGCGCGCGCGGCTCATCGCGGCAGTACGCCACGTGCTTGTCGAACTCTCGCTCCATACGGAGGAGCGCCCTCCCCAGCATCCTTGGCTCGCCCGCGTAGTACTTGATGCCCTCGAGGAGACTCCTTTGGGGCCAGAAGAATACTTATTTAAAAATTATAATTTTTATAATACCTTCTTATACATAATATATTTATGGTAAGCAGTCGACGTTACCCATTATTAGAAGCTGTAAAACTGGAATTAGCCCCCACAACTTATTTGTGTTGCCTATCCTGAGACATGAGATATAAAGCCTTAGTGCCAGACGGTAGTACCCATGCATCTGGACTGAGGCAGGGGAGATGGCCGGCCATCAAGATTTTAACATCATCGATAAATATTTGTCGTCGATATTGGATTCCTATAGACTAATCCCTACTCCTCATAGTAGCGTGACAGTCAAGCCACGACTCCGGGAGGGAGTGGCGGTTGACCCCGCCTTCCATGACGGCATCACGGATCCATCTCAAGACAGCATGCAGGGGACGTCGCGGCACACTCCGATGGAGTGTAAGCGCCATCTGTGGGGCCTTCACTCGTTAATCACCCGTTAGGGGTACAGCCTGGGGTCACACTCCAACCTCCAGTGACATGGCACCGCTCCGCTGCATATACCAATCCGATCCCAAAAGCCGTGCGGTCGTTCTCGACTTCGCGGCTGGCGGGGAAGACCACCCCTCATGAAAGTACTTAGACGAGGCATCTGCTCATCAACTCTTCAGTGGAAGCTGGCCAAGCAGAAGGCCAGCAGGCCAACAGCAGCACGGTCCGTTCGAAAAAAACCATGTAACTGGGATCGCGGAACAGCGTATCCGGGTGGGACCGGTTTTAATCGAAGAGGCGGTCGGTTCACCAGTTGGTGACAAGTGACATCCACAGACCCCCGCTGCAGCAAAGAGCAAGCAGACTGATGACTGATAGACGTACGTGTTATGAAACTCGCAGATCTGCTTGAAGTTGGAGAAGAGCAGCTCTCGGTTGTCGAAGACAGGTTTGGGCGTGGTGGCCTTGTCCATGGGCCGCATGTACCGGTCCACCACCTGGCGCATGTCCCGCCCGAACTCCTCCTCCGTCTCGATCAGCTCACGAACCACGGCCCTGGGGGAGGAAACCAAGAAATATTAGCGGAAACATGTGTGAATGAGCGCAGACTCTATAGCGCGCCTTTTCAGTGAAATCGAATCATATGCTGTGGCGACAAATAGTATGACGTCTTTTCGCTTATTTGGAACAAACACCTTATTTTTTAATTTTGAAATTTATATGGAAAGTAATTAAACATTGACTTTATTATATTCTTATATCTTAGTATTTGCTGTTATAGCATCAATAAATTGAAACCAAAAAAAAAATCACAGAAGGAAGGAAAAAAAAAGTTCTTTTTATTACCTACAACTTTTACATTTAACTTTTTTTCATAGGACATGTAGTTTTCGGAGTTTTGAAGAGTGACTTTTTTACTTTTTTACCATTATTGAAGGTTTCCGCTTGAGTCTATACCTACATCACCAGCGGAAATTTCACCTATCTACTTATCAAAGTTCAAGGGACAAAACAAGAAAGTATCTTCGACTAATTTCGAGGAAGCATCAGTATAATGAATAACAAGACAATACAATTAATCTTAACCCTCGCGTATTTATTAACCGCCTTGTATAAAAAGAACAAACAACGGAACAAACAAACGAGGACAACATACAGACAGATAAATTTATGCGTCTTGATTTGTCAACGGAATAAATTCTAAAGTAAACAGATATATTTAAAACAGTTTATAAGAAATAATATTATATAGATTTTATTTATATGAGTAAGATGATGACAATTTTTTCTATTTGAGAATACTGCCTACGTCTTACCTGATTCTTGATGATTTTGAAATTCTCACGAAACAAAAAAACAGACATACACGTGTTAGTCTGAATCCCGCTAAGTGTTCCGTATATTTTTTAACGCAATTACCAAAAAAAAAACAACGGCCGATTTTTTTCAGCTTACTTTGTAACACACCTCGGAATATAATATTCAGAACCCTAAAAACAATTAAGGAACGATTTTCAGCTACCTTCGTTTTTTTAGAAATTGTAAAATAATTAAATTTTATGCGCCAAAGTATCCTTGCTTAGTAATCTCTTTATGTTTAATGTTTTAGACAGGAACAGCAAAGGCGCAATACCTATTCGAGTTTATCTTACTTATAGATAGTATGGATTTGTCAATAGAAAGAATTGATTTTTTTCCTACTAATACGCCAATAATATACATGAGTCTCAGATTTATTAGCTGTATCTTTTCGTTCATCTTACACCATTCTAATAATTTCTTTAGTTAGAATATTACAAGAACTTCCTGTTTATATTTTAAACTACATTTTTATACTGCAAAAGAACAAAAAGGAGTGCACTGAATATGACCTTATTTCTATGTTTAACTGCAGAGTTCTGGCGAGATCTCAGGTAACGTCGTTTATCATCGTCTGTTTATATACATAAACGTTACGAGCTGACAAATTGTATGTATGCGTTGATTTACGCCGAAACGCCCCATCAATGTTAATAATTATATTCACACTAAAATCATGTTGAACGTGTATTCGACTAGACACATTTGCAACGGAGTGATGATTATTGGTATGCGATATTTCCTGTCACATCCATGTTCTTGCCAAATATCGAAATCGGAGGTATATAACGAATTACTTTCGCGTTTACAAATAATAAATAATATCTATGGTTATGGGGTATAATTATGGGGTATGGTTGATTCAATCTAGTCCCGTGGTAAGTACTCTAAGAGACTTGTGTTACGGGTACCAGATAACGGAAATACATTTATTAAATACATTTAATATTAATGCTTATATTTAAGATTTTTATTATATAATACACATATTCATGACCCAGCAACACAGAAACTTTTTTTTTGTTCCCTGGCGGAATTCGAACCCAGTAGCTCTGGCGTGGGCGCAAACACGCTGACCATTGAGTCACAAAGGTCGTTTATAATTCTTCATAAATAGCAGATCCAACAGATATCCTGTGGACCGGATAAGGTATTCGGTCCGCAGGAGGGCAGGAGGACAGGAGGAGGCGTAAAACTTTCTCGAATCCACTAGAACACACTCATCGAATTCGTAAAATTATTTCACCACACTGTGTGTGAGTCTAACAACATTAGCAATATTCCGTATACGGTTGTAAATCTAAGTTGACGCGGACGATGCCGCCGACTAAAGCTAGTGGATAATTAAAACAGAGTAAACCGTAAAATATACGAGGGCTCTAACGCTTGTTCGATTGTAATATTTAAGGAAATTTTATAAAAAAAATTATAACGCATCAAACAATGAATCATGAAACCTGCAGATTTCCTCGCCATGTTTTCTCTCAGCCTAAAGTAAGAGACTGTCAATGTTCATGTAAAAATAGTAAAACCTGCATCAATTAGAATCGAAAGTGGATCAATCGTCAAAAAAATTCAAAATCTAGCTTTAAGATGAGGTCCACAAAATCTCACTTACACATACATTCTCCATCTCTGCTGTATGCGATGCTGGTGTGTGCGATATTGAAACTAAGGATTTATAAATTTTACAATAGTTAAAAATGTAATCTATGTTTTAATGAATTCTATCTATTCACTATAATGAAAGTTTTAACAACTTCTACCGATTGTATCGCGGTTTATTAAGTTTTTTACAAGCCCGACATTTCGAATACTTTACAGCAACCATGGTCACGGGAGGACTGAGGTGTCAGACGTCCTAATGTTACAAAGTTATTCGAAACTATCGTATGATACAACAATATTTTATTTAGTCCTATCAACGCAGTCGGCAGTTCTATCTATTCACTTTGTTATATAAGAAACTAATATAGAGCTTTTAGATTGGTTGTTTACCCGCAAGTCGGAAACTTCTAGATAGCGGGCATACATGCCTTCATACCATATTGGCCCACATCTTGTGGGGACGACCCACTGCCAGTTATAATGTCTAATTTTAACTAGTTTCGTCCGCTGGCAGCGCATGCGGTGATACGTGTCATGTATGAACGTAAATCGTTTCATTTGGAACATAAATGTCCATTACCTAGTTTTAAGTGATTTATTTTAATGATATAATTTAATGTGTGTAGGATCGGTATATTAAGGAAAATACGAAGAGATTAGAATCGTGTCCTAGTAATAAAACTGTGTAAAAGTGACAAAAGAATTATTATTTTGTAGCTTTTAATATTTATAACTACATGTAATAATATTAACAATAAACAACGATATCAAACTAAAAACTATTATTTTCTTTATATTTTGCCGGTTTTTTAAATGTTTCTTAAATAAATCCAGAATAGAATCATAATATCGCTTAGTTAACCCATTGATTGATCTTTAGTTAACCCATAGACATGTATGTGGTGTTATTATGTTCCCATCAAGGTTTGTGGAAGAATATAAACATACTTTTTTACATTGAAAACGTAGTTGGTAGGCTTAGGTATAAAAATTTAAATATTTTCACGCCTCCGGGCGAAAAATGTCTATTTTCCACCTTCGTTTCTAATCCTATCTGCACGTTGAACTCCCACCGTTACGGCCCGGTATGTCATGACGGGGAGAACATAATTCCAGCTTTTCCCGAAAACCCTACATTACACAATGAATAAATTGTAAAATTCAAGATCAAACAGACCAAAAAAGTTTTGTCGCTCAACCCCAAAACTCTGACAAGATGCGCAAGACCATAAATTACTGGTCGTAAATAAGGATGAAAAGCCGCAGCATCCTGAGATAAAGATGACGACAGCTGCCCACTGATGGGCTCATGGACCTGCCCCAGATTCTGCTGCATCTGGTGTAACGGTTTATGTTTAAAACATACGAGCACGGTATCGTACAACGACGATAGTAATCAAGATTTATTAGTATATTTTGTTGTTTGTAAACTAAAAAGGGATCTGTCGTCTTAGCGTTCATTGAGGCAGACCTATGTTCAGCGGTGGACAGATATAGGCTGATAATGATGATGATGAAACTAAAAAGGGCGTATCTTATCTATTAAATACTGCATACGCATTAGGTGAGAATAAATACAGCGTAAAATTTTCTATAGAAGCTTGATGGTCAATAGGTACTAAAGTATCACTTTAGACACTATTACTCTAGGTCTTTAATTTTTGAATCTTTATAAGTGGATAAGACTAATTAAAATATTGTTGCATGTCTTTTGTATGTTTGAGTTTCAAATAACTTTGTAACGTTAGGAGATCTGACACCTCAGTCCTTCTAGGATGGTTACTGTAAAATACCGAAACGTCGGGCATTTAAAAAACTTAAAACACCGCGATAAAATCCGTATAGGTAATTAATTTATCGTATAATACGCGAAGTTGGATTAATCATTATACAACAGTTAAATAATTAATCTTGGTTTTTGCTTTGAAAATATTCAACCCAATAATTCGGTTGCATATTCGGTTGAATAGAAAAAGTAAATTTCAGTAAAGAGCGTATTTCGGTCCCAACAATTATTTAGCTCAATACCAAACAAACTTAAATCATCGTAACACATTATAAAATACGATTTCTAAAAACACTTTTTTACCAACTCAGTTATTTAACGTAAAATAATCAACAAATTACATTCATTTGCCAAAAATATATATTACATTTTGACCTCAGTGTCGCTCCTTACTCTACATAAATAACATTAAAGCCAGCACGATCAAGGCAAGCCGTCGGACATGACACGTCTTATTTATATCAAGTAGATTTGAGATCCAACGCCCTTAACGGATACTGAGCATCAAGTTCTTTATGTTAGTGGTATAGACAAACGGACATGTCACCTCATGGTAAGTGCCCTTTTTTTTACGCCGGGAAATGCACTGACGCATCCCGCAGGGGAGAGGGTCTCCCCAGGCGGATATGTGGGACTCGCTGCGCTCGAAAGCTGGTAAGTGGACGCAGCTCTACCCACTAAAACCCGGCGAGTGCCACCACTGCCGCCTTTGGTGAGGTGCCCCGGATCTGCAAGCAACAGGGCACCTCGACGGCTAGTCAGTCCCTAGAACAACCACTCCCAACGTCGGGACAATACGATGAGGTGAGTTTCCCATCCTCACCCCTTGCCCCCTACTCTTTTGTCCCCTCTTCTAATAAGAGGGGTACAAGGAGCCCCATCGCGTCGATTTAATTCGCTTCGCCCAATGTGTTGGGTTCACCCTGGGCTACTGAGCCCCACCGCCTCGACAAGGCCTGAAACATGATGGAGATGGTAAGTGCCCTCGGACATACCACGAGACTCAATTCTCTTCGTAAATCCTCAGTAAGTAACAAGCAAGAACCCATGCAGCCGGGAGCGCATCCCATTGACAGTAAGAATAAAATTAATAAATCAAACGTGGAAAATCTGTTATGACTAATGAAATACATTTTAAAGACTAAAAGCAATATTCGAGAAACTAAATTAGATTTACCTTGGTTGATACTTTGTTGCGTCGGGCGTCGGGTCGGTCGATATACGACCTGTCTGTCTGTTCATTCCTCATGTTTCAGGTGAAATGTCAGTGATAAGCTACTTTTACTTTTACAGTGTAAAAACCATATTATGTTACTCAGTGATAACGTATGATAGTTGTCAAAAATCGCATTATTCGTTTCCAAGATAAAAGATGTTTTTCATTTACTCAAGATTTCAAAAATATTACTTCTTAGGCTTAACAGTTTGCGGCTAAAATATAGATTTTAGTGAAACGCAATCATATTATCATAAAGTCATAATATCTTGCAGATTTTACGTTTGAATTTTTATTTTGGCTTTTTAAATTTTTTTAAGAGTCAACTGTCTATTTTTACTAGCTTTTATTTACTTTCACCTTTATCTGTAATCAAATCTTGCAAGTTAAATTTGATCCACTACCCGGTTACGGACTGAGCTGATTTTTTTTAGAAATCCTTATACATTAGGATGAATTAGAAATACCTATGACGCATGTTGCGGATGATATATACATCCGAACATTTTCACCTTCCAACCCACTAGTAACGATATATCAATAAATTAACATACATTCGGACTGCCGGTGACTCAGGTCTCGGACATGCTACGCTAACAACAGACAGCAACCCACGGGATAACATCAGCATCATCATATTACACGAGCACTCCTAGATAAAACAGGTTTCTCTCAAGTTGAACAGCTGCAATTATTAATAGTTCAACTTAGATTAGTTGAAGTTACCTATCACTTACCCACCACGGTTCAGGCCTTGTCGTGGCGGTGGGGCTTAGGGTGACCGCAACACCTTGAGCGAAGTGAACTGAGCCGAGGGGGCTCTTTGTAATCCTCTTATAAGAAGAGAGGGCAAAAGAGAAGGGAACAAGGGGCGAGGACGGGAACCTCGCCTCATTGTATTGTCCCAACATTGGGATTGGTTGTTCTGTGGTGCAGAGCAACCCCTCTGTGGTGGTCCCCTGAGGGACTGACTAGCTGTCGAGGTGCCCTGTTGCTTGCAGATCTGGGGCACCTCACCAAAGGCGGCAGTGGTGGCACTCGCCGGGTTTTAGTGGGTAGAGCTGCGTCCACTTACCAGCTTTCGAGCGCAGTGAGTCACACATACCTGAGAGCATCTTAGAGCATTTCCCAGCGTTAAAGAAAATACTTACCTATCACTTCTGTCAGGCGTCTCAACACGTACGGGAGTTCAAGTCCGACTATAAATAGCTCCGGAGGTTACAGCATCAAACCAAAAACCCGTTTTTTTATATTTTTATTAATATTTTAGCTGCATCCATAAAATTATATTAAACACTCCTCTCTGTGGTTGGACATTTTTCGTGTTTTGGTATTGGCAGCTATTAAAGTGGCATAAAAATGATGTTGCTGGGAATATGGGAGTGGTGTTTACGTGAGCTTTACGAGTCGTAAAGCACCACCATTCACCGCGGAAATGTGGGTTTGCACGAGTATATTTGAATCTAGCAACATTGTAAAATTGTAAAAGTACATGTCTGCTACCTTTATAAATCCTTCATTGGTTTTTGGTCGAAAATTTACTGGAGAAAAAATCTACGAATTACAAATCTAAATTTACTTTACGTGCCCGGTTTTCGAAAGACTGATCAACGCAAAAAAATAACACATCAACTGTCAAGTCTCTTTTTAAGTGTCAAATGAGTTGCTAGAAGCATGGTAAAATGTATAGGACTGTCAGTTGACATAAAAACTACAATCATTCTTCTTCGGTTCTTCTCAGTGGGCTTGCTTTGGAACCGATGGTAGATTCAATTGACGTTTTTTACTTTGACTTTGAATGAAAAGCTGTCAAATTTTACTCTAGAATTATATGTATGTTAACCCCTATTAACAGCCATGTTAGTTGACATACACTATGACCAACGTTTCAGAAACCGGGCGTTAGTTACACAGATTTTTAATTATTCGCTGTAATAGCCTAAAATTTCAACAATTGTCACTGGCTATTTCTATGCTTGTCTTATCCCGATTCAGTCCCGTATGGCAGTAGCTCTTTATGGTCATTATCAGTCCATTTCTGTCAACTACTGTAAGTACAAAGGCAGATATAGCTTGGCTTAGTGTTCATTGAACAGTTATTTTATCTGATCATATTTGCCTACACTCGCCTACGCTAATTTACTACCCTACCCTTGTTTGTCCCAATATTAAACACGGGTCTCCTTGAAATCAAGAGGTCCGTCATATGCCTATGCACTGCCCTAATGTAGGTTGGCTCATTTGGAATACCCGCAAAGACTCTCTTTCAAACTTTTTTTCAGGTTCCAACACCGGGCAATCCGCGATAAAATCCATAAAAAAAACTTATGGTATCAAGAGTTAACTTCACGTAAGCGATATAGGAAATTAGATATTATGGCACTTACTGTCGTCTTGCGGCCAGGGCGGTGGTATCCCTCTCCGGGAGCTTCTCCTTCAGGATGTTGGCGGGCACGTACCCCTGGCGCGTGCGCAGCTCCCCCTCCTGCACGTCCTCCACGACCCTCACCAGCCATCTGGAACGATGATAGTCAATCAAGTCAAGTCATCAACATAGCTATATTAAGTACATCATCATCATCATAGGCCTCCTTTAAAGAACGCCAAGACATAAATATAACGTTATTTGTAAGAAAAACTGTTCCAAGTATGAAAATAAATTATGTAAGAAACATTTTATGTAAATATTTTATACTGTTTTAGAATACAAAGAATAAACTTTTATTTGAAATGAATCTTTCAATGCATTATGCACCTAATATTCATTGAAAATCTGATATTTAAATTACTAAGGGTGCTTGCTTTATGTTAGAAAATTGATTTAAAAAAAGGTTTATTATTTAAATTGTAGATCAATCAAACAAATATATTAATAAATAGTTTAGGACTGTATCTGTTGTCTGTAGAAGTCTAGTATATTTCCATTGTGTAAAACATTGTGTAACTAGTAGCGCCCCGCGGTTTTACCCGCGTACTTCCCATTCCCGTGGGAGTACGATGATAAATGATAACCTATGTGTTATTCTGATGTTTAAGGTATGTCATTGTAAAGTTACATAACAATCCATTCAGTAATTTTTACGTGAACGCGTAATAAACATCCATACTTACAAAGTTTCGCGTTTATAATATTAGTAGGATAATTGCGTATTTATTGTGTTAGGCTGTATAATAATAATCGTTGTGTGTACTATTATTATTTAAACAAACTATTTTTAAGGGTTCAATATATTATTTTTATCAGCAGGTATTTTTATCAGGTCAATTTTTTATATTTCCGATGTTACTGTTTCTTTCTATTTTACAAGTTACAACCATGGTCCTAGCAATGTACAAACAATTCTCTCATGTGCTTGTTCAGAAGTTTTTTTTTTGTTTGTTTGAAAGGTAAACTAGTTGATGTATCATCTAAGGTTAGCGGTTATCCCTCACATTAATACACAGATCTATCTGGGACTAGACTAGACACGGTGTCTGTTGTATATTGCCTATCAGGCTATCACGAGATGCAAACTAAATCCTCAATTCCGAAGACAGCTGTGCTCGGGCATTAGTCTATAATAAACTAAGACTGGTGTGAGGGTAACGGACTAAATACCGATTGACGTCATACACTAGTTTTAGTATAATAATCATCAACTCATCTTAGTTCTTTCGATGATTATAAATCGATACGCATATACGGACGAATTTGCTCATAGATTTTGGTACCATCTGGTGGTTATTCAAGGCAACTTGGAGTAGGGCTTGCGGGTGCATTGCAGGTCTTTGAAATATGAGTTTGTTCTTGTCTCGAAGGCCCGAAGGGCGGATATCGTAGGCAGCTCATTCCACGTGGATTTTATATTATAATTAAAATTATCTTTGTCTGTTTCTTATTAACTCAATTTCTTACACATCTATCTCTCTCTATATATTAAAAAAATCTATTTGATAACTCTGTTCTGAATATTGTAGACTTTTTTGTGCCTGAAGTGAGTGAAACCCCGGGAAGCAGCAAGTATTATAAAAGTATGTTTATTATTTGAAGGACTCACTTGAAAATTATAATTTGAAAGTTTCAAAATATTCGTTGAGTCGAGAGAGTGGAGAAAAACATAAACAATAACAATAAATGTAAAAATAAGTCGAACATACAAAAGAGAATTTTCGTGAGCAGTTTGTCTCTCATCAGCTGTAAGCGGGACGAGAGCATCTGGGTTAATATGGATGCTGGACAAAATGCAACGTGAAAACAAATCGACAATTACATTTATTTAAAGAAAATCTTTTAAAGTTAAAATAAAACGAAGAAACGGTAACTACTTTGTTGAAAAACTATTTACTGCAAAAAACTTTAAGAAGAGAAGTAGAATTTTTTTATGTTCGTTCTTTATGCACACTGACAGTGCAAGTGGTAAGTAGACAACGGCCATTTTTGCTTAATTTGTTAAAATAATTGGTCTTGGAGAATAAATGGGAGTATTTATGGTATACTAGAAGCACACCGCGGCTTCGTCTGCGTATTTTATTTTTCCGAGGAAGTACGGGGATAAATTAAAGAATATGTGTAACTTAAATTTAAGCTATATTATTTTATATTTTCATTGAAATTTTGTAGTTTTTGCGTAAAAGAGTGACAAACAACTTGATTGCCTGTTCCAGGTGGGACGACTGCCAACTTGTCTATTAAACTAACACAAAAATACTTTTTTGATCATATCACTGTTTTGCCTTTTATGGTAATAACTATAGATTATAAAACCAAATGGTGGTTACACATCCATCCCCGTTTCCAGCCCAGCCTCACAATTTAGATTTAGTTAAGAAAATATTTTTTAAGGGTTTTAGATTTTTAGTATTGTTAGTTTCTGTAAATAAAGAAAATTTCCCTGAAGGTAGGTTTTATTCGGTTTGCCTTTTCTACCATAAAAATATTGACACTTCGATTTTTCTCATATTATTTTGTTGTTGTTGTTGTTGTGTATGGAAGTTTCCTTTCCGTCAATATATAGCCCATCCTAAGTTCAGTGGATTTAGTTGGTTGCGGTATATGCTGATGATGATGAATGTGGACTAGCGCAGGTCATCGCCCCGTGGCCGTAAATTTGGAACATCACGGACATATTTTATTTACTTGCATGCAGCGCTTGTAATAGTACAATCACAAAACGAGGTTAGCGAAGGAGTGGAGATGACAATATGCATTTTTTTTATTATATTGTCCTTTTTGGATGTGTGGAAAAACGACGATAACCAACTGGCCGGCCCGTCTGCCAGTTTGGATCCACTTTAGCCTTATTTATAAGTGATTAATGATTTTTCTAAACCTGATACAATCAATTTGGTCCATTCAGGCAAAATGAGTGATGTCAATTTCGTGGTTCAATTGTTCATAAATAATTTGCTTTGTGTAAAAGTAAGTAATTGATTGTATTATTCAAATCTGTATTCTTGTTTTTTTTTTTATAGCACATATTATAATTTTTTAATGGAACTTTAACGGATACTCCAGTCATTCCTCTGTCCATGTTGTGTCCAAAAATATTGTCTTTGTTTGTGTTAAGAGAATTAATAGGACAGTCGGGGCGTAGTTGAAAATACAGAAAACCTATTTGAAAATCTGACACCATTTTATAATCGCCATGCCTCGATCTTTTGCTCAGAACGAGAACCTCGACACATTGTACTGTCCCGACGTTAGGGGGGGTTGTTCTGTGGTGCGGGGCAACCCCTCTGACTAGCCGTCGAGGTCGAGGTGCCCTGTTGCTTGTAGATCCAGGGCACCTCACCAAAAGTGGCAGTGGTGGCACTCGCTGGGTTTTAGTGGGTAGAGCTGCGTCCACTTACCATCTTTCGGGCGCAGCGAGTCCCACATACCCGCCTGGGGAGACCCACTCCCCAGCGGGATACGTCAGCGTATTTCCCGGCGTGAAAGAAGATAAAAGAAAAAAAGGGCCAGCTAATATTAAATATAATATACTTTTTTGGTGGGAACTTAGGAAAATCTAGCTCACCTCATTATACAATGTTTTGGCTGACGTCATGTCCGGTCCACATCCACTACACCAGATCGAGTTCATGATGCAGGGTTAAATATATAGGTTAACTGTTATTGTTAAAAATGGAGCACATCAGTTTATTTTGGCGCTGTCAACTATAGTAAAAAAATATTATAATTTGCCTTTATAAATAAATTACATTTTTAACATTTTTCTTAGTGACTTAAAGTATAGAAAGAACGACAAGCTGAATGCACGGGAACGACAATATGACTTAAACGCCACGATGACTTTGTCATGACGACGGAAAGATAGCGTCATCAAATGCCAATATTAATTAACACAGGTCATTGGCTGTCCTGTTTCATTTGGATAAATTCCAAATTCAAATGATTTCCAGATCATTTCCTGGTATAACAATCCTACTCTAAACACATTTATTGCTTTAATCCTTTTAATATTTATTTCACAAAGATATAATCACAAGACGAGAATGTGCTAGAAACTGTGAAATTATTACACCTGACATATTACAATGATTTCTTTGAAACTAAATAGGTCGTATTTAATAGGAAAAGACAGGTCAACTTTATATGTAGGTGGTATGCCATAAATTTAGTTAATTGGCAATTAATTATAAAAAAAACTAAAAACAGATTATTTTTAAACTATTCACATTTTTATCTCTTTTTGATGACTTGAATTCAGGTAAAGCTGCAAACTAAATTAGTCACATCTCGACAAAGGCTTATATATTTTTGCAAAAATAAGTTCTATTTTATCTTTTATTAATTTTATTGTCATATAGTTTCCATTTCACTTTAATATTCGGCTCTTATGTTACTTCTGGCTTTGCTATTAGTAGTATTAAAACTCTATGATTCTTGCTTTGTTTGTCTAATTAATTTTCTACATTATTTCCTGTGAAATTCGGTTGCCATCAGAAGCACCAGATGTTAGATGTCTTGTGTTATAAACATTTTGTCTAAGCTCAAATCCAAAAGGAAAACAAACTCTATATTGTCCTTGGACACGAATAGAAGTTCAATGATTTGTATTTCTTATTCTATTTCTGAAATCATATTAGTAGCAGTTATTAATACAGGTTTCATAGGAAAGTTTACTGATTGTATGTAATCATCGATACCTATAAGACTTTGGTATATTTCCTGAGTTAGAAATGATTAGCTGTGTTTTTTTTTAAAGTGCTCGTTTCGAAGCCGTACAAGTCGTGCAAGTTTTTTGAAAGTCGATATTTTTAACCCCCAACAAAAAAGAGGGATATTTTAAGTTGGACGTGTGTAATGTGTATGTATGTGTATCGAGTTATATCATTGTGTTCCGTGGATGGATTCCACGGATACCATAACTTCAAGACGGATAAACAAAACTTAGTTTTTTGATAATTAATTTTCATCATAATCATAATCATCATACTTTATCCGTCCACCACTGAACATTAATTTTATTTATTAAGAATAAAACTTAAGCTAAATATCTTTTAAAATTTAATAATAATTATGGATTGTAACACTGGTGTTTCATATCTGTCGGGCCCGGGTGTGTCGGCCATCTTGTCTTTATAACATTGTGTGTTAGACCTTCATTGTAACATTTATTGTAAAATATTTAACATTGAACTGGCACAGTTAACGTAAACATGTATTTGATAACCTTAACGTTGAAAATATAAAACAATATAATATTACAAATACCTTGATCCCTATTCTAAATATAAATTCCTTTTTGTGTTCAAATAAAATATACAGCTGGTTGGTAAGTATTTATAGATTATATTTATAAATGGCACTTCAATTTTTCATTGATTTAAAAAATTTCAGCGCTGCCTGAGCTGTTCTTAATTTGAAGATGATGTAGCATAGACAAAAAAGGAAAGAGATATTTTTGAACGCCCATGACAGTTGAATAAAATAAAGGAGACGGCTGTACTGCCTGATAATATGACGAAAAAGCTAGATTCCCATGCTCATCCTCAGGCTGCATTCCTGCTGGACATCATAAAATTCAGAAATCCAAATTTTTATTCAGATAAACCCACATTAATATCATCTATAAATTAATCTCCGAAGATAAACGACCAACTCGTATTAATATTTGTTAGTATTATATTATGCTCCATTTCTATTATAAGAACGTAAATAACAAAAACTTCTGATATAACACGGATGACGGAGATTTAGAGTAATTTCTCTAATGATTTAGATGGTCATCTCGGGTGTAATTGGTGTTACAAAATCCATAAAACCGTGTTTTGGATTTTGGGTCGAGTATTTGTGTTTAGTTGAAAAATAAAAAAATTAATACTGGCGGTCTAACTCTGAAGAAAAATTATCAGATTAAAATATCAATGAAGGAATAAAAAGCGGCCAAGTGCGAGTCGGAGTCGGGCACGAAGGGTTGCGTTAATAAAATCGAATGTTTTTTTTATATAATTGAGTTACTTGTGGCAAATTGCGATTTATGATTTATAACGTATTAAAAAACTACTTACTAGGTCTCGTCCAAACAAATTTTCGGTTCAAACAAAGTTTGCTTATCTTGAACTTGTCACTTCTTTATTAAACAAGTTTCTTCTTTCTTTCATGTGAAACTTGTTGACTAGACAAATCTCGGCTCTTTGCGGATTAGTTTAGGTACATTTTGACCCCATTAGGGCAGGATCTAGAATCGTCCAAACAAACCTGACCCACATAATCTGACACAAATGCTGGAGAACATTTTCATGTCAGCCATATGTCCCTGTCATATTCGTGGGTGATAGTTTTAAAATAATTTGTATCAACAAAAATTAGCCCACGATTGTGTTATTAATGAAACTCTAAAAAAACACTTTCTCTTTGTACTTATTTTTGTCTATTTCTCAGAATTTTAAATAAAATATGTACAATGTTTATAACATTTTAGAGAGATTGAGGATTCAAATAACAATTTAAGAAATGATTTGTTTGGTTTGAGACCTCTAATCCCTCATAATAAGATGGATTTGAGAAACTCTTTTTGTATTTTATCTACACTATCTACACTAATATTATAAAGTGGAAAAATTTGTTTGTTTGTTTGGTTGTAAAGAATAGGCTCATAAAGTGGACCTGGACCGATTTCAAAAATTCTTTCACCATTTGAAAGCTACAAAATCCACGACATTGGCTAAATTTTATTCTGAAAAAAAATAGGGTTCCGTAAGACATTTGGGTTTTTCGGACACAAGGTGTAAAAAATCAACCAGAAAAATTACTTATTTTGCGTGCTAAGATCCCGTTGTAAATCTTAGTTAACGCAGGCGAAGCTGCGGGCAACAGCTAGTTTTCTAATAAATGAGCAATGTTATGCAGACTATTTTTCCTTTAAAGTGAATAAAACTGTGGAGAATAGCTAGAATTAAAATACAGTTTTTTTTATAGTTTATTTGAATTAATTCTAATCCACATAACAACGAGTCTGCCTGGTTCTTTTGTATTATTCCTAACCTCCTCCTGTTTAATCATTAAGGTTAGTTGACAGAATTTTGCACTAAATCTCTGTTACATAATATTTATTTCATCTATTTTAGGGAAAAATTGTATATATCTAGAAGAAGGGCAGGGTAATCAGTGACATTCATAAGAAGGTGTGATGCCTTTGACATATGAGTACTTTCAAGAGCCTTCCATTATATAATAACACCAATAAACGCCAAGTATATTACGCAATTGCTATTCTAAGTGACCCATTTGCAAAAACCGAAATACTCCATGGAGTACGAGTTACATAACCGCGGGCTAACAGCGTTAATTACTCTTCGTTTTTGGGACAAAAGTCACAGAAATAACCCGGCTCTGTGCTTCTCAAACAGTGCTTCTTAACACATCTTCCTACTATTACAGGAACGAATCTTGGTATCAAAGTACTCAAGTCCATAAACGTAAGTTGACCACAGAAGTCCTCCATTTTTTGAAGAGTTCAGATGTTTTGTAAGTCAAGTCATTAACAATGAGCGACTGAAGGCGCGAATAAGTGGTACTGTGGGAAGACAAACTTAGCTGGAAGTATAATGAAGGATAATATATTTAAGCAGAGGATGTGCCTAACTTAAAATCGCTTCGGATAGTGAATCTATCAAGAAATAAGAAATGGATAGTGTTTCCAATTAGCTGAGCCTGTAGTGTTTTGGGTTAACTACCAATAGTTTTGGGGCTTAGAATATTAATAAAACTAGTTAAAACTAGATTTGTGAACAAGGCATTCCTAGACAATGTTAAGATGTCTAGTTCCGCTATGTAAAAAGTTTCTACGTATTACTTTAATATGTTTTAGTTAAAATAGTTATTCAAACTATATAGTACTAAAGAAGTTACGTTGAATAGTTAGAAAGATATGAAATAGTTTCAAATAACAGTTGATTGGTTTGAGAGCCGCTGACCCGGTATTCTATTTTGGTATTTTATTCCTACGTAGACAAAGCTATACTCTATTGTCTGGCGAACTGGCGTTCTACATTTGACGAGACTATTTTTAAAACTTTCTTCTATGTGGGAAGTTTTTATTAGACTCTTAGAAAAGTATTAAATTTATATGTGGTGAAACAAACTATAATAAAAGTGTATGTACATCCGGATGTACGTACGCTTTATGAAAATATAATTTATTGAAGATTTAGAGAAACTCCTGTGTATCATATAATTGTATCCGTAATTGCGCATAATAAGTCTGAAATAATATTGAACCTAAACTTACTGAAATAGCTCTTCTCTTAGCACTTTAATCAGGTGTTTTATACAAACGTTAACGTAACGAACGTGGGTTCGTGTTTATAATCGAGTTTGCATACAACATAGTTTTTTGAGTCGGTTCATTTCATAGTTTAGGACTTAGGGCAAAGACTATAATTCTTTGATTTCAGTTTCTGGTGTTATGAGCGAAAATGCCTTATGGGTATAAGGCATTTTTACTCATAACACCAGATTTATTTTATACTATTTCCTTCGTTATTTTAATTTTTTCTTTAATTTTATTCTCATTTATATGCTTACTCTTATTAATTTCATAATTATAAATTATCATGTTTTAACGATTTCTTCTCTGAACGAAAAAGTAAAATAACATCGGCTTAATTAATAATTTTGTTGATTCAACATAATTTAAAATATCGTAAATTCATTAAAAAAATAATTGGATAAAATCAGGACACGTACGCACTAAGAAGAACAGAAGACTCACCTTCCACCGCCAGACTTGGCTTTCCTGGGATGATTCTTCCTGGGTCTGACCGCCCGCTTGCTCTTGGCTGCTGACACGTCCAGGAGGTCTACCTCCACATCCAGGGATTCGATTCGTTCGTTCCTGGAGAGGGGATGAACTTATTGGGACATGCTGATGAATGTACAGAGGTTTTTGAGTGTACTCAAAAATGATGATAAGTACTTTTGATATGGATTTAAGTGATTTGGCCAAGTCCATTTCGGCCTAATCAAGTCGGCTTAAGGCTTTCATTTGAATGGAGTTAGATTCTCTTTGCCTCGCTAGTTAAAAATATTATCAACAACAAATTATAAATAAACGTCACTGTTAACAAAGTTACCCAGCCCTTTATACAGAATTTCTTCGGAATAAAATAAAAGGATTTCATTAAGTTTATTTCCCATCACGGAAAATGTTTTAACTGTTAATACTTTTAGTAAGATTGATCAGCTTCGTTTATCAGTCTCTTTCCGTCCAATGGACAACAAATCATCATCATCATCTTATTATTATTTATCATCATCATCAGCCTCTATCTGTCCACTCTATTGGGATTGGCGTTTATTGACAGAGTTTATTTAGACAACTCTCAGCAATCTGCTCTCGGTAGAGTTGTCAAAGTCAGTGATGATGAGACTACAAGAAAGTCAAGAGACCATTTAAGTTTGTAGGTTCTTTTCACAATTAGTTAATAATTAGTAAGCAGTTAACTTTAACTCATTTAAGCTGTTACTTAATGCCAATTCAAGCTGTTACATAATCAAGTTTGCTGTTATTTATTTATAATATATCATACCAAATATATATTTATGTGTAAGTAAAAGAAATATATGTTTCAAGCAGATTTTTAGTTAGCGACAATAGCTGTTTCATGACAATGGTATAAGTTTAATTTTGCACAATCAATAGATTGTTTTCTTTTTATTTACCCTAAGCTTTGAAATACATTAAGTACTGTTATACTAAATATCCTCACAATAATAAAAATAACAACAGTGCAAGACTGAGCCGACCACCACAAGGCAACCCTACTAAGAAGAACCACCGAAAAAGGCTCAGGTACTAATCTCCAAATTATAATATCAAATAGTTGAGGATATGAGTACTTGGTTAAATTAGTTTCTTGGGCTAGTCGTTAGTTTAGCTTATGTTTACCTATCTAACTATCATAAAAACAAGCCTATTCGGGCGTTGCGGTCAGAAAAAATACCCCATGCTACCTCGAGGGTTTATAAACTTTTGGTTAGATTTTATTACTCGCATGTTTTTATTATACATCTTAAAGTCTCTACAGAATAAACTATTAAACTAAACTAGCAAATGTAAATCTTGATGTCAATTAAAAATAACTAAAATTTTATAAAGAAGCAGTATATATAACCTAGACACAAAAAAGATACCTTAAACCATAATATTGTACCCTTATCTTGGGAATATATATTAAATGAAAATATATTATTTCGTATATCGTAGGCAAACGTAGGTAACGTGCGATAATTGCTGATACAGTGATGTTTTTTTTCCGAAAGGACCTATGCTGTTGGCCTTAAGGCCTTGAAGCTATATGAGGCCTTGAAGCTATGGCACAGTGATGAAATATGAAACCTTACATGGGCGGGCTAGTCCCTGTGAATTCGCTTGTGTTAATGGCGAACTCACGGATCACTCAATTTCCAGTCTCTGGATCTGACTGACTAACTTGGATCCCTATCCAACAAGCACAAATTTTTAAAACGTTACCCTTGAAATAAACAAACACACAAACACAAATAGACCGCGATCGTCTGTAACCCGATGCCAGCCCTGGCATTGACGAGACAGCCGTAAGATTGATCACCTCTGACAGACTCCAATATCAAGCAGATTATTTTTAAATACAGGAAACCGTCAGTTATGCTTTTGAAGTTAACGTGCCGGTACGTCTGCGGGGATACCACCTCCCTGCTGGTTTCTGCGGTGTAAAAGCTTAATGCCTTTGGAGAGGAGAGCAAAGGAGGCATTGTAATTACCTGCCTCCTCATCGCATCACCTTCCGCTTTATACTAGGGAATGCCTGAATGGCTTTCAAGTGATAACCCCCCCTCCCTCCTAGCTATTGACGACGCAGGTCATTTACCATCAGATGACGAGTGTGTTAGTTCAAATCAAATCAAATAATATTTATTTCGTAGGCAAATTACATAGCACTTGAAACATGTCAATATTTTTTATAAGCTAATGCACTAGCATTCGCAAAAGTAGCAGTTTTCCCCAGAGAAAAATCTAGAAAGAAGCTCTATTGGGTTGCTCTTTTCAAAATATAGTTTCACAATTTTTATAAATATAATATAATACTCGTAGTTAACCTGTACAATTCACTTCCACTGTTGAATATTTATTGCCATTAATAATTTTCATGCTATGCCATATGAATACGTGTACATGTTTATGAATGCGGATCTGACACTATGAATTATCTTATTAGATGCAGGTGATTATGAGTCACCCGCTTCCTGGACACGTTGGCACCCGGGGTGACGGGTGACATGATGGGTGACGTCGGGTGACACGGTCAACATACGACCGACGTCATATGTATGTTAATAAGCTTTGTAAAATTATACGCAGTCTTGGTCATTGTAAATATTTATAATATAAATGTTTACGAATAGATTTTTTTGAAAAACAAACTGTTTTCTGAAATATTATGTTGACGTAAGATTTTTATCATTTCATCCCATTTGAAATGAACAATAACAGTTTGTACAGGTTGTAATTTAATTATCTACCTAATAATGCCCCATATACATGTCGGTGACGCGCACCCGTAAGATTTTCCTCTACCAAAAAGCTCTCAACGCGACTAAAGACGTTTTCACTTCAATAAAACACAAAAACATCACACGACACTTATAAAACAATACCTAAAATGAATTTCATAAATTAGACATTGTAATCTAAATTCCACATAAATCGATCCAATACCAAAAAATGTCTCGAAAAAACCAATAAGGTCTCTAAGGGGATGCACACCCTGGGAAGAAGAAAGTTACCTAGAAGAAAGTTAATAGGTTTTCCGAAAATTTATACTTAAAACTAGCTATTACCCGCAGCTTCGCCTGGGTTAAGTAAGACTTAGAACGGGTTCTGAGCGGGATTATACATATATTACGTATCTATTAGGCATATGAACCTTCTTCTTGAATTGTTCTATCTATTGAAAAAACCGTATTAAATTTCGTTGCGTACTTTTTAAGATTTTTAAGAAGCGACTTTGTTTTATACTATGTAAAGATTTATCGTGATTTAAATTGGCGTAAGTTTCGTAGAGCATTTACCTTAGGTATATTTAGATCGGCTAGACCATTTACTAATTATATACGTAGCTTCTTTTTGAACGTTCATTAATACTGTTTTTCTTGGAATCAGCGCCAATGCGCGAAATAAACTTTTTTAATTTGGATGAAAGACTGGCAAATTGATAGCCGCTGGATTGTGTTAAATGTAGAAGAAGAAGGAGATTCGGTTGCACTTCACCTAGATGCGCCGTCTTGGCGTTCATTGACAGAGGAATATCAAGCCATCCTAGTGGACGGAGAAAGGCTGATAAAAATGATGACACTGGGATAACCTCGTGATTAAATATTTCTTTACCTCATGAATATTTTCATTGATAAAAGAGGGTTAGTCTATGTGAAGGTACACCGCCTGCACTTTTTTGCAAAACACAGAAAAAACATAACAGATAGACAGCATGTACCTAGGATTCTGTTCGACCTATTTGAGCTTAATATGGTTGAGATAGAGAACTATTGGATAAAAATAGTCAAGTCCCTTCATAAACGCCAAGACGCCTAATTTATGACCGGCCGGCGAACAGTAGACAGAACGGCTCCTACTTTACAAACACTTTTACTCTTAAAACTGTCTATACAAGAAAAGCTCGTTGACAAGGTTATCGTAGATTAAGCCAAAATAGAAATGTCGGTAAAATAAAAGTGAATTACATGCTAAATAATTATAAAGGATTCCTCATCATCAGCTTTTATCTGTCCACTGCTGACCATAGGCAACCTATACTGAACGTTAGGGCGGCCGATCCCTTGCCACTCGCATCTTACTACTACCGGCCACGACATAGAAAATGTCTTTGCAATAAATGAGAAAATACTTAATCGTAAAAGTTATTGGTTTTTTGGGTCATCATCATCATCACCCATCTATTTATGCGTCCACCGCTGAATATAGGCCTCCCTCAATGAACGCCAAAACGACCACAAGTTATTTTGTGTATTGAATTGTACTCGTAAATATTGAGGGCGACGTGTCTCAAGACAAAACCTTCCTTAAAAAAATTAACAAAAAAATCTAAGAAAAAATTGTTTGTGTGCCCTTCAATTGCGCAAAACCTCAAAACGAATTTCAATTTTTGGCAAGGATAATTTATTTCATAAAGGACATTGCTTGCTCAGTAATCATCACCTCGGATGCTGTTTTATGGATAGCAATTTTGAAAGAAACAAATCCGCGGGCACCACTAGTATCACTACTTGTATATATAAAAAGTCTTTTATCTTCCGAAAAACGTTTTATATCAGCTGGGTGTTAGTAAACGTCAGGCGAATCTGTTAAACTTCCAATCAAAGAAGCTTTTACAGTTACACAATTTATTTTGAAAGGTGAAAGACTGTCTGTCTGAGATAAGAAATAAACTGTAAGGCTAAAATTAGCAACTAATGAAACACAAAACTTGGGAAATAATATTTAACGTAGAAAAAAAAAATGAAAGAAACTGACTTCATTTTGGTATACGTGGCCAGTCCAGTCGTAAATTACAGACCAGTCGTAAATTAAGAATTTACGACTGGTCTGTAAGTTTGCCGTAGCTCAACGTGCTTTTTTTTGAAAGGTCTAGACTTTTAGGCCTGATCGCCTTTAAGCTCAATCGGTAGGTAATCCCAATGTGCCATGGGGTGTTTCTTGGGTGTTTCTTTGGCAGATAGGATTCGATGCGAAGACCTCCGCCAGAAGACTAAAGTTACCGATATCACGCGGAGAATATGCACGTTGAAGTGGTAAGGGGCTGGTCATACACTCAGAAGAACAGATGGTCGATGGGTCAATAAGGTTCAAGAGTGGAGGCCGCGTTTAGGTAGAGTGAAAGTGTTGGTCGGCCATTACCCAGATGGAAGGACGATCTCCGTGCAGTGGCAGGTCCGTGTTGGATGCGAGTGATAAGGGATAAGTGTTGGCATTCATTAAGGGAGGCCTAGGCAGAGGACGGATAAAGGCTGATGATGAAACTGACTTAGTATATTATTGTATTTTTTCTAATTTTGACAATCCCAGTGCACAGTCACAATTAAAAATCTAACGACTCCCACCAAGCTTTAAATTTTTAGTATAAGAACATGCAAAAAATAGACAAATTAAATTTTGTTTGTCACAGTACCCCCAAACGCATAGGCTCATTCGAACCAATTCATAGACAATACATAAACGAAATCAGCAACTGTGCGTCTGTCAAACCCATATAATTCATATAAAACCCGACTATGGACACCAGGAGCGCATAGATAGAAGCGTTCTTTGCATTATGCAAGTATTGTTTGTGAATATGGATGTGTCTAAGAAAGAGTATCTCCCAAATTATGAACCCCTGACCCCCGGCACACCGGATACACGTCATACATAATCATACAAAGTTACAACAGTTGGGCAAACTTCGTCGCTCTATTTCAGGTTGGCCCAGAAACGGCGTGACGTCAGCACGGCACAGTTACTCCAGCACCCCGGCTAGTGATGTAACCGATCATACGTTTATACTAGTAACTGATGCCCACAGCACCGCAATAACTTTGGTTTACAGACGTCTCTTGACAAAATCAGATTAGGGATTTGGGCGTTACAGCGTTATGACAAAAATTATAGATTAGGAATGCTACCGAGAAAAACATCACGACATGCGATTCTCAGAGTTCGATGAAACAGTTTCTTTTTTTAACATTAAATGTTTTCAAATGAGACCTATCTATAATATATAATTCCAGGGTCACGATGTTTGCCCGGGATGAACTCCAAAACTACTGAACCGATTTTAATGGTTTTTTTTTTAAATGTGTCCTCTTTTTCAATTTAAAAGATAGGATAGTTGTATTTATCGAATTTGAATTGCAATTTTATTTATAATTGCGAATTAATTGTTTTGACAGAACAAAGTCTGTAATGTCCGCTAGTCTATTTAATTGAACTAAGATATATAAAACTCTGTGATGTGAATTTGTCATTACTAGCCGTGATTGTGATTTTCAAAAGCTTATCAAAGAAATAAATAAGCAAAATTATACATTTTTGTTTAAGATAAATTGATATGTATAGTTTGCATAAATTAAAACGTCATCGTTCTCTCAATCGGTATATTTTTAAGCTCATTAGATAAAAAAAGCTTATAACTGATTGTTGACAGAATACAAGAAAAATTGTTTACGAAAAATTATATAAAGGAAAAACATTTTTTATCCTGAAAAGTAAACGTAAGAAAACTTCTTCCGTATTCTATTTTATGTTTTCAAAAACTCTACATATTTTCTAAACGAAAAATGTGGAATATTTCCAAATTCGATTATAAGTGACATCACTAGTACATGACTTATTATAATAATCCGTCCAAACGTTAGTAACTTACTTGTTTTTTTGTGCTCGTTTTATTTGGGTTGATTAAAGATAAAATTACTATCTTTATAACTTATTATACGCGATTCGCGAAGTTTCAGGCTTACGGACAGAACAGACAGTATATCCACTATTTCCAGTATCTTTAAATTAAATTTGAATCTCTAATTTTAATCCAAAAAACCAACCGCATTTAATAATTATTTTTATTTTAAATGAGCAGTGTGTTTTTTTATTATTAATATATTAATTACCGTTCAAATTCCTGCTAAATAAAAATAGTTAAATACAACATAAATGCCAATTTGAGTAATAATTAATAATTAATGTGCTTTCACAACATTATGTAGATATATATTTAGAACTCTAAATAAAAACTTTATTTTGCGTTCTGTATTCACATTGGCCTAGCCAAGTCCACTTAGAAAAGAATTTATAAGTTTCCCTTATAAATAGACGACACTGTAACTTACTTTTATTTATATACATAATAACATTGCTCTGTGTAAATACACAACAATGGTGCAATTGTTTACATTACTTAAACTATTCTGGTCTAAACTACTTTAGCATGAAATCCAAATAATTCCAACCTTTTTATCAAAATGTATCAAAAGAGTACTCACTACTCACTACTCCGTACTACACACGCGTATTTAGTACATTAATACATTGTTCGTATGTGTTTCCATTCGTGTATTATGTAGACATCTGTACTGTGTTTTTAGTACTAAGGACTAAAGAGTATGCATTGTATGTTGTAAAATATCATTATTTTATGAGGTTTATTCATTCTATTTTAAGTAACAACGGTAGTATTATTATGGATTCTTTATGATCATACTAATTTCACAAGGTACATCAACGTTTCATATTATTATTCGGATACATTTTCGACATTTAAGAAACTTTACATCGTCCGTGTAACGTTACGGAATGACTGCATTTTTCATATTCCTGCCGGTGAAGGAAAACATCGTAAGGAAACCTGCATGCCTGATGAGATTAAAAGTCTTTGGAGGTGTGTGAAGTTCATCAACCCGCACTGGGCCAGCGCATCGGTGAACTATGGCCCATTACCCTCCTCGCCTGATTTCGAGGAGACCCGTGCCGAGAAGGGGGACATAAAGGGCATATACATGTAATAATCTATTAAACCTATTTAAGATTATTTTTCCTGCGAATACCTAGTTCACAAGGCACGAGATTTGCAGACAATGCCAAAATGAAAACTCTAATATGTAGAGAAATACAGTCGTGTGTAACAGCAGGGCGAAGATTAAAAATAAATATACCACACTTCTATATCTGAAAATAGATCTATTGTTACCACCGAAATACAGGAACCGGCGTGTGGCTGTACATCTGGGCTATAAAAATATGTTATATAAATTACTTTATAATATAAAGTATAGGACGAAGTGTTGGTCGGCCATTAACTGGGAAGACGATCTCCGTGCAGTGGCCGGTCGGTGTTGGACGCGAGTGGCAAGGGATAGATAGTCTTGGCGTTCCTTGAGAGAGGCCTATGGCCAGCAGTGGACGGATGGCTTACGGGAGGCTGATGATGAAAAATACTAATAGTGATAGACATAAGTCCATATTATGTGCATTAAATTACGTTTTATTTAGGTATATAGGAGGTAATAATTTGAGTTATGATTTAATATTAGGTAGGTAGCCGGTTGTAATCTTCCAACTTACAAACTTTTAAAACACTGTTTCACCAATATAATGCTACTATATTATCACTCGCAAATAATAGAACATTAAAAGCCTTCCTTTGGAAAAAGATTTTCAAAGTTCAGTAGATCTAGATTACCCCTAGAACCTCACAAACTCACAAACTGGTAGTAGAAGAAAAGTGATTAAATATCACGAAACTTTTTTTGATGTTGTTCAATTTAATTCTAGCCTTTTCTTTGTCCACCTTTTTAAAGACTTTATCAATTTCGGCCTGGTCCGTCATCATCATCAGCCATGACCTGTGTGCTAGCCAGTATCTGAGCCTATTATAAACCAGATCCAATCTATTTGTGAACTATATACGAGTTAGCTAACGTTTTACTACCCGATTGGCCGATTTACACAATTTTACGTGCTAGATGATTTTATGAGTGTTTCTCACCAAAAAAAACTTCAAAACAATTTCATGTTTTTATGTAGAATATATATTCTATAATGTTATAACATAGGATTTACAAGAGGAAATTTTCGCAGCTAATTATCTGACTTCAAAGAATCTTACTTAATTGCAAGAGAACTAATCGTATACAAATGTATTTAACATATTATTATTATATGATTGTACATATCACATACAATAACATATTATTATTATATGTACTTTCGTTTGTAAGAAAAATAAATAATAATTCATTCATTTATTTATTTATTCATTCTTTCATCATTATAATTCTACGTATGATACAGTAAGATAGACTTTAAGAATAATGATCATTATACCAATGTGAATCTAAGGTATAATGCGCAGAGCTGTGGATAACAGCTGCAGCGTATTAACCTTCCAACCTTCACGAGGTTAGCCTTTAAAAAAAGGAAAGAAATCACAGAGTCTTATTTGTGTCTTAGAGCCTGTTTCACAATCTCCAGATAAGTTCCCAATAGGCTATCGGAAACATATTTGACAGATATTTGACAGATACTCCATACTCTATCTGCCAAATATGTTGCCGATAGCCTATTGGGAACTTATCTGGAGATTGTGAAACAGGCTCTAAGACAAAGACATATCTTCTGGATAAGAGATATGGGCTACCACTACCATGGACTACTATAAGTGTCTGCCTAGCCAGCCTACAAGACTTGTCTTATATGTTCAAAAATAAAAAATGAATACCAAGCGAGAGCACCTTCTGTGTTCTGATTTTCACTTTTCCCGGTTTTTGTGTCTGCCCATCGGTGTAAAGTGTAGACTGTAGGTACACGAATGTGTGAGGAAAAAAGAAACTCAATTATAATGTTCACCTCCAAGTTTATGGGTTTATTGGCCGTTAGCCAGGTGACTGGCACTAGAGTACTAGATGAATTGGAGCATACATCACGTCAAAAACTCAACATTTAATCTATGGACTTCATATAGATAGTATTGGACTATATGCTATGGTTGAGGGTTAAAGTCTCCTTAAATGCAGGTACTTAATAAGCTTCTTATATGCCTATACTGACCTATGGATGTGTACATCATGTAATGTCAGTAATTAAAACTTTACAGCGGAAATTTTAAAGTGGTGGTTATCCTACTTCCTACTAATATTATAAACACGTAAGTATAGATGGATGGATAGATGTTTGTTACTCTTTCACGTAAAAACTACTGAATGGATTTTAATGAAACTTCACAATTATATAGCTTATACATCAGAATAACACATAGGCTGTAATTTATCCCCGTACTCCCACGGGAACGGGTACGCGAGTGAAACCGCGGGGCGCTCCTAGTTAGTTAATAATTATGTATGTAAGAATCATAAGGCTGCCCAAAACATTAAAATATTTCCATTTTTCTACTTAAAGATACTAAAATATTGGGATACAGAATCAAGGGTGAGTCTAGTATCAACAGTCAGTATTTAAAATCAAATTATGAATACGAGTTAGTACTTAGTGTACCTAATCGCATAGACGCCTCGGGGTTTCGCCCTGACCTAATGGTCAACGACAGGGTAATCCCTGACCAGTGATGCCAAGTAAAATCCCTTAAATCCCATCCAATATACCCTAATTTTTTGTTAAATAAAGAAAAAGTCTAATTAAAAAGTTCATATTTCTAAGAAATTTTTTACCTAAAAAAACCCCCATTTCTACATTCTTCCCCCTAAAATAGGAAAGGGAAATACCCCTAAGTTGGCATCACTGTCCCTGACAGTACGGGCATAGATAATACCTCTGTTGTTGTGATATAATTGTAAGCTATACTATAGTAAAGTTCCATTAACATTCATTCAATAATTTTTGCGTGAAAGAGAAACATACATCCATACATCCTAACTTCCACGTTTATAAGACTATTAGAGACCATCTCATCTTTCAAAATTTTCTTTTAAAAGTAGGATCTGGAATTTTTATAAGCGGCGGGATTCTCTAAATCAGCATTCAAGAGTTATCTTTAAGCGCCTTTTCTGTAAGGTCCCTTTCATATTAAACAAATTATAAATAAGTAATGTATATAAATACTAGCTCGCAAGCTTGCCATTTTCTTGTTGTAAGTAATTAATAGTTTCCAGTATAAATAAAGACCTAATGCAAACTTGTACCCTATCAACAAATAAATAAACTCTAAGTATAATTGTTTTTTCATTATTCATGTTACTCAATGAATGTACTGTAATTAATGTCTTGCCAATTATAAGTGGCATAAATATAAATTAAACTCAAAAAAGCAAATCAAAGCAACAAAAAGTTGAGTTTATATATCGGACAAAAATGTTCATCCTTTTTTGACCTTTTTTTGACCTTTGATAGTTGAATGTACAATAATAATATGTATCTTTGTGTGTCTTTAATAATGTCAATAGCAATTTTTTAAATATTTTTATCTTAATAATATTAACCAATTTTATCTTTTAAGACATTAATATTAAATATATTTTTCTAAATATAAGTTTAAAAACCATATGAACGACAATTTATACTAGGCCAATTTATCATAAAAATATGCAATAGAATCTTGAAATATAAACACGATCTAAGCTTTTTATCTCTTGATTCGTTGTTTATTTAATATAAGAAAATTTATCAAAATTTTTGTAAAAATATTGTTGAGTTTTCGTGTTATTATTATAATATTAAAATGGACATAAAACTTATAAAATTACGAAAAGAGAATATTATTCTATTATCTTAAAAAGAAACTACAATCATTTTATTTTCTTTATTAAATACACTTCTCTTACCTTACAAGCATAATGTATCGCGACTGATTATAATATTTTAATGATATAACATGAGTTATCACAAAGCAATATTGATCACAACACTTATTTAATGATTACAACATATAGTCAGACATTGATTTGCAGAAGCGGGATATTTACAATGATATCGTTCTTCTTTTTGCCTCCGAATAATGATCCATCCAATGTTAATCCTCTTCTTATAATATAATCATTATCAATAGTAATACATTTTGTACGTGGGTACACTAAACACATAGTCCAAGGATGAACCTCTGGACTGGAAGAAATGATTGTCGTATCTATACACCCGCCCTCTGTACCTGCATCAATAATATTTCTCATTACGTCATCACATGATTATAATAATGAATCATTAAGTGATTATAAAACTGAATCATTACGATGATAAATGAATTAAATGATGGATGACGTTTGTTAATGATACAAGGTGAAATGTGCGTAAGCAGACGTGTATTAGACAGGAACCAAGGCATGATGTTGTATTTTAAGAGGTATCAGGATAAATGTTACGCCACCGAGTGCATCGACCCAGGCTATATATATGTTTCGCTATGGAATGTTAATAAAATGTTACCGCTTAAAATATCTCACTAATAGAAATTTAATGACAATTAAAAAATTGCTTTTGTAATAGTGTCGGAACAATTAACAGCTGTTATATTAGAGAAAGAAACTTAGCTTTTAATTGAAGTTACACAATTTGAATTCTCCCGCTACACATCTTAATTCTTGAATATATTTCGGTTACAGGTGATTGTGTTATGTTGGGTGTTATTTGTAAATATTGTATGAGTTATTTCTGTTTTGTTATACGAATCGGGTTTCGCACCGAAACCGACGCGAGTTAAATATGTTCCTTGTGCAAGGCGCATGCACTTTACTGTATGCGTTATATAATGGTACTCACTTTGATCCGAGTGCGGCTTTAGTGTCGAGAACCTCGACAATATCTCCAGCTTTAATGGACACTTCGTCATCAGCGACCGCTGTATAGTCGGTAGTGGCTACTACAACATCATCAACCTGTAACAAAAGAAATCAATGTTAATGTTACAAATTTTTTGAAACACGATGTTTTTCCCTGTAAACGCTTTGTTTATCTGTGTATTTTTTAAGGAAAACTAAATCAAAGCTAAGATGGAGTAATCTTAAAATAAAGACTTTTTATAAAATTTTGTTTTAATTAATGATCAGGACGTTTTTCGTTTTTAAGACTGAAAATGATTGAAATAAAATACAATTTGCAATCACTTGGCTACGTAATATATAAGCTAATAAATAAACTGGAAGAAGACATTACTAAGAAACCTAGATACGATCGATAGGATCTACATTTAGAAATTAGGTTAGCGCAATAATATATTTTAATATCCTAGTTTATTTCAAAGAGGCGACCATACGATCGCATAAGTTATTATATAACATGTTTATAAATTAATAAAGACTAAATTAATTTTTAGTCTAAACCAACCATATAACGTTCATTACCTTAGGGGGACTTCTACTACAACTGGAACGAGATCTTGATAACGAGCGCGATGGATATCGCATATAACTAGGTGTGTGGTCTACATAACTCATTCTCGCTCTAGTATTTTCTCTGTCTAGTAACACACCACTGTATCTTCTATTCCAACCACCCAATTTTGTGATTCTCTGACTGTTACTTATATTGCAATATCCGGTAAATGTCTGTAAGTCTTCATCATTATCGTCCACTATAGGACAGCTGTACATACTGAAGCGGTGGGCGGTCGGTTGGCTCAAATTAAGTGCAGAGAATACATGAAGGGGCTCAAAATGACTTATTCCATTTTCGTCGAGCACTGTGTAAGCTACTTCGCCTGTTAACACTGCACGGCTTGCTTCTCGAGGCACGACAGCTTGCAAACCCTTTTTCATAATCAACAAAGCACCTGATCGTGTTTTACGTTTGTATAAGAAGTCTTCCATGGCAAGACTGTTTTCTGGCTGAAGCAAACTCAAAGGAACCTCCTCAGACGACAACAATGGCGATTGCTCGGGAATAATCATCAAAGCCGCACTTTCACGGACTAAATCTCTGAGTTTTGGATCAATTCTGGCAAGATCTAAATCTGTTCCTAGTTTACTGATGGCGGCTTGCAAGCTAGGCGATTGATCCGCTAGTTTTTTCATAACTGTAAGTCTTTTTAATATATTCATGCTTGTTGCATCTTCAGCTATTTTGAATATATTTTGGTCTTCACTGTAAGCACTCTGTAAGTGTTTTACAGCATCGCTCATTCCTAATACTTTAGCCAATCCAATTGATTGACCTATCAGTTCCTTCAGATTATTTTCATCTGATGTGCTTAAAACATTTTCAAGATCTCGTTTGCTGTTTTCCTGTATGGCGGATACAATTACTTGTTGAATTGTTTCTATGTCTTCATGTTTAGTACTTACAAAAGATACTGAATTAGAAATCTGATCTAAAACTTCGTGTAGTAACTTTGTGTCACTCTTTGAAATATTCTTAAACGCCAAGCCAAGTACTTCATTTTCGCTACTCAAAAAGTTACTGAACATTTCAATAATTTCTTCTTCGGAAATGGAATGATTTGGTATGGTGCCACTTAATGCAATTTTTATAAGGTCAATTTTAGGTTGTGAGGAGTTGTCCAATATTTCTTCCCGTAAAATTTCTTTATCTTCTTCGGTTTGCAAAATTTTGTACATAGCAGATACTAAATCTTCATTAATTGTTTTACCTAAAATAGTGTCGATAGACTTCAAAATATACTGATATTTCTCTTTTCCATTGTTATTGTTTATTTCTTCAAATTGCTCAGCAGTAACTAATGCAGCAAGAACTGCAGCAGCTATCGAATTTTTTACATTTTCTTGGTGTATCCTCTGCTCATTAGTTAATGAACCATCTAAAATATTCTGTGCATCTAAATTTTTCTTATGGGCTCTTACTCTTTTTCCTTCACCTTTAGTAGCTGAGTCTATATTTTTAGTTTCCATGTCACATTTTAAATGGACTCCCATTTCTATAATACTTTTTACTACTTCCATCAATTGGTTAGCAACATCGTCTTTCAATCCAAAGTCTGAGACGAATGCTTTTAACGCTTCCGTGTTTTTAGTTTCTATAAATTTAAAATTCACTGCAGGTAAGTCGGCTGGAACCTGTCGCCCAATAGACATTCCAGCTTCTGACAGTTGCCTTAGCATATTGGAATCAATAGTCAGCTCTCCTTTAGTAGAAGTTGTATCATTAGGATTAGTTTTTACTTTTAATAGTTTTAACTCTTCGGGAGTAACAACAAAACTTTGGACAGAAAATTCAAGACCTTCTTCACCTTCGACTAAATCTGGCGCAACAAATTTGAGTCCTTCAGGCGTCTGCACGATTTGGCCAGGCACAAAGGTGACGCCCTGATTATCAGTTTCAACTACTCTACCAGGCACAAACCTTGGGCCTTCATCAGTATCAACTACCTGTCCAGGAACAAACCTCGACCCCTCATCCTCAGTATATATAACTTGTCCAGGAATAAATGTTGGTCCAGCCTTGGTATCAATAATTTGCCCCGGAACAAATCGAGGACCATCAATTGTATGTATTGTTTGACCAGGTACAAATTTCGGTCCACTTTTAGTGTTTACAACTTGCCCTGGAACAAATTTAGGACCTTCAGCCGTTTCTACAACCTGACCCGGAACAAACTGTTCACCATTTTCAGTGTATACTATTTGTCCTGGTACAAAAACACCTTCTATCATCATTCCTGGCACAAATCGAGATTGAGTAGATTCATTTTTGACAAGTCGGCCGGGTACTACTTTTCCTTCTAATTCGGGTATTTTAGGTCCTGGGTAAAATTCTATTCCTTTGGCGGTTTGTATCATATGCCCAAAAACGTACAACGATTCCTCAGAAAGACTAGTGGTTTTTATATCAATTGGTAATCCCGTGACTGTGTCGTCGGTGAAACATATTTCGTCAACCGACTTGGCAACTGAAAACTCAACATGACCTTCAGCTTTTACAATAGTTTTACCCGGCATAAACTTTTCTCCACATTCTGTATTTACTACTTGACCTTCAATGAATTTCGGTCCATCAATTGTCTCAACAGTTGTACCTGGTACAAACTGTAGTACACCATTTTCCACCCTTGAAATGCCTGGAATAAACGATGTTTCTCCATTTACAGACACTGTTTGTCCGGGTACAAATTTGAGGCCATTTGGAGTAGAAAGTGTAGCCCCCGGAATAAATTGCATTTTATCATCTTGTTGTATAACTTGGCCTGGGACAAACTGCCACTCATCGTTAATTTTAGCATTTTGGCCGGGAGTAAATATGACTCCACTATTTTCTGAAATAGTTTGACCAGGCACAAACTTTATACCATCTGGTGTCATTATCGTTTGACCGGGAACGAATACTTCTTCGTGTCCACTATTCACTACCTTACCAGGTATGAATTTATATCCTTCCTCAGATAGAACTGTTTGTCCTTCAACAAACCTATATGAATCGTCTTTGTTTTTCATTGTTTGTCCACAAACGAATTCCTCACCATTTGGTGTATGCATTACTTGACCGGCTAAAAAGAATGGCTCAGTGGATCCTTCAATATCAACAATATGACCAGATAATAATGCTGGGCCCAAAGGTGTATTGACAGTTAAACCGGGAACAAACACATGTCCAGAAGGTGTTTCAATTGTTTGTCCTGGTACGAAAACTTGTCCTTGTGGGGTGTTAATGTGTTGACCGGGTATAAATTTCTTAGCTTTGTTTATATCTAATGTAAGTCCAGCAACTTTGGCTAGCTTCTCTTTCTTTCCTTTCCGTATATTTTTCACAATATCAGGTAAAGTTTCTAATGTTGGAAGCATATCAATATTATCAGATTCGAATAATTTTTCAGTTACATTAGACGTTTCGGTTAAACGTTCAGTGGCAAGATCTTTGATAGTGTCTAAAATAAATTCAGACGGTCTAGATTTAACATATTTCAACGGGTTAACACAAGGTACACTTTCAAGAGCTATGGACATATCACTGATATTTTTATCAACTTCATAAATTTCGGCATTACAATTATAAGGTGTAATATCCACAGGTTGAGGGAGTTCTGTAATTTTTGATTTTATGATCTCATAACTTTTATCGATTTCAAAAACATCATGATCCCATGTTTCTATCAAAGGTTGCATTTGATCTCTCCATTCTGCACTGCAAGCAATTATACTTGATTTGGATCGCATATGGCTAGCACTAAATTTATTGTACGAATAACTCTTTAAGTCACACTTTTCATGTCTAATTTCTTCTAATTTGGCTTTTTTAGCTAAACGATCTTGACGCAGCTTTTCTTCTTCTAATTCTTGTTCCTCCGCCAATATTTCTTTATTTTCAAATATTTTTTTCATCGAAGAAAGTCCAGCTGTACGTTTTCTCTTTTTCTTTCTCTCTTCCGATTCCTCAATCTCTCTTTGTTTCAACACATCAGCACTTGGTCCCTCACCTTCGTACATCTCCACTTCCTCCGTAAAATCTTTAAAGTCCATCGACACACTACGGCCTTGTTTCATTTTTATCAAAACTGTATCGGAGTCCTTTGCTAACATGACATCCCTAACGTCACCATCCCGAACTGCTGCTTCCATTCGCGCCGAGAATACCAGACTGCACTTTCTCTCCTGAACCGTATAAACGTATCGTTTGTCTTCGCATACTTGTTTCGTTGAGAGCATTTCTATAAGACCCTTTTGAGCTTCAGTCGAGCCATCCAACACCGGAAATATATATCTATAATCAGGAAGCATCGCATGTTTTCTATTTCCATAGTTAATTTCGGGCGAATAATGATGCGGTCCAAGTTCTCCGGATACATTGGTTATTTTGCACTTATTTGCAGCCGATCTCGACGTTAATAACACTGGAATGTAATGATGCGATGGCAAACCGTACGACTTGCCGGTGATTCTGCAGCATCTCTTCGCGTCTGCTGGTGAAATGGGTGCCAAAAGTGGAAAATAATTGGGCTTCGGAAGCCCTCGACTACGTCCCGTTATTCTACAAAAAGACATTCTTAATATATCACGATTTCATAACTTGTATTTGTTTACAAACTTTATGTTATATACTGTCAAATAAAATCGATGTATTTCGCGGCGTGCGCGCGTGCGTCTGATACGAGATTTGCGGTGCGACTGCGGCTAGCGCGGCGATGCACAGGATTTTAGGGTGCGAGTGCGCAACGGTTTGCACCTTTCCGAGACGGTGTAAGTCTGTTCCGGATAAAGACTATTTATAATCATAAAGGGAGACGCACACGCGGCACGGCAACGCCAAAGAGGACAATCTCGCTAATATTCTTTTATTAGCTCGTAAATATTAAAAGACGTTTCCAGGTGACTTGTAAAATAAAATTTATATTTTGGAAAATCCTTAAATAACAAAGATGTTCATTAGCGCGCTATAAATGTGGGGTTTATGAGAACAATGACACCTATGACATGTTGTCAGACGTATGTTACATGTAATACAAAATCTTTGTTCATAAATTTCCGGGAATTTTTTGTGATCTTCTCCATTTTACTAACTGAAATAATTTTAGAGGTTTCATTGAAATCTTTTGATGTATGATTGATATTTCTTTATTACAAAGATTAAAAAAAAATACAACTAAAACATAAACTGATAAAACATTTATTTTCTATTAACTAGATTCTAATTATCACGCGCTCCCGGCTGCATGGGTACTACCATATTTCCTGTTTCTCCCGTGGAACAGCTTTGCTGTCTTTTCGGGAGATTGGCAGGACAGGCAGTGCTATTACTGGTATCGATCTTGGCTCAGGATAAGCAAAACTTGTCCGGGCTAATTCCAGGTACCCTGGTTTGTGTTGATGGTCGACGTCGAGCACTTATCATCAGGTGAGACATTTGCATGTTCGCCTATCGAACTAATATAAAAAACCACCTTTTATACCTCACGTCAATCTGGTCCCGTGGTAAGTCTTGTGGTTCCAGGGTACCAGACAACGGAAATATATTTAGTACTTTAATATTTATATACCATACATATATTATTTAAGATTTTTATTATATTACACACAATATATTTAATACACATCCATGATACAGGAAACACAGAAACTCTTTTGTTTGAACGGGATTCGAACCCGCTACCTCCAGCTTGAGCATTAACGCGCTAACCACTGAGCCACAAAAGCCGTCAATCTGATCAAATGGGTTTTCGCAATTTATGAATAGCCTTTAGAACAATATTTATCGGCGATTGTTTATTTTTCACAATGGTTTAAAATACCTTTATTTATAAATTCCAGTCGTAACGGGCAGTACGGGTGGTATCGGCAAGTATTACGACAGGAAGCTGGCGGGGATAGGCAACGACGTGGATCTCATCAGCAGGAACGCCGACAAGCTCAAGGGGGTCAAGGTTGATTTTTCTTTCTTAGTTTTTATTTCGAGTAGGAGACCCGTGCCCAGCAGTGAGACATAAGGGTTGATACCTTACTTTATGAGACTATATTACTATATTACTGAAATATACTAAGAATTGTTTTTTTTATTTTTCAGAAACACGTTATTGCGTGTAAAAAAAATAATAGTTGGTGATTGCAGCAGGGGAACGGTGGTTTATCCCCACATCAGAGTTGAGCTGCAGGACATTCCGTTGGGGATACTAGGTAATTGTACTGTCCCGATGTTAGGAGGGGTTGTTCTGTGGTGCGAGGCAACCCCTCTGTGGAGGTGGCGTCGGTCCCCTTAGGGACTGGCTAGTCGTCGAGGTGCCCTGTTGTTTGTAGATCCGCCATCCAGGGCACCTCACCAAAAGCGGCAGTGGTGGCACTCGCCGGGTTTTAGTGGGTAGAGCTGCGTCCACTTACCAGCTTTCGGGCGCCGCGAGTCCCACATACCCGCCTGGGGAGACCCACTCCCCCGCAGGATGCCTAAGCGCATTACCCGGCGTTAAATAAAAAAAGATCTATCTGCCAAACTTTGTCGCTCACTGTACACCACATCCAGTTTCTCATACACTGTACTACAATATTGACAAGCACCAGCTGTTGACCCACTTCCAAGCACACAACCCTCAACGTTCTGGACGAAGGTCTAACACCTGCCGTCGCTTCGCTTGTCATGTACGCAATCCAATAATTAATGTAAGAGTCATGTTTTGATGAAAAAAACATGACAAAACTGGAAAGAAAATGAGACAGCAAAAGATTGTATTGTTGTTGACATCAGAAAAGTGCCGTTTTGCATTTCTGTCATTGTCTCAACTAAAACTCGGATCCGGTCATCAACTCCTACCACGTCGACCTGACCTCGGTCATATTATATTAATTCGGTTCGAATTATATTAATTAATGACTTTTCCGCACAAAAACGAAGATGCCAGAAGGAATTAGTGGACGTAGTTATGTTTTTGTACTTTGATTTTATTTTTTTGGAATTCACATTTATGAATTTCAGGTATTCCTGTGAAATTACAATACCTTCGTTATGATATTCGAATTATCTAATAATATATTTATGATTTAAAATATTTCCTTGATTACTTTACTATTATTGAATAAGTATAATATAATTAGGATTTTAATTATAATAGTTTCTATAATATAATTATAAGAATTTACTGACTTTTATTTTAGTCAGTATTGCTTTTTTTCGATTAATCCTTTTGATGATCGGGCCTTGTTTGGTCGCTAAAAGATTATTATGTAAGTTATATCTTACGTTTAGATACAGATAGTTTCGAATACAATGTACTATCGGATCATTTTAAAATATATTAATCATCATCATCATCATCATCATCACCATCATCATCATCATCATTTTAAAAGTTACTAGTTTGGTATTCAAGGGTTACGCAGAGATCATTGCTTAGATTCACACTAAACAAATGATTAAATAGCTAACGACGCGACGGGCAAAGCCACTTTAAAGTGATATCTACTAATATTCTATTTGCAATTAAGTAAAGCTCTATCACCCTCACTCACTATTCAACCCTCCTCCGTCCTCTGAACACGGTCCTCTTTCAATGAACGCCAAGACGGCCGAGAGTTGCAAAAACTCGCGTCCAACTAGAACCACTGAAAGGAGATCAACAACCTATCTAAGTATACTAAATTGAATTTATAAAAAAAATAACCCGGATTCTTTTAATCTCGCTCAAATTTGATAGGACGATAAAATGGCGACTTTTATGTTTGACACGATACTAACGGGATTATTTACATGAGCAGCTACTGAATCCCGCAACAGATACCACTAACATTAAATTTCCAGTGTGTTTTAAGGGTTCCGTACCCAGAGGTGAACATTTTAAAAAGCTTTACGTTTAAAAAATAAATTTATAAAAATATAAAGTGCAAAAGAAGAACGCCTTACAAATATAAGGGTGTTTAATAAATAAGTATATTAATATTTTAAAAATACATTATAATCCTTTTTATTTATGTATTTTAAAATGGCTGTGTATGCATTGGGCTGTCACTAGTAACATTGTTAGATGGAGCCTTGGACTTTGGATACATTTTAGCAAAAGCTTTATTATTTGTAATCCAATGAATTTCCTATCTCACAAAACCAATATGTGGTAGGTGTTAGCTGCATTTCTTTGAAACTAATGCAACTTGGGTACCTTTTAGAAAAGACCACACTCATATTTGTTAGACCGGCGACTCACATGTAAGCCCTCCGAAGATATATAGAAACTTAAAAACGGTAATAAAATCCGTAAAAAAAAGTTTTTATTACTAAGAGTGAAATTCTCGAAATCTTTAGAAAACAACTATAAATGTTTTGAGGAAAACTTCGCATCATTGACATACAGTGATAAAATCCGAGAAAACATTGATAATGATTTCATCTCAACGCTTTCAAGAAAACATTTATTATATAGTGAGTCACTTGGTGTTATTTTCATAGATTCGTTTCAAAGAAACACGTGAAAAAGTTTAATTGGAAAGCATGGGCTTTATGCCGGTAAAACTTGTCAAGTTTAGAATATTTATGACTACAACGAATAATAAAAAAATGATATATACATATGTACATACTGATGATGTAGTGTAGTATAATCTGTTAAAAAAATAGATAGATAGATTTTAGATCCCATAGATTTTTAGGCAGCACTAGCGTTGTAAGAATTTGGTAAATGTTTTACTTTCTTATGTTTACACGAGTTTAACGGATATTATGGCAGTTTATTAAGTATTAGCATGCAGGTTAACGTTACATGATAAAATCCGTAAAAGTTGTTTAATCATAATTTGCTAAACGGCTAATTTTGGCAGCCACATTTAACTATTAAACAAGTATTA
The DNA here is from genome assembly GCA_905333005.2 of Lycaena phlaeas. Classification (NCBI taxonomy): domain Eukaryota; kingdom Metazoa; phylum Arthropoda; class Insecta; order Lepidoptera; family Lycaenidae; genus Lycaena; species Lycaena phlaeas. The sequence continues at coordinate 1,393,837 of HG995171.1, forward strand.
AGTTTGAAAATCTCATGATAAACTTAACGCCATTGTTTCTAATGTAATAGGCTTAGATCAAATAATATGTCTAGATAGAGTGTCGCGCGGAAAACACGTCCAAAAAAATAGCGTCCAACTGTTGGCCTCTAAATGCTTTCTCTATGTTTAGTATCCGTCCCGCTGTCATAGAATACGCATGAATTGTTACACATTATTGTTTTTATTTATAATGAAGGTTTGTGTTGAAGTGTAACGAGATTAAAAAGGATGATTATGGGAGAACTGTAGTAGCTGGTATCACTATTCACGAACACATGTTTGAAAATGTTGGCCAGTTTTTTTTGTTTTGATTGTAGGGCGACACTCCATCTAGACATCTTAATGATCTAAGATCTAAGTCAATATTTTCAAACCAACGTGTGCCTAACAATGTAGAGCGCTTTTTATATCTCAGACAGTTTACTATCGCCGGTAAAATAATAGAATTTTAAAAAACAATTCGTCTGCCAAAACTAATCACCAATATATGAACGGGCTCTAAGGAAAATTTCAAATTCGCAATAAATAAATTCTGAACGCGCGTGGGCGCCATTTGGACAGATGTCATTTTAAATATGGCGGCAAACCTTGTAATGAACTAACAATACACAGTATAATATTATAATATTACTATTATATGTATATATTGTATTTAGGCATACAATTAGAATCAAACAGAGGCTTACGTCTGTAACTTTAAACTTGACCTAACATGGAATATATTATTATTTATATTAGATACGTTGAATTTGTTTTCTAAATCAGTCACATAGGCGAATACTATAAGAAATTACTGGTTAGGTCCTTCGGTGAGAAGGTCAGCGGGGCTAGACAAGTGGCAAACTCTCAGATTCTATTCTTTTGCGAGTAAACGCAAACTCAAACGCTAATTTGGTAGCCAAGTGTACAAAGACATTTTGAACGCTCATTCTATTCAATCCGTCATATAGCTATATACATATTCTAGAGTATGATTTCGTTTTTAAAAATGTCATTATGTGAAGTATTTAAAACGTCATTCATTTGTAATTACTGTTTTTTTATATTCGTTCCTGTTGGAACCGGTTAAGACCAGAGACCATGCTACCATGTGTGACTTAAAATATATTATATTTGAGTTGGTCTATACCAATATACTATAAACTAGCAGACGTAATATTCTTCCTCAAAATGCGTGGCAGCTTTTCACATAATATAAAACAATTACTTACACCAATACAAAAGACAGGGACGTATTAAAGCCTTCCAAACATAAAAAACAATATTAGCTTTTTTTACTTAAGCTTTTTACAATTTCACAGGGAAATTTATCCCCTTATGTACGTATTATTGGACAACATTTCTTTGTAATGGCAATATGTGAGACAATTACAAGAGGAAATGGATTTGAAAACTTTATTCGTGAAATATTCAGCAACAAAATACATACTTAATCTCTTAAATTGGATTATCGTTAATACAAATTTGAGCTTATTTTACTAGACACGTTCCTATAAGCATGTCCTTATATACTAAACACGTACGGATGTTTTAAACGAGCCAATCGTTATTTGTTTAGTAAGCAGCTTATAAGCTATATATATAATTGTATACAATTATATAAGCTAATCATCTCGTAATAAAGACAGTGCTTCATTGGATTTCAGTACGCTCTGAAGGGGCTGAATGTATATTCCTCACATCAAAGGCCGTCGGGCCTATCGGACCCCTCAGGGCTAGTATGAGTGATCAAAAAACACTCAACGGGATTCAGTTTCTACTCCCGTAAACTCTACAACCTAGTACATAGACCACCTTCGCGTCGCCGTCAAATATCGTGATTACCTCTTCTGCGTGTAGGTATTTACCGTTACTTAAGGGGAATAAAAAACAACATCAAATTCTGACAAAATCATTTATTTTTAAACTATAAGTTTTATGTAAAAAATTCTCTTCAAACATAACTTCGCTTTTCTTTGGCTTTATGTCTGTTTCTTAAATTACATCCTTAATTTTCAAACAATATATTATACTAGCTGTTGCCCGCAGCTTCGCCTGCGTTAACTAAGATTTACAACGGGATCTTAGCGGGATGATATATCTTTACTGATTAATGGGCTATCGAACACTGAAATGTTTCATTATAATCCGACCGATAGTTCCTGAGATTAGCGCGTTCAAATAAACAAACTCTTTAGCTTCATATCTTAAGGATTAAAAGCATGAGTAAAATAAACTCGTTTAAATGTAGTCCAAAAAATTAAAATTTCTGAATAAAATATGGTTGTTGTGCCTCAATCGACATAGATAGGTCTATACCACACACTATGGTGGACTTTTTTGTAGATAATTATAAGATCTACAATTAATTAGAACATTTTATCGTTCTATCTTTAATAGTTTAGGCAGCGTAGTGCGTACGCAAAATAAGTAACTTTTCTGGTTGATTTTTTACACCTTGTATCCGAAAAACCCAAATACTTACGGAACTCTATTTTTTCAGAATAAAATGTAGCCTATGTTACTCGTGGATAATGTAGCTTTCGAATGGTGAAAGAATTTTTGAAATCGGTCCAGTACTTTTTGAGCCTATTCGTTACAACCAAACAAACAAACAAAGTTTTCCTCTTTATAATATTAGTGTAGAAAAAAAAACTCCCAGAAACATTACTTCGCTTTTCTTCAGAAATATGTTTGTTTCGTATATTACCGTATTAGTTTATAACAACTTTCACAAATAAATATGCATTTTTGTCAACCAGGCCTTCTTTAAATTAACAACTTTTGGGATTCTGAAATAAGATAATATTATCGTCTATTAAAATCATTACCTGCAATGAAGAAAAAATAAACCTAAATTCGGTCCTGTAATTAGGACCAATAACAAACAACATAAAGTGTCAAAAAGATAATATAATGAATTACTTGTTATTTGATTTTATTGTGAATTACAAAGATATTTCCTACTTAAACTATTTAGGACGTCTGATTTTAATATACAAAATTTAAAACATAGCTCCTCTTGGATATTACGAATATTATAAAATAGAATAAGTAACATAAATATAAAATAGCTGGAATACAATAGTATTTATTAGATTATATTTTTTTATTACATTATAAATAAAAAACACAAAAAGCAGCACTAAAACTGAACATTATAAAAATCAATTGCACAATAATATCATACGATGAATAAACGAAGAAGAAGAAGAGAAAAAAAAGGAAAAAAAAAAACAAGAGGCATCAATCAAAGTTGGCTTGTAATTTGTATTGATAAAATAATTAAAATTAAATAACAAAATATATTATAAATTAAAGCATTCCAAATAATGTTCTCTGAGGAGTCCCTTAAAAATATTGAGACTCTTAGCTTGCTTAATACGATTTGGCAACGAGTTCCAAAGACTAACAGATATAGCAGCAAAAGAGTTACTATAAAATTTAGTTTTTGATCGGGTACATTTAATTTATATACGAAACATATAGTTCTCAAATTGTTATCAGAGTTATGCCACAATAATTCGCTCTTCATATTCCTATCAATTAACTATCCCTACTAACTCCACACATCCTGAACAGTCCACCACAATATTCGCCAACTAATCACATTATAATACAAAATGGATTAAATTTTCAAAACAAACACTAGTCACTACCTATAGAAAACTGCCATAGCAGTCCTATATGCTGCTGAAACAGCTGCAAAAAAGTTCTTAGTATGCAGTATTCGCCAACCCATCACAGTATAAACAGATTGAGTTTTTGAAACAAAATACTATAGAACACCACTCCAAATGAATAAAATGGGAAATTGAAATTAATGGGAAATAGAAAAAACACAATCGCAGGCTCTAAAGCTTCTCGCTGCTAATGAATTAATCCATCCTATTATTATTATTTGACATTATGTTATATTTTTTAACTATTGTACATATACATAATTGCTGTTAATGTTAATATAATCTCTACCAAGACAATGTAATAAATGTATCAATTGTACAAAAACTTTGCATGCCCCACGAGGTCAACATGTTGAGACATATAAGTATCTTTTATGTCTATCCATTGAAACTACCACCGGTTCCAGGGTGAGCACACTGAGAAGAACAGCACAATTAGTACACAATCCATAAAATCAAACATCTTTAAATTTTTAAGCTTCTATCACCGCTAGTTGTTGTTGTTTTTTTGCCCTGGTTGTTTTTTCTTCATTATATACTGGCTTAATTTATTCCTATGTATTTCGACTGACTGGCTCACTCATGTCCCATCTGCATACACACCTAAAATGATCATGCTTTAGTTTTTTATAACTATATGCCTTCAATTACAAAAAAAAAGTAAATTGTTAATATAATATCTTCATGAAACTACTCAATAAAGCATACAATTTTCATTTCTTAATCTAAATTAAATAGTAGACACTAACCAAGAAAGTTTTGAAAGTCATTAAATCTATTGAATACCTATTATATATAAGTATAATAACCAAGAATAACAGCAAAATTAGTTTACAAATCAGGAAATCAAATAACTTTAAATTTGTTTACATTAAAATAAGTTTTGTATTATATTATTGACTAAATATTAGGTTTTGTGTTATATTATAACAAATTGTTTATATATACACAGTTTATTTAGTATTAAACTAATACATATATTTTCCATAAAAATATATTGTTAGGAAAGAGATACCTATTCAAATATAGTAAAAATAATAAAAAAAGAGGATGCAATAGATTTTATATTGAATAAATAATAAATACTCACTAATAATTGTCTTATGCTTGACCTTTCTTATGATTTTTATGGGAAGGCAATTTATCTCAACATAATAATATAACTACTGTTTAGTAGGTACATCTACAACTTGTCTACTACATCAACTTGTTTTTCTATGCGTTAAATGTTGAGACACCCAGGATCCTTTGATAGGACCCTGTGGCCCTCAGCTCAGATTGCAAAGAACCTGTAAAAAACATCAAACATGTACCTAGTTTTTAAGTCCTATCATTGTAAGTAATAATGATTTATTTATTTACCTTTAATACCAAGGGAATTCCTTTAGTTCCGCTCAATGCTGTATGGACACTTAAATCAAGAAAATCTCTCAAAATACTATTTTGTCTAGTGTAAACCTTTACACAAATAAAACATCGATTATATTCTCCAAACACTGGCGATGATTTTTTTCTTTGGCTTCGGCTTAGTTGTACTTTATTATTTATATATTATTTATTAGCTTACAATAGACTTAATTTTGTGCATTTAGCAAAAAATTTCACACTATCACACTTCCACAGTCAGCTGATCAAAGATCCGCCATTTTGTAGCGTTTGAATTTTCAATTTCTATTGTGTGCAAGCGGCAAGCGCTAGGGAGCGCTTTCCGGCTTGTCAAAAGTGCCACTTGGCTACGATTTATATGAAGATTTGAATTTCTTAAGCGTGTGCGTTTAAAAGGAATAGAAATACAAAACGCTAGTTTGACACTTGGCTACCAATAGTCGCCCAAATGTCATTCCCATACAAAATTAACGTTTTCTATTTCTATTCACTTAGCGTTTTTGCCACTTGTCTAGGGGGGCAGGAAGGTCAGGTGGAATTACAGGAACCTAGACATAATATCTTACGTCTTGGGATAAGCAACACACAAATGAGTTGTCTGGCCTAGTACCAGATAAATTAGTTTATTTCATGAGTGACGTCGACTGTTTACTATCGGGTGGTACGTCTGCTAATTAAAAATAGAGATAAATGAGTTTTCGCTGTTTTGACGTTCATTAAAAGAGGCCATGTCCTGTAAAGGGGTAGAAACTGATGATAATGACGACGATGAGGGTTTTATTATGGAAACAAACGTAGAAGACATCTAATACGATACGATAAGTAGAATGATGCATGAGAAATAACATTACAAGTATATTGTAAACTTGATTATTGAATAAAGATTATTATTATTATTATTATTTACTATGAGGTGAGCCATCCGCTCACGTATTGTACCGAATACAGGCTGTGAAAAGACCGATTTCGATTACCTTTCAGAAAAAAGACGATGACATAGGGCCTCGTATGAGCGCTAAGTGAGCGTTATATAGATGAGACTATGAGCAATGTAGATGACCTAGGTCTCGTCTAAAATTTACCCACAAAATGTAACTTGAAGACCTAGGTTACAATAAACTACAAAGTCTGTTCTACTATTCTTAATACAACTCATTTTTTAAAAAAAAAAACTTACCTGAGTTAATTTAGACTTACAACTCGTCCAAAATGATAATTTTCAAAATGATACGTCCTTACAATGAAACTAGATGTAGTCCGTAGCATCGCCCGCGTTGATTTGGTTTCACAACCGTATTGGTTATTTTATATCCTACTTAACAGTTAAAGGACGTATCTGATAATGATTAATGTTCAATTTTTTTTCACGCAACGAAATATTATGATGATTGTCCATTTGTTAAGTAAAGAACAAGCGACCGTTTTCTTTTTATACCATAAGGAGGTAATCGAGCAGTCGAAGTCCATGGTGACTATTCGCCGACAGACATCCGCACTACCAAAGATTATACAGACGCGATGCTCTCCTTTTCCCAACTCCCAATCCGCACGAAAAGCACGGCTGTCAAAATTAGCCTAGAGGATCCTGTGAACGAGAGCTACCACCCCTCTACCTCGATGGGTAAACCATGATCACTCTTTCAATTAATTCGTAGATAGAATATCGAATGAGACGTGTTTTATGGAGCACGGGCCAGCGCAGACTATTCTAATATTAAAAATAAAATTCACTGTGAATCCTGAAAGCCCTGTATACTAGGGACAATTTTTTTAAATTATTGCATTATTACCGTTTCTTTACAAATATGGCAAATTGTAAATGAATTCAGCTTTTTGTAATAAAATGAAAATTACTTGAAAATCGCATCCCCATACACAAGTTCACGTCATACATTATATATTATCCTTACAACCGGTGAAGAGTTATCGTTGAACATTCATAAAAATAAAAGTTCCGCCTAATTGTACCTCCTTCCTCGTTTGTTCTTCTTGATTAATTATCTCCGTGCCAGAGACAAGATAATAAAGATCGGTTGGTTTGCTCTGTGACGCGGGAGCGATTGAGGTAAACGATTGTAAGAATAAACGCCTTTGTTATGTTACATTAAATAGGCTATTTCAAAGTAACATTAAACATAATTTTTTTTTACTTTTTTATTTATCAATAAAGCTAGATTTTGAACAGAAGAACGAAAAAGAGATTATTGACTTTCTGTTCCGCGAGGGAAGCTTCTAAGGAAAATTAAAAAAAAAAGATAAGACCAGACTTCAACTTAAGGTCCTAGTTTAGATGTGATTGTCCTATAAGTATATATGCCTCCTCCGCAATCGCGTTCGTCACACGCGGGGGGTAGGTAGCCTCGTCGGTGACCTTCTCTCACACCATCCTCGGCCTCACCACCTCAATATGGGTCATTACTGCCTCGTAGAAAGAGTTCATCATCATCCAGGACTCCTTGTCACTGAGCATCGCGGTGGAGACGCTCGGCAGAGACAAGAGATGTCGCCCATCTTGGGCACGCTTCGCGGGTGTGCTTGGGCGAGTCCACTGCATTGTAACAAAAGTGACACATGTCACCGACTCTCTGTAGGCCGTCCGGCACAGGTACTTACCAAAGCATCCATGCCCACTAAGCACCTGTGTCCGACAGAGGGTGAGGGGTTTGCGCTTACGAAAAATTCACAGCTCGAGGACCGGGAGCAGACTAGCCGTTAGGCTTTACCAAAGACTGAAAAGTCTAGCTTAATCTAAAAATACATAGGGTATTGCATATTTTAAGAGCAAATTTTCCTTATCGCTCTTCCCTGAACACAGCAGAGCTAAGTGAAAAGTGTGATGATACAACTATTTACCAAAGAAGGCTTCCTCATTGTACCTATTCATCTTGGGTGGCTTCCAAACCATACATAACTTAGGACGAGGTTGGATGACAAGCGTGACTTGTTTATTGCACGCGACACATTCAATATCAACATTATTAATGACCGCTTTATTTAGTTTAGGGTCTCCGAGAATGCTTTAAGAAAGATGATGTATGGTAAAGGTTGGGTTTAAATGCTATTTGATTTGTAATTTTAATGGAATCTAAATTTATCAGCCAATTTTAATAATATTATCATCATCAGCAACTTCATCGTCAGCTAATTATTGTCGACTATAAGGCATTGGTCTCTTGCAGTGAGCACAGAGCCGAATTTAAACTAATAGCCGCCCCTGGGCACCGGAAAATAAAAATGCCGCCCCATTTTGGGATATGTAGGATTCTCTGCGAAAGAAGGTAAGATGGAGGCAGACTCTAAGCCCAGACCAAGACTGGTTTTTTTACTTCCAAAATTTAGGCTAGTGAGCCTCAACTGCCCCTATTGTCAATCCAACGCTAAGTGAGCAGCAGCCTTTTTGCCACTCTCGCTTCCAATCTGGCCGAGTCATAAAGACGTTCAACTCGAATGAAGTAGAAAAATTTCTCTTCCTAAGTGGCCTTTAACTCAACAATCATTAAGCCATTACAGATCATTACAGATCGTATCTGCTACTGCTACAACGAGTTTGTCCTTCGTAAGACAATGTTCTTTGACGGATGGCTTCATTTTTAATCGTTTGTTAAAATAGTATAATGTATCTAAATATGTGTACTGGTAACCGATAGCTAGGTATTATATCAGCTTAGCCAGGTCTGCGAGTACTATAAACATAGACAAGTTCACTGGGGCTTGTCCAGATATCATTCACAAACCATAAGTCACAACTGTCCTGAAAACCTTTCAACAATCGAAAACTGTTTCACAGAAGAAATATCTATGGTAGTGGATGCCACGCACAAGCGCACCCCTATAGTCTTGAAAACAATTACACTATCTTAATATATATAAATCTCGTGTCACAATGTTTGTCCTCAATGGACTCCTAAACCACTGAACCGATTTTAATGTTTTTTCTTTTAAAATGTGTGCTTTTCTCCAACTTAAAAGATAGGATAGTTTATTTCTCAAATTTGAGATTGCAATTATATTTATTGCAAATTAATTGTTTTGACAGAACGAAGTCTGTCGAGTCCGCTAGTAATATTATAAACACTAAAATTTGTAAATACAACAAATACAACCTGTAAAACTGAGATTCAGTATAATCTCAGTTTAACAGGTTACCACAACAGGATATGTATTTCCAAAATATCGTCACGATCGTTAAAACAGTTGGGCAGCCCTTAAATAACACTAGCTAAGTTCTGCTTTACCGTGGCCTCAGTTTCGTGGAAAGTTGAGGATAGATTACGTTGTAAGAATATTTCTAGTCCATGGAGGCGAGTTTACCAGCCACAAGCATTCGAAAGATAAAATTTTAATCTTCTCTACATATACCTTAGACTTAGAGCATCACGGTCTTCCTCCGTAAGGAGGAAGAAGGTCCCGCGTTGCTCTAGGACATATACATATTATGAAATGTAAGAAAACGTAGAAAAACTAAACGTCACTCTAAAAAAACCTCTTCGTTAATTCGCCAGCTCGAACTTGCAAAAAAAAACAGTTGACGTTGGTGCATTATATTTAAACCAATGTTTTTCACAATTTTGTAACGACAAAGGTCAATAGAAAAAAACTGTGTATAATTAGCTAAGTGGTTCAGGGCCGGCGCTCGCGAGTTCTGAGAACAGCTAAATATTGCTCCAGAACATCCGATATTCAAACTGGAAGAGCTTTCGCGAGTTAAGAAATAGTGGAGTACTGAAAATTAATGAGTTTTAGGGGACAAAGACAGTCCACTAGTCCACTATTACATTGCTCTTTATAATAATAATAATAGAAGAGCTTTAGGCAAAACATTAGAGTTATTGTATTTTGAAACTGGAAGAGCTGTATGCTATTAATATGTAAAGCTAAAAAAAAAATGCTATGTAATTAATTTTTACTAGATTAAGCCTTATATTCACACACCATGGCATGGTAGAATGTATGAAACTTTTTTTTAAATTTTAATATCACCTATGTACTACATTCATGTGAATAAATTATTGAATTGAATTGAATTGAAAATGAACTATAGCGAAAGAGATTTATATAAAATAATAACGATACGAAAAATATTCAAATAAAAAACCTGGAGAAAAAAAAGGAACGGCTTCCTTTTGACTAGTCCAAAGGAAGGCTGTTTAACTCGTATCACAAAAACGGATCAACTGACTCTACATTTACGAAATGGATATGTAGCTTAGGCGCTACAATTAAGCCCACCATGGTTCAAGCCTTGTTGTGGCTGTGGGGCTCAGTAGCCTAGGGTGACCCAGCAACTTGGGCGAAGCGAATTGAGCCGAGCGGGCTCTTTGTACCTCTTTTATAAGAAGCGGGGGGAAAAGAGAGCAAGGGGCGAGGACGAGAACTTCGCCTTGTTGTACCGTCCCGACGTTGGAAGGGGTTGTTATGTGGTGTTGGGCAACCCTTCTGTGGAGGTAGCGTCGGTCCTCTGACAGTTGCTGGCAGATCCGGGGCATCGGGCACCTCACCAAAGGCGGCATTGATGACACTCGCCGGGTTTTAGTGGATAGAGCTGCGTCCACTTACCAGCTTTCGGACGCAGCGAGTCCCACATACCTACCCGCCTGGGGAGACCCACTCCCGTCTCCCCCGCAAGACGCCTAAGCGCATTTCCCGGCGTTAAAGAAAAAAAAAACAAAAAAAAGGCGCTACAAATAGCTAAGAGATAGCTTGTATGGATTGGTGACCATAGAGTAAGGCAAACCTACATTTCAGAACCCTTAATTAATAACATAAGAGCTATTTTATAATAGCCTTGACTCAACAAAGAATTTTAATAGGCATTTTACAGTTATATTATAGTTCCGTAGACAGGAATAAGTTTAACGCTCATAAAAACGAAATTATCAATTGCAATATCTTCACCGAAAAAACGGGAATTCCTGAAAAACGATCGTAAACATTAATGTAATTCCACATAAACATACTTCACCCATAAATGATAATTCAATTAAAGAATAAACTCGTTTTGTTGACAAATTGTTAAAATATTACAATCGTAAAAAAGTTTTTTATCTGTATTTTTAAACGTGGCGTCGTTATGATGTATTTTCCCGCCTTTATAATTTAGAGAAAAGACTTTCTCAGAATATCCTTAATAAAACGTACCTAATGCGGCTTGGATCTTTCATAATGTCGATGTTATTGATTGATTCAAAAGATTGAGTTGATCTATGCAAATAACTTTAATTACAATAAATGCATTCTATATTATAATACATATGTGAAAACACAATAATTATATTCATACACTTCACAAGTGAGATAAAACACACTAATCCTATTTCCTGAACGAGCGCTACAAATTACAATAAGACAAGTATCAACCCTTTATGTATCACTGCTGGGCGCGGGTCTCCTCGAAATCAGGCGAAGAGGGTAATGGGTCAGGATCGAACCCGGAACCTCTCGCATAAGAGGTCGAGTCCATCCACCTCTGGTCCATAGTCGCTCATGCTTTCAAATAATTATACCTAACCTAAACCAATTTGGTTGCCCGAGAATTAGCGCATCTCTATAAAATATCTCGTACCACACAATTTGTGGTCATACTTCGCATCGTTTGTGTTCAGATGTTTATATGTGACTTGCCAATGTCACTTTCATCATGCAAAGGTGGCTAAAGTTTTCATCTTTCTACGTAGTCATAGTACTACAAGCATTTTGCACTATTAACTAATAAAATTGTGTTGAATTTTGTATAAAAAAATACTATGCATGTTTAGGTTAAGATTTATCTATGGGCGCAGTCTAAAAATAAAGTTTTAATTTATTTGCAAGCTTTTACCCGCAGCATCGCCCGCGTTAACTTATGTAGATTAATTTTAGAAAAATTATATTTTTTCTACTTTTTTGTAGATCTAAGAAGAGAAAAATCCGATCATATTTTTTTGCTCGCAGGCTCATAATATTATGCTGGGGACATCGCGGTGTCCTTCTCGTCACGCCCCCAATCATCGCAGAAAGTTTTTTCTCAAAGCGCCCATAAGAACTGTTCTTCTATTATATACGTCTGAATTCTTTGCCATAGCTCATAATATAATATCCAGGACATGGCGCCATCTATTAAATGCCTTTGGCACTAATCTCTAGGATCCATAGACTACCTGATCAAAATCAACACCACGCAGGAATATTAAAACCTCTATAAGCTTTTATCGCCACATTCTTTTGACTCAGAATCTGGCTATTTCAAGAAAATGTTTGTTCTCGGTGTTCACAATGACAGCAGTCTACCTGTCACTGGCCACTGCACGAAGGATTGAGAATAACCAGATAATATATAGAACTAGATTGTGCTTAATCCTACGGTTTCCTTTTGTGAAACAGGTTTGCTGCGATTTGTAAAGAATAAGGACAAGCAGTGTTATCGCTTGCACCAAGACTTGCCGTACTTAGGTCTCAGGGTACGCAAATCTTGGCTGGTCCGAGGAGAATATTTTTATGTTAATGACTGACCAGTCGTCTACCAGCTGGCCTGTCCAAATAAAATTAAAAAGAAGTTTAAATGGCTTTGCTGGTGTGTTTTCACGGTGTAACTTAAAGCTTTAACTTATAGCGGACAGTATAATCATATTTCAGTATTATATACGCTATTCTAAATCCTACTCATAGAATATAATGAAACACGCACGGTCTAAATGCCCTTCTATTACGTACTGTTTATTAAATAAAATCAGCATTATTTGAAGATACTAAAACATTATCCTGATATAAAGACTGTCGTTTTTCCAATCTTTCACAGTCGCTTATTATCTTTATTACCTGTACATCGAATCAAATGCAATTTTTAAATTAGACACATTCAATTAGTGTCATGTTAGAAAATAATACAGCCGTTGGAGATGATAAAATTAAAAGCTTTATAAAATATTTTTAAATATTTAAATTGTTTTGAATATTTTGTATCCCCTTTGACAGGTACCATTTCTGATTGTTTTTATGAACATCACCGTTAAGTGCAGAAAGAAAAAAAAGATTGGTGATCGTAAATTTGGTTTTTCATTCCTACATAAAATCATTAGCTGACCAAAAGGAGAAAAACATTTTTCTATTTGCATCACATGTCAATAATTTCTTTAATTTCAAATTCATGATATAATTATTTTATGGTTTATTATTAACTATTTTAAGACAAAATATGTATGTAATGTATTATGTAACAAACTATCAATGAAACTGCGTCGTTGTCTTAATTATAACTAATTAATCTTGTACAAGAAACAACAAAGGGAAAAACATAATATTTGATGAAAACAAAATATTCAACACACAATTTGAAATATGGCGCCCTCTATTGTAACCATATTATAACTATTTTTTGTCAAAAAGCGCCATCTCTCCTGCGACATTTAAACGATTACAATATTACCAACGGTTTGAATCCTATATTATCAACACTCCTGAAACGAGCTACGTAGTACACTATTCATATGATAGATGTCGCTTTGAGGTTGATAAAAAAAAACTAATAAATTAACTAAGAATAGACTGCACTTGTTGAGAACAATTTGGCAATCGGACCGAGCTGAAGACATTTTAAAATTATAAATGAAGAACATGACTAACTAGAGTAATATGTCGCTCCGAACGCCGACTCAACGGCAACATTGATACTTGAAAACAGAATTTCCTATAATTAGAGTATTATAGATGACATAAATAGCTCTATTCAGCCTGCGTGAGTAACATTGACGCAATCGTACGAGAATGGAAGACCTTTTACATATCTTAATGGTAGGGACTCTTGGACTGAAGCTTGTGTATGCAACTAATACAATATGTATTAAATCAGATGGAATTGTTTCATTGCTTTTCATTAAAAGAGAAAATAAAGTACAAAATTTGCTTTATAATGAAACCATGGTTAAGGCGAAAAACTCCGATGCCGGGGCTACCACCCCGATTCGGTGGGGTAGCAGAAACTCGTGTTCTCTATTGTAACGCCACCTTCGGAGCCTTTATTTTAAAGAAAAAACTCTAACAATATAAATAAATGCATATCGGATTCTTATTCTATAACATAGAAGCCAAATTAGATTGACCCTTCAGAAAAAAATCCCAAAACAAAAATTCTAGCGTTTTCATTAATGAAACAACTTTTACGGATTTTATCGCGGCTCATTAAGTTTTTTATATGCTTGGCGTTTCGTATACTTTACAGCAACCATGGTCACGGGAGGACTGTGGTGTCAGAGTTCCAACTGTTACAAAGTTATTTGCTGTAAAGTATCCGAAGACCGAAACGTCGGCCATATAAAAAACTTAACAAACCGCGATAAAATCCGAAAAGTTTCATTATAATGAGTAAAATTCGCGTAAACATAAGAAAACCATATAACTTTTTCACTAAAACAATGCTGTGTTCATTAAAATATTGTAATGATAAGTTCAATTTTCTATGCCAGTATAATAAATAATAATATTATATTCCCGTCATTTTTTATTCTGAGGTTGGAGTGCAATGATATTATATTAAAATATAATATCATTGTTGGAGTGTGTTTTTCAATGATTTTCTCATTCACAAAACGGACTTGGTATATTTTGTCGTGTATTGTTTATTCATTTTTATGTTTCCAGTTTAAAGTAGTTGACGGTAGTTTATGAGAATTTTACGATATTTTCTGAGGTTTTGGAACATTTCCCAAAAAATAATATAGCATTAGAACACAATACTCAAATACTGCCGTGGATGCGTTTCAACTGATACACTGAAATAACAAATATCCGTGTGTCTGTCCGTGGCAAATAACTCTGAAACAAGTTAATCAATTTAGATGTGGTTTCTTTCATTCTAAAACAGATTTTCTAGCGGCGGTTCTTAGACATGTTTTATCAAAATCGGTTCACTATTCGGAAACGTCAAAATTGATATGTTTTCCTGTTAAATGTAAAGTCATTGAGATAACTTGAGAAACATTTCAATTACTTAATAAAAAAATCAAATGCCAAGATTAGCTTTTATCGCATTTTAAACTTTTAATAACTATTATTTCAATATTTACCATGTTTTTAATGTTATTTCGCAAAGCACGATATTTCGACATTGTCTACGAATGTCTTGTTCACCATGGTCAGTCCTCCCGTGACCATGGTTGGTGTGAAGTATCCGAAACGTCGGGCTTGTAAAAAACTAAATAAACCGCGATAAAATCCGTAAAAGTTGTTTCATTATAATACGTTTTTAAATAGCTATGAAGTCTTACAGAATGCTCAGTAGTCAGTGGCCTATCTTGAAAGGGATGTCCTGACTCCTAATTCCTGGTACTAATAATAGTTTAACACAACAGACTGTTTATAAACGTTAACCAGGATACTCAAAATAGCGGTGCACATGCACTCTGACGTCACAGTCTATGTTTCGGTTGTGTAAGTCCCAACTGCGCTTTGCGTTTTCGCGTTTGTAAGCTATACTATTGTAAAGTTTTGTCAAAATCTACTCAACAGTTTTTGCGTGAGAGTTTAACATACATTTATGCTTTCTTACACACTTTCGCGTTTATAACATTAGTAGGATAAGATAGGACTAATAGGATGAGAGTGAAGAAATACTAGATTTAGTTCAAAGGGAATTATTTAAATCTAGTCCGTCTTTATATATTTTATGAAAAAATAGAGTGTAATTCATACAATTGGGTGTGACAAATGTGAGGGGGATACTGTAATCAGCCTTATTAATGGCAAAGTAAGTAAGCTCTTTAAAACATACAAAAATCCGATTTGAAACTACTATCTACCGTATCGACATCGAACTCCCTGGAAAAACTATGCAACTGGTTAAAATATTTACCTATTTTTATTTTTATTTTATTTATTTTATTTTATTTTAAAGGAACACAAACTGTTATAATACCACATAAAAATGACTTTAAAAATAATACACAAACCAAATAAGTGTCCACTACTTACTAAACTACTTACAAAATTACAAAACAGAGTAAACACAGAATAACCTAATAAAATAATAAATAATAAAAAAAAATTAAGAATGACAAAAAAGAATCAAAATATTACAAAAAAAAAATAGAATTAAAAATTTAGGATTTAAACGACTCTACGGACATAATATCTCTGAGCTTTTTCTTATAGACACCTAGTGAGCATCTGAAGGGGTCAGCTTCACATAAATTATTATTATAATGCCTCATTGCTCGGGGAATGAATGTGTTGGCAGCAAAGTTGGTTCTACACCAGGGTACGCTAAACAGACTGGTTCCGTTGCGTGACGAGGATCTAGGACATCCAAATGAAATATTGCTTAACAAGCCAAGAGAGTCAATTTTGGAGTTCAGTAGCTTATTTAAGAGTAATTGGTCCCGCTCAATGCGTCTGTTTATTAAATTATTATGTGTTAATATTAACATCATCACCCTTTATCCGTCCACTGCCAAACATAGGCCTCCCTCAATGAACGCCAAGATGATCCCTTGCCACTCGCATTAAACGGACCAACCACTGCACGGAGACTATCATTCCATTTCGTTAATAGCCGACACTTCGTCCACCGCAACGCGGTCTCTACTCTTGAACCTTCTTAGCCCATCGGCCATACGTTCTCTCGAACGTATCGTGTATATACGTTCTGTGCGACCAGCCCCTTGCCACACAACAAGCTAATAGGGATTCATGTAAAGTTATGTTTTACATATTAAATACAGTATTTGAAAACCTAAAATAACATTTAAAAAGTCTACTTATTTGTCTTAAAATTGAGAAAATTAATTTAAAATGCGTTATTTATCATGCATTATCACGTGACTGTAAACGCCAATAAGGCGATGATGTCACTGAACATTGAGCTAAGTACAAACTCACCTAACATAGCGCGAGCTCTGTATGCGGTGTGTGACGTAATGACGCTTGGAGCGTTTTAACGGCAATTTTAAAAACTATTTTTCTTTATTTAATTTTTTGTTAAAATTGGACATATTTCTTTACAAAAATCTTTTTTTCGTGTTTACCTATAGTATATCTATTAAATAAAATCAATTAAAAAAAATAGTCAACATCCCTATTCTTCGCGTGATAGAGGTAACTTTTGGTTCGCGGGTGGAGATCTAGCGAATGTGTTAATAATAATACTAGCCAATTATCTCTGCAGGTACAAGATACGTACTTAACACCTCTTAACGCCTTATATCTCAGGAAAGGTTACAGACTTCACCATGGTTCAGGCCTTGTCGTGGTCATGGGGCTCAGTAGCCCAGGGTGACCCCAACACCTTGGGAGAAGCTAATTGTGCCGAGGGGGCTATTTTTATCCTTCTTATAAGAAAGGCGGCTAAAGAGCAGGGGGCAAGAAGCGAGGACGGGAACCTCGCCTTATTGTACTGTCCCGAAGTTGGTAGTAGTTGTTTTCTTAAGTTTACGCGAATTTCACTCATTATAATGAAACAACTTTTACGGATTTTATCGCGGATTATTTAGTTTTTTACAAGCCCGACGTTTCGGAAACTTTACAGCAACCATGGTCACGGGAGGACAGTCCTCCCTAAAACTAAATAAACCGCGATAAAATCCGTAAAAGTTGGTAGTAGTTGTTCTGTGGTGCCGAGCAACCGCTCTGTGAAGATGGCGTCGCGTCGGTCTCCCGAGGGACTTACTAGCCGTCGAGGTGCCCTGTTGCTTGTAGATCCGGGGCACCTCACCAAAGGCGGCAGTGGTAGCACTCGCTGGGTTTTAGTGGGTAGAGCTGTGTCTATTTACCAGTTTTCGGGCGCAGCAAGTCCCACATACCCACCTGGGGAGACCCACTCCCCCGCGGGATGCCTAAGCGCATTTCCCGGCGTTAAAGAAAAAGCAAAGGAAAGGTAACATAGGAATAAGTTGCCTGTGTTACTTGCTAGTCCAGGATAAAAGATTACGTTCATCCAGCGTCATCGACCACATACCATCATCTCATCTGCCATCGCTAATATTACAAACCAACTAACATAAAATATATTTCACAATGGTGCTATTGACCGTCTGTTTATTTTTGTAAGTACAGTCAGCCGCATAAGCTTACCTCCATGTTGTAGAGTAGCGTCAGCGCCCGAGCTCGCCTCTCGCTGAGTCGTCGGCGTCGTCGCAGCAGCGCTGGCACGGCGACTCTGCTGATCCACTCCCCGAACTCTGGACCGCACAGACCACAATATCACTTGACGTCAAAAGAACATTAAAGCAGGAAGCACAGGAATTTCAGGGAAATTCTTAAAAGCAGGTAAAAGATAGGATTAATTGTGATGGTATAGCAAATGTGTACTGTATGCTACAGGTGTTAGAAGCGGTTGAAGCATAATAAAGCCAATTAAGTTATACTTCTTTTGTGAAATGGTTTTTATAATTTTATTTTTAATTTGATTAGGAAACTGTATGCTTGTTTACCATTTTTTTCAACTTATAAGCATTTACAACTAGCGCGGAATGTCAAGGCGAACTGATTTAAATTGATTCACGTAAATCTCAGCGCGCAGTGATTGTAATACTTTTAATTATAATAAGAATTACAGAAAAAATATAATAAGAAGTTAAAAAAATGTCAAGGTTATTATATACATAATATGTATTAATGGTAACTAAAGTCTAAACACACAATTGTAACAAATCCAACAGGCTTAAAAAAATACTGTTTTGCGCATAGACGGCGTAAATGCTCCTAAGTAAAAAAAAAAGGAACAACTTCTGGTGCGTCTACACTGCAGTATTTTATGTTTTTTGTACAGTTGATTTTCAAGTTAACCACAGTGTAGAAGTATCACAACTTGGCTAGCTTGGTGTAAATCCGGTTACTTTGGTCATATATTGAAGTAACATTGTTTAGTGTAGGTACAGAAAAATGTTCTACTTGTAAATTTCTACAAATAAAAATAACAATTACAACATGAATACTAAATGAACAATGATTATAATGTAAAACTGATATTTACACTGGCTATAACTATGATAATATTTACACTGAAATGACCAAGAGAATTTTCATCATGTTTTGATAGTTAACGGTTAAAATGTCAATTATGCTTAAATGTAGCCTATGACAGCTATCAAACAATAGAAGTAAGGAGTACCATGTCTTGTGAGAGAAAAATTAAAGAGTATTCATTTTTAAGTGCTATCTTATAACCATAACCGTCCACAGTGGCAATGATAGGTATAATCAGAAATGCTATGAAGTATGCAGTTTTATGAATTATGGTACTCTTTACTCTATCTGCGTGTTCGCAATGGTAGTTTGACAGCTGTCATTCTAATAGGACAATGTAATTATCAACAATAGGATATGTTTTAGCGAAATAGAATTGATGTAAAATAGCGAAGTAGGGTTTTAAAGAATATATCCGATAATGATAATTGTTATTTTGGTGAAGAATCATTGTTCATTTAGCGTTTATATAAAACACTGACCTATAGCTTCTACGGTCATGTCGGTCGGTGTGCGATGTTCAGTGGCCATTTTGTATATTATGTTTCTCGTGCTGACTGTATTTTTATGTTTTTATGATATTGTGTTATTTTTTCACTATATTTACAGTGCAATATTTTACATTGAGTGCTACGTTACAAACACTTATTAATTTTCTTGATGTGTATGATTTTGTATATTATTTACACTTTTTATTACATTGATATTTTTCTGTGTTTTTTTTTAAATTTAATACTGCGATTTATACTTTATGTACTGTGAATTCATTTATGCTATTAATTATTAACATCTTTTTGTGGGGTCAAATATGAAAATGAGATTTTAAAATTCCCGACAGTAGTTTTTTTTCTTCTGCATTTATTCCTGATTTTCGCGTATTCTCGGTCTACTTTATTATTATTATTTTAATTTGGTTACACGTGAAGAAAATATTTAGAATTTTGATATGTTTATGTGTAAGGTTTCGTTTACTTTGTTTACATTTGCTTATAATAATTTTGGCATTTTTAATTTCTTGCACTGGCCACACTGGGAATCCAAAGAATAAGTGGGGTAGGAAGGTATTAAGAGGAGCAGTCTTGCGGACTAGGGGGCAGTCGGCCTCAGGCCGTCATTGTGGTTTAATAAGTGTTGTTGATATTGTTACTAGTTGGATAAGAGTTCAGAAAATATAGTGCTATTGGATTAAAAATTATTTTGGAATAAATATTAATTCACTGTTACTGGTTGTTTTTCTGAAGAGTCTTACATCTCAGAAGTGGAACACCGTCGGAAATTCCGTAAGTACACGCCTGCAATATTTTTTTTTTCTTCTTACACTACGTAATGCATATACTTATTAAGGAAAGAAAGTTTAATTCATAACTACTAGAAAAATTTCGTAGCGATTAGCAGTGACCTACCCTCAGGAGTATATTTGATGTGTTCTTTAGAAAACCCATGTCTCTAGCTCATTTAAGAATCAATTAGAAATTATCAAAGTTATAGATATATAATTTTCACGTCATGGACATCTAAACTTACAAATAAAATAGGAATGCCTGTTTCTAATATTAAACTAACCGGTTTTTGCTACATGCGTAGGAGTATAATACAATATATGGCACCTACATAATATACCAAAGCAACGTTTTACAATTTTGTCTGTCTGTTCGTTCCGGCTAGTCTCTGTAATGGCTGGACCGGTTTTGACGGGACTTTTTTTTTGGCGGGTAACTGTTATAACGAGTAACTTAATACAAAAATAATAATAATTATCGTCAAACGATACCGTACATATTTTTATCAAAATGAGGGTACATTGGAAAATTAGCCAAGGGTGTAAGAACTACTAAATATACACAGGAGCTTTGAAAGGGAATAAAAAAAAATATATGTCCGTTTTGTCTAGAGTGCACCGTTTAGTAGATGCCGACTATTATTTATGTTATTTTGTTATATTTTTTTTAACATAATCCTTTTTTTGGTTTCATGTGACGAGTTATGGATTGATGTGAACATGGAATAGGGAACTTGGAGAAGTCTAGCGACTCCTCAACGAGATCATTCTCGCACTAGGCGTCAAGGTCGCAGCCGCAGCCTCAGCCGTAATTGGCCGAGAGCGGGTAGGTGTCGAGACCATAGCAGCAGCCAAAGCCGCAACCGCCGGCTGCTGGAGCGCTAACTGGCATTAAGGCATAAAGAGGAGCATCTCCTTCGTATGACGCTGCAATTGCGAAGGACAGCGACCAATGGCGTCGCAGCAGCGAGCGACGCAACTTCCGCAGCAAGGAGATGGAACCAAGTAGGCGCAGCTGTGGCAGGTTGCCGGGCCCGTATGATAAATTTATTTTTAGCTGTTAGTGTTGGGGGTACGCTCGTAGAAGTTTACGTTGATCTTGGTAGTGAGGCGACATTGATTAGGCAATCCACTTATAAACAGCTTGGATTTATTCATGATCATACTGAATCGTGTTGAGAGGTTTTGGTAATAGCTTGGACACAGTTTAATGTTTTATGCAAGGTAGTAGATGATTGTAAATCTAGGCGAAGACCACGAATGCTTAGAAAAAGTCCGTATAATGATAGATGGTATGCTTAAGGAAGGGATCATTAGGGAGTCTGTTTTGAACTAAGCAAGAGTTGAGGATTATTTATTTGAGTGATAAAATAGGACTTAGACTCTCATTATTCGTTAACTTTCGTTACATATTCTATGACATGTAGGTAGTAGGTACATAAATTGAACGAATTTAATATTGGTCTATATTATATATTAGGTGATAGGTGTTTTATACACAGTATATTGCCCGGTATTGTTTCAGACAGAGAGCGGGTGTAGGCCATGGTTTTAGGCCACCACTCGGTTGGATACACAAACATAAATGGATATTGTTTATTGTTTAACTTCACATATAGGATCTTTATAATGATCACTTATAATCGTCTTAGCGGCTAAGTTTATAATGAGGGTTCGCAACGCGCCCATGTCAGAGAAGATACCCACGAAGAAAAGAAACTCTTCTGGGTTCCTATCATTCTTTTCATTGTGATCAATAATTCACAAAGTCACTTAAATCTATAGCAATTAATTTCAAAGCGTTTTTGTCATTTATATATTCATTTACATTATAATAGGATTTTAATAAGTTTCTGTTTAATGATACATCTAAATTTATTAATTGACAACTGTTTTATACTGTCGGGAAGTTTATTATAAAAACTTATATTATTATAACGTATATAATTACCCGCAAAGGAGTAGCTCATTTTATGGAGCCTTGAGCTGGGCACAGCAAGTTTATTTTTATTTCCAGTATTTAACATTGCGTTGATCACATTATTCTTGAATTTTTGGATATTTTTGTGTACATACATAAGATTTACAAAAATAGATGGGCTATACAATGTCATAACATTTACTGTTTTAAATTTATCTCTAAGTGTGTCTTTTGGACCCAAATCATATATTGCACGAACAGCTCTTTTCAGCAGAACGAATATGGCATCAATATCGGCAGCATTACCCCGTAATAGGATAGTGACATAATAATAATAATAATAATATTTTCTAATAATGCTGTTAAAGTAACCAAAATAAACTAAACCTAGCTGTATTTATGTCAGTTAATTGTCGAATATTTTTAATGCAAATGCTGCAGATGAAAGTCTGTTGGATAAACTAGATATGTGAGGGTCGCACTGAAGTTTAGCATCTAAAGTAATTCATAGAAATACCGTAGTACTTTCCATATTTAATTCTTCATTGTTAATATTTACAGTTGTTTTATTTAACATTAGGCAAAGTGAATTTAATACATTTGGTTTAAAAATAGGTTATTGGCATTGTACCATTTTACAATTTTAGAAAGAGCATTGTTCACATCGTCAGTTGCAGGTTGCCGCCTATGTGTCTTTAAAATAACTGATGTGTCATCTGCAAACAATAATATTCCATGTTTATCATTTACAAGATACGGTAAGTCATTAATATAAATAGGAGATTGTTTTCCATTCACGTCTACCTTCTGGATTATATCACTTAAATAAGAATTAATTAAATCTAGCGCGATATCTTTTATGCCGTAGTGATAAAGCTTCCTGACCAATGTTTTATGCTGTACACAATATTAGATAGCCTTAGATAGATCACGTAAAATGCCTAATGCATCATGTGAATTCCTCCCAGGCTTAAAAAAATATTCTGTATTAATTCTCCAGCCTGCATCAGTTGTAGCGTGTGAAACCGAATTGTTTACTATGCAGTAATTTATTTCTATAAAATGATTCATTGATTGATTTAGAATAATCTTTTCAAAAATTATGCTAAACGTAGGTAATACGGATATCGGTCTAAAATTTGTGGGATCTAAAGTACTACCTGATTTAAACAACAGGATTATTTTGCTATGTTTCATTAAGTCAGGAAATACACCACAATCAATGCAGTTCTTTTTAGGATTTATCAATTTATAGGTTTGATAATATAATTTCTGATGCGGTAACATGATTGAATTTAAAGGTATTATAACATTCAGGTACATTGTTTTAAAAAAAGGAAATGGCGGCAACAGGTGAATAGTTCGGAGATAAGATATTTAAAAGAACTAGCTTTTGCGAAATCTGACGTGGTAGTTGTTTCATACATTTAATTTAACATCTTTAGTTTTGTGGTTTGACTATTCCTATTTCATTTTTAATAATTTTCCAAGTCTTTTAAATAATATTACTTCTGTTTTTAATTTTTGAACTTGTATGTTGTGATTTTATAAATGGATGAAGTGATTTAAAAATTATAAGTATATATAGATTGATCACAAATACAAACAACTAAAACAATGATAATTTCCAAAACCATGACAAAAAGCAGGTCAATTACATTAAATAATAATATATTAGAATAACAATTGTTTAACAAAAAAAAATACATATTCAAAAGCAAAAACATTTCATTAAACATTAGGAAAAGGTTTATTCAATTATTCAATCTTATATTTGGAGCATTGCACTCTATGGAAGTGAATCATGGACACTGACGCAAAAAGATAGGACAAGAAAGTCTTCATAATGTGGTTCTGGAGAAGGATTGAGGGGATAAAATTGACAGAAATGGTGACAAACGCAAAAGTTTTGGAGATAGTGAAAGAGGAAAGAAATATTATTAAAACTGTTAGAACCGAGGAGGAAATTTGATTGGTCACCTGATATGACATGACTTGTAAAAATATAGAGGGAAAGATTGATGGAAAAAAAGGAAGAGGTAGACCGAGGAGAAATGGAGAGTTATAATGTTTTAGGGGTAAATATTGATTGAAAAATTGGAGTATGCTATACATGATAAAATTGGTAGACTTTTAATTAAGGTATGTCTCAAATTGTTCAAACGATCTAATCTTACTGGAATATTTTGTGTTTATTTATACTTATTCTTTTATTTTGAAATTTCATCAGCTGTCCACAATGCTGAATCTAATTTATTAATTATAGATTTACTAACTGGAATCACATATTGTATAAATATTCATACATGGGGCACTAGTAGACGTTATTCTTGTAGGTTCCATAAACATGTTATTAAGATTGTAAGATTTAAAAAAAATATTAATCTGAAAATGATTCCAATCCGTTTAAAAAAAAATTACATTGAAGTCTGCGCACACGAAAAATAGTTTTTTTTATTAGAATTTGATGATTTAAGTAGGACCTTTTCCATTACTTTTTCAAAAATATCAGAATAACCTAATGGAGGTCTATATGCTAAAGTTACAATGAATAATGCAAATCAACACAAATGATAAAGGACGGATAATTGGATTGACAATTTTATGGATAATTTGATGGATAATTTGATGGATAGTTTTATGGATAATTTGATGGATAAAGGATGGATAATTGGATGGATAAAGGATAGATAAAGGATAGATAGATAAAGGATAGATTATAAGACTGTAATAAATGTGTTATAGTAATAAGTGTATGTAATTATGTATGTTTAAAAAAAATTGTAAACTATATTTTGAAAGGAGCAACCCATCAGAGTTTCTTGCTGAATTCTTCTTATGTACTATACTAGTATAGTACTATGTATTGTTTGTATTACTATTTTTTGTAATATTGTATTTGAAAAGACTAGTTCCACTGAGTTTGTTTCGCCGGTTCTTCTCAGTGGACTTACTTTGGAACCGGTGGTAGACTCAATTGACCTTCAAAAAGATACTTGGATAGTACTATATTTTTTTTTTTTTTTTTTTTTTTTTTGAACTCGAATGTATTTTTATAAATGTATAAATTCAAGCTTTGGTTTCTTGGTCCGCCGAGTGTAAGGTTCCACCTGGTCCGTGTATGAGGACATACACGTTATCAGGATGGACGAGTGTAAGGTTTCGTTTACTTTGTTTACATTTGCTTATAATAATTTTGGCATTTTTAATTTCTTGCACTGGCCACACTGGGAATCCAAAGAATAAGTGGGGTAGGAAGGTATTAAGAGGAGCAGTCTTGCGGACTAGGGGGCAGTCGGCCTCAGGCCGTCATTGTGGTTTAATAAGTGTTGTTGATATTGTTACTAGTTGGATAAGAGTTCAGAAAATATAGTGCTATTGGATTAAAAATTATTTTGGAATAAATATTAATTCACTGTTACTGGTTGTTTTTCTGAAGAGTCTTACATATGCAAATTATGAATGAAACGGCAAAGCTAAATTTAAACTACAAAATATTTATGGTCAACCTTTGCCAAGTGATGCACCTGTATTTATGTTATCTTTAGTCTATTAAAAGCAAATATAATCTGTGGATTCAGACGCAGTGCACTGACTAACCCACGTGCCAACGAATTCCCACCAAAAAATTATACATTATATTGAATTAATGTCCTCATCTTGTTATTAGGCGTAAAGTGGCCCCGTTTGTAACGATACTGGCCCGGGATAAATATATATTTAAGGTCAAGAAGGCTATTATACTAATGTTGACTATCGACGTCAATACTACTTACTTTGTCATCGCACTTGTTTACTAAACTATAACACCCGTATACACAAACTATACTTTGAGGTGTCACAGTATTCACGAACGCATAGGGTGACTCAAACCCTCATAGACAATACTTAAGTGAAATCCGCTACTGTACGTCTGTCAAACCTGTATCAAACCTGACCTTATACCAGGAGCGCATAGATAGAAGCGTTTGTTGCATAGTACTGTTTCATTACTTAGCCAAGTTCCCTTCTTGAATACGAGTGCTTGAATGTAGAACTAAATAACCAGAATATATGCAATTCTCAGAATTTATGGTGGGAGATATACGCCTTACTCCTAGACAAGTGGCACAAACGCTAAACGAATAGAATAGAATACTTATTGTAGGGGAATGACACTAGCTTACGACATGTAATTGACAGCCAGTGACATTCCCATAGAATAAGTACTTATTCTATTCTATTCGTTTAGCGTTTGTGCCACTTATGGGGGGGGCGGGGCATCACATATACGATAATAAACCCAGATCTTAGTTCTGTTTTCTGCCGCTGTCTGCGCTAGGATCGGTTGGTCACCGATGCTATGTAGCGGACCAATCAGCGCCACAATACTTCCCGCCCAAAGTTTTAAACGAGTACTTATAAGTCTGTCATCTGAATTGTGACCATTTGTTCAACATTACGTCTGGACTCCTTATATCTATACTCCGTGGTCTCAGGATAGAGAGCATGGTTAAAAGGCGATGATGACCATTCGGGTTCATTTAAGTATAATAAGGTTTCATAACAATTAAACTAGTTGAGAATTATTCATTTAGGGCCTTATAAGGGGAAACAACTTCTGTATTATGTAACATAGAGAAGAACAGAATCCTACTAATATTATAAATATGAAGTTTTATAAATACGAAAGTTTATAAAAATGTATGGATGGATGTATGTTTGTTACTTTTTCACGTAAAAACTACTGAATGGATTTTTATGAAACTTTACAGTGACACACCTTATACATCAGATTAACACATAGGCTATAATTTATCCTCGTATTCCCACGAGAATGGGAAGTACGCGGGTGAAACTGCGGGGCGCTGCTAGTTAAGTATAACGCTTCAAAGAAACCATAGCAAGCCAAAAACCATCTACTGAACCTTGTACTCCTGTCGTCAAGGCTTCGATGATATTATACAGACGGATAGAATAAGAGGAACATGACATTGCAAGGGAACCCTATAAATATTCAGAAATGTTTGAAGACGGTAAAATGCACCTTGACCCACATAGGCAAATACCACAACCAAGCCGGGACGTCCAAAGTCAGCGCATTTTATTTCATCTAATACAATTTCAGCGAAATGACACGAATAACTAAAATGTTTTATGTTCTGACTGAACCCATTAATTATCATAACTTTAATCTACTAATGTTATAAAGAGGAAATATTTGATTGTTTGTTTGTATTGAATAATCTCCGAAACTACTTGACCGATTTGAAAATTTCTTTCACTGTTGCGACTACACTATCCACGGTGAACATAGGCTATATTAAGGGCCTGTTTCACAATCTCCAGTTAAGTTCCCAATAGGCTATCGGCAACATATTTGACAGATAGAGTATCTGTCAAATATCTGTCAAATATGTTGCCGATAGCCTATTGGGAACTTAACTGGAGATTGTGAAACAGGCCCTAAATTTTCAAAATGTTGGAGACCCGTTTTAAATCTTAGGTGACGCAGACGAAGCTGCGTGCAACAGCTAGTAAAAATATAATTTTCAGTTTTTTTTCTTGTTTTGTTTTTATCAATTTCAGTTTTTTTCTAGTTTTGTTTTTATCAATTTCAGTTTTTTTCTTGTTTTGTTTTTATCAATTTCAGTAGGTAGTCGAGGAGTCACGGATTCACGAAAAGCCGATTTCGGATTCAATCTTTAGCTTCGCTCTATGATCATTTTTAACGTAATACTTCTCTAACGAGCTTGGGAAATATTACGATATTTGTTTTATTTTGATGTTACCCCGACTAAAACTCAGCCATATGAACACATTAATAATCATATGTGTTTATGTTTTTTTAAGATATAATACTCTGGTGAAATATTTAAACTTCATAATTTTGTCAATATAGCCGATATAAAGTATTGGCATTGATATCGTGAATACCTGCCTTGCACACGGTACAAGTACGATCTTTAATTAATCCCATCTTTCAACAGTTCGTTCAAATGTCGCTTCACGTATGCGATGCTTCATATAAATTGATAAACTTTTCAAATAAACAGGCGAATAATATGAAAAGTGTAATTTTAGGTATAAGCTAAAGCTACAAAAGTACTCGTATAATTTTATGTCTATAATATGTTTGAGAAGGGCACAGATTTATAAATACATAGAGAAGGGTATATTATTCGAGATAATTATGTGCTTCAATTACTATCTGTGGATGATCTGTCAAATCATAAGGACATTTAGATATTGACAAATCATTGAATGAACAATTAATAAGAAGAAGGAGATTGCTATTGAAAAAAAGCTCACATTTGACAAGCATTTTTGGTTCAGAAGAATAATAAAATTAAATAAGACTTGGCTATGTTCATCGGAATGAAACTATACAAATACAGACCAGTAGGGCTATTCTGTAAAAACCATTTCGATATCGAGCTTCACCCGAGTGATAGAGCTCACTTTACGTCACTTCGAAAGCGAACTTTATTAATATAGATTATAGGTAGAGAGTCGAGTTTTGAAGAATACAAATTCGTCATATCTCCGCGGATTCTGCTTTCGAGATTGGAAAACGATCTTACGGAATAGCCCTACAGGTTGTAGGACTATTCACAGACCACCTAACCTAGGTTAGGATGTCTGTCTATTATAGTTCTTTGCATTTTCTGAGTAAATTTAGAATACTATGTGTATTCCAAGAAAAGAAAATAGTATTTGGTAATATTAAATTATGGAGTGTTGAATGGAGAGAGAAGGAGAAGCATCTCATATGAGGGAAAGTTAAAAAAGTCGTCCGGTATAGTCGGAAAATAACAACTTCTATAGCCAATAGCGAAACAAGAGCGTATCTCTATTGACTATTTGGCTAGTTGAGGTTTAAGATATATTTATTTCCCATAAGAATAAAATTCACTTACACGAGAAACATTAAAACTGCACTTATAAAAACATTATGGACAGCGTACAGTGGCACAATAAAATAAAAAATACATTTCGAAAAACAAGGGTAGCTACAAAATTCTTTCATTGTATATCGAAATTCGAAAACATACATGGAACTCAGATACCTGGAAGCAACCAGAAAGTCTCATGTACTAAGGTGCGCTCAATTGATTACAGACATGCGATTTAAGAGTTGGTTATTGTTTCATTAGTAATGGCCAATAACTGAAAAACTACGATAAGAGAATAGTTGTTATTTTGACTAGTTTTTACGGACACTCTTCATACACTGAGGATCTCCTCATTTTCTCTACCCTATCTCTTTTAAATCATTGTATGTTTTAATTTTATAATGTAGTACCTGGTTGACCGAGCATTTGCTCGGTACCCTTAGTGATTAAATACGATAAAAAAATCTTCCAAAAAAATTATCTTAAAAAATGGAAAAAAAAATCAGACTGGAGACTCGAACCATGCTCGTTCGGATTTAACTGCCTAATTTTTCCACTTAGCTATCATGACAGACTATTTGACAGCGAAATTTACGTTCGTTTTCTAATCATATTTTATCGTTGCCTCAAAACGCGGATAAAAAAAAGTTTTCTAAAAATGTATCCTAGCTAGATCGATTTATCGCCGTTTTTAACCCATGTATACAAAATTTCATGAAAATCGTTGGAGCCGTTTCCGAGATTCAGATTCTATATATATACACAAGAATTGCTCGTTTAAAGGTATAAGATATTACATAATATCTTCAAAATTATTGCAGGTCCATAGTTAATACAACACATCATCATGGAAATAACGAGATTTATAATGATATCTTTTGGATTTATCGTGACACGTGGTAAACAGGCACATGACAAATTTCTTCATTTTCATCTTATAAATCAACATAAACCAAATAGCATTCCTACACTATTTGATTCTGATAAATTTAATTTTACTAAATAAAGAGACACATAATACATTATAACTTGAGATACGAAAATCTGTAGATGTAATTTTCTTTTATTATTATAAACAAGTAGCGTCCCGTGGTTTCAGCCGCGTATTTCCCATTCCCTTGGGACTACGGTGATAAATTAAAGCCTTTGTGTTATTCTGATGTATAAGCTATATTTGTGTAAAGTTTCATAATTATCCATTCAGTGGTTTTTACGTGAAAGTAACAAATATCCATACTTACAAACTTTCGCATTTATAATATTAGTAGGATAATAATTTTCTAACGAGATTTTTTTCCAAGTGCTCAACGTAGCATGTTGCAGATGCTGGCCAAGCTTACCAAGGTCTCATTCACCCTGCTAATAAATGACGATTCGAAAACAACAAACGAATTAATTCTCAGTAATTACAGACATGACTGCTTTTACTACAATACAGCAAAATTGGGTTTTCACTGTATAGCCAGATCACAAGCAACACAGCATCCCACAAATAACAATCAATGAAGAATATAATATCTAACGCGTATAAAGTAAAGAATGAGTGAGACAGTTTTACTCCAGACGCGTGTTTAACAAAACATTTTCGTAGTTGAATGAAGTATAAATAAACGCGCGGCCAATATCATTGATATGAATAATTTAAAACTCCAGCAGCGATTGGAGTAGCTGTGATAGCTTCGTGGATAAAAAGAAATGAAAGACCTGGGTTCAATCTGAGACTAATTATTATATTTCAGTAAGTACCTATTGATTGTTATGTAAATGTCGCTTTACACGAAGGCAGATCGCATGAGTAACAAAAACTATCAAATAGTAATCAGCCCCTCTAGACAAGTGGCAAACGCTCGATTCTATTCTTTTGCGTTTACTCGCTAACTCCATAGGGTTGCTGCAAAATTTTTGAAGAACATTTATAAAGACACTTAAAGTATATGGTTTGGTTTGTAAAAACGTTTAAAGACCTCTGTACTTCATTTAAAACGAACATTATTATTATAATATTTCTTGAATTTTTTTTAATGTCGTAAGCTAGTGTAATTCCCATACAATAAGTATTCTTTTCCATTATATTCGTTTAGCGTTTATGCCACTCTTCTAGGGGGGACGAATTACATAAGTTTTTAGACGTTTTTACAAACAAAACCATATACTTTATGTGTCTTAATAAACGTTCTTCAAAAATTTTGCAGCAACCCTATGGAGTTAGCGAGTAAACGCAAAAGAATAGAAACGAGCGTTTGCCACTTGTCTAGAGGTGCTGCTTGCTCACTGAGTGACTTTATTACTCTAATCTCTAACCAAATCATCAACATAAGTAATCCAAGTTAAAGCAACAACTATCCTTATATAAAAACTAACTTCTGTAGTAACGAGTTGATTCTTAACGTAGCTATTACTATTTTATTGTTTTGTTATCGATAGAGAATGGGTTATGGTGTCGTTTATATCCACGGTGCCCAGAAAGCCTATAAGCCTATCTTTGCTCGTCTACCTTCGAGGAGACCTAGAACGTATATGTTAAAGGAAGTAAAATCGGAAGAGCTAAAAATTTTTGTTATAAAAAAGAATTTTCACATTTACATGCCAACGGTTTGTCTTGAAATGGCTGCGTTTTGTGAGTTTCCGGAGACCCATTGGAGCAACGCGTATTCTGTGATACCTCTGGTGTGGATGTTTAAGGGCGTCCGTAGCTCAACGTTATCTTGGTCCGATATTAAAATACACTCGCATCGATATGTACCAATGTTTATTGCCAAATAAACAGCGAAATGGAATTTTGGCGCGTCGGCTATGCGCCGGCAATTACCGAACTACATTACATTGAATTCAAACACGGCCCTACAATGGAATTCTTGGGCTTATTTAGAATCAGTTTGAAAAAAAAAACATATTTATTTAAAAAAGGACTATGTTTTGAGAATAAGATCTTTTATAGTGCGATAGATCTTGAAACTTTGTTAGGTTTTTGACTCTGGCAGATATCATCATGAATAGAAGAATGGCTAGATATTATTTTAAAGTCGCAGTGCATATCTATAACTATTTTAACACTATCATGTACGTAGATTTTAAACGTAAGAGTTTTCTTTTTAAATACTTAAAAAAAGAGAATGTTCTCAATTCGTCTGTATGTTTTTTTTTAGTAAATGCCTGACAGCTTACTGGTTTATTACTCTTGCTGAGTTTTTCGCCTACAGGAATTTGGAACAGATCTAAAAATTTACCAATCACGATCAATAGATTGGTCTCCGGTTTCGAGGTACTCGTACTAATTTTATAGTTTTAGTGTACAAACTAAAATCTACTTTTTTTTAAGTCTCTTTAAATTAACGAGTCCCTTGTAAGGTTTACGCAAATTTTACTCCATAAAATGAGACAATTTTATCTTAATTCTTTTTAAGCGCCGCATAATCCCTAAATGTCGTTTAATTAATTTATAGTAAACTTAATTTTGCGTTACTTTTGCTTTAATCTTCGGCTTAGCACATTGAATCTATAGATAATTAATTAATGATCAACTATGAATATTATGAAGCAACTTTCAATAAGTGATTACATCGTATTCGATAACTGTAATACTTTTCACAGCCCAAATGTCACTGTAAGTCTAATCCGCGTTCCACGCAACAAACTATATTTTCGCCCGTACCCACCCTAATTAGAGTTCAAAATTCATTAGCGGTGGTAAATAAAAGTTTCATAAGAGGCGAATTACAATCTTGTTAGTACGGTTTTAATCGGTTCTGATACTGGATAGTTAGGTTCATTATCGATTGGAGATGTTGGAAGAAAGTTTGTGCAACAACCGAGCTAAATTTGTCCGCGCTGGCACATCACTGGGGCAAGGACGGGTACTATGCGTTTGATTGACGGATTCATTCGCTGATAAGTTACATCTAGAAGAATCTCCGATGTCTCTAATATAACATAAACGGGAATTCTCGACGCTTATTAAATTGATTTGTACAATTACAATGGAAGAGAAAATCTACATGAAACAACTAATAACATCAGATGCGAACGCCGAAACTTTTGTTCAATAAAACTGAAATTACCCAAAATAATAGTGTTTTTGTTTACGTATTTATATAAGAGTTAATTTATTATTTATATATATTTTTTTCTTTTTAATAGCTGAACGCTTTTTTAAATTTTATTTACTCTTAGAGTAGCACTTAGAACATGTTAGATTTGCACAATTTAATGAGTATCACAGTTTTGGGGTTTATGATTCACTCGCGGTGCGTGTTTATGGGGGTTACTTGGGAGTTGTGGGTCACGTGGTGTCGGGGGTCACATGGGGTCGAGGGTCACGTGGTGTTTAGGGGTTTAATTACGAGTATTACGAAACGATCCCGATCGGCGGTGTATTTGGGTCGCGCGCGCGTCCGTCGCCCTCAGATTCAGCACACAGACTGACACCACATATCGTAACATAGATAATAGACAAATCTTCCCGTTCGAGCGTTAAAAATGATCAGCTTAATAAATAATTATTATCATAATTATCACAAGGATTATGCGAAACGTGTTAATATCAGCTTTTGTCGAAAAATTTTGACAGTCGACTTCTGTAGTCGTCAATTACTGTAGATGTCGCAAGTTCGAATCCCGTCAAGGGCATTAACGATGTAAATATCTGTAACAGTGTGTATTTATATACGTTTAGTTCCGGTCACAGTTATGCGATTATTATTATGCTATAACTACATAGTTAGTAAACTTGACATGTTAAAGGTACGACTTATGACCCCACCATGGTTCAAGCCTTGTCATGGCAGTTGGGCTCTGTAGCCCAGGGTGACCCCAACACCTTGGGCGAAGCAAATTGAGCCGACGCGAGGGGGCTCTTTGTACCCCTCTTATAAGAAGAGGCGACAACAGAGCAGGGCAAGTGGTGAGAATGGGAACCTCACCTCATCGTACTGTCCAGATGTTGGGAATGGTTGTTTTGTGGTGCGGGCCAACCGCTCTGTGGAGGTGGTGTCGGTCCCCTGAGGAACTGACTAGCCATCGAGGTGCCCTGTTGCTTGTAGCTCCGGGGCACCTTACCAAAGGCGGCAGAGGTGGCACTCACCGGGTTTTAGTGGGTAGAGCTGCGTCCACTTACCATCTTTCAGGCGCAGCGAGTCCCACATACCCGCCTGGGGAGACCCACTCCCCAGCGGTATGCGCCAGTGCATTTCCCGGCGTAAAAGAAGAAAAAAAAAAGAAGGTACGACTTATCACATTTACTTCATACGTGTTTCTTGTTTACTTTACCGAGCAATCGTTGTCAGTCGCATACCGGCTGAGGGCGTCACGCTTGCTAATAACAAACCACGAAGACGTTGAGCCAGCATTGAGCAATCATTAAGCAATCATTAAGTCGAATAGAGACTCGTTTGTAAAATCAGCGAAGTAAAACATACACGTCTTTAGTGCGCTCTGCAAAATTGCCGTGTTTTGGATTGAGAAACTTACCATAATATTTGGCTCAAGCTGCGGTACGTCAGGTGAGGCAGCCCATGTTTTTGTCTCTGGCCATATCTTTACCGACCGAGTAAGCATATGCCAAGTCTCGTGAGGATTTAAAAAAAGATGCTCAGGTTTGGGATGAGGCGGGTGAAACAAGAGGCCGCCGACGTGGCCTCCCCCCGCAAGCGACTGAGTGCTCGTGTCTGGTTCAGGCAGTGGTGGTGTTCAGTAGCCGCCAGGCAGTCCCCCCTTTACGAGGTAGGCTGGCTGTTGCCGGGGTAGTTGAGTAGATGTTCTCGAAGATCCTGGCTACTCCATAAAGGATGCTATATCAAAATAAGTTTAGGATCACACCCAAATGTCAAACCTGTTTATTTCTTCCGTTAGACACGTGTGACAAGGAATTAGGAAGGTATTCTCTATTGATGATAATAAACACAGACGATATATTACGAACTATATTTTGTTTAAATATTACTTAATTTAAGATTTATACAATTATACAATCATTATGAAGCTTACATATTAATGAATTGTTAGGGCAAATGCAACAAGATAAAGTGAGGCTTGGCAATCATTGATAAAGGATATACATCACGACGACCTCTGTGGCTAAATAACTAGCGCGTTGGCGCACAAGCTGCGGAGATAGCGGGTTCGAATCGCCTCAGGAAACATAAAAAAACAATTTTCTCTATTCCTGGGTCATGGATGTATATTAAATGAGTGCTTGACTTCATCAGTAAGTATGGATAGGTTTTACTTGTTTTTCTTAAAGAGCATCCCTATTTATTGCCGTGAAAGGCAGGGTCGGTAACCTTATTTTCATGCCTGTACTAGTTGAAGGGCTCGCGAGAGCTCAATCTTCAACCATTCGAAAGTCGATCTCTCACGGTCTCCTCCACTCATACTACTAAGCATTTATGTTACGTTATATAATATATTAAAACAATTTTGATAAAACTTAGCGATGAGATAAATTCCATCCTGAGTAGGTAGTATAAAAGGACATGAACTATCAAAATCATCATCTTTGTTATATTATATAACTGTAAAGCAAGCAAAATGTAGTAAAGCAATGCCGCGAGTCACAGGTCACAGTTAACTATTTTTAAGTCTAGATTTAGATAAAAGTTGCCCATAACATAGGTATAATAGTATTACATATGCATCACATTCATAAAGACATACATACATCTCCATCTATATGTAAAGTCTGTATGTCAGTATATTTGTAACCTTGATCTATATTAAGTCGCTACATTTGTCATAAAATAATACGTCACAGGAAATGGCGGAAGCTCGTTATACTAGAATGTTCGTTTCACTCTCCCATCTCTGAACATGGTTAAAGCGGATGGGTCCACCGAAGCGCCTTCTAGAAGCTGATTACACCTCGTCAACTCTTCTTTAACCGCCTTGATGGCTTGCTCCATCTTCAGGGACGGTGATATCGGTCTGCGTAGGCAAGTAATTTCTTATCATTATCATCATTATGATAATTGGCACAGGTCTCCTCCTCGAAATCAAGCGAGGATCTGAGAGCTATGAAGAACCATGAAGAAGTATTTTATTTTTTATTTTAACAGACGAGAATTTATATGGAGATCAATAATTCATAATAATTATGTGTCTTGTTTAAAGTCTTCAAAATAACCGAAATCGGCAAACTTTTTTTTTTTTCTTTCGAAAGGTCTAGACTTTTAGGCCAGATGGCCTTTAAGCTCAATCGGTAGGTAGGTGAGCAGATTGCTCACCTAGTAAAACATCGGCAAACATATATACAGTAATACCCCGGACTTACGCGATAGGTGGGACTGAGCGCTATCCGCGTAAAGAATCATGATTATCAATTTCTTCCTCTCGTTCACGCATTGTTATGAGTTCAAACAAAAAACGAATAGACGAGTAAATTAAATCGCGTAAATCCGAATTCGCGTAAGTCGAGGTAGCGTAAGTCCGGGTATTACTGTATTAATATTCTTTTAGTTAAGCGGGCAGACGAACAAACTGATGGCAGAAGGTCAGGAACTTCCGTGAACATAACCAAGCTCATCTGAGATCTGTTGATCTGCCCTCACCCAGTAATTAATAATTCCCGTACGAAACATCGTTCGACAGTAAAACAAACTCACCGGATCTGCTCATTGGAATTACCATCCAACACCACTTCGCCGTAGGATCTTATATCTGAAACATACATATTCATTACTTATATAAGAAGAGATTATAAAAATGAAGATGATAATGGACATTGCAATGAATTTCACAGGCTAGAAATGCTGATGATGATAATGAAACAATAATAATTATAAAACAGAGGTTATTTGAAATGAAAATGACCAATACTGTAAAATTCGTAATAGAAATGATTAAATTGATATTACAAATTGCATCAATCATAAAATTTATCCATCTATCTATCTGTATAACAAAAGACTTGACTCACTCCCAGCGGTAGGCAGTTCCCCCTCGCTGAGTTCGTCACTGCCGTACGCCTCGCTGAGGGAACTGCTCATCCTCTCTTCCCCTGGCGATATATAGTCCGAGGGGTTCGCTAAAAAACAGAAGAATTGGGAAGAAGATAGATAATTGTCAATTTAAGATGTTCGTCATTGTGTCAGTACAAATATGGTTGTAATGCGAAAACAACGAACAAACGCTCGAAACGGTATACTAACGTATGTATCGATGTGACCTCTAAGCGAACTTCGCAGTGCTATCAGTAGTAAGTATCGTGTGGTGTGTGCGTTGATGTGCGTGTTTGTGTGAGTGTGGCGTTTCGTGAGATTGTACGTAGTTTCCGTACTGGCTGATACCTATACGTTTATTATTGTTTTATATTTACTGTTATAATGTCACGAGAGAATTGACAAGAAATGAACAAGAAAATTCCAAAAAATACCAGGAAATTTTACGAGAGAATAGACATCGTACGAAAGGATGTGAAACTTGGTATGTAAGCGGGGCAAACCACCAACTGACATAAAACAGCACTGTTAGAGTGCAACACAAAACAAAGAAGTAATATTAATACTAATAACATAGAATAATAATTATTGTCTTTGATCTACACTAGTACTACAAATATATTTACAATTTCTCTCCGTAGGTAGGTCAGATAGCGAGGATATCTCGGCCTCGGTGTTGTCTCCGTTTCCTCTCTTGGACTTGGGATCTGCTGAGTAGGTCCGAGACCTGGCCGATTTACGGGAGTAGGTTTTAGTATCGATAACATTTTCACCTGAAATAAATTAAAGTAAAGGCACTAATGAGACACCTACGACATCGAGAATTTGCTTCCAATGTAGGAGGGAGCTTGGAGAATAGAAATGTAATGTAGAGAATAGACATTAAAAAAATGTTAATTTTCGTCTGTAAATCAAACGCCCGGCACTGATGTAATAAACGAGTAAGCTTAGAATTTATATTGGCGCACATGCATTTAAAAATTTACATCAATGATACATTTATTTGACGTTTTCGATGGACATTTTCATACACATATAATTAGCACCCCTTACTTGTATGCTCTATGTCTGTACCAGTAAATCATGTAAAAATTAATATTAAAAGAGGTCATCAATGGACGAAAATAAGTATTTTTTTTTTTTGTAATTACTTCGATTACATCACTACATATTATAAAACAAAGTCGCTTTTTCTGTCCCTATATCCCTTTATACGCTTAAATCTTTAAAACTACGCAACGGATTTTGATGCGGTTTTCTTTAATGGATAGGACAATTCAAGAGGAAGGTTAATGTATATAATTTATTAAGTTTTTATATACGTTGGCTAAGATATAACAATAATTGTTGGAGGTGTCGGAAAAAAATTGGCCGTCTGGGAGTTTCCAACGAAAACGCTGCCTTAACCCTTTGAGATGTAACAAAATAATGTATGGTGGAATTGTGTATATTAAATAGGTCTATAAAAAAGTCCGCGATGGCATATGTCTATCTCTTAGGGATATCATACTATATCCATTTAATACTTTAAAAAATGGACAATTATAACGCGATAATTTGAAAGTTATTTACACAAATACGGTATGAATCCTTATTATTTTAAATCAGTTAATTAGCTGGAGCACTTAATGAAGATTATTTTTCCCCTTTACATCATGCAAATTAAATGAATACTTTCGAAGATATGGCAATATTAAAATGATACGCAAGAAAATAAATCGCGTTGCCGTGATTTGAGAGAGCAGTGTAATATGTAATAGTATCCTAAATAGTAAAGGGTGTTATTTAAACGACTAGCATAATATTCGTATTTTTGTGAGCAGAAAAATATAATCAGGTAGCAGAAATAACTAATTGAGCGGCAACTTATGTCCAGCAAACATTTTAAAATCAAACTGCAATTTTGTGTCATTCTGGATGGCTGTAATTATTTTCGGATGACATATTAATTGAATGAGGGGCAATGTGCTGTCCCCGTTTAATAAAATTTTGGTAAGCATTCAAAGGGCAAGCAAAAAAAACATTTGTGCTGCATATATAAGTAGCATGAATATAACTTCAAGCAACTTTCTTTTTCATTAAATTTTGCGTTATAGCCCAGTCGACAGGATTTGATGACGTCATGATTTGAATTAATTCTCTGGTCCTTTATTAAGAATGACAATATAATTTATTAATTTCTTATTCAATTTTTATACAAAATTTTAGTTTGTAAATCGTATTTATAATTATTGTAATATCAAAAAATATTATTTAAAAATGTATAAACAAACATAAGAAGAAATTCATAGATAATGGTATGAAGA
Source organism: Lycaena phlaeas (assembly GCA_905333005.2). Classification (NCBI taxonomy): domain Eukaryota; kingdom Metazoa; phylum Arthropoda; class Insecta; order Lepidoptera; family Lycaenidae; genus Lycaena; species Lycaena phlaeas. Next base: position 1,433,150 of record HG995171.1, read on the forward strand.
GGATTTGAACTCAGGAACGACAGCGTGTTACAGCCTGAGCGCGCGCGGACAGCGTTAACCGTAGAGCTGTGCGTCTTGTTACAAATAAGTTTAAAATTGTGGATCTATTCCTGCGTATTGAATGTTTTAATTTGATTTGATTTTTATAGGTAATGATTGAATTGAATATTGCAAGTTTTTGAACTGCTTGTTTATTTTACACACCACCTACAATTTTTAATACCCGCATAATCTATCTACTATCTACATAAATCTACGAAACTGAAACAAAATAAAATCTTGAAGAAAAAAATTTCATCATCATATTATCAGCCTTTAGTGGACGGACCACTGCTGAACACAGGATTTGACGACGTCATGACCTGAATTAATTCACTAGTCTTTTATTAAGAATGATAATATAGTTTATTTCTTCAATTTTTATAATTTTGTTCAATAACATACTTACAACACCATCTAGCGGTAAATAGCGCAAACCTACACCGGTGTGAACACAGGACATAAAATGTAATGCAAAGAAATGTGCCGCTCAAGTAATTATTTTGTCCGATGAATGTTTATTATGCGAGGTCATAATATTGTAAGCTGCTTATTTATGATTTAATTTTCGACCATTATCAAAATTATTTGCGGAACAAGAATTGCTACCAGCTTTATTTTATTGCGTACAAAATCTTTGTATGCCAACCAAATTATTTAAATGCCGATTTTTTTTTGCCCCTCCAAAATTTATAATGCCGTTCATTTAATTACTTCCCAATAGTAAATATGCATGCAGAAAGTCTGCGAAGGAATATAATTTCTTTATATTCAAGATACCATATTATATCCATTTTAATACAAAAACTTAGTCATTATTGAAATGGAAAATGATCGTCATCAAACATGATAAATTCGTAAACCTAAGTTCACGCGGGCGAAGCTGCGGGTAACAGCTAGTCTATAAATAAGAAAAAAAAATATTTTATAAATAAAACAAAATTAAAACAAGAGATAGAATGAGAAGAAAGCTAGATCGTTAAGTTTGTAAAAGAATATTTCAACTATTGCAACTCACATAGACTAACTCCTATTTGTACTCCGGCATCAGTAGTTCTAGCGTCTTCGATAACATCCCATCCAACAGCACGTGATACGAATTTCTTATCTTCTACACTTTGGACACCAATGTCTTTGTATACTTTTATTTTCCTATTATTTTCTGTTTTAGAATCTATCAAAGCAAAATACTTTTCTTGATGAACCACTTTTTCTTTTTTAGCATTATTGAATTCGCTTTGTACACTGACGTCTTCATCTATATCTGTTTTTTCACCAATATCTGAATCTTTGGAGATAGTATTCTCATGAATTTCATCAATAGATTTTGATCTATCTATAGAAGAATCTAGTCTATTATTCTTTTTATGTTTCTGTTTTCTTTTCTTTGTTTTATAACTGCTGCTCGTACTAATATTGTTTTCAGTTTTATCATCAGCATGGGGTTCGACATTTTTAGTTGTTAGATCTTCAATTGTATCTGCTTTAAGCTTGTTATCGCCTCCACCTTGCTCCAACTAAAAATTATTGAAAAAAAATCATTTGATTCTATTATTATTTTATGTTTTTTAATTATTGGTTTAGGTTTTGTTGTATTTTTAAGTGTCCTCAATATTTCTTGAGCTAATCAATATTTGCATGGATGAATCGTTATTCCTTCATGCAAATATTGCCCTTCTTTGATTCATCATTTATTCAACGTAGTGAACTATGTTGACGTTACTAATGCTAAAATACGAATTGTTGTTTGGATGTAGTTCATAAAAAATGGATGAAATGTATATAAGTAGATTAACTAGAATGAAAAATTAGATTTTATATGTAACGATTTATTATGCAGCGTCAAATATATAAGGATTAAGTAAAAATACTCACACTGCTTTTAATGTGATTGATCTGTAACTGAAGATCTTCTATTCGTTCCGTAAATACTTTATGAGTCGTGTCCTGAAATACAAAAAAAAAACTTTTATATTTGCTATTATCAAGTCACTTGCGTGTTTCATCCTACAGGAATCAATTCTTTTGATTTATACCAAATTTGATGCAAACCTCTTTATTTCGTGTCTCCAGGTAACCAGAGTCGCCTGATTGGTCCGCTTTACTGGGAGTCAGAATATTTTCACAACTGCCTTGGTTTACATCACTGATGATCTGCAAATTAATGTGGTTTTTGTTTTATTTCAAATGTCTCAATTATGAATTTAGGGTAATAATAATGGTGATGTTATTTTAGGTAAGTTACCCAATGGCTCCAATGTTTTTAAAAAGAATTAGGAGGTATCTTTTCATTATTCGCCAGTAGAAAAACATGTAATACCCGTGAGAACTGGTCAAATATGGTCTCTTCTTGTCAATTTGACAAACACTGACCCAAACCTAACCACAATCCAGGGATAAGGCTATCGATTGCGTGCAGTCCTCAATACTAGTACGTAGCGAGGAGCAAAAATAGTTCATGGCCTAGTGAAGAAGCAAGTACCATATTTATACTAGCAGGTCCAACACCAAGATATAACAAAAAATATCAAAATCAATACCAAATAATGTGCTCGTGGTAGTGTTTAATTTTTTTAATCAGGAAATCTTTATGGATGTAGCCAGATAGATACCTTGTCTTTTTATCTTATATTCTATTTTATTTTTTTGTCTATTAGTTGCATCATGTCTCACCGTTGCATCGCTCCCGTGATACTGTGTGATACTCTGAGATATTTCCATCGTTCTCAGTTGTGTCTCCAACTCTCGCACTTTCTGTCTTTCGAGAGTCAACTCTAGCGAGACGCTAGCTGAAATTTTGAAAATTTTCATTAGTTTAAGGGAATAGTCAAGATCAGAAAGATCTTAGTAGGACTTAGGAGTAAAATATAATGATGTGAATTCTGAACCTGGAAGCTGGAGGCCTGGAGAATTCCTATATCTCTCTGTGACGTCATATTGCCATTAAAATTGACGCAATTTGAATTACTTAATTTGACTATCACATTGAGCTTTTGAGATTACAGAAGACAGTGTAACAGTCACAAGTGCTGCTTATATAACTAGTTCCCCGCGGTTTCACAGGTTTCTTCAATTTAAATCCATTATTACCTTTAAGCCTGACTGGTGTTTTCGATTTAATTTTATCAACATATAAACAAACTTCAGCTTTATTATATTAGCAATCACAATTAATTTACAATAGTGAAGTGGAACGGTGGCGCTGTTGTATTATGTATGTGATAGAACGTGATCTACCAGAAGAAGGACACTATTAACAATCGGTCAAGTGCGAGTCGGATTGACGTATGGACGGTTCCACACCATTATCTTAACAACATTAGACGCTATAACTACATGTTAGCGTTATAAATATTGAGCAAAAAAAGGGAAGACACGTTCGATGTTTAGGAGCCCCCTAAAATATTTCTATTTTCCTATTTTTAGTATTTGTTGATTTAGAGCAATAGAAATACATCATGCATTAAAATCCAACTGTCCAGGTATCACGATTCATGAGATACAGCCTGGTGAGAGAGATACGGAAGACCGGACAACAGATGCTTAAAGATACCCTTTTATGCTTAAAGGTACCCTTTGCGTACCAAACCTTGGAAAGAGGTAATGTTTCAGATCTAAACAATCATTTCAGTCGCACATTATTTACTTAACTGTGAGATACTTATGCCATCAGAATAATAATTACCAGTCCGAATACAGTAGACATTTGCTACAAAATATTGTCAGTTATATAAAAAAGTCTTACTTTGCTCAGCCTCCAAGTCCCGTATCTTCTTCAGCAGTTGTTGCACGCGCGTCTTGTGGGCGTTTACGTTGTCGTGGGACACACGAGCGAGCGTGCGCGCGCGCAGGTTATCGTCTTTCAAGCTAATCACCTGCGCTTCCAGTGCCGATATCATTTTACATGCTTCTTGTGATTTGGCTAGCTCCTGCAAAGATAATTTTCAAGTAGTTGAAATCTCTGATTTATATTTACCATGTTTTTAATTTTGTTGCAGAGCTCAAATTGAGTCTTCAAATATGTTAATTTCGAGCTTCGCAATAAAAAATGTGTGTAAAGTCGGTTTCCGGGTGATAATTTTACATGTAACATCATAATGCATAACGAGCCGAAAGCTTAGGCCGATCGTTTGTTTCGCGCTCTCGCTTGCACCTTCAGCCCAGCTGGAACGTGAGCATGAGTCATGCTTTTTCATGCACGTTCGTCGTTAGTTAGATTGTTTTTTAAAGTCAATAAAAATCTAAAATCTACCCTTAGTGTTAAATATAATAATAAATTTTGGCACAGCGAAAAGAAAAAAGCTATAAAAAAAAGAAAATCTCGATAGCTGGGTATAGGAACGAAATACATTCATGAATATTTTGCTCACCTTTTGTATATTACATATCTGTTGCTTTAGTTCTTCAATCGTAGTCTTGCATTTGTTCTGTGTACATTCTTTTTGTTCTGGCCTGAAAAAAAAATCTGAATAGTTTTTATAATAACCAAAATGAAGACTTTATTCTAATATAGCCCTCATGTGGCATGTCATGCCTTGTGGCCAATGATGTTTTTTATAGACCTAAAGATATGTTATATTTCGCTATGAGGACTTCTACTAAAATGAAAATCTCGTTAAGATTGTAACTTACATAGGATCCTTATACGATTCTTCCAATATTAAAGGTGTTATATCTCTGAAACGAAAACGACGTTGATATAAGAAATATAAATATTACCGACAACCTGCACACATTAGGTAAGTATTTAATAATATATAAATTTTAAACGATACAACTTAGCAAAAAAAATATTTAAGAATTTTTTTGTAGATCGATAAATTTCCTACAAGAATCAATACATTTTTATTTTCGCTTGACAATTACGAGTATTTGCTCGAATCCATAAAAAATACAAATTAAAAGTCTTATCTTCAAAAAAAAAAAAAAAAAATCAAAAATAATAATGAGTTAGAGAAAGAGTAGAAAGAGAGAGAAAAACTCTACTAGATTTTTTTTGTCATCTCAGGCGAAATTACAATGGTAACTAATATATTTTTTTGCCAACCCTAAGGTGTAAACTATCCGACTACTTTAGTTCAGTCTCAGTAGGAAATACTGAGAACAGAAATTAGTTGTTCTAATTAAACTCACTTGTCAAGGTACTGACTAGAAGTTGATCTCACCCTTAGGTTTGTTTGACTTCTCTTACCATTAAGTGTTACAGTTGAGGAATTCCTGTAACATACATTAAATATGGGAAGTAATTAAATGAACGGCATTATAAATTTTGGAGGGGCAAAAAAAAATCGGCATTTAATTAATTTGGTTGGCATACAAAGATTTTGTACGCAATAAAATAAAGCTGGTAGCAATTCTTGTTCTGCAAATAATTTTGATAATGGTCGAAAATTAAATCATAAATAAGCAGCTTACAATATTATGACCTCGCATAATAAACATTCATCGGGCAAAATAATTATTTGAGCGGCACATTTTTTTGCATTACATTTTATGTCCTGTGTTCACACCGGTGTGGGTTTGCGCTATTAACCGCTAGATGGTGTTGTAAGTATGTTATTGAAAAAAATTATAAAAATTGAAGAAGAAATTAATAAACAATATTATCATTCTTAATAAAAGACTAGTGAATTAATTCAGGTCATGACGTCGTCAAATCCTGTGTTCAGCAGTGGTCCGTCCACTAAAGGCTGATAATATGATGATGAAATTTTTTTCTTCAAGATTTTATTTTGTTTCAGTTTCGTAGATTTATGTAGATAGTAGACAGATTATGCAGGTATTAAAAATTGTATGTGGTGTGTAAAATAAACAAGCAGTTCAAAAACTTGCAATATTCAATTCAATCATTACCTACAAAAATCAAATCAAATTAAAACTTTCAATACGCAGGAATGGATCCACAATTTTAAACTTATTTGTAATAAGCTCTACTTTTACCACCGTTCGCGCGCGCTCAGGCTGTACGCTGTCGTTCGTGAGTTCAAATCCTCTTCATACCCATTATCTATGAATTTCTTCTTTTGTTTGTTTATACATTTTTAAATAATATTTTTTGATATTACAATAATTATAAATACGATTTACAAACTAAAATTTTGTATAAAAATTGAATAAGAAATTAATAAATTATATTATCATTCTTAATAAAGGACCAGAGAATTAATTCAAATCATGATGTCATCAAATCCTGTGGACTGGGCTATAACGCAGAATTTAATGAAAAAGAAAGTTGCTTGAAGTTATATTCATGCTACTTATATAAGCAGTACAAAATTATTATTTTTTGCTTACCCTCCGAGTGCTTACCAAAATTTTATTAAACAGCAGCAGCACATTGCCCCTCTTTTAATTAATTTGCCTTTCAAAAATAATTACAGCCATAAAAAATGACAAAAATTGCTTCTTGATTTTAAAATGTTTGCTGGACATAAGTTGCCGCTCAATTAGCTATTTCTGCTACCGGATTATATTTTTCTGCTCACAAAAATACGAATATTATGCTAGTCGTTTAAATAACACCCATTAAATATTAGCTTAAGGGCCTGTTTCACAATCTCTAGATAAGTTCCGAATAGGCTATCGGCAACATATTTGATAGATATTTGACAGATACTCCATACTCTATCTGTCAAATATGTTGCCGATAGCCTATTCGGAACTTATCTGGAGATTGTGAAACAGGCCCTTCATCAAACATGTAAAGCTGTTCTGCAATACCACAACCCACAATAACATCAAATGGCAGCTTGTCTATGTCGTAGTATGATTTGATAAAACGTTTTTTTGCGAAAATACTAGGGATTTTGCGAAAACACGGATAATTAGACATTGGCATTACATTTCTCAATCTTACTGAAAAAAGGTAGGGTTTTTGCAAAAATACCAGTCGCCTTAGGAAGATTGAAAATCCTTAACTCTGATTGGCTTGATTTTGGTGACATGCAAACTCTTAATGCGATTGGTTCATATTTTGCCTTGTAGGTTCGAGTATACAATAGGATCCCAGACAACGTTCAAAATCCTTCCATCAATAAATTTAAGAAATTTATTAAAGAAAGTTTGTTTTTACCACACAAATAGGATATAACAAAGTAAGTCTTAATGGAAGATACCACGCGATGGGATACCACCTTTAAAATTAAAAATTGATTTTTTTTTATTCAAAATAGTACCACGAAGAACCGGCGAAGCAAAATCAGTGGAACTAATCTTTTCAAATATTCTATTACAAATTTAAATGCTATCCTGAAATTCCTGGGAGGAACGCCCTATTCCCATCGCGTGGTATCTTCCATTAAGACTTACTTTGTTATATCCTATTTGTGTGGTAAAAACAAACTTTCTTTAATAAATTTCTTAAATTTATTGATGGAAGGATTTTGAACGTTGTCTGGGATCCTATTGTATACTCGAACCTACAAGGCAAAATATGAACCAATCGCATTAAGAGTTTGCATGTCAACCAAAATCAAGCCAATCAGAGTTAAGGATTTTCAATCTTCCTAAGGCAACTGGTATTTTTGCAAAAACCCTACCTTTTTTCAGTAAGATTGAGAAATGTAATGCCAATGTCTAATTATCCGTGTTTTCGCAAAATCCCTAGTATTTTCGCAAAAAAACGTTTTATCAAATCATACTACGACATCTATATCATATACTAGCGGACTCGACGGACTTCGTTCTGTCAAAACAATTAATTTGCAGTAAATAAATCTTTTAAGTTGGAGAAAAGCACACATTTTAAAAGAAAAAACATTAAAATCGGTTAAGTGGTTTAGGAGTCCATTGAGGACAAACATTGTGACACGAGATTTATATATATTAAGAAGATTATTAAAATTATAAAGAAGATGGTATTTATAATCATAACTGTTATAAATAAGCTTGATTTTTTTCACATTAAATATTAAAGCATAACAAAATCACTGATATATTTAAATTTAATTTTCTTATAAAGATGGCAGTTATGGCTCACCTAATATTAGCACAATTTTGACATCTTGCATTTTGCAGTGGACTCCGTTTCATAAACTGCTTTGCCGAACAAAGTCTCATATTAAGAAGCCGCACTCTTTCTACCAATTTCTCATTGGCTTGCTTCAAATCTGATATTCTTATATAAAAATTTAAAAGAGTAAGTTGTAATTTGTAGGTATGTTAATAGGTACCTATACTGGCAGATAATACATATTACATACATAGCTGGGCACCGTTAATCAAATAGTTAACTCCATTAATCCGCTACAAAAAAGTTAGCTTCGTTAAACGTTAAAGAGTTACATTTCAGAAGAATTAAGGGAAGTTAACGTTAATCGTTAATGCGTTAATATTTGTAAAATTGCATTTTTATATCGTTGCGTTATGGAACTTACACAGGAGCTTATTAAACCAAAAAAAAAGTTCTACAGACTGCGTGACAGAAATGAAAGTCTTCCTCGTCATCATCGTTGTTACTCGTATTCCCCGCCCCCGGCACTTGTCGTGTCATGGTTGTCGGAACCTAGGACCTTGGACACTTGAAAAAAAAATCGCCCCATTGTAGCTTTGTGGAACTCTACGAAAGGAACCTTACCAAGGTTGATGCAAACTTTAAGCCAAGAACAAGACTTTTTTTTTACTTTCCAAATTTTGCCGCCCTAGAAAATTTGCCGCCCTGGGCACTGCCCCGACTGTAAGTCCACCGCTGTCTGAACCTATTTGCCGCAGAATATAGAAGCCTCAATATAGAAGCCGCAGTGCCGAGCGCTAAATAGTAGGCATTGGATTAACGATTAACGGACTTCTGCATATTTATTTATTTATTTATGTTAAGGACAACCAATGGTATACATAAAAGTTACAAGTAACAGTTTAAGCTAAAAAATCCAATCACAGCATATCACGGTTAGTTTTTAGTTTAACAGTTTTTTTATATTAACGGAAGTTAACGTGTCCGTTAACATTTTTTAAAGTTAACTTAAAAGTTAAACCGTTAATCAAAAGGTTAACTTCGACAATTAACGATTAACGGAATAATGAGTTAATGCCCAGCTATGATTATATATGTATATATGTCACTCACAAAAAATTGTTCACCCAGAAGAAGAAGTTGCCTACCTACCATGCAGATTTGGCATAGTTTGCCAGAAAAATCACCATGCTCTCGCTAGGATAATCATCATCATGGTCAGCTTTTATTAGTCCACTGCTAAGCATAGGCCTCCTTTAATGAACAATTGGATAATATTTAATCATACTTATCAGCTAATCAATTAAAATATTTTTTTTAAACTGAGTTACTAAGGATTAGGAAGAATTGGGAAGATTTATTGTAATAATCAACAATCTCTGACTTCCCACACAAAGCCATTATGCATGATTAGATATAATAATATTAATAATATCTTATGGACGCTTTTACACCACGTCAATCTGGTCCCGTGCTAAGTTTCGGAAGAACTTGTGTTACGGGTACCAGACAACGGATATACATATTCTATTTAAGAGTTTTATTATATAATACACATTTAATACACATCCATGACCCAGGAACAAAAAAAAATTTGTTCCCTGGCGAGATTCGAACCCGCTACCTCCGGCTTGAGCGCCAACCACTGAGCCACAGAGGTCGTCAAATTAGATAATCATTATAATGTTTTTATTTTAATATTCCTAGACAAATAGTGAACATTTAAACATTTAAAAAATTGAATAACCTTACTTACACATCCTTGTGTTCTTTACAGCAATTATTTTGAGGTCCGTAAATACTTTTTTGTGAAGTTATCCTGTTAATTTTTGTTGTTAGAATTTTTATTTGTTCTTGTTGAGCATTTGTAGTCTTTTTAAGTTGTAAGTTATTGTCAATTAATGTAAAATAAATATCTTCTAGTTCTTTTTTGCTTAATTTAGAAGGGCATATTCTGTGTTGATCTGTATATAAATAATAGACATTTACTGTGATTAACCGAAAACAATACAATACATTTTTTTTTTCATTATTAGAATGTATAAAAATATACTTAAATTAATATTAATTTAATACTTCATGACTCCATAGCGCCCCTAAGGCTACACCCCGTCCCTTAATTATTGGCCCTGTGTATTTTATGCGTGAATACAATATATTTTTTACTTCTTAATCATCACATCAGATAAAAATATACTTGCCTTTTTCTGTACGCGCTGAATGAGCCTTGCACATATTATTATTATATTCTATAATATTAGACTTTTTATTCATTTTATAGATTGTACAATTTAAAAAAGAATAATTTCAAAATTCATTTATCAATTAAATTGTAGCCTAAATATGAGTAACAAAGAGAAAATTTGAAATAGTTACATTCTTATAACAACAGACCTTTGTTTACGTTTTAGAATATGCCGCCAGTTCCATGGCAACGCTATACCGGATCCACACGTTTGCGGCTTGCCGGAAACTACAAACCTCTACAAGTCACAAACATGTGGACGAGTCGCAAGCGCTTGCGGCATATTCACTTTGATTTGTGTTTGATACTGACACTCGTCGGATCGGCCACAAACCCTTACAAACCTACGCAAGCTGAGACAAACTCTGTATTCACACGTTTGAATTTGTGAGAATTTGCCAAGGCTTACCAAGCGTGCGGATGCCGCTTTAGATTACACAATTGTGACACTTGTCTTGTGACTCTTCTTCTTTTTCAATAATAGCTTTCTAAGGGATTTGCCAATGCTGGTGACTCTTGTGTGCTGACTTTCCGTAGTATCAAAGTACTCTATGGTGCTGACGTTGATGTGACCATCAAGGATTAGTCACCTGTCAAACTCAAAATTTAAAATCATATGACGTTGACTTAGGAACTGACGAAATATTGTTTTCTATTGACATGGGGAACCATGTCCACCACAAAAAGCAATTAATAGTTACTTCATCATCACTAGACTTTATCCGTCCACTGCTGAACATGGGCCTACCTCAATGAACGCCAAGACTAATATAGTTTATTACCTATAATACTTTTATAATCATAGCTTGAGTTAGGTACTGTGAGTACAATCTCCATGGCTAAATTTAAACGAAAATCTCTAGTACAAAAAAGTACATGTCAAGCAGTCTTTACGCCAGTAGGCTGACAAAATTGACTGAACAAAGAACCCGCTATATAAGACTAGTTAGAATTTATGCTTAGAATAAGGATATTTGTAATTTTCAGTCAGGTTCATTACATAAAGAAACAAACATTTGAGAACATAAATAAAATAACATAAATAGCACATTAACAACTTTATTGAACAGTTATACAACCATTTACCTAACACTAATTTTTGAGATACAATACATATAAAAATAAATCTATGAACAGAAAGCGACAAATAAACGAAACAATGCACGATCGATCTGTTTGAAATATATATTTTACTATCAGGTCGTTGGGTTATTGCGTCTTTAATATGCAGATTTTTTTAAAGTGATTACTTCATTAGTCGCCTTTTGCATTTTTTGGTAGGCGAAAAATGTTATACATGTGACAATATGACGTCGTTATAAAAAAAGTCATTTTTAGAATCAAAATTTAAAAATTTATAATTTACTTCGAAGACGAAAGTTTTCACTTTATTCACTTTTGTTAAACCATATTATATATTATAAGGAATAATTATTATAGCGAATGATAGCTAGTCAATGTGATGTATAGAACTAATTTGGGTTAAATGGGAAATATAATTTAAAAAATAAATCTAAAAACCTATGAATGAAACGCTAATTTTAAATATAAGTGTTGATCTCAAGCTAACGTTCCGTACGTTTCTGAAGTGAAAGTAGGTAGTATTACAAGACAGAAGAGCATTAAGTTTAGTCTGAAGAATAGCTAAATTTAAAAATAAAGTAGACGTTGTTTAATTTATTACATTACATATAAAATTCAACGTATTGTCACTTACTACTTTTTTGTACAACAATAACAACATACAAAATTTATTAATACTGAATAAATTACACTTAACATAAAAAGTAAAATATAAAATATTATGTATAGGAATGTAACATCACAAGCCTTTACAAGGTAAATCAATATTGTTAATTTCATTTAAATAACATAATTCGATTTTTATATGAGCATTTTCATTATACGACAAATTTTAATTGCCAACAACTGTTTCAATAGGGATATTGACGATGTTTATAAAAATACAATTTTTATGTAAAGCGATAGTTTATATGATAAATTGCTGAAAAATATAATAGCGTTTCTTATTTTTATTGGATTGGATTAAATATTTAAAAATAAAAAGTGCCTAAGCTTTAAATGAGTCACGTGACAACAAACACTCCTGACGTCACTAGTTCAAACATAGCAACAAAGAAAAAAGCGTCCATAGATATTATTAATATTATAACAAACTATGAAGTAAAAAAGTACTTCCTTATATATCCTCCATTAAACAATTATTAATATTACCAAGCGCTATCAAGTTTCAAATGTAAATAACTTAGGCTTTGTGTCTTATTTATTACAAGTAAACAGCAGACAATATTATAGGTAAAGTTTGTTTTTGTAGGTTATGCGTAGGCCATAGACGTAAGTGCTTGCCACTATTTTCGAATGATTCCATACGCCATTTAAACACTGATATGGTATTTATAAACGATTTAAAATTTCGTAAAAATTGTCTAAATCCCTATTGTAAATATTAATCAGTTTCCAAAATCGATATAATATTATATTTCAGAAGCCCAAAAAATATTTTTTACCATATCAATACATAATATCATACTAGAAATAAAATATAAGTAACAAAAAATAAAACAATATTAATTATAACGCTAATAATGTGATGATAATATTATTCTCATAAAGTGTTACGTTTAATTAATGGCTTTGCCAAGTTATTGATAAAAAATCAACACACTAAATCACATCACGTTTACAAAATGCATGATGACAGTACCTAAAAATCACTGAAATTATAATTTAAAATAAATGTATAGGACAGAGACACTCTAAATAAATCACTTACTTTTAATTTAGATGTGTGATTCTTTTTATTTTAATAAAAATAAAACTATAAAAAATGTCAATCCGCCATATTAGGTTAAACACCAACCATAAAATCGTGACGTCACGATTTTGTAATACCACTACCACACGTTTGTGGCTTGCCGCAAACTCCAAACCTCAACAAGGCACAAACATGTGGACGCGTCGCAAGCGTTTGCGGTAAATTCCCTTTGATTTGTGCACAATACCGACACTCGTTGGCTTTGCTTTTTGTTGGCTTTTGGATTGGCTACAAACCCTTGCAAACCTACGCAAGCCAAGACAAACTCTGTATCCACATGTGCGAGGGTTTGCCGAGGCTTGCCAAGCGTGCGAACTGTCAAATGTTTACGAAAACGTGACGTCATAAATAGACGCCATTACTATTCTAGTGTTTTGGTGCAAAATTTAAAATGTATTTTTAAAAGGTCGTTTTTTCCTTGTAAACTTTGATTTTTTTGTAGACATAATATTAATTTTGGATAAAGTAGATACGTAATAACATCGTAGAGTAGTTTTTCAAAATTTGTCATCATGCCTAATGTAACATATTATTAAATGCTTGATATTACAAAACATGAACCTCAAAGGCCGTATTATCACAAATCATTATAATATACAACATAGCATTTTACAATAAAAGGTTACAATATTTGGCTTATGTGTTAAAAAAAATCAAATAGAGACAGATAATTACTATTTTTGTCTCTGTCTATACGTATTAGCGCGTAGGAATCCTACAAATCTTATAATTATAAATTTTTTACAATTTACTTTAAATATAAAACATTGTTCAAATAAATCATTACAGGCTAATAATGAGCGCTTTGATTAAATATAGATTTTTTTTTCAATGATCTGCTTAAGAATGGTTGTCCACCATTATCTTTTAAATGATGATCTAACAATTAATGGAATATGTAAAATGTACTATATTCTATATTTTGTTAAAATTAATGCAACAATGTAGTCGTATATAGCACGTTTTATTATGTAATTCGTTCCAACTTAACATTTCACTGAAGTAAACAAGTAGAGATGTCTTAAATGCGACACAAAAGAGGACTGTCAAAATGCACTTTGCTACTAAATAGTTCTGTATTATGAAACTAAAAAAAATTGACTAAATAAGCGTTTGCATACAACAAGTATATTTTAATCTTATGCAGTGCGGATTTTTATGTTGTCTAGCTTTACTTGGTAGCATAGTGGTTCCATCTGATAAAATAATTATCTTACTAACAACTCTCTGTTATTAACTTTCAAACAACCTGTTTGGTTGTTTTAAATGTTAACTGATTATGTGGTAATTTAAGCCACTAAAGTAAATATTTTTGTAATTCGTAAATCATTTTCCCAGCGTTTGCCTTACATTTTTTTTTCGTTTTTCTGAATGTAAGTTGGAACGGACATCAATCTCCACGATATATATGCTAAATAGAGACATACTAAAATTTCACTGTATAATAATATACCATTCGAAAACTACAATACTTACTAATATTTTTGAAATCCCAAAATATTTTATATCTAAAGAGCCACGTAATTATTGTCTCATTTTATATAGGTCCACAAGTCAATAAAACTTCTACAAGATGTATACATTTTCATTAACATTAAAGCTTACATGTAATTATACTCTATGATGGCGACCTTAGCCAGGGAGTGGCACAACTAGGGCTTTTGGAGGGCCCAAATAAAAAGGAGCCCCACTCTTACAGGATCTCCTTTTTTCCTAGAGGAAAGAATCTAGAGACTCTCGCACGACAAAATAGTAGTAAACTGTTCAGATACTAATGACAAAATTTAGTACGAGAACTGCCAGAGTATGTTCTACTAAGTCTCCTTGCAAAAATATACACAAGTTATATATAAGTTCTACCGTTCAAAGTTCAGAGCTTGGTCGCCGCTGTCTACAAAGGAAATATATTTTTTTTTTCCTATTTTTTCTGTCTAAATATCCCTATTTTTTTTTGTTTTTCTAAATATATTTTGTCTTAACTTTACTCAATTACTTTATGCAACGTTAAATTATAGTTTACTATGAATAAATATTCTTTGAAGCAATATTAGTTATTGCTAATATTTGTAAATTATAAGTTAGCAGCCAAAAAAATGCGCGTTAGGTATGTAAAGAAGTGTTACACAGCACTCTGATAAATGCTCTTATTGTTTTTGTGTTAAAATGATCAAAATTGCTAAGCTCTTAGTGTAATCCTCAAAGTTAGACTTCTCAATTTGTATTTTCTTATTATTTTCATGAAGTGTAGGCCCTTGAAAAAATGACATAATAATATCAATAAGATTTACGTTTTTATCGCTTAAATGATAAGCGAGTCGTTCTATCCAGGTTGGCCACTTTTGATTGCGTGAAGTCACAAGTGTGTACAATGTGTATACAAGTAAAATCTCAAGAATGAGTTGTTCTCCATATCTCAGTAAAGTAAAGTAAACTAAGTAAGTATTTTACTTACTTATAAGTTTACAGTACTAACGCTAAAAATGAAATTCGCGTAAACATAAAGCAATAGCCCTATCATAGCCCCAACATTTGTATACCCCTTATCCCTTGTTCATGGCGGCCTGGCGGCGCAGGTCTGGGCGAATGGCGGCCGTGACGGCAGTGCCGAGTGCCAGTAACGCGCACATGCTGAGGTTGGCCCAGCGGTCGCCAATCTCGCCCAGCATCCACTCGTACAGCAGGGTCAGGACGATACCGAACACCTGGAAGAATTACAAGTGAAAACAGTGAGGGCAGCACTATCGCAGACTGTATGAATGTCAAAGGATTGTTTTCTTTATTACATAACTTTAGGACGTCTGAAACTTCCGTCCGTTTCAGTGTTTAATAAAAGCGATGAGGCAACATTGTTGCAGATTGCAAATATATGTATGTGCGGTTGTTATTATCCATTTACCTACAGCACTAGGTTATTTACTTACTTTACGTACCCATAATGTTATTATATTAGTAATGACGAGAGGAGCTGGGGCAGAAGTTACGTATTGATGTGTCTCGATAAATACCAGATATAGATACAGACACCGATACGTAACAGTCCTTCCGTCACTATAGTCGGCGTAAAGTATCCGAAACGACCGGCATTTAAAAAAATGTAATAAAAATCCGTAAAAGTTGCTTTATTACAAGTGAAATTCGCGCTAACATTATAAAACAAGAGGAGCATTGTCGTGAATTTTGAATGTATAAAAAGTAAAAACACTTTTAATATTACAATAATTACTATGATACTTTAACAAAAACGGTGAGGGCAGCACTGTCGCAGATTATTTAAGTAAGAAAAAGGATAATGTTGTATTGGTATGTTTAATAATTCATTTTTAAATGTTAAGTATCCCATTTACGTATCAAAACATACACTATTCTATACAATTTAAAGAAGGTCTAAGTAGCGAGGCGTATCGTAGTTTAGTAACTATTCTCCTCTTTTGCTTACAAAGATTTCCAGTTTATAACAAGGACATGTCAATACCTGCACACAAGCGTTTAGTATCCCAGACGTGGTCCCTTCAGGCTCTGGGTATGTGACCTCGGAAGCAAATTCGAATCCAACCGGTAGGTAGCCCGTCATGAAGAAACTAGAAATAATATTTATTTATTTGAATGATGAAACTAAAATCGTTTTTTATATTTAAAAAAAAAAAGCACTTTTTACATGGTAAGATTTAGTTGCAAATTGCAGTGTATTAGGACAATCTTAGCGGTGCATTAATTGTAAAATATGGCAAAACAAATCCACAGTGTAGAAAACACTCGGCAACTATATGCAACGCTTAATTATAGTTAACTATGAATAAATATTCTTTGGAGCAATATTAGTTATTGCTAATATTTGTAAATTTTATCGGCAACTATACATTCACACTCACAACTCTTTTAGCTATAGTGGTAATATGATCAAAAAGGTAAAGAAAAATATTTATTTTTAGAATATTGTATTGTCAGCGGTACTTTGCCTGCAAAATTTAATTTGGACTGTCATTTTAAAGTATTCAAAAATGAAGTTAAAATATTCCAATACCTTAACCCTTTGAACCATAATAACATACAGAGGTGGTAAGTAATAATCTCTGAACCACAATTACCAACATACGCTATATAAAGCACCTGGTAACTCACCTCCGGCCGAACCCACTGTCGATTTGCCACTTTTTCCATAAAAAAATATGATCTTACCCAAGTAGCGCACTGCTGAGGTAGACCACAGCGATGATACCACAGTCGAGCGTGAAGGTGAACACGAGCATGCCCACGGCGGAGGCGGCGTACAGCGCCAGCGTGGTCTCCTTGAACCGGTGCGTGCGGTCCAGCACCAGCCCGCTCAGCACCGACCCCACCATGCCCGCCGCCACGATCACCAGCCCGATGCGACCGGCGTCCGCGTTCGCGGTCTGTTAAAGAAATGGTATTATTAACCCATGTCATGAGACGCCAGGCAGGTGCGACTTGCCACCGTGGACTTCCCGTGACCATAGTTGCTGAAAAGTATTCAAAAAGTCAGGCATGTAAGAAAATTAATAAGCCACGATAAAAGCCATAAAAGATATTTCATTATAATGAGTGACACTCGCGTAAACATAAGAAAACAATATGTACACTATCATCATCATCATCATTATCACTGTTCACTGGTGAACACCTTTTTTTTTTGGTGACGCAGCGGAAATCCTTTTTAGTGGGGTAGTGCACTACCCCACTAAAACCGCTGCGTGAGCCTTCAGCCGCTATCTGAGAGACCCGGATCTACAGGCTAGCACGGGAAACCCTCAGCGACAGACTGGTCCCGGCAAGACCAGATTCTCCACAATAGGGGGACTGCCCGGCTACAGCTAGGCAGTCTCCACGACGTCGTGTCTTCAGCGTGGACCGGGTTCCACTGGTAAACACCTCCCTCAATGAACGCCAAGACGACCGATCCCTTTATGTATACTATACTTGGTGATTAACACTCACCGGATAGTAGGTGAGCACCAGACTATTCAGTAACGTCGAGATGGCGTAAAACACGCCCACGTTGAACCCGTAGGATATGAGCAGCAGGATGTAGTTCCGGTTTGTGAGCAGCTTCTTGATGGACTTGAAGAAGTTCGAGTCGATGGTGTTGCCATGCTCCGCCGCCGCCGACGGCGGGCTGGGGGGAGCCGCCTTGAAGACTGCAATTAAACATGGTCTCTGAATATTCTATGGAACTAGGAGTGATTAAACAATATTGAGTGTGTTGAAAGCGCTGTGTGCTCGTTATCACTATTGCCATATTGCTTGGTTCTTGTGTGAAACAACTTCACTATATTTTGAAAAGAAAGTAGGCAAAGATTGTATAAGGACCAACCTCCAGTCAACTAATATTATGACGTTAACTTTGTCCTAGTGTTTTGTAGCATATACCGTACCATGAAATATATAGGTGCCTTTCATTGTACTTCATGTCCTTATGAGGAAAAAAATCATAGGGACTGCCGAAGTGAAACCTCATTACTTAGAATTAGCATAACGAAATAGTCAAAAATGAAACATGTCGGTGACGCAAACCTATAAGATTTTCCCCTACCGAAAAGTGGTTAAAGCGACTGAAGAAGTTATCATTTCAAAAGCAGGATTGCTATTTGGTACCAAAATATAATGAATTACTCCTATTCTGGTTTGTTTATATAATAACATTTGTCATCATTTATAATTTTTTTCCCCCACTGATGTAAATAGATCTCTTTTAAATTCCAAGACGACGATAACATGTGGCATTCCACTTGCATCCAACTTAAAACCATTTGAGGGGCAACCCTTTGTTTACCTGTAGGGCTATTCTGTAAAAACCATTTCGATATCGAGCTTCACCTGAGTGATAGAGCTCACTTTACGCTCACTTCGAAAGCGAACTTTATTGATATAGATAGGTAGTCGAGTTTTAAAGAATACAGATTCGTCAAATTCATCATATCACCGCGGATTCCGCTTTCGAGATTCGAAAACGACCTTATAGAATAGCCCTACTGAACTATTCATGATGACCTTCATGAAAGGAATGCTTCCCACGGAAACCTGAGTCAACTATATAGCCTATGACTCTCCACTTACACAGCAGTATGAACACGAACAGCACGCTGGTCAGCCCGGCGACGAGGTAGAACATGAGCTGCAGGTCCTTGCCGATTTCCTCGATGGTACCCTGGGCTCGTACCAGCATAGGCGGCAGGAGGAAACCCAGTGCCACTCCCAGCTGGAAAACGAGAGTTAGACATATAATGCTTATATCCTAATAAACAATCTAGGGGCACGGTAGTGCCCCCGCCAAGTCGTGCGCGTAGTAAGCACTGCCGTACTATCTTTACTGGAACCATTTCGGCGCATTTTCAGGCCCCTATTTGAGAACCTCGGGATAGGACCAGAACGCAGAAATTTTCGTCATCTATTAAGCTATAACAACATACTTAAAATTCAAAATTTCAAGTGTGTAAGTCATTAAGTTCCGAAGCTAAACGAAAGCAAAGTTTCGCATTTATGAAACTCACTCACTCATGATCATCAAAATAGAAATGGTACTTCCCATTAACTCAGAGAGCTGAAATTTGGAACGTACGGAGATCGTCTTCCCCCCTGGTTAATGGTCGACCAACACTTCGTCTAACTCAACGAAAATTATACACCACAAAGTACATATCTTGCTAGTACGTAGACCGTAGTCACTGTACAGGTTAGTTTAGTAAAGACGCATCCCGCAGAGGAGTGGGTCTCCCCAGGCGGGTATGTGGGACTCGCTGCGCCTGAAAGCTGGTAAATGGACGCAGCTCTACCCACTAAAACCCGGCGAGTGCCATCAATGCCGCCTTTGGTGAGGCGCCCCGCATCTACTAGCACAGGGCACCTCGACGGCCAGTCAGTCCTCTCATGGGGCCAACGCCACCTCCACAGACGAATTGCCCGCACCACAGAGCAACCCCTCTCACCGTCAGGACAGTACAATGAGGCGAGGTTCCCATCCTCGCCCCTTGCCCCCTGCTCTTTTGCCCCCTCTTCTTAAAAGAGGGGTACAAAGAGCCCCCTTGGCTCAATTAGCTTCGCCCAAGGTGTTGGGCTCACCCTAGGCTACTGAGCCCCACCGCCACGACAAGGCTTAGCAAAGCCGGAAAGGATCTCACGTGACATTGTTTTAAGTTAACGCTCAGTTTACTCAATATCTTAAATATGTCCCACATTGAACCATATTTCACTGATTCGCTGGCCCAATAATTCGAGTTGGTGAACTACACACATAAGTAATGTGAGTTTTTCACGATATTTTCTTTCACCACTACTACACTGTAATATATCAGTGAATACGTTTTCAATGTTTCTAAATAACTATATTTTACAATGTTGATAGTTGTTTACTTTAGTACTCAATAGATATATTTATAATCTACTATTGTAATATGTTTTGTGCATGTAAATCTATACTAATATTACAAAGAAGTAATTTTTGTAACTTTGTGGGTAATCTTCAGAAGTATTGTTTGCCTGTCTTGAAGTATCCGTTTGTCTGTCTGTCTGTACCTACGCAAAATACCACGAAATGGATTTTTAAAATATTCTCAACTTGAAATACAGTAATCCCTGAGGCAGGTGTGTAAGTTGGTAAGTAATTCATGGTAATCGATCTTTAGTCGAAAAAAATAAGCGAAAGAATAGATAGAAAAATGGGATTGATGAGTAAGAAAATAATAGGAATAAAATACCCCCAAAATTTAAGTTTCTAATACAAAAACAAATAAAAGAGTACTTTTTTATGTGTTCATAAAATGTTCGAAATTTAAAATGGTATTTATATTAATAAACTTTTTTAAATAAAACGTAGGTTTCACGTATAATAGAAATCACTACATAGGTACACGTAAAATCTGCCCATCAACGCTTTATCAACACTCTCATTCAAAAAGCAAACATTCTTTAACCCTTCTGCGTTCATGGGTCTTATATATCCTATAAAGCAGGAAAATAATCTCAGCTCTCAACCCTTGGCAAGTTCATAAAGTTTTATGACCCATCATATAAGCCATTGGGCTGAACTTAACAGTTTAACCCTGTAAGGTAATCAAATGATATCATCTTAAACTTACTCAGTTTTCTAAATACATTTCCGTACTTAGTAAACATTTTTAGCGTTCACATTTACGTATGACCGTTAGTTGTATTTTCCAATATTTTGAAGACAAGAGATATTAATAGGGACACCTAGCCTAAGAAAGCCACGATAGAAAGATGAAAATAAATGATTGTGGTCGTGCCTTCTTTGGTAAGAGGTAAGCGTTTCCTTTATACAAAAACTTCACAAGTCCAGAGCTTTGTCTATGTTGAGTCATCAGAATCTAACAACAAATTGATAGAAGCTCAATTACATATAAGGTGTTAAAAGAATGAAATACCTATATCTGTAAGCTAAGTAAACTGGAGGGCTGGTGAAAGAGTCGAAGGCTGAATACGCCTAGAAGTCAGAGAAAAGTTCAAGGTGGGTTTCGAATTCTGCCAAAGTTTGGAAAATTTATGCATTAAATATACAGTCTACAACGAGTCATGAATTAATAAGGAGCGAAAGGACTCAGTTTACCCAGGGTAAATAATGAGCAACATCCATACACACCCACTACTTCTCTGCGTTGCATGCTCTCTACTAAATTCCCTTTGACGTATCGGTTTAGTAATAGCGTGGGTGGCAACTAGATCCAAATCATCATCATCATCAGCCTTTATCCGTCCACTGCTGAACATAGGCCATAGGCAAACAACAGGGCACCTGGACGGCTAGTCAGTCCCTCAGGGACCGACGCCACCTCCACAGAACGGTTGTTGCGCACCACAGAATAATCACTCACAACGTCGGGACAGTACGATGAGGTGAGGTTCCTATCCTCACCCCTTGCCCCCTGCTCTTTTGTCCCCTCTTCTTATAAGAGGGATACAAAGAGCCCCCTCGGCTTAATTCGCTTCGCCCAAGGTGTTGGGGTCACGACAAGGCTTGAACCATGGTGGGGCTGAACATAGGCCTCCCTCAATGAACGCCAAGACGACCAATGCCCTGCCACTGCACGGAGATCGTCTTCCCATCTGGTTAATGGTCGACCAACACTTCGTCTATCTAACGCGCCCTCCTTTTGAACCTGAATGGCCCATCGGCCATCCGTTCTTCTGAGTGCGTGACCAGCCCATTGCTACTTCAATGTGCTTATTCTTCGCAAGATCCACATAGTGGAAGTAAATTAATGGCTTCTTACGAATAAAGCACGGGCCCGCGGGATACATTTCACTTTACACAAAAACTAAATGAGCTCAATAAACCATTATCATCCAGCCAATACCCACCATGATACGATTGATCATTGGTGTGACGACTGTGTGATGATCACGTATCACATCGTGATCATTATAAAGTAACAATCAGCTTATCTTAATAACGTAACCAATATACTATAAGCTGATGATTATTTTTGTTCGCGCTAATCCCTGAACCTGTCAATTTTGTTTTTATATTTATAAATAAAACCGTGTATTAGCGAGAAATTAGTGCGCTAATAACAAATCTTCTTCGCCTTTACTATAAAAATATAAAACAAATGAGATAAAGATAGAAGATATTATGCATTAGGATTTCCATCTTGTATTTTTCCTTTAATATGTTAGAGGTACTTCAGACCTTTGCTTGCTTCACTGAACTTCGCAGGCCGCTGAAGCGTTAAGAACGTGTCTTGGGATTTATTTGCTTGTACTTGTGATTCTATATTGAGTAGGAATATAATTATGCTGGGGTGAAAATGATAGAAATCTTAATATTGTTTGGTGTGTTAGGTTAGACAGGGAAAGAAGGCTTGTGAAAGCTTTTATTCTACATGTAAAAGTTCTTGCAAAAATAAAAAATGGCAGTCTTACGACTACTGAAAGAACTGAAAAGATAATTCATCAGTATGAAATCTTACATTTATACCTAGGTATATAAAAACGAAAAAAGAAACGAGTCCGTCTCGGTACGGACAACTGAAGTGATTACTTGGATGTTTGTTATTAATTATTACATAAATATATTAGGTATATAATTATATAATAATTATTGCAAATATACAAATAAATATGAAATCTTATTAGAGTGAGAGAGGAAGAACTTTTCTCCCGCTGCCGTAAGCGCGGGAGAAAAGTTCTTCGCGTAACGTTACGAAGTGGTTAACCCTCCAATAAAAAGTTATCACCTCAAAAATTGAAAATTTATAATGTCGCAAACCCAGCATGTCGGTGACGTAAACCTCAAGGCGGCTTAAGAAGTATTCGCTTAAGAAAATAAGACTTTCTAAAATTTGTGTATATAAATTTGTGTAATTTGTGTCTATTTGTGTATCCTACTAATATTATAAATGCGAGAGTTTGTGAGTATGGATGTTTGTTACTAGAAAACTACTGAAAGGATTTTAATGAAACTTTACAATAATATAGCTTATACATCAGAATAGCACATAGGTCATAATTTATCCCCGTACTCCCACGGGAACGGGAACTCCGCGAGTGGAACCGCGGGGCGCTGGTAGTAACTTCATAATATTATAATGACAAAACGTTCATGTCCCATTTGGTTCAGTATTATTTTTCCCACTCGTCTAATATCAAAGACTCGTGCTCTTTAGATCCATTGTAAAAATACGTGGCTTTCGATCGACTGGTTAAGACTAAGTCTTATTTATTTTTAGTCGCTCACCTTGTAAGAGAAGATAACTGATTTTTTTTCTCTTACAGATTAATATGGCTACTACAAAGAGCACATAATACTAGGCACACAGAAACAACGAGTTCGAATCTCAGCAAAGACAAACAATTGTTTGACAAATATTCCTAGTAGTTATGAGATGGGTTGCATAACTAGGAGACTATGTTGCCGTGGTGTGGCTGTTTTCCCCCGCAGGTACGGAACCCCACGCATCGGAAATGAAGCGCAATTACATAAAACATTCGTATGTGACACCAGGCCAGACCCCTCGTCCAATTGGATAATGGTTTCCTATACTTTAGATAACTACTAGCTACCTATATGACGCTGTGATTTGTCAGGATTATTGTGTTTTATATGATAAGGTGACAAGTCAGCTCACAAGACGAACATCGTGTTACGGGATGGTTCCGTGACGTCACACTCGCGTCTGTAGGGTAACCCTAGCGTTATAGTTTCTTCGATGAATCAGCGTTACAGTTTTCAGCGAAGGGTTAAGGGCTGCGTTATTACTAGCACCGGGAACTACCATCTTAATGTTAATTTATTTTTCATACGATCAAATACTATGTCATCATTATCATCATCATTATCTGCCTTTTTCCGTCCACAGCTGAATAAGACCTTTCCAATAAACGCCAAGACGAGCGATCGCTTGCCACTCGCATGCAACACGGACTGGCAACTGGACGGAGATCGTCTTCCCATCTTGGCTTGATATAGTCGACCACCTGTCTACCTGAACGCAGGAATTAACCCGTGGCACAAGATATCATATGCAGCTAAAAACAAACGCCAGCATCTTGAAATTTGAAAGCTCGTTCTTTCCAATCAGAGACGATTACATTCGGATGAAATATTTCTTACCCCCTGAGCAGGGGGAATTACAAAAAAGATAGTTGATATGTAATTCAATCATGCAGAAAGAAATTGAAATTATTAAATTAAAGGTTTATTGATCACGATTTACTTGTATCGCCTATAGAACTACACACTGGGGTGCAAATCACACTAGTGACTTCGGCCCTTTTGAAAAATTCTCATTAATTTTTATGTCGAAGTGGAAATCCCTTTGGGAGCTACCAGGGCCACGGGTAGGCACACTGGTGTGTGTTGGCATTGGGGATCACTACCCCGTTAAAACCACTGCCGCCTTCAGCCGTTTTCTAAGGGACCGGATCCGCTGACAACAGGAACCCTCAGCGAGAAATATTCTCAACTTGATATATCATATGGTGATGCTAATTTCACTCCACAAAAGGTCCTTATTATTTTGGATTAGCAGAATTTTATGATCTATATAAAACGAAGGACAATTTCTTATAACGAGGAATTTCTATAATAAGATGATTGGGCGGTCCACGAGATTGTTCTCATAAATTGTGAGGGCGGACTGATTGTGACGAGTACGGTCCGCAAATAAACGGGATAAATTAACTGTGTGGCTGCGTGTAAACTACTGATCTGATTTTGATGAAATTTTGTGAGAATATAGAGATAGAGACATAGAGATAACAATGCGAGGATGGGACATCATCAAAGCTGGACGCTTCAGTATCAAATCGTCAATAGACTCCCTTGTTGGCGTACCACAATCAATGAAAAATCATTCAAATCATTTAGGTCAGCTAAAAGAAATTTCAGTAAGAATAAGCTGTACCTTTGTACTGTTTTCTTTTAGTTTAATAGTTTTGTGTTAAAGTCTCATGTGTACATAAAGAAATAAATAAGATGATTTTTAAATCTTATTTATATATTTTGTAACATAAATGTTCCAATACTCATAAATATCTTACGAGTTTACGTTTGAACGTGCCAATGTCTACAACTATTAAATCGCATTTGTTTAGTTATTTTTCCGTTCTGTGGCTCAATTATATAAAAAAAATATTTACTATATTTAAGGAAATAAAACCCTCCTAACAGATTTTTAGTTCGGGTACAACTAAAAATCTAAGATAACACAATCAAAGTGAATAAATAGTCAAACTAACTACCTGTATGAGTAATTTTCCTTCAATCAAAGAACTGGTTTTGAAATAAGGAAAAGAAAACTGTAAAGTCGCATGGATATGCCCTCGGGGTCACAGCACCGAATTGAGGTCATCCTTTTGTTTGTGTCTGCTTTGAATCAAGTACAGCGCTGAGGATAGGTTGGGAGATCTAAAGTTAGTCATGAACATAAAGTGGGCAATTTAGTGCTTAACCGTTAAAAGAGTGTTTTAATGTTCCGGTGGCTTATTTTAGACACAGAACCATACAGTAATTTCACCAGTGGGATGTGCTGTGTCTTCTTCTCTTTTCCACAATTCTGATTGTTTCTTCCGTATAACAGCTTTGCTGTGTTTTTAAATAAGGGCAGAACTGTCGATAATATGCACTGGTACGAGACAGAGTATCTAATGCTTGGGATAGGCAACATATGAATGTCTTGCCTAAGCTGGTTTATGTAAACTCGTTTATGTTGACAGGCGACGTTGACCGCTTTCCATCAGGTGACTCGTTAGTCAGTTCGTTAATTTAAGTAAAAAAAACGCCCTTTTAAACGACTTCTAAAAAGGAGGCGATTCTCAATTAGACCGTTTATTATCAGAGCCGTAACTAGGGCGGTGCCACCGGTGCCCAGGCACAGGGCGTAGACTCTGGGGGGTCAAGAATGGCCAGACCAGGCAGGACTATTATTTGTTTCGGTTTGCTAAGAACGCAGTTATAGAAGGCTCGCACAGGACGCAAAAATGGCAGTTTTTTATATCCCCCGTTTTTGGAACGAAGTTCCTTACGGCAAGCCTGGAGGAGGGATAGGGATTTTGCTGCGCGATCGAAATGAAAAAAATGTGATAGTAAAACCGTAAGAAAAAGTGCGTGGAATAAAAAGCGTTAAATGAGACGTGCGTAGGCGCGACAGTCGCATACACAAGCGAGTAATGTTTAATATCTTTTTTTTTTAGCCGAAGGAACTTCGTTCCTACCTGGTGTCCCACGACACCACATTTTTTTTATTATATACCTTTTTTATGTTTGTTCGCGGATTACTTCGTCATTTATTTTAAAGTAGATGGTCACAGAGCCATAGAGCATCGAATCATGTTGTCAATGTAGAGATATGTATTCGGTATGCGCTACCACCATCATAACAACGCATCTCACCACTACAGTACTGGTAACTCCATTGTTGAAATCAGTTTGTCATAGGTCATAGTCATCTAACTAATATTAGAGAAAAGATTTGATTGTTTGTTTGCGTCAAATAAACCCCAAAACTACTTAAATAAAACCATATGCTGGATGCGGACAGCAGCACCGATTGTTGTGGAGATCCTTGAGGGAGGCAGGCCCAGCAATGGGCGTAGTTCGGTTGACATGATGATGATGATATAAAACCACATTATCAGCGAGTAGATAACATAGGCCTTAAAAAGTTTACCCGTGCGAAGACTGGAGGAACCGCTAGTTTATAATAACTTTTTCCCGATCAACCAATGGAACCATAGAAAAGTATCCTTTAAATAAAACCGGAATACTGTAATCTGAAAAGAGCTCAGCTCGCATGTTTCTGCGTACCGTACACACCCTTATCACTGGCGGACAGCTCCTCGGAAGGAAGCAGGGAATTCATCTGGTAATGCAATATCTAAAAATGTCACTACTCTCTGCGGCTTTGTGATATTGGAAATTTATTTCCTATTTATATTAACATTTTGAATTTATTCTGCGATTTTATTATTGGAGTAGCATTCATCGTTATCATAATCAACCTTTTTCCATCCTAAACAAGAAGCAGTCCATCAAAACGAACGCCAAGACGGTTTAATCCTACGCCACTCGCCTCCATCTAGACTCGGCACTGCTCGGAGGCCATCGTCTTATCTAATCGGAGGTCAACCTGCCCTCCGTCTTCCCTTAATCCAAGAATAGCAAGGATATTCCTGAAGAGATATTTCTTGTCATCTGATCTCTCGACGGAATGGCCGGATATTTTTGGAAGATGTGGCTTATTATAACAATAAACTATTTGCTATATGTTTTAAATATGAGTAATTCTAGGTATATAAAGATATATCAACATATGACAAGATACAGGATCGAGTTCACGTTATCCATGTATGTTGTATTTCACAAAAACACGTTTTTCACTCGTATAGATTAATTATACAAATATAATTATATAAATATGATTAGCGAAAGCAAAATGATAAAAAAGTATTTTTTATACAATGCACATTCGTACGACGCCTTGCTGTTTCTTATATTCGATTGAATTCTAATAAAAAAAATATGTATATATATTTTAGGACTCTATTTCCTGTTCTTTTTTTAAGCCTGCCTAGCATACCTCACTCGTAATAAGAAAACGGTTACGGACTAAGCCCCTCTGTATTCTAGCGTGATCAATCATCAAAGAGAGTTTGTTTATTTGCTGAGCGCTTATATCCTGACGTATTCGACAAAACTTATTTGGCATTTGTTGGCTTATTTTTCAATTTCAGAGATCTAGTAGCGATAGTAAGAGAATCAGGAGTAGTTATAAGCGTACCTGATTTCCGAACACTCCAATGCTGCACGCGGATGAGACCTGATCAGCGCCGAACCACACCGCCGCGAGCCGCGGGGGGACGTTCAGCACGAACACCTGGGACACCGCCACCACCGTCTGCCCGGTGAAGCCCAGCCAGAACCGGTCCTGCGGCACCGAGAACACCTTCAGCCACGCGCCCAGACACGTGCCGAACGACCCGATGATGGTCGTCACACGCAGACCCTGGAATAGAGAATACGGATATAGACATGACAGGAATAATACAAATCTATACTAATATTATAAAGAGGAAAGATTTGATTGTTTGTTTGTATTGAATAGGCTCCGAAACTACTTGACCGATTTGGAAAATTCTTTCACGGTTGTAGCTTACATTAGCTATATTAAATTTTCAAAAAGTTATTGACCCGTTTTAAATCTTAGTTGACGCGAGCGAAGCTGCGTGCAACAGCTAGTAAAGAATATGGTCATATTATGTAGCGAATGTATTTTTGTCAAAAGAGCGGCAAGCACACGCCAACTTTTGATACAGAATAGTAGAGTGGAGAAGTACATTATACGCGATTCACAAGAGAAAATATTGTAAAATTGTTAAGACTGGTAGATGGATGCGAGAGATAGCAAGAGAAATAAGAGACGCCAACAAACAAGACGCAAAAAACTTAAACTCCCGGGGGACGTCATTAGAAAAGGAAATGCTTCTCTGGATATTGTGAGAACCTCAGTGTTTGTGTGTAATAAGGTAAACTGAACTTCATTACATACTATACCAAATAAGAATATTGATAGTAATTATATTTTATCGAACACTTCAGAATAATAAGCATTATTGAAAATAACTTAAAAACCGCTGGTTAGATGTCGATCAAATTAATATGGGACCAATTAAGAAACATAAGCTTTCAAACGAAGAAAGAATCATCAAAATCCATTCACAAACAGCGGAGTAATCGTGTCACAAACATACAAAAAAAAACATACAGACGAATTGAGGACCTCCTTTTATTTTGAACTCAGTTGAAAAGGCTAGTTAGTGTGACAAAAATAAGACAGACATCTTGATAAATTATTTGGTCAAGCATACGTACCAACCTATACCTCCCGAACAACTTAAACGAGTAGAGACAAAATTTAAAAAGTTGTTTCGCTTACGGATACGCTTGTTAATTATATAAGTTAAAGCGGGCAAAGTTGCACGCAATAGTTAGTTATAATGATGTCATGAAATACATTACGTGAAGAGCCAGGAGCTGGGAAGATACATAACCCCTTTCAGCTCCCCCGATAATTAAATTAATTGCTGTCGCAGCCGCGGTGCGTAGAATTATAATAAATTGGTTTACCGTTGGTTGAGTAATGTTATATATCAAATTGATATCATCGAAAATATAACCTTGCATAAGTAGAATATCTTTCGATAATTTCGATTCGATTTGAAAGGTAGACGTTAAACAGGCTCATTACTTTTAATACTATCTAAGTCTGTCTTCGAATGCGTATGCTGTTTTACCGTTATATCTGCTCACCTCCGAAATAGCGTAATGAATATTAATGATACAGGAAAATCACGTGAAATACTATTTTAGGGGATTCCCCGCAGGTCTCTTCAAACTTGATTTGCAACGGAGACAATCAAGCAAAACGTAAAAACGGGTTTCTAAACGAGTTTGTGCATCAAAACATGTCCATCGTATCAAAATATTTCTGTTTTGAATCGTACAGATGATTATTTCATTACAAGCTAATTATCGAAAATAGATTCCTTAACGAGCTTGCCTATTACTCTTCGACCACTGTAGTAACCAATATCATCAGTTGCCAGTTGCCACAAATGATTCTATTCGATTGATTATTAGATTATTTAAACGGGATATTTACCAAGTTTTTTAGTATTATTTCGCGAAGCTCGATATTTCGACACTGTCTACGAATGTCTTGTTTACGAGACTCGAGATATCAAGTGCGAAATAATACTTTAAAACATGGTAAATATCCCGTTTTAAATAGTTTAAATAATTAAAATAACCATGTTAATTTAAAATCCTATGATTATTAGATACTAGCAACGCCCCGCGGTTTCACCCGCGTTATTCCCGTGTGAGCACGGGGATAAATTATAGCCCATGTGTTATTCTGAAGTATAAGCTATATTATTGTAAAGTTTCATTAAAATCCATTTAGTAGTTGTTACGTGAAAAAGTAACAAACATCCATACTTACAAACTTTCACGTTTATAATATTAGTAAGGTACGGAGAGGCGATAAAAACCCTCATAGGATAAGCAAGCTAAAGTGACAATATGATGATGATGATGATGATAATGATGATAGAAACCCAGACACTAAAACCATTTACTTTGTTCATGACGGAGATGGATTGAGGCCGTATTCCCGTGTGTATAAATCCCACTATTTGGATTATTTCTTTCGTGAAGCAGCTTTGGTGCCTTTCGAATAGTGTTTCTTCAAAGTGCTAGTGGGATAGACAAACTGACACACGCGTCACCCGATTGTAAGTGGTCGACGTCGCACAAACAAACTAGCTTACCTAGAACTAGCCAAGGCAACTCATTTATGTTTTGCCTTCCCTGAGACACTAGGTAACTCTTGGGTCCAATGATTTTAGTGCTTGTCTGGCGTATGCTGCGTATGCAATAGGAAGCGCATCATGCATACCTCCCACCGTAACTTGGACAACTGGGACTTGAGTTATCACAACTAGGGCTCGTCCTGTAGGGCTACTCTGTAAGGTCCTTTTTTGAATCTCGAAAGCGGAATACGCGGTGATATGACGAATTTGACGAATTTGTATTCTTTAAAGCTCGACTATCTATCTATATCAATAAAGTTCACTTTCGAAGTGAGCGTAGAGTGAGCTCTATCACTCCGGTGAAGCTATCGAAATGGTTTTTACAGAATAGCCCTACTGGTCTCTGGAATTACTCATTTATGTTCGTGGGTGATGTTGGCCTCTTATCAGGCATCTTGTTTGCCAATTTTCCCCCTTAATAAAAATTAAATGTCTGTTTCATGAAATCTATTTACTCTGACATGGTCATGAGAAATAAGGTTGTTAAAGTTGTGCGAAGGTTATATATAATATACATTGTTTATCCTTAACGCTACCAACTATTATCTTGTTACTCTAAATAGTAACTCGTTACAATGATTTTATGGATTTATCCGGCTCATGATAAGAGATGAATCTAGAAGTTTTTTTTATTCGTTATTGTTTATAATATAAGTTTTATAGACAAACTGGAACTTGATGTTTTCTAAGTGCGCCCTGAACACGAGACCATCGCTCGCTCATCGGTGATGGAAAACATCGTGAGTAAGCCTGCATGCCTGATGATAAAGTCTTTGAAGGTGTGTGAAGTTCACCAACTCGTATTGGGCCAGCGCCAGGATGAACTATGGCCCGATACCCTCTTCGCCTTATTTCCTCCTAATACGACATAATCTGTACCTTCTCCTTTGTTTGTTGCATATAACTCCTTCTCGGTCTAACTCCTTCTCGGTCTACCTCTTCCTCTTTTTCCATCAATTTTCCCTCTATGATATTTTTTTATATACAAGTCATATCGTATCAGGTGACCAATCAAATTTCCTCTTCGGTTCTCAACATATATATGTCGCAGTCATCTGGTTGAATAAGTCATTTGATTGTATCACTAGCGCGTTAATCAAATGACGACATTTAATTGAATCATTAGGCTGGACGTTAATTGAACAAGTGTCGCTCAACGTCCAACTAGATAGCGGATTGTAATATAGCCCTTTGAACAGAGCGGACGTAAAATCAGTCAGGTGATTGTAATTTAGTTAATTTTTTTCCCACCGCGGCGTTAGTAATCACCAAAACAAATTTGCAAACAGCTCGCGGTGATAGCTAGAAACTGATCCTATGATTATAGATTTTTCGGTTTTTTTCCTAAACTCTTATTTCACAAGGTGTCAAAGTCAACAACTTTCTGGAGTCACAGAGACTTCCATATTTAAATACATTACGAATACGATTACGAATTACGAATACGAATTTAATAAATTACATACAAAAAATATGATACATTTTTAGCCTATCTTAAGACTTAAAATCACTACATATTATAAAACAAACTAGCTGTTACCCGCAGCTTCGCCCGCGTGAAGTGATTTATTTTCTTTTGCATTATTTTGATTTTGCCATATCTCCTAAAGTAGTCATTTAATTTGCATGATGTAAAGGGCAAAAATAATATTCATGAAATGCTCAAGCTAATTAATTGATTTAAAATGATAAGTATTCATATCGTATTTGTGTAAATAACTTTTAAACTATCACGTTATAATTGCCCATTTTTTAAAAGTATTAAATGGATATAGTATGATATCCCTAAGAGATAGACATATGCCATCGCGGACTTTTTTGTAGACCTATTTAAGATACACAATACCACTATACATTATTTTGTTATATCTTAAACGGTTTAGGCAGCGTTTTCGTTGAAAACTCCCAGACGGCCTATTTTTTTCCGACACCTCCAACAATTATCGTTATATCTTAGCCAATGTATATAAAAACTTAATAAATTATGTACATAAACCTTCCTCTTGAATTGCCCTATGCATTAAAAAAAATCGCATCAAAATCCGGTGCGTAGTTTTAAAGATTGAAGCGTACAAAGGGATATAGGGACAGAAAAAGCGACTTTGTTTTATAATATGTAGTGAAGTCGCTTTTTCTGTCCCTATATCCCTTTGTACGCTTAAATCTTTAAAACTACGCAACGGATTTTGATGCGGTTTTCTTTAGTGGATAGGACAATTCAAGAGTAAGGTTTATGTACATAATTTATTAAGTTTTTATATACATTGGCTAAGATATAACAATAATTGTTGGAGGTGTCGGAAAAAAATTGGCCGTCTGGGAGTTTCCAACGAAAACGCTGCCTAAACCCTTTGAGATGTAACAAAATAATGTATGATGGAATTGTGTATCTTAAATAGGTCTATAAAAAAGTCCGCGATGGCATATGTCTATCTCTTAAGGATATTATACTATATCCATTTAATACTTTAAAAAATGGACAATTATAACACGATAATTTGAAAGTTATATACACAAATACGGTATGAATCCTTATCATTTTAAATCAGTTAATTAGCTGGAGCACTTAATGAAGATTATTTTTCCCCTTTACATCATGCAAATTAAATGAATACTTTAGAAGATATGGCAATATCAAAATAATACGCAAGAAAATAAATCGTGTTGCCGTGTATCAAAGGGCCGCGGCGGTTGTCTGGTGTCCAAGGCCGTAGTGTATCGACTCTTATGGTGGAATATATCAGACAATATGATAAATCTGTAAATCTTAAGTTTACGCGGGCGAAGCTGCGGGTAACAGCTAGTACATAATAAAATCATAATCTGGTGTGTCATGTCATGTCCGCATGTTTGTCACCCTAAACAAACATTACAAAGTCGGCTATATCCCATTCAACCACAATGCTAAATGACGTTCAGTCAAGACGTTGAACGTTACATTCAACAACTTGACAAGTTATCCTTTAGTCATTCAATTAAATGTCGTCATTTGATTAACGCGCTCGTGATACAATCAAATGACTGATTCAACCAGATGACTGCGACATATACACGCCGATAACCTAATACAGACTCTATATTTATGACAAATTATATGCTCGTGGCGGAATTTGAATCCGTCACTATTGCGTTAAGAGTCAGTATGCAGACCACAGGACTCGATAGTTTTAAGGCTGTTAAAAGGATCGATGGTAAATGATGATGATGGTATAAAGCTTTCGTCATCCTACATATAACAATCATAACGTTTAGTGTGAATTATACAGTCGACATATTGCGCACCTGCTGTTAATGGATGCGTGAAAATATATTTCCATAATATCCTGCAGTAAAATAAACAGCGTCTTGCGAACAGTAATTTACCGTCTTAACTAGTTTAGTTTGGCAAGTCAAATGATTGCTTAGTCAAGTGTTACTTTATCCAAGTTGTGGTGGATGCGGTGTGGTCCAACATGAGGGGTAGAAGAAAACAGAGGTGTTGACATTTTAAGTTACATATTGCATTAAATACACTTTTCTATCATACTTTGGTGTTTTTGTTGTTTTATTTCGTGTTGAATTTTTCTGTGCTTTCACGTACATCACCATCATGCAACGCGCGGGGTTTTGATTCCATCTTTTGTTCGTCGTCCAGTTCGAGGGCCGTTCCTTTTTTTTTTGTTGGTGGTAGTATTGTAGATGTTTTTATTTTTGAGTCTTTAAATAAAATAAATTCTTATATAATATTTATCTTACTCACAGTCTACAAAACACATTTTTTACTGTATTTTGATATCGTTTTATTGCATACGCAAGTGGAAGATGTTTTTTGTGTTTTCAACATTTGGTTGTTATTTAACCGGAGACTTTCCTCAAATTCGCAAACAAGAATCATCTTATTATTCAACTTTATGGCCTTCGCAAACCTGATTGATAAAATTAATACTTGTTTGAAAAACCCCAACAAAGTGAGTGGGACGTACTGAGAGCAATAAAAAGGTTAACGTATTGATTTTTAATGCAGGGGAATTTTCCGAGATGCTGGCCTTATTGACAAGACTTTTGTGTTTTGATCTAATGTCTCAGGTGAGCAGATGGCTCACCTAGTAAAATTCGAAAGGGTTTCTCCCACTGTGCCCCGCAGGGGTTGCGGTATATCGCGCGCTCTACTCTGGAGTACCTCTAGTCGACGAGTCATTAGCGGATGAAGTTAAACTATTAGTCGAAGGGCCGGCCCTCCTCCCCCTCTGCGAGGGAGGTGGGTCTTGCGCGGAACCCGTGCAATCGACTGATAGCAAAGTGCTATCGGTGTTTTCGCGGTTTTGATTATACACGATATGATGGCCGTTTTGACACATTAGAATAGTGATGTAAATGTCAAATTATTCTCGAAAAAAATATAATCAAATCTGTAGAGTCCTCGCCACTTTAGAAGTCCGATAGATGCGGCGCTGCGGTCTCATAACTCAATGTTGCCAATTTATAGTGTAATGATTTTCCACCAAGTCTAGTACAATAAAAAATTTAAATAATTATAGGGTCTATGGTCAGTAGTGGATTGATAAAGACTGATGATCATAATAATGACAAAAATAAAATTTATAGCAGCAAAATAAAAATCTCCGCAGAAAATCATAGCAGCAAAATAAAAAGCAGTTTCGACCTGACTTTGCATCGAAAAATACAAACTGTGAGCGCCAGAGATGCCAGAGTCACTTATTTTTGCCTAATTTATGGTTAAAATATTATCATTAACTCTATACCTACATTTATCTTATGATATTTTATATGAATATAAATACAAGGTAAAAGAATTAAATCCTTGCTCAGATGAATTATATTTTCAGGTGTTTCTGTAAAAAAGGTCGAATAACAAAAGAAATAACTTCTGAGAAAATCGTCTCTCCTGGCAAAAGCCGAACAAATCCGAAGAAGCTTGTTTTAGATGAATTCTACTAATCGGTTATACGTAAAAAATACGAACGAAATATTTACAAAAAAATGTTTTATTTTACTAAAACCTGCCGAAGGTAGTAGTGGTGTTGGCCTGTGATCCTATTAATTCTTCTATGTGAGAGATCGTATTAGATCTCATTTAAAAAAAATGATTTTTGAAAAAGAAATGCTCAGTTGTGTGGTAAACAAGTACCCCAATAATTATAATCTTATAAAATAAAAAAATAAATGTTCGCGGGACCCTAATATATCTAGTTTATAAAGAAATGAAATAAATAAATTTTGTTTACTAAAATTATACATTCGAAAATTTTATGATTAACTGCACGTCACTATTGACAATAAAGAACAGCAATTTTCTTCTTCAAATTTGATTTTTATAATTACGAAACTTCATGAGCGGACAAACGTCAAAACGGCCTTCTTATCGTGCCGCGACTATAGTGTAGACTCGTATCGGATTTGCCTTGCACTTCTTCTTGAAAGAACAATCATATTATGAAAATAATATTTCCTTGTTATATATTGCCGAAAACAAGATGTTTGCCATTACTTTTACTTTTACTTTGCCACTGTCTGCTTATCACGGAACAAGTCGTTTCGTGAACTCGTTTTACCTCGTTTTATTACTAATAATAGCCAAATGCCACCTACTTATAAATATTACTAGTAGCGCCTCGCGGTTTCACCCGCGTACATCCCATTCCCGTGGGAGTACAGGGATGAATTATAGTATATGTGTTATTCTGATGTATAAGCTATATTTCTGTAAAGTTTCATTAAAAACCATCTAGTAGTTTTTACGTGAAAGAGTAACAAACATCCATACTCACAAACTTTCGCCTTTATAATATTAGTAGGATTGAATTTTTTACTATGAAAGTTTTAGAGGCATTTTAATCGTAACATGAACTAGACTCACTCTTGGTTGATTTTCACTTTCACTGATTTTATTACGAATTATTTAGATTTACTTCGATGTTTTGTATACTTATAGCAAAAAAAAATATTCACCGAAGAATGTTTTAAGAGTAGGATTTTTGCACACCTTCCTACTTTCTACTGACAATAATATTTTAATTATTTATATTATCTTTGAAATGACGACGAGTTGAATCGAATTGGAGGTCACGGGAGGACTGAGGTGTCAGACGTCCTACTGTTACAAAGTTATTCGAAACTACCCTATGAAGTTCGAATAACTTTGTAACAGTAGGACGTCTGACACCTCAGTCCTCCAGTGACCATGGTTGCTGTAAAGTATCCGAAACGTCGGGCTTGTAAAAAACTAAATAAACCGCGATAAAATCCGTAAAAGTTGTTTCATTATAATGAGTGAAATTCGCGTAAACATAAGAAAACAATATATTTACTAATTATTTCAACCTTGTAATAGACAAACGGACAGACGGAGCCAGACTCGGCTATAGGTTTCAGCGGAGTACGGAAGTCTAAAAAGATTCACCCTAGTTTTATTTACCACGCAAAAGCCTCTGGCCTCATTTCATGTAAGAGTCTAAGTTTATATTAAAGTTTATTTCAAATTGTTTTTGCCTAGATTTTTTCAGACTGGAAGAAGTTTATTTTGTTTTAAATTCAAGAATTTTGTTTTTTTAGGTACGAAACATGAAACAACACCATCGACATTTTATTTAAAAAACCCGTACGAAATTATTTATATGGGCAGTTAAAGCGCTTCTCCGGATTTAATGGGGGTCCGTGATGACAGAGCAGATTCTAACAGTACGCCACCAAGTCAGCGAATTCAAATTAATTACACCCCATGGTGTATCGAGGACTAGATAGCTGTTGTCCGCGTCGTAGTTTATTATTTATTATCTATAGTTCTATACTGGACCGACCGTCCCTATTTTTCCGAAAATTCTACTGTTTCTGGACTCAACTGTATGAAAATTGGTATATAATGCGGTCCTGATTAGAAAAAGCCCACCTACTGCTCCGATTTATCATAAAAAAAAGAAAATGTGAAGGCGGAGATAAGAAAGAAGTAGTTTTATATTTATCTAAAATGTGTGGTTAAAATTATTTATGAATAAATTTTATAAAGTTAAACTTTTATTACATCGTCTCAAACTTTTTCGTGTGTGTGTGTTGCATGGCGGCGCCTATAGTTCGCCTCAGCTGACTGTGTAGTGTACTATTA
This sequence comes from Lycaena phlaeas, assembly GCA_905333005.2. Classification (NCBI taxonomy): domain Eukaryota; kingdom Metazoa; phylum Arthropoda; class Insecta; order Lepidoptera; family Lycaenidae; genus Lycaena; species Lycaena phlaeas. Next base: position 1,471,164 of record HG995171.1, read on the forward strand.
GACTATTGCTCATTTGTGCCAGTGATCCACGCTAATTTGTTTTTTAAATGTATATAATTTAAAAAAAGTTTCACTTTAACCGTGGTTTCATATAATCACACAATCTTGAAGATAAACAACTTAAAGAAAAAAAATTAAACCAATAAAAAATAGTATCAGTAATATTAAGGGGGCATAATTTTTGTGTCTGATCCCATTTTACTTTTACCTAAATATATCATGTACAGTGCAATGTAAATATACTTCGGATTCTAGAAAAAATATGAAAGATCAATAAAATGAATCATCATCATAAAAAATAACGAGGGCGAAACTGCGGGCAGAAGAAAGAAGCTATAGTAAACTTAACTTGCTCAAAATTTATTTTTCACCTCAGCAGCTCAAACATGCCGCTTTTGCTGCGAGTCAACAGTGAACAAAATGCGATTTTGATTCGAGCGTGAGGCAAAGTAGCTTTTTAATTTTTCAATCTCCAGTGCCACGAATTGACATTGTTTAGCCATAAATTAAAAAAATTCGAGTTTTACTGTGCTCTGTCTCATTCACATCCATGCATGTGAAAGAGACAGAGCACAAATGAAAAAGGGAGTAAAAAAACAAACCGCTTCGAAATTTGATTTTGGAATTCGACCTCAAAGAAAACACGTTCGGAAACGCGGTAATACTAGGCTATTATGAGTTTCCTTTTAGATTGAATGAGAAATAACTTTAAATATATTTCTAATAAAGAAATTACGTTATTATTAAATATTATTTTTTATGTTTAATTTATAATTGGATTTTAATAAAACTGAGTCTGATTAATAGTATAAAATTGATATAAAACCAATAACATTTTTATACAACAATGTTATAGAAGAAGAAGAAGAAGAAAAAGAAATTTAAAAAAATACAGCTTTTATATTGAAATACAAAGAGTATGTAAAACTAACGTTAAGAGACGGGACTGCCATACAAAAAAAACGATGTATGAAACGTGCACTCTAAACCAATACCAACCTAACAGACAGAACCATGGCGCCTGGCGGTAAATACTGCCAACATAATGTCATAACTAGTTAGTACTGGGCTAGGACTAGTGAAAATTTATCGATATCGACTTTTTAAAGACTTTATAGTGCGAATTTTATTTTAAAAACATAAACAAATGAAAGGTAAATGATACACAGATTGTTTTAATAAATCTATAATTAACGAATAACGGAAAAGAAACTTCAAATTCTCACAAAATCATTTATTTTCAAACACTATAATAATTATATAAAAAAAATTCTTAGAAACATTACTTCGCTTTTCTTTAGCAATATGTTTGTTTCTTAAATTTACGTATAAGTTTATAACAGTTTTCACAAGTAAATATGCATTTTTGTCAATCAGGGTCCAGGTATTCTTTAAATTAACATCTTTTGGGAATCTGAAATAAGATATCGCTTTGACCCATTGTTTACACCTTAAAAGTGAATGATAAGTTGAATCTTAAAATTTAACTAAATGACTCAAACAGCATGTAATGCTTACGTTATAATATATTATAAAAAAATAATTAGTCTGAATTTATACATCGATGTCGATAAATCCTGATTGATGGGTAAGCACTACAATAAGTTTTTATAACAAGTTTATTTTGTATATTTAAGTTGTTAAAATATATTAAACCTCTATAATTTCTACTAGAATTGACTTCCTTTATGGATTAAATAAGTAATTTAGCTTGCCGATCTTTATCTAATGGATATTTTACCATAAAAAGACGTTTGTTACCAACCCGGCATGTTTTTATACCACAAATCTCACAAGCTACTTTTCTCATATTGTTTTACAGAAACACTATTTGAATCTCAGAGAATCACTCACAAAATGACTATAACTAATTAATATTACACTTTTATGTAATAAACACGTGAAAATGTAACTTTAGAAAACACAATATCTTTTATCTGCAATAACCGTCCATCTTATATCACTTTTTGACTTTTTCAATTTGTCTGTCAAAAATCAATATGGCGGTTGATATAATCCATCTATATGTAGAAGAGCCATCGGTAAATGTAGGTCCAAAGTTAATAATGTTCTTCTTAATGTTATCGGATTATAGCAGCCATTAAAAAGGACGTCTGTTTCATACATCGTTTATTTTGTATAGGAGTTTCGCCAGCCTGTTGAAATATGTTATATTTGAAAAATAAAGGGACGCGGTATTAAAATGCAATTTAAAAAATAGCGGGAATAAAAATAAAAATAGCGTATATTGACGTTATTTCAATCTATTGCTGTTGATTTCCATGTCTCCTAAGTAATATGTGTTCTCACTGCTGAGGTGAAAAATTATGTGTGCAACATGAGAGCAAAGTTTTTTGCATCTCGTGCTGTTGAGTCCCTCACTACGCTCAGGATTCTAACTTTGAATCACTCGCTACGCTCGTGAATCAATCATAGAATCCTTCGCTTGCTCGGGACTCAAATTCAGTACTCGAAACAAAAAACAACTTTGCTCTCTTGTTGCACAAATAACTATTGTGCATCAAACATCCACTCAAAATTTTGCAAAAATGAATACTAGGTTTATTTTAACATGAGCACCATTTATAATAAAATACCACGTTACCTGGTGCTGCGAGGTCAAGAGGCTGGCTTGTGAGTATTTGAGGATGAGCGCTGCGACATTTTTACATTCGCCATGGGAGTTGCTACCTGGCGACGTATGTTATTTGTACCTATGTTATACGGAGTTGTACACTAGTCTAGAATGTCATTTTGGTTACAATATTTTTAAGTTCCTTCCTCGAAAAGACACAAAGTACACATTACATAATAATTATAGGATCACTGCAGATCTGTGATCTGTCTGAAAACGAAGAAATATACCCTAAATAGACTTCCGATTGACATAATATTACAGACAAAAATCTATGTCTCACAGCTTCAAGGAAAAATACTGATTATGTGTTAATATGATATGTAACATTAAAAAAATTACTTACTTACTTACATTAAAAAAATTATAATATATAAATTGTTTTTTGTCTATAAATATAAATTGTTCTTTTTTTGTATAGATCACAAACGTTAATAATGTTCCAGTACTTACTCAATAAAAAAAATTTAGGTTCCATAATAAGCACTTACTAAAGTCATAAATAAAAAAATTATTACTTCCTACTTGTAATGAGTTTCTGAATTGAGAAATAAATTACTCACTTTGTCAAGTAGGTATATATATTTAATTGCTACTTTGAGCCATTGCAAACATCTGTGCAGACAAATACAGCCTACAGGCGTCATTTTTTTCACTTTACATAGCTTGCTCTACATTTACCGTTTCTCAAAAAATTCAAACTTTAATTCGATTTTTCGAAATTTCGATTTAAAGACCTATTTTTTGGACAATGTGGTATTTTTCAGTGATTGAATGACGTATCATTGTTATGTGCAAATACCTTTATTAACGTAATCTGCTGGTGCTCTCATTTAACGACCTGCCATACGGAAGTACGCGTTACCAAAAACAGCGTTTAGTGAATACCAATAAAGATAAAACACGTTTTAATCCTCCATCACATTTGACAATGGTTTAAAATGATAATCATAATAATACTAAAAGATATTTACTACACATGAGAATAAATTATAACTAAACCAAAGAAACAAAAAAGTATAAGTGTGTGAAAAATTTACAAACGGCACAAGTGTAACTCAAACTATCTACATATTAATAAAAATTTAAATTAACATGGTCATTTTATTATTTAATATACAATATACTTCTAAAAAACATGGTAAATATCCCGTTTTAAATAGTTTAAATAACATATTAATAAAGTTATGAGTATTTTTTTTTACTGTTGCCCACAGCTTTAAACAACACTTTGGAGGCGCATCGCGGGAACTAATGCAGTTCCACCCCATAATCATCATCAAACCACGACCACTCTGTCAAGAGTGCACGACTAGAGAGAGTGACAGCTTTAAAAAAATCCTTTTTTTAATGTAAGGTATGTTACTTTTAGTATCTCTGAAAATATGTGTACAAAGTTTCATGATGATCGGTTGAACAGTTTACGTGAAAGAGTAACAAATATACCTACCGCTATCCGCAACATATTTGACAGATACTCCATACTCTATCTGTCAAATATGTTGTGAATAGCCTATCTGGAACTTATCTGGAGATTGTGAAACAGGCCCTTAGTAAGGATTAAAATTTGTTGCTCTTGCCTTATAAAACATCCCGAAAAAAAAATATTTTCTTTTATTTACTTCCCAGCTTAGAGCAACACGGTCCTCTTTCCAGTGTAGAAGGAGGTTCCGTAAGGAGGACCGTGTTACTCTAAGCTGGGAAGTAAATAAAATAAAAAATAATTTTATTTTCGGGATTCTAAAATTTGGCCAGAATCTAAGTCATAACACAAATGAAAGAAAAAATCAGATATTCTTTAATTTGTGGTATTCTTAAAAAAAACTTTAGAAAAACATTATTAAGGAAACGAGGAATTTTATCGCGAAATTTCTATTTCGAAAAGTCGCGATGCGATTGCATGACCGACATTTCGGATGCCTACTCACTTTTTGGAGATTATCAAATTTAAAAAAAAATGTGATAAATAGTTGCAACAAAGAAGCTTTTTTAATTGATTGGCTTGGCTTGAAGATACCATTACCGATGTGAGCTTACTGAGACAAACCGGCGACACAAACTCGGTGAAACTAATCGTTCTAATAATAATATTTTATTATTACACTTACTTACTTACAGCTCGGACAAAGAATTAGCCTAGCTATTCAAAGGGGGAACGCTGCCAGTATCTTCGGAACTTAACTTAATAATATATTTTAGTTATTATAATATGTATTTTTTAAGGATTTTAGTTTTAGATTAGTTCTTATATTATTTAATAATAATATTTTAACTTTTATGTTCAACTTGGATATAATTTTGTTTTGATTGGCAACAGTGATGAATTGTGGAATGAATATTACTCCAAATAGATTTCCGGTCTGTGAATGATTGTTATCGCCCTATTGTATTGATAAGGTTGAAGCACTGAGGTGAGGCCACGCTTGTTTGTTTGTTTGTTTGTTTTCGCATCATTGAACTTATTAAATTAGTCATAAAAAAGTTCTATTATTAAATGACTCTACTATTGCTTATTTAGAGTAATGGTTACATAGGTTATAAATAGACCATTTCAATATTATTTTCTGAGTAATGAATATAATATGATATACCAACTGTTGCCAGCGGTTTCGTCCGCGTTAGGAAAAAATCCTTTTTTTAATGTATCCTATGTTACCCCTAGTCGGTACCTCCGAAAATATGCGAACAAAGTTTCATGATGATCGATTGAGTAATTTTCACGTGTAAGCGTAACAAACATCCTTTACTTTATCCTACTAATATTATATTATAAACGCAAAGGTTCGTAAGAATGTAAGTATATGTATCGATGGATGTTTGTTACTCTTTCAGTCAAAAACTACTAATAGGATTTTTGATGAAACTTTACAATAATATTGTTTACACATCAGAATAGAATAACCGCGGGACGCTGCTAGTTTAAGAATAATAATATCTATGGACGCTTTTTACACCACGTAGTTTATAATATTAGAAAGGCTTTATTGTTTGAAACGGGAGATCGACCATAATATATTTTAATTTTACTTCGTCGAACTGTCATCATTTATATTAAAATCAATATTCCTGAGTGAAAATTTTAATCAGTACAGGTCAGGATCTCAACGAACTGTCTCGGCATCTTGTAAAATGAAGTCACTCTCCTACAATTTCCCGGGGAAAGTATTCACAAGGGACAAATTGTTAAGGAAATTGAATAAAAACTTATTTCCCTTGACCACTTTCTATTTTGTGTTAAGTTATTAAAAGATTTATTTTCGAGGTTCCTGTCTGTACAGGATGGAGAAGATATTATATTAAATTGAATATCCCATCCCCTCCCCCTGCGATGGGATGATCCCATCCCGAGATCGCAGGGGTTACAAACGAAAGGAAAACAGCGCGAGGAAACCCGTATGCCCAATCTGATAATGATAGTCTTTGAAGGTGGGTTCTTTGACCCACATTGGGCCAGCGCATCGGTAAACTATGGTCCGATACCCTCCTCGCCTGATTTCGAGGGGGAGATCCTTGCCCAGCAGTGGGACATAATATATGGGTTAGTAATACCTACTGAAAAAGCTTTTAGAACTTTGAATCTGTGATCTATATAATCTTTTTAAAGTTGCCTTTTTTATTATTCCCAAGATTAGAAGAAACTCAATTTAAATGAAATCCTCCTTTGAATTCGTTCTTTTGTCAAAAGTTTGGGGTAAACACTTTATTCCCTCAGCGTCCAAACTTTTGACTTAACTTTAACTGATGAGATAATGATAAAAGTTGCTTATTATAGAACTTAGAAGTTACTTTAGAAACATATTTTTTGTGACAACGCTCGTTCCACGACTCGACAACGTTCTTTAATTCCTCATCCGAAACAATTATTCAAACGTCATTCTAAAACTTCTTCTTCTTCTTTTAAGTTTTAGCTTCCTCTAGGATTTGCCAAAGTCAGAGTGTTTGAATTTGTTCGGTTACTTTAATTTGACTCTACCAAAGATCATTCTAAAACTTAAATTTCTGTCTACTAAACATTTATTAACAAAAAAAACATATTGCCTTTTTGATGTGGAAAATTTTCAGCTAGTTTTTTCAATATGAACGGAAGTTTGAAATGAAACCTTTTTAAAATAAGCTGAAATTTCATTTCCAAATGCGTTTCTTTACACGAAGTATTTTCTGATAGTTTCGTTTCTGAACCAATGTATCCTACAAATATTATAAACGCGAAAGTTTGTGAGTATGGATGGATGGATGTTTGTTACTCTTTTATGTAAAAACTCCTGAGTGGATTTTTATAAAACTTTCTAATAATATAGCTTATACATCAGAATAACACATAGGCTATAATTTATCCCTGTACTCCCACGGGAATGGGAAGTACGCGGGTGATACCGCGGGGCACTGCAATTATTATAAATATCTTTGTATTTCATACATTTCAGTATGATCTCCATAAGACTGACTTCTCTTTTGTAAATCATCTTCCAATCAATAGTAATAGAACAGTATACCATATTGGTTCGCTAGCGTTTTATAAATAGGATGGCCCAGTCAACAGTCCGTTCACATGGTAAGTGTTAAGCAACATCTACAGCAACCGCTACGCCAGAGCATAAGCCACTCAAACGTCCCGGCGACTATAGTCGCCCAATACTTTTTAGCGTTAAACGTTCAGGGCGACTATAGTCGCCCGGGACGTTTGTCGTTCCCAGCGGCACTTGAAACGAGTTTTTATATATGAACGAATTTAAAGAGATTTATTTGGCGTATACCACATTGTTCTCTATTCTTCGTCGCGCGCGTCTTTTGGTTGGTAAAATACATATATTGGCGTTAGCCAACATTTAAAAATAATAAGTTTAGGGCCTGTTTCACAATCTCCCTTTAAGTTCCCTATAGGCTATTGGCAAAATATTTGACAGATGTTTGACAGATAGAGTATGGAGTATCTGTCAAACATCTGTCAAATATGTTGCCGATAGCCTATAGGGAACTTAAAGGGAGATTGTGAAACAGGCCCTAAAAATAATAAATTTAATAAATTTAATTAGTGAAATACGATATTTTAACTAAATAATTAAATATAATACGATAGTAAGTTATTATATAAATAGTGTTATATATTTAAATAATCACGAAGATTCATTCTTTCTAAATATCTACAAATTTAAAGCATTCGAAATTTAATACGATATTTATAAATATTTATATATTTTTTAAATTTTATCCAAATTAAACCCAAAACTTAAGTTTATTTTTCTTGTTGTACATTTTACATTAAGAGTCTTAATTTGGTTATTACACATATTGTTTCTCTGAAGTGTCAGCTTTATGGTGGTATTTTTTAATTTGCTGTAATGTTAGATGCCGGATTATTTATTAGTTCTATGTAAGTAATCGAAAATTTGTATTATTTTACAAATCATACCTATTATATTTTTATATACCTACATACATTTTAGAGGTTGGTATTGTTTGAGTTTCGATATACTTAGGGGATATCTTGAATTTTTTTTTCTCCGAAAAATAATATTTACCAATATATTTATACGAAAATGCAATGCTGAAGATCACAACAAGGGGAGGCGCATCGCGGGAACTAATGCAGTTACACCACATAATCATCATCAAACCACGACCACTCTGTCAAGAGTGCACGACTAGAGAGAGATATTTATACGCTATTACTAAGGTTAAAATCTAAGGTTAAAAATATTAATAGCTATAATATATAATAATAATAAATGCTATATATAAAGCAAATTTTCTTAGGTTTTGTTGTATTATAAATATGTTTGACAAAAAAAGTGGGAAATATCTTATAAGTTTTAACAATACAATAGAAATTAAAATTCAATTCTATTTCGAATTACTTCTTACATTAAAAATAATGGCTGCCGTTTATAATGGACATAAGCTATATTTAAATTGCTTATTACCTATACAGGTGTGCCAACTAAAAAAACCAATCACTGGAATCAGTCAACGTGATGAGGAATTATAAAACATACATAAAAAATAATGAGAATTTTCGCATTATCGATCCCTTGAACTTGCTACTTTTTATTTATCATTACAAAATTCCTATACGCTTCTAAATAGAATGTGATTTTAAAAATCGTGCGCGAAGAATGCATAGGTTTTGTTAACCCCCGGACTAGATGACCGCTCAAAGATTCGGAGGAGTTTCGAACTTTTAAGGGTTCCGTCCCTCAATACTACAAAATGTGGTATGGAGTGCCGAGCGATCTTTATACTAGAGAGCACAAGTGGACGACAGCGGGCTGACGATGATGAAACAATAACATGTGTAGTACATATTAATATCACCGTATAAATGTTACAACTTTGCGGTAAGAGTTCTGACGACAACTTCCAAGTTACCGAACTTGAAGTAAACGTTTACCGATAAGTACTCGGGAAACTGGTACCGAATACGGAATAATATAAACGTGGAATAAGCAATATGTATTATGTATAACTCGCTCTTTCCGCAATTTCATCAGCCAAAATTTAATAAGCTTAAGTTTTTGCACTTTTTGGGTGAACAAAGAACGTCAAACTCACGTCGTCGTCACCGGAAGCGTCAAATGTGACATTTATGTATTACAGTTTGAAATTGATAATGTTATAATCTCTATTCTTAGGTTATAATTCTAAGTCATAAGTTTTCACTAGGTAGTCACACAGGTATAATTGACATTTTTTATAAAATGTATAACCTAACGTAAATTAAAAACAATCTGCCCCATCTTATTACTTAAAACTATTTCTTAAAAAATTCAAAACGGAATATTTACTAGTTTCTAAGTTTTCGTTTAAGGAGCAAAAAGTATATCTAATAACACGACGAGCTCCGGATAAAATGAAAAGTTCTTGAAGAACTACAGATGTTTTGGAAGATGATTGGAAGCAGAATATCTTGCTATCTGCATACAATTTTAATTTTAATAATTTATTTTGGCTACATATGTTTAAATACACCGCGGTTATACCTATTAGTGTGAGTCGGACTCGCGCATGAATGGTTCCGTACCATTATTTACATACAATACAACTCTAGCCATTTTAACAAAAAAAAATCACATTTCACCCTTAAATATTTATTCGTTATATATTTTTCTTAAGTGAATATACCTATATATCTAAATATTCTATGAATATGTGTACATTGTGGGTAATCAATTAAATTTAGAAGGAATCCGTCAGATATTTTTAATTTAATCCGTGTCTGTGCACTTAAGGACGCCCTGACCTATGCTCTAAACATAGCGGATTTTAATTGGCTGGTGATACTAATTCCAACCCGCTTTGTCTGTCTCCTACTTCTGTATACCCAAATAACCATCGCCCTAATTTCTATTTTAGGTGAGAGTCAAATCGAGCTGATGTCACATTTTATTTGGCCTATAATGTTATAGGTACTGTTAAAAACATACCGCAGGCATGACCCAAGACCAATTCTTACTATACAGAAGGTATACTGTATATATTATACTATTTACTATATAATTGTAAATCATTTCACCATGTTAGTGAGACATCATCAGGCGTATGCAATATACGTATGTGAGAAGTATAAAGTGGTCAGCATACTGAAGTGGCGTTTTAAACCGGAGTGTCACGCTGTGTTGTAGTAATGGGTTTTAAAGTATATTTTAAACGGCTTATCTGAACACTTCATGAGAATGAGCTTTTCTAAATGCTGCATATATTATATGTTATAATATAATAATCGATTCCGGCCCCGGAGTTGCCCCAAACGAGTCCTAATGGAGGACTGACGATTCCAAAAAACGTGTTTTATGTAACGTTGCATTTGAATAGTTTTCAGATTTTACCCTTTGCTTGTGAGATTTAAATTGCCAAAATACCATGACTATAATATTATATTGATGAGAGTACGCCTTGAGGTTTTGGTTCGACAGACTCACAGACTAAGAGACGGACGGACACCGGAGTAATCATATATATAGAGGTTCCGTTCTAATATTAATTAAGGAGGAAACCCCCAAAAACAAGATTTTTTTAAGCACAATAATATATCCAAAGTCGAAGACAATTGTTTTTTTTTCAACGTTAAACTAATAATTTGAGAGAAAATAGGCTTTTGAAAACTTGCTATTTGAAAGTTTTACAATTTATTATACATATTTAACTATAATTTATGAAAATTTTACTCTCTTAATCAAGATGAAACTAACGATCCTCTTAAGCTGAATCAAGCCAGAGATATCGAGCACGCCAAGAATATATACATATTCGGGTGCATTAAAATGCATTCCTATGCAAGGTATAAAAGAGTGGTGGTGAGAATTACAATATATATAAATTAACCAATAGATTTTTATATTTTTATACTAGGGAATGAGTGATCCAATGTACCGTAATTGGTTAATTGTAGCCCAGATAGATACACTTCATCTAGACTCGTAAAAAACTATCCTCTCTCGTGTGCGCATCAAAATCAGTTAAGCATTTCCATTTACTTTGGACTGAAATACATGGATTAACGAACCTATACTTACCTATAGGGCGGAATACCGACACTATCGAAATATTTTCAGAAACCACATGCTTTTAGAGATTCAAATTTTTTTTTAATTATAACTCTGTCCATGATTGAAATTATAAAAAAATTGGTTGTCTGTAAAATCGGTTTACTGACGATAGTAATTGAACGTGAACATCGCTCGTTCCGCGCTCTCGCTTGCACTTCAAGCCTTAAATGGAACGCCTCAGAGCGAGGTAACGCCGCATGAGTCATGTTTTTTCGTGCGTACGTTCGGCTCCATCGAATTATAAGACGTTGTCACGTCAAAAAGTACTTTTCAGATTGGTTCACGTATAAAATGAAATAGATACTGCCTGTAATTTTTTTGTTCGTATTCGTTTTCAAATGTCATGTCGTTCTTGAGTTTTGACCTTTTAAAGGTCTCCAACCCCCAGCAGAGGTGTTTAGAGACATACTATAATACTGCACAGTTGAATAATATACGAATAGAAAGATATACTCGTAAATGGCAGGCAAAGTCACGCGCTTGCACTTGTACTTCCGGCACTCTACTCCCTCAGTCAAATTACATTGAGTACAATTTGCAAGCACTCAATACATCCTCCTGGCACTCCACTACCTATCAGGAAACACTTACTAAGGGAGTATGCGAGTCCAAATGAATTGAAGCATAGCAATTTCGATGGCAGAGCAGTCGAATTACGGATATAATGCAAGTAGCAAAATATACTTCATTTTTTAAAAAAGGGGTGGGTCAAAAAATACTTTGTTTATTTTTTTATTAGTTACTTTTTACAAATTTCGTCTGAGATGAAGAAAAAAAACTGGTAAAGTTTTTAAGTCTATTAAGTAAGTAATCTTCTACGACCTTTTTTGTAGATTGGCCCTAGGGACCCTAATACCATATTCATAATAGTTATTACAGTCTTTTCCCGTCTATTGCTGAACTCAAGCCATCCTCGGTGAAAGTCAGGACTAACCTCGTTACGTTATTATTATTTTATAGAAGAGTCGGTACGGCCTCCGTTCACATGTTGGTGAGTGACAACGACATCCATAGACAGCCGCTACACCAGCGGATTAGCAGGTGCGTTGCTGGTCCCTACTCTCTAAGACTTAGAACCTATACTACTTAGAGTCTAAGTAACCTATACTACTTAGAGTCTAAGTAGTATAGGTTTTTATATATAATAGAAGGCCAAACGAACAATCGGAGCCTTTGGCAACCATCGACGTCCATTAACATCCACACAACCAGAGGTTATGCACATGCGTTGACCTTCTTTTCGCTATCCCCGCAATGGGCCACCAGAATCTCACAAACCGCACGAAACGACAGCATAGCTGCCACTTTACGCCGGTATTATGTGAGCGAGAGACACCCGGTCGTGCCGGCCCAATTCGGCTGCAAAACAGCATGACAGTACCACTTTACAAACAGATTTGGAAATACAGTTGATGATTATGATTGAATATGTATAATATGGAAGGAACACGATGACAGGATACGAACACTTTTAGTGGTATTTTTAATTAAAATAATTTAAACCGTTTATATTTACAAAACACTTGAATGTTTCAAAATTCAATATCGAAATAACTTGTAAAGCTGGCGGGGCGAAGGTAATTTGACGGGCGAATTTGGACCCGGCCGCTGCAAAACTTTTAATAACGTAAACAAAATGAAACGCTTTGAAGTGTTCCATTTTTATGTAGCCTAGCTGTTACCTGCATCTTTGCCTGCACTTTGTAAATAACTGTTTCTGTGGTATCACGCGTATACAAGTATATTATGTTAGCTACTTCAAAAGTAAGTTCAGGCTGGAGGACGCATGGACGACTCAAAATAGTATCTGTGCCAGTAATTACCCTGCCTGTCCTTGTCTTGCACAGCGTCCACGGGAACTCAGGATGGTGGTGGTAGCCATTCTATGGCGGACGGTAGAGCGCATTGCTCGAATATGATTACATTGTTATTAGATCATACAAAGTTCATATTTTAAAATTTAGCAGAGGAATTAAGAATTACTTTTTTAAAGTCGTTTTATAGATGATAATTTTTTGACTTTTTTTTTTGAGTTTGACTGATATGATAAAACATTTGCAAGCACTGCTGTTAGACACGTTTTACTTTGTATTTAAGTAATTGTGGAAAATTTATTATATTTATTTATAATACAAGTAGGCAATAAACATTAAAAACTATAAATAATAGGTTAAAACTACTTAATAAACTATATACTTATATAAAACTAAAAATAAAACTAGATAATATAAAAAATCGACCCCAAATCGCTACGCTCGTAGGGTAGGGTGCCCAAGAGGCTGGCGGCATTTCCCCGTTTAATGGCCATTAAATAATTGTTAAATTTCAATAAAATGTCGGCCGATATTTTTTAAGTACATATCTGCTGTTAGGATCGGCCGATTTGGCGTTCATTAAAATATACCCATATTTTCGATCTACGGTTACAAGGTGTTAATGATGTGTTCTTCGTTAAATGTTATTGAGCAGTTCACTCGTCAAACAATGGCCAACTCTTACATATCAACAGCTCGCCATATTTCGCGATACTTTAATTATTATATTAAACAAGCCAAAACTGTGCATTGATACGCAATACTTCCTCACTGGAGATCAGCATTTTTTTTTATGTCGAAGTGGAAATGCTTTCGCACCATACCAGGGCCTCAGGTAGGCACACTAGCGTGTGTGGGGACTCGTATTGGGGTTCACTACCCCACTAAAACCACTGCGAGCGCCTTCAGCCGCTATGTGAGGGTCCCAGATCCGCAGGCAACAGGATCACCTCAGCGACAGACCGGCCCCGGCAACGAATCCCATCAAGAGAAGACGTATGATGCATATGTATACGTGTATGTATGTATCGCAATCATACTATTTAATTTTTTATGTATGTATTAAATGTGTATTAAATAATGTAATGTGTGAAACAGTTAGTGTATATCCTGTTGTATTATCTACACTAATATTATAAAGAGGAAAACTTTGTTTGTTTGGATGTAATAAATTGGCTCAAAAAATACTGGACCGATTTGAAAAATTATTTCACCATTCGAAAGCTACATTATCCACGACTCACGAGTAACATAGGCTAAATTTTTTCAGAAAAAAAAAACAGCTGGTAGTAAATATAATATAGCAAGCCTCCATCCAGCCACTCTTGAATATAGAGCTCCTTCAATGAACGCTAAAACGGCCAATACCGTTAATAACTTGACAAACGAACCAGTTTGTTTAAACTAGCTAATATTATTAACATGACCTGTGACATAGTTTCCCAAATTTCCATGAACATAATATGCCTCCTTCAATGAACGCTAAGACTGCCGATGCCTTACTACACGCATCGAATATTAATATTATTATTATTTTTGTATATTATCGCCAGTGGTATTTGGATAAATTAAATAATAAAAAAAATAACCTTTTTTATTTTTTTAGCCCATCGGACTCCCACTGATGGGCAAAGGCCTGTCCTGTTTTACTATATTTATCGCGGTCCTGTACAAGCTCCGACATTATAGACATCACGACATCCAGATCGTCACGCCATTTTCGGGTTCTCTCCCGGCCTTTGAGCTTAAACTAGTTATTTAACATGATCTATGACATTTAGTTTCCCTCGCTACCGAAACCAGCTTTAAACCTAGAGTTCTTTAATAATACATAACTCACTTTTTTGTCCAACAAGAAGCTTCCTGGGAATATGAGTGGGATGTACATAACCATGTATATCATGGATGTCCAGTACACCGTGATGCTCTCCACCCCGTAGTACTTCACCACCGCATCCTGGATGATGCTGTACTGGATCCATTGCATCGCGTTCGACGCGGAATACAATACAAAAATGAACAGCACCAGCCATCGTATCGGAAAAACCTTATATTCAGGTTTCTTCTCCTCCGAAACCCCCTTATCCGCTACCCCGTCCATCACACTTCCGCTTACTTCCAAATTTTTTGAATCAGTCATAATTATTGTTGCCCTCAATTTTGCCAAAATTAAAAATATTTTTTCCTCCTCTTTCCTTTTTTTAAGCTTCACCTTTCAAATTTGCCACTATTTAAAATTATTGTCGCGTTCCTAAATTGTCGGTTTTCCCGCGCGAATTTTTTTTAATTCTCGGAGGCTGTGGACGAGTGCGCCGCGCGGGCGTCCACAGGCGACTGTTCTCGGATGACTTCCTTCTCACCCTCTCAAGTGATACTGATAACTAACTAAGCTAATTACATCATTAGCTTATCTCGAAATTAGCACTAATAAGGATTATTAAAAATTATAAAATATGACGAACCGTTTGCATTTTAATGAGGATGTTTGATTTTTAAATTAAGAATATGAATACGCCATCTTGTTTTACGATCAGAATAAATATCTGAATTTACTATGCCTTTTCATTTTTAGAATTAAAAGATAAACATGATCGTAGTGCTTACGTCTTCAATTTAAAGAAGCTAATTTATAGATAAGTCTTAAAATAAATTTGGAAAATTTTCTTCACTCAGGCCGGATTGAAGCAAGATTTTTTAGAGACAATTCGTATAAGACGGCGTAAATAATGATAAAAAATGACTGTGTTAAATTGAAACCTTAATCAAGCACCGGATGCAGAACATCCATCCGGACATGAGATGGTATTTTAAATGGTGATGACATAGACAATTTATGTAATGATCCATAGAGTTGGACACAGTAAATAGTAATAACAATAATTCATTACAACTTACAAGTTTGTCAATTTTTCATGGCTTTTTCATTTCGCTAAGGAAGCAACATATACTCATGGCTATTTTCAGATTTACTTGACATCTATAAGCGCCAACTTAGTTATCTGCCACGCTGCCCATATTATTGGCATAACCATGGCATAACTAACATAAGCTATATGTCACTGAACTAAATCATAAACGTTGATGATGTGATCATTAGTAAAACGTCAACTAACAACATAATGCAATTCACGCCTTAACTGGTCGACAAAAACAAAGCGATCATTTTGGAATCATTACCAATGAGTACCTAAAAAACAAAACGGCATTCAATTTTTTTAAAATACATTTACTCGCAAAAATATAGAATGAATATTTAGTATAATGTACTATGATGTAGGTTTTTTTCACACGTCCTCTACAAACAAAAACTGAAACAATGCATTTTGCAGACATATTGATTTAATTTTGCTCTTAGACGATTTTTAGCGTGGACAATATTTTTGTTGTTCAATTGAAATTTTATTTAAAATCATTCTATTTTGGAATATTTATGCCTCAACGCGGATTTAAAAAATTAAAAAAGCGTCGGTAGACAATGGCGTGAAATGGTCGTACATCATCCTTTTCATTACGCATCGTAACAAGAGGTTTTGGCTCGTCCATTAAATATGATTGACTGGCGCTTGTCCTTTCTCGGATGTAGGTCAGAAATAATAATGAGAAATATAATATATTTCATATTATTAATACTGAATGCATCGTCAAGCGTTTTAGATTTATTTAGCGATTTGTATAAAATTTCACACTTGTCACAGCTTGGCAGAAGTAATATGATATTGTATTGTGATAAGTGGAACTAATATAAATATTTAAGTAAATGAAAACTATTATGATGTCGACAGTACTAGGCTGCTAGCTAGATTTAGAGTAACGCTTATTGTTTCACATTTATTTGATTAAATTGAAATTATGGCCACGTAAGAGAAGTTAATAAATTCGTTTGCCCATTAGAATGAGACCTAAGTGCGATAGTGGCGCCCTCATTTTTGGTAAACTCGTTTGTGCAAGGCTATGCATACATAGATCTGGACTAGAACATGAATAATATTTATCTGAATATAGAATATACTGGCTTTGTGGGACATTATACTATTATTATTTAACTGGTTGTGTGTGACATGACTGGTCTCTTAACCACACTCTAATACCCACATGTACAATGTATATTTGTGGGTAAAACCAACTGACACATAAATACATCTTGAACAATACTTTTAACATTCATCATTTTTAAGCCGTAAAATGTAATATACGGACGGAATGACAAAACGGTTCTGATAGTTAATAGAATCAGGCGTTACTGCTAATACTGCTAATTAATATATAATTTAATATCTTTTTTAAAACGGTTCTGCATTTTCGTTTCTCAAGGACGAATTCCTTGCATATGTCACAGTCATATTACTTGCAAACCAGAATACTTGAATGACGTCAAGCAAGCAGAAGCGACCAATCAGGCGAGCGCAAGATTGTGTGACGTCATAGCGTCAACGCTACGTGATCGGGATGGCTTAGGATATGGAAGACCATTGACATCTGTGATGTGATTTATCAGACCGCAGACAATTTACTGCAGGCTATCAAACGCTCCCGTTTGGGAACAGACAAAGGATGAACAAATATAATCTTTAATTTTGAAATTACATTTTCAAATACACGAACAGTATACAGTACACACCATCCTCTTTCGGTCACCCTCATCTCACTCGATGACCGAGCTTTGCTCTCTAAAATTGATTATTTAAAAAAAGACGAAAACAACGTTTTCTAAAAACGAATCCTAGCTCGATCGATTTATCGCCCCCGAAACTCTACGAATACTAGATTTTATGAAAATCGGTGGAGCCGTTTCCGAGATTCAGATTATATATATACAAGAATATGCTCGTTTAAAGGTATACCATACGATACGATACGATACGATACGATACGATACGATACGATGAGGTGTAACAGTGGGCTTTATGTCTTGACTGATTGAATAACGGGAGAGTCATAGTAACCTTTGTATTTTAGGCAAATCTCATCATTAAAAGTTATACTTTCCTGCTATTGGTTAGTAATGTGCTCGAACTAGGTTCATATAATTTTAATATGACATATCTATAAGCGCACCTTGCGAGTAAATCGACTCAAATGGCGTGACGTAAAAAGGCAGGACGCTGTCACGTGGCGCCCTGGTACGCCGCACCACTTAACTCTTATTTTATTTGTTACGCCTTTTTTAAGCCTGTGTGTTTGTAAGCCATTGATTATTTCTTTGTACTTGATTTTAACCCAATCGAAACAGTCAGATTTAATTTAAACTTTTACATTAAATTACCGAGGACCGATGGCAATACAATAATTAGATTTTTCCATTATTCCAGTATCCTAAATAGGATCGTCAGGATTAAATGATTTATTCCCTTGAATGCCATGCGTTAGATTTTCTCATAGTAACTGTAGAACGTTTAATGTTCGTCCCGTCGCGCGTCGCTAGGGTTTATCCGGGTTTCCAGTGTCCCTGGTTGTCAAATATTGGTTTGATCAGAAATTTATTAATTTACCAAAACGTGTTTATTAGTTTTTCAACTGTTTTTAATAAAAATTCTAACACGTAAGTGTAAATTACATTGGCCGATGCGAAATCTGCCTATCAACATAATATTGTGTATTTGATCATATTCATTTCGCCCTTATAATATTTAATGATATAACGTTTTGAATTCAAATTTAATTGTCAATGATAATACAGATTTCAATTCTCGAACTGGTTGTTGTGGTCAAAAGTTAGGGTCCAAGCCTCGTTTATTTCTAAATTCGTATCTCCGTGCGGTTATGGCGGTGCTTTTGATATATTTTGAAGTCTAGCTATATAATATAGTAGTAAGAAACAAAAACAAGTGGTACGAATTTTATGATATCAAATTGACTTAAAAGAGTCAAAATAGGAATAAATCAATAGTGAGTGTAGAAGTAGTAGTAGTAGTGAGAAAGGTAGTAAATAATATTTATGTTATTCTAATGCATTGTGAATTTCACCATAAATCAAATCAAATCAAATAATATTTATTTCGTAGGCAAATTACATAGCACTTGAAACATGTCAATTTTTTTTATAAGCTAATGCTAGATTCGCAAAGTAGCAGTTTTCCTCAGAGAAGAATCTAGCAAGAAACTCTGTAGGATTGCTCTTTTTAAAATATAGTTTTACAATTTTTGTAAATACATCAAAATAACAACATACTAATATACATATAAATAATAACAACATGCTAGTTACATAAATTAATTCAAATTTGCCTAAAATAAATAAGTAAATAAATTTGGACCCCGCAATAGATCAAAACAAACAAGAGGATGTTAATAAAAAGAAAACAAAAAACCAAGCGAGGTAGAAACTGCATAACACGACCAGCCACCACAGCGGCACCTTCACATAGGCCAGGACGCGTGTGCCAGCGTCAACCTCTTCCACATATTAGAGGGAAGTGGAGGACCCATCACACAACGCCACCACTGCAATGGCATAAGCGAGCATGACATGTCATACGTTTCACCTTAATACAAGTTTAATTTATCATACTGCAGGCTCAAAATTTATATACATTCTAAATAAATACAGCTTGATAGAAGAGCAGTTCAATCCCAAGGATTTGCGTCATCGAAATATTCATTAATCTTATAATATCCTTTTTTAATTAGTTTTTGTTTGATGACAATCTTAAATTTCTTGGGGCATAATTCCTGTATATTAGAAGAGACCCTGTTGTAAAAGCGTATACATTGACCCACAAAAGACTTACTTACTTTGTTAAGTCGACTACTATAGGGCACTAGCTTATTTCTATTTCTAGTATTTACATTATGAATATCACTTTTTTGTTTAAATAGATGAAGGTTATTTTTGGTATACATTAAATTTGTGAACATATATTGTGATGTTAATGTTAATATATCAATATTTTTAAAAAAATCCCTAAGAGATTCCGTGGGACCCAATTTATAAATAGCTCGAAAAGCTCGCTTTTGCAGAATAAATATGCGCTCGGTATCAGCGGCATGACCCCACAGCAAAATGCCATAGGCCATAAGACTATGGAAATAACTAAAGTAAACTAACCTGGCGGTTTGAATATCCGTCAGGTTCCTTATCTTTTTAACCGCGTAAGCTGCAGAACTGAGCTTATCCGCTAACTTGTCAATATGAGGGCCCCATTGCAATCTAGAATCTAAAGTAATACCTAAGAACAAGGTTGTTTCCACAAGGCACAATTTTTCTCCTTTTATCTCTATATCCGTATTAACTTGTCCTACGTTGGGCAGAGTAAATTTATCACATTTTGTTTTCTTTTCATTGAGCACAAGATTATTTGCAGTAAACCACTCAACAACTTTATTAATGGCATTGTTTACGTCGTCATATTTATCCTGTTGTCGTCTAACTTTAAAAAGTAAAGAAGTATCATCCGCAAACAACACTATATCATGACAGTTATTTACAAGACTCGGTAGATCATTTATATAAATTAGAAAGAGAAACGGACCAAGAAAAGAGCCCTGCGGGACACCCATGGTAACCGCAGACCCACCTGACACTTTTCCGTTTACATCAACCCTCTGTACGCGTCCATGTAAGTAAGACTTTAAAAGGCTCAGTGCACTGTCTCTCACACCGTAATAATGAAGTTTCCTGACCAAGGTACTGTGATCAACGCAATCGAAAGCCTTGGACAAATCGCAAAATACACCCAAAGCGTCATGCGACTCCTCCCAGGCATCAAATATGCATCGTATTAGTTCAACACCTGCATCGGTTGTTGAACGACCCCTGGTAAATCCAAATTGCTTGAAATGCATTACTTTATTGGAATAAAAGTGAAATTGCAATTGATCTAAAATTAGTTTTTCAAATATTTTACTTAGCGTTGGCAATATAGATATAGGTCTAAATTTGGTGGGGTCAGACTTACTGATACATAATATTGACTGACTACATAATATTATAATATGTACATATTTGTCGCCTGACAAAATTTAATAGCAAAAGGTCGGTAAGCAAATTAAGCGCATAAAAATACATGTAAGAAACAATTTATTTAAAAATTGAAACTGGCAGAAAACCTTGTAATGGACGACAATTTGTTAACGTTGACTAAAATTAGGAGAAGGAGGAAAGTAATATTTGATCTGAACATTTCAGGAATCAGTAATATATAATAATAGAGCTAGTTTTTTTTTTTCTCCAACACTCTCCAAACTCGTCTATAACTAATCTCTTGACTCTTAGTCTATAATCTAGGCGCGCGGGAGCGCGGCAAGCCAAGTTCAGCTGGCGAGCGAGCGTACGTAAAGTAATATTACACGAACCATTTGGCGCTACTTTTTACCCCCTCATAACTCAAAAACTATTAAACATAAACGTATGAAATTTGGCACATATATTGAGACCTGCGAGATAAACACGTGCTCCAAATTTCAAAAATATATCTCAAACGGTTATTTAGATATTAATGTCCAAAAATCGTGATTTTTATCACTGACATATAGATCAAAACTAAGTCCCAGTTCCAGATGACCTAGAACGTTCAAATTTGGCATGCATATAGGTAATAAGGTGCATACAAAGGAAAAAATCGGAAAATGGTAAATTTGTATCATTTTATTATAGTTTTTCACTTAATTGATTTTACCTATACATCAAAATTAACATCCAGTTCCAGATGACCTAGAAAGTTCAAATTTGGCATGCAGATAGGTAATAAGGTGCATACAAAGGAAAAAATCTGAAACTGGTAAATTTGTATCGTTTTATTATAGTTTTTCACTTAATTGATTCTATTTGGGATACGACTTACGCACTTTAATATTAGCGCTTATGACACTACAATAGGGTTGAATATGGTTGAGCAAGTGGCAACTGACCGCGGCGCTCGTAACTCATGAAAATGTTCTTAGAAATGCATTACATTAATTGTGGTTATTACTATTAATTTTATTATAATAAGATTCTTTTAGTAAGTACGTATGGTATAGGCAATAGTTTAGGTAAATAAAATAAAAAAAAATTAGTACAGTTATAATAATATAGTTATAAGTAGATAATAATATTATGTATCGACGACCTCTGTGGCTCAATGCATAGCACGTTGGGTAAAGCCGAAGGTAGCGGGTTCCAATCCCGACAACGACCAAAAAAAATTTTCCGAGTTCCTGTGTCATGAATGAGTATTAAATATGTGTGTTATATAATAAAAATCTTAAATATAGGTATGTATTAATATAAAAGTATTATTTAAATAAATAAATGTATTTCCCTTGTCTGATATCAGTAACACAAGTTCTTTGGAAAGTGACTACGGGACCAGATTGACGTGGTGTAAAAAGCGTCCATAGATAATACATATAATATTAGTATCTAGGTATACTTAGCTCTGGTTAAGTTTGAGAGTTAAAACTCATTGATAACAATGAGTGAGTAATGTACAAATGAGTCGTACCATATAAAATAAGACAAAAAAGACAATTATACCCCGTAAAGATAGGAAAATACGGTGTTAAAAAAATATTTGGTATTAATTTTTTTATAAATTAAATACGTAATACCTAGTACCTACCTGCCTAATAACTAATAATTTAAGTAAGTACAAAAAGTAATGATATCCTATCAAAAACATAAATGTGAAATGAGAGCCAAGTTCATTATTAAGATGTTATATATGCCTTGTTGGTGACTCCAACGACAAAAGCAGTGAAATCTAAATGGGGGCCAAGTTCAATGGTCAGTCCTGAAATTTAATTATAACAAAATAAAGTATCATTTCTTCTTATAGCTTAGAATAATATATTGTAGCCTAAGGTCTGACTTGGCTAGTTTTCCTATACGAATTATATTGTAGCTTTCGCAAGTTCTATGCCAGTTACTTGTCGGTTCTTATTTTATTATTCCGAAAATTTGGCTTGTTGGCAGAAACTAGCCATCGAATATAATAATTCGTATAGGTGTGAGAACTAGCCAAGTCAGACCTTAGGCTACAATATATTATCCTAAGCTATAAGAAAAAATGATACTTTATTTTGTTATAATTAAATTTCAGGACTGACCATTGAACTTGGCACCCATTTAGATTTCACTGCTTTTGTCGTTGGAGTCAACAACAAGGCATATATAACATCTTAATAATGAACTTGGCTCTCATTTCACATTTATGTTTTTGATAGGATCAAACTTATCTCTAAAAGTATACACTAAATAGTAAATAATATGTGTCTATTAAATTAGTACGTACTATGTACTATTACTACTCCTACTTTTATTATAATTTGGTGCCAGGTCTCCTAATCCTAAATGATTTTATCTTTTTAGTGTCTTATTTGAACGATTTTCAAATTGGAGTGCCAAAGTTTGCACTTGGAAATCTCACATGTGCCATTAGATGAAATTAGCATTGAACCCTCCACACGGACGGCCGAGGCTACATATTCATCAGCCCCGATAAGCCGAGCTGGTATATCCATCGGAAGTACTTCCGCAGAAACCGGGTCACTATAGATAGGATTCGAGTTGAATTCGGCACGTACAGGTGGAAATAATAAAAGATAGGTGATAAAATACTTTGCACAATATGTAGATCTACATGAATTCTGTTTTAAAAAACTGGCAGTCATAGGCTATAGGGGTAGAAGATGTTCGTTTCCATACTCCTCAACAGCTCGACTGATTATTATAAAATTTTGTATGAATATCAGGAAGGTCTGAAGATCGGCCAGCATCTATTTGTCATCATATTTTATTTTATTTTACTGACAAAATTGTCCATTCTTGTTCTGTATCTATGTAATGAGATTAAAGTATTAGATAAATCTTAGGATAACATAATATACTTCCCATAACTCTTAAGTAAAAAACTTTGAGGAAGCGTATCCCTGATATGAGATAACATATTTAAGGGTATGTAAAGGCCAACAAGGATGTATGCAGTATGCCACCCTTGCCTGAATAGAACCAGTGTCTACTCCGCAATGAGACCCTAGACTCATGGTAATAAGTAATTTTCGCCCTGATAACATCGTCTCACCTGATAACTGATAAGTGATAAGCATAACAGCTGATAATCTTAATACTATTTACAACCAATTCAACAGTACTATCGGAATTGCGTTATCAACATAGGCCTTTTATACGTCGTATCTAGTGGTCATGTAAGAGGAAATCTATGAAAAAATTAACAAAAGAAAGCTTAATAAATGGTGAAAAACACTATTGCATTTTAATAATATCAACTATTAAAGATAACCGAGACCTGGACCGAAGAGACAGCATGCCACAGACAACACACACCTATGGCTTCCGAAATTAAGACCTAAACGAACAATGCGCAAAGTTTCAAAGTTAAGGAATTTATCTACCTTTTAGGTGAAGGTGTAACAAGCAAGCTACATCAAATGTTTCCTGAGATCCCCACCATGGTTCAAGCCTTGTTGTGGCGGTGGGGCTCAGAAGCCAGGGTAAGCCAAGGTAACCCAAGGTGCTTACCTTGGGCGAAGCGAATTGAGACGATAGGCTCTTTGTACCCCTCTTATAAGAAGAGGGGGCAAAAGAGCAGGGGGAAAGGGCCGAGGACGGGAACCTCCCCTTGTTGTACTGTCTCGACGTTGGGAGGGGTTGTTCTGTGGTGCGGGGCAACCGCTCTGTGGAGGTGGCGTTAGTCCCCTGAGGGACTGACTTGCCGTTGAGGTGCCCTGTTGTTGACAGATCCGGGGCACTTCACCAAAGGCGGCATTGGTGGCGCTCGCCGGGTTTTAGTGGATAGAGCTGCGTCCATTTACCAGCTTTCGGGCGCAGCGAGTCCCACATACCCGCCTGGGGAGACCCACTCCCCCGCGGGATGCCTTAGCGCATTTCCCGGCGTTAAAGAAAAAAAAATATTTCATGAGATACTTATGTTGAGGGAGTTGTGGAAAAAATATGTTATCCGCCATTTTGAGGCGGCAGTCATCACACAGCTAAGAACACTCACAACGAATTCACCTTACAAAAAAAAACAAAATCGAAATCTGTTCATCCGTTCCCAAGTTACGATGCCGCAAACAGACACGTAAAAATAATAACACCCTGTCGTTTTTTATGGTTAAAAGCACGGCAAAAAAGTTTTACGCAAGAAATAAGCGGATTGGTGGAAATAGGAATTAATGTAGACTCCTTTAAAGTATAGTAGGTACCTAGGACATTTTTATACTATCTCTTGTTTTTAGTCTATACAAATACAGTTAAAAAAAACAAACGGGGTGAGCTAAATAAAACCGTTTAAATACAACTTTCTTATTAAAAATCTGTAAAATACCAATCATCACAGATTCTTACTTTATTATTGTAAAGTTACAATTCAACTTACCACCAGAAACGGGGAAGGGAGCAATCAAATAAAGATTTTGAAGTGGTAACTATTTTTGTAGGTTTATTGTCATAATTTACCTATGTATGAAAGCACTCACCGTCTTATCCAGCAGCCAGCTACCAGGAAAGATGAGCGGCACATACGTCACCATATACACCATGGACGTCCACGACACCACGGTACTCTGTACACCATAGTATTTCACCACCACATCCGATATTATGGTGTACTGGGTCCACTGCATGGCGTTTGAAGCCGAATACAGTACGAAAAGGATTAAAATCAGCCATCTTATTTTGTACACTTTATACGCGTTTATAATTTCACATTTCGCGCCAATAATGTCCCCGCCATTTTGAGTATACGACATTTGTTCGTTGAATCAGTCTTGTCACCGTCAAAGGCACGTCTGGTGTGATAAAGTTAGGTTTATCTTCTAATCATGCACAAGATAGCACCTGCCACTAAAAGTGCAATGATATGTCTGAATTTCGACCTGAAAAAAAGAACATAAAATTAGTATGACTTTTAATCTACATCTACATCTACATCTACACTAATATTATAAAGAGGAAAACTTTGTTTGTTTGTTTGTTTGTAATGAATAGGCTCAAAAAGTACTGGACCGATTTCAAAAATTCTTTCACCGTTTGAAAGCTACATTATCTACGAGTAACATACTCTAAATTTTATTCTGAAAAAAAATAGGGTTCCGGAAGATATTTGGGTTTTTCGGACACAAGGTGTTAAAAAATCAACCAGAAAAGTTACTTATTTTGCGTACTAAGATCCCGTTGTAAATCTTAGTTAACGCAGGCGAAGCTGCGGGCAACAGCTAGTAAAAAATAATCTAAAAAGTTTTATGGCATGGATCCCCAAAAAAGCGTAGTCACATAGTTTCATATAAATGCATATAGTTTCACGAGGGGAAACGCTCGTAGCACACTCGTCTTCGGAACAGCTTTGCTGTGTCATGCTAAAAAGGGCAAAACAGACAGTGTAATTACTGGCAAATGGCAACGAGA